>CM076985.1:13989665-14127165 GCA_039105355.1 Benthosema pterotum
GGTTGTGAATGTCAAGTTGCAGGGATGGTACAATGTAGCGCAGCGGTTTTCAGCTTTGTGGGGAACTAAGAGAAGTGGTTTACAGCTCTAGCAGTCATTCTCAACCCTGTTTAATTTCAAGGACCGCCCAGTTTGGCATGGATTAATCTACGGAGCCCCCATTTGATGGCATTTCTGTCTGGGACCCCAATTTCTATTGTAAAACCAAATTTAATTTAACTGAGGGGCCCATTTGGCACTGGGAACCCCCTGGGACTCCCTGGAGCTGGGGGGTCCCTGGTCCGGATCCCACTGTGGGAAGCACTGCTATAACGCAGTGTCTCTCAAACATTTGAAGGCAGACCCAGTTTCAGCGACAACCTCCATTAAGAGGGCACATATACAGGTATGTACACATTTATTTAGGCACACAGTATTACTGTGTGTATTTATTTTACTTGACAACGTCTGGATGATGTTGGATTATGTTTATGGGACCAAATGCGGAGGAGAAAAAACACAGAGAAAGACCAAAACGTCAGCAGCATCCTTTAAGTACAGACTGGGACATGATAGATATAGATCCAAGCCACTACTATCACTGGACCACCAAACTGTTCACAGCACGACAAAAGAGGCAACAGCTTATTGTGGACAGCACTCTTTTTACACCTGAGACCAACCTTCACCTCACTCTTCTTCAGACTGGATGTTCACACTGTTCCTACTCATTTTTTATTATTGATAGGCTATACCGTAAATCGTCTTTTATAATCCCGGGCTTTTATTTGTCTCAACTGATTCTTATACCAGGCATTTATTGGAAGGAGGCTGCTATAAGAAGAGAGGCCTATATTACAATGTTTCAAACCAATCGTAATGAATAAAACATATTTTGTACCCCCAATTATCTTTATTGAAACTTTCAATTTTCATACTGGTGCTGGGAATACCAAATTGTGTCAAAACAGTGCAATCAAACAATTTTGAGGTTGGCTCTCTTTGTAACATTAACAACATACCATTATATGGTATATACAATACCGGTACCTTAGCGATGTTGTGTGGAGGTCTGGAGGTCTGAAAAAAAATGTTGAACATGGTTTCACCATGTTAATGCTTTTTGAAAAATGTTGAAAATGGGTGAGGATCCCCTTTAAAACCTTTTGTGTTTGGTTATCACACAGACTGCTGTTCCAGAGTTAATAAGTACCCCGCAAAAATAAAACCATCTTTACTTTTTAGCTTCTGTACTAAAAGTTGTCCAGTATAGAGCTGTCCATGCCCGACTGGCCAGTGCCTTTTACAAAATGCTTTACCCCCTCCAAATCTATATTCCCCATTCCCAACTGTTTTTATTGTATTGTATTCATGACACTTCCGTTGGAATTGTAAACTTTGTGTTTTTCATGGCAGGAAAGCTCTTTCGAATTAAATTGAAAATGCCAAGTAGTTACTATAGGTAGAACAGGCTGATCTGTCAGCACAGCAGCTGTGCTATGGCGCCACCTGCTGGTAGCATTCCAGCTCATCTACAGTGGTACCAAAGCATTAGGAAAGCTCTCAACTCTTTCTTGTATTAATGGTTTGAGGCATCAATCACAATGGTACTAAAATGGCCAGGAATAAAACAAAAACAAACAAAAAACATGAATGGATAAGCTAAAACACTAAATTCTACTAGTTACTAGTTATGGCCAGTAGTTTGAAAGACTAGAAAATCATCATTCAATCTTGAACATCGGCTTAAAACATTCCTTCAAAAGGAATGTAATAAATGTGTCAATGGGGGACAGAATATTCAATTTCTTTCACTTGCAGGGACTTGCGGGACATATTTTGAAGACACTATTTTGTTTTACTACATTTATATTTATCTCAACTAGTCTGAATGAAAGACTGAGTCAGTTGTTCAGATTATTTTTTACATTACAGTTGAATGAAAATAGAGTCATGTCAAAGCAGGCCAACAACAGTAACTGTCCTGGCCAGCTTTTTCCATACACACACACACACACACACACACACACACACACACACACACACACACACACACACACACACACACACACACACACACACACACACACACACACACACACACACACACACACACACACACACACACACACACACACACACCAACATACACTTGACCAAAACATAGCACTACTCCAAAAGGAACTAGTGCTTCTCATAACCTGGAGATATGTACAAATATTTTCCAAGGACAAAACAATAAACAGGTTTGCGTGTTGTGTGCAGTGCGGCGATAGAGCCCATTCCTCAGAAATACGTCAGTAGTAGTTGTATCTGAGAAATGTCCATTGGCGTGTGTGTGTGTGTGTGTGTGTGTGTGTGTGTGTGTGTGTGTGTGTGTGTGTGTGTGTGTGTGTGTGTGTGTGTGCGTGTGCGTGTGCGTGTCAACTCTGAAATGAGGGGGCACGTGGAAGCCAACAAATATGGGGACATAGGGGGTAGATAGGGGAAGAGAAGACAAAAGGGCATTAAGAAAGAAAGAAAGAAAGAAAGAAAGAAAGAAAGAAAGAAAGAAAGAAAGAAAGAAAGAAAGAAAGAAAGAAAGAAAGAAAGAAAGAAAGAAAGAAAGAAAGAAAGAAAGAAAGAAAGAAAGAAAGAAAGAAAGAAAGAAAGAAAGAAAGAAAGAAAAAGAAAGAAAGAAAGAAAGAAAGAAAGAAAAAGAAAGAAAGAAAGAAGAAAGAAAGAGCGGTGGGGAACGTGAACCTGAACAACAGAAAGCATCAGACAGGCGGTACAACAGGTGGTACATACGGCCAGGTGGGTCCCGGGGGCGTGGCGAGGATGGCTCCGCTATCAGACAGCAACACACAGGAGGAGGGGAGGTGGGCACAACGTTAGCCAGGCAGCAAAAATTAGGAGAGAGAAAGAGAAAGGGAGCATACAGAAGAAGTGGATGATGGGCGGATGCAGAGAAAATGGGACCGGAAACATGAAAGGAGACAAATTATAAACGCAGAGTATAGAGCAGAGGAAGTGGTTAAAAGGATCCCTGACTAATAACACAAACATCGCTTAAAACATTATACTTTCCCTATGTAACTAAAATAAACAAACAAAAACACCATTGGCATCTTATTTCTTTCATAAATAGAGAATATTTCACTCAATAGGAACTGCTCCTGGCGCAGGATGATGATGTCACATGAGCATGTGTGGTCTAGCTCTATGGAATATATGGATGAATATGCTCATGTGACATCATCGTCCTGCGACATGAGCACCTCCTATTGAGTGAAAGATTCTCAATTTATGAAAGAAATAAACTATTTTAGGTGTTTTTATCTGCATGTTTTAGTTATAGGAGTCAAGTATAGTGCTTTAAGCCATGTTTATCTTATTAGCCAGGGATCCTTTCAAGAGGAGAGATTGGGAATGACAAAGTACAAAGAGGATTCGTGACATGCTAAGAGAGTGTACAAACAGACAGAGAGGCATGCAGGCAGGCAGACAGACAGACAGACTAGAGGCTAGAGAGGTTAACATTCATGTGGTTACAAACAAGTGAAAACAATTGGCCCCCCCAAAAAAATGCCGGGGAGGAAGACATATACCCCATACATAGCTGTGGATAGATTGCAGAATGACACAGAAAGAAATGAGCAAAAATGTAATTAGAATACAAAGTATGTGGGTTAAATTCCAGGGTTAATTGTGACTGTTGAAGATGGATAGCATTATAGATATAACTTTGCATACTTTGGCTTTCAAACAAAGTTCCAAAAACAGGAATAGTACTGGTAGATTCTACATTGAAATGGACAACAGAAATAGATTTTTTGATTTGATTGTTTTGATTGTTTGATTTGTTGTTGTTGTTTTTTTTAAGAACTGTGGCAGAATTCAGTATTTTTTTTAGACTTTTGTGTTTCGACAGGTCTCATCACAGGGTGTATCCATCAACTGAATACAATAAATAAATAAAAACCTTTATTATGTGTGACGCTATTATGTACTGTACAGCACCTTGCCTTGTGAGGTGGTGTGAGCTTGTAGATCTACTATTTTCACAATATTACATCACTGTACAACTGCCATTAAAAATATATATTTTAAAAAAGTGATTCATTATTTATGATCCTCTATGATCCTTGTACAATCGTTCTGCATTTCTCTGTGGGACATATCCTGGTTCTCATCCCGGAATCACCAACACAACGCGATGAATTGTCAGGTCCTGCTTAACAAAAGGTCTATATTCTATAAATATTATCCATGTGTTAAACCCTTGAGAGCACAGGCAGCCACGTGTGCTGAGAGAGTGCTGTTTTAGTATCGCAACTCAGGGGCGGATGTAACGTTTCCAAATTGGCGGGCAGGAGAAAATGGTATGGTTGCGGCTTCATCGCAGCATGCATAAAGCTAAAGTCTGACTCAGAGAGTTTTCTGTTTTGAATGATGAAATGCTGTTGGTTTAGTGGTATGACATTTGTAGTTAGTTAGTAGCAGTAGTAGTGTTTCAAATCATTTTAACTATAAGCACTTTAATTTGAAAGAACTTTGAAATGTGGGCTGTTTGCATGCCATCATGTTTGGTGGGGCTCATGCCGCTGTAGATCCGCCCCTGTCACAACTTGGGTTACATGGATGTTTGCTATCTCTAGTGAGCTACAGCAGGAAGCGTGCTACAGCGTAAAACTGTAAAGCTTACGTAGTACTCGGTGCTGAGTCGGGGCATGGAGGCAGCTCTGCCATGGCCTTCCAGGGTTGGGTAGCCCTCGCTATCTGAAGCCGTCTCCACCGGCTGCATCTCCACTGATTCCTGGAAGAGCATGAACCATGCGTTTGATCACAGCAGATACAGTATATCCCTGAGAATCATGTACGATTCACTCTTTTAGAGAATGCGGAGATAATTTGCCTGAGTTTGAGTTAGAATTACAGAGTAACAGCTGCAGGTATTTGCTGTGAGCATTATACAATTGATGGACTATACCCGGGTTTTGGTACTGTATGGCTCTTTTGACCCAGAACCTTCCAGAAGCAGTGAAGTGATGTTATTTTCCACTTACATTTCCATTATTGTCAGAACCACCCTTGAAGGGTAAGCTACATACTAGCCAATCAACAGGCTCACAACGCAGCAGAAGGCAAAACAAAATGTTCATTCTAACTTCCCAGAAATCAGGGTTAATAAAGTAGGATTGGTATCAACTGTTATTCCTAAGCATGGCCAAAATTAAGTTCTGAGAATCTTATCTAGAACAGAGCCACAGCATACTGTATGAAAACGAATCCAGAACTTATGAAAATATATTTCATGGCATGACATGAAAGAGCCATTTGATCAATGCTTGTCAACCTCAGGTTTAGTACAGTAGAGCACAGTGGTTCCCAAATGTTTTAGTTCAACAACACAACAAAAGAAATTATGTTTGGCCTGGGATGCAAAAAAAAAACAAAAAAAAAAAACAAAAAAAGCAAATCTGCAAGCTCACAACGCATCAATTCGCGAGCTTGTAGATGGGCTATCTTCACAGTTTATTTACCTGAGGTTTGCTACAGTATGGCACATCCTCTGACTGGCCTCTCTGGAGATCCCTCCTGGTTCTGGGTCTCTGGGCTGCCTGAGACACATCCCCTGACTGGGAATGCTTTATGGCACTTCTCTGGCTTAGGCTGCACGCAAGAACAACACAATGTTACGTGTTTATGCAAATGTACTCTATTGTAGGATTTCAACAAGCGACACTGGTGTTTTCTGGGACTCTGGTGTATTGTTGTAAGGCGCTCCCATGCGCTGCGAATGATGTGGAGAGACGCTTGGATCACACACGTCCAAGTAGCTTACTTCAGTCCATGGGGTTATTCTCAGAGTTCACAAGAGGCAGTGAACAGTAAACGAACAGAGTTCATTTATTTTACATTAAAATCTTTTTGTAAATTAACAGTTTAAGGGGCCATGTGTCCACCGATGGCAGAAAATGCACATCATTTCCAAAAACACCTAGCCTGGCTCAGCCCTGAATCAGCACCTTAAAAATACTACCTTATTTTTTCTTTGTGATTCAAGGACTGGCTTCCTTGCCTTTGGGGCCGTTTTTGTCGGTTAGAAATCCATGCCCAGCACCTGATTGGCCAACAGTCCTGTCACTCACTTCGTTTCACTTTATTATTCTTTAAAGAAGCGTCAGGCTTTAGGTTTTATAAACATCATCATCCGACATATTTTACTGCTTTTGTTCACATGCTAGTAACGCTCGTCGGCTGTGTTTGTTTAGTTAGCAACGTCATTATTAATAATGACAACAACGTCGTCTGCTTTCCCAATATTGATATGGGTTGGTATGAACCAATCACCGTGAAGACTGCTGCTTTGATCACGCCCATCCCAGAAACTGCTGTAGTAGAGAGGGACTTCAGTCTGAATAATGAAGTGAAACGGAATGACAATTCAGACTGAAGTCAGGCTAAAAAACACCCACTGTGAACATTTCACAGTGTAATGCAGGGGGTTTCAACCGGTGGTCCGGGGACCACCAGTGGTGCCTGAGAGGATTCCAGGTGGTCCCCAGGCTAAATGATGGACAGTTGTTTAACCAGATGTAACTCTTTGAGAGCGTAAACATCAAATGGACCCTTGCAGGTCAATTTGCTTTCATTTTTACGCTATCAAATGTTAAAATATTCATCTTGTGAATCAGCCCAAGACTACACAGGATACTAGAGAATGTAGAGGATTAATGGTAATTTATTTTGAGCTACTGTATGTTTGACCATTTTGTTTCGTAAAATCCAGCCTGGAAATCCAAAATAAATCTTTAGTTTTGGGGTCTGCTGGGCTGAAATCTCCTCTCCTCCCGCTGTGGCTCAAATGCTGATTGAATAGTCGGGCCTGGAATCAAAAAGGTTGAGAAAACCACTGGTGTAATGTGTAAATATGCAAATGAACGACGCACAACAGTGAATTCCACTGGTGCTGAACGGTCACTCACAGGGGTGGATGTAACATCTCCCATTTGGGGGGGCAAGAGAATTTGTTGGAGGGGCAAGAGAAAATGGTAAGGGTGCGGCTTCATCGAAGTCGCACCCATACCATACCCATACCATACCATACCCATACCATTTTCGGTTACAGGACTTTTATTAGTCAAGTAAAGCATCAATAATAACAGCAGTTGTTGTTGAAGTTGCAGCAGACACGCAGCATGCATAAAGCTAAAGGTCTGACTCAGAGAGTTTTCTGTTTTCAATGATGAAATGCTGTTAGTTAGTGGTGACACAGCTGTAGTTAGCTAGTATTAAAGTAGCACTTTAATTTGAAATATCTTGGGTTGTTTTGCATGGCATTGTTTTTGGGGGGCAAACTGGGTATTTAGGGGGGCATTGCCCCCCCATGCCTATGCCTAGATCCGCCCCTGGTCACTCACTTTGCACCCCCGTTGGTCAGGGGAGAGGTGGGGGTGATGGTGGTGCTGATGGCGGTGGTGGGTAGCTGCTCGGACGGAGGTTCTGGTTGAGGCTTAGCTGGGGGCTGCAGACTGGAGGCCGGTGCCACCACCTCATGAAGGTGAGTTAAGGGCAGCATCGGTCGGAAGAGGGCTCCCATCTTACTCTGCAGGGAAACAAAGGACAAATGGATAGCATGTTGTGGTTGTTTTCAATAGATTCTCTGTTTTCTGTTATCGAGGCAGTCATGAATGGCACACAATGTTCAGCATTCGAGACTATTAGATGTACAGTAATCATTAGAGAATCTACATTTATATGAGCATGAGAGCCTGATGTGTGCTTCCTTTCCTGAATGAACATACATACCAGATACATGTACCTGGCCAAAGACAAGCACCAAAACATGGACCTTCTGTTGTTTTACCTTGTATCATATCGATATCAAAAGAATCAAGTATCGAAACCTTACCATGACCAATACGTATTGACAATTGTCAATAAGTATTTGTGCAATCTATTCTATTTAGCATTTTTAAATAGAAAAGCATGTGTTCAAATGTCCATCTGCTGTATATGCCAGATCACCGTTTCTACGTTGTACTTATTTATATTCATTCTAATACATTTTCTTTTAAAAATCTGCACTATCCACATGTTTCACACATATTTAATAGGTTTGTTAAAGGTAATAGAGCCAAAAATCTAAGTAGATATAGAGCTATATTTTTTGCCTTTCCCCCTCTACGTTGCTTCTAGTTTGATGCTGCAGCTTGCTTTGTCCTGCAGATGATCCAGAACTTTGCTGTTGTCAACAAATCATGAAAACAAAACATCTGTAGGGCTCAGGAAAAGGTGTGCTTAATGTGTGCTTACCCCCCAATTTCCCAATTTGGGGGGCAAGAGTAAATGGTATGGGTGCGACTTTATCACCCATGTCGCCTCGCACCACGGGTGATGAAGTTGCACCCATATCATTTTCGGTTAAAAGACTTTTAGCAAGTAAAGCATAAATAACAACATCAGTTGGTTGTTGAAGTTGCAACAGACACGCAGTTGGTTTTGCATGCCATTGTGTCAGGGCATTTAGGGGGGTATTGCCCCTCCATGCCCATGCCTAGGTCAGCCCCTGATTCAAAGTCCTCCCTGTTCCTGAACTTTCTTCCAACAACTACATTCATGTCAACCACACGTTAAAAGCCCATCTTTACAAGATAAATTAAGCCCCTTGCCTGAAGTGTGAATCTGCATAGTGCACATCTGCATACCTTAGGTCCTCCTGAGGGTTCCTGCTGTTGAAGCTTTTTGGCACGGTTCTGTTTGTAGTAGTCGTAGATCATGAGTGCAGCATAGACCTTCCCCACTGTAAGCTCATTGTCTGCAGGACCACACAAATGGACAGTATAGTATAGGCTGAACACATTGTGCAACAAGCACATTCTCTTAATGACCACTAGATGGCAGTGTATGGGCCTGGAATGAAGGATTGGTGCTGATGTTGCTTGGTCTGTGGGGGCATGCACTAGCAAGCAACAATGTTAGCCAGGGGCGGGTATAACATTTCCCAAACGGGGGGAGGTGGCAGGAGAAAATGGTATGGGGGCGGCTTCAGTTACAGGACTTTTTAGGCAAGTAAAGCCTCAATAATACCATCAGTTATTGAAGTCGCAACAGACACGTAGCATGCATAAAGCTAAAGGTCAGAGAGTTTTCTGTTTTCAATGATGAAATGCTGTTGGTTTAGTGGTGCCACAGCTGTAGTTAGTTAGCAGCAGTAGTAGTGTTTCAAATCATTTTAAATATAGGCACTTTCATTTGAAATATTTTGGTTGGCATGAAAAACCATGCCATCATGTTTGGTGGGGCAGCATTTAGGGGGGCATTGCCCCCCCATGCTCATGCCTAGATCTACACCTGACACACACGCACGCACGCACACGCACACACACACACCCACACACACACACAGAGGATATGTACGTTTGTGTGGTGTCACCAGGAGGTCTATGGTCTTCTGCTGCAGACTGGGCCACACTCGGTTTATCTCTCTCTTCAGGTCAGCGTCACACAGCTGCTGGGCCAGAACTCCTACAGGGGGTCAAACAGAGAAACAGTAGTCCTGTCAGGTCTACTGCACCATTAACCCCACAAACCCCTCCACGAAGCCACACACGGTACAGGCCAGGGGCGGATTGGCCATCTGGAGTACAGGGAGTTTTCCCGGTGGCCTGCGCCACCTAGTGGCCTGGACAAGATCCAAAATGCACTAGTGGCACTTCCAAAATGCACTAGAATGCGCTAGATGCTCACCTGGAACATACAGATCAAAATGACCATTAATCTTCTACATTCTCTAGTTGTGTAGACTAAGTTGGGCTAATTCGCATGATGAATATTTTAACTCTTGAGGGTGTAAAAATGAAACCAACAGTTGGTTTCATTTTTATGCTCTCAAAGAGTTACATCTGTTTAAACAGCTGCCCCCCTCCCAGGTTGGCCTGGCAAAGGCAAACTTGTCCCGGTGGGAAAATATGTGCCAATCCGCCCTTGGTACAGGCGGAATTCCCACGGTTCAATTTGTAAAAAGGAGCATTAAGTCATTGACTGTCACTGATGCATATACAGTATACATTGTTTTCGATTCAGTGCAGGTAGGCCTATACGTCATTTGGTGTTTTAAAGTACAAATAACATGATTCCTAAAATTGTTTTTAATACTTAATATCATATTGTATATGTCCCTCAAGGGTATTTCTAATGATTTGATAAGCAGTACTTGTTAGCTGCGGTACCACAATATTTATGAAAATATAAATAATGTTCCTAGGCATAATTTTTGGTGAGAACAAGTTATTTTAAGCCAGAACGGAACATCGCAGCAGGACACCCTTTTTTCCCACTGAAGGAACAATAGACTCATCTTTCTTTTGAGACATTTTAGTAATTAGAGTATTGGCAGTGAGTTCAGAGTGTTCTAGAGAAACCATAACAGAAATGACTACAAGCACTTTCCTTCCTTAAAATAAGTGTGTGAATGTGTGTGTGTGTGTGTGTGTGTGTGTGTGTGTGTGGGGGGGGGGGGGGGGGGGGGGGGGGGGGGGGCACCATAAATGCCCTGACTGCCCCACCATATTTCAAATTATAGTGCTATTTAAAATGCTTGGAAACACTACCCTACTAACAACAACTGATGTTATTATTGATGCTTACTTGCCTAATAGGAGTCCTGTAATGGAAAAAATGGGTGCGGCTTCCTGAAGCCGCACCCATACCATTTTCACCTGCCCCTGTTACATCCGGGCCTGGCGTAGAGGCACGTATTTCCAATTTCCATCATTCCTTCTACTCCAACACATGTCAAACACAAATATTTAGATATTAGTATAGATATTATTATTATTTGAAAATTATTTGAAAACATGTGTGGTTACTGTTATTTTGATTTTAATGAGGATTATTATTAGAGATGTCCGATATTGACTTTTTTAGCGATATCCCGATATTGTCCAACTTTTAATTTCCGATAGCGATGTCCACTGATAATGGGAGCATTCAGTGATCTGGGTGATTTGGAAAGGCCCCCAACAGACCAACAGCATGTGCACCAAGGCTTGCCACCACTCCATCATAATTGAGGAAGGTCCCCCATACATTTTTTCCTGATTATGTGGCTCTATACATACCTGTAAATGGTACTTTAACGATAAATAAAAACTGAAATAGTCATTTTTATAATATTTTTTACCAATATCGATATTTTCTGATTTCACATTGTTAAAGCCTTTATCAGCCATTAATATCTGTGTGTTCAATATATCTGCCCATCCCTAATTATTATTATTATTATTAAAAATAAAAAGCAAGAAAAACATAAAGCTTGTAAATGGGGCATTTTGCACAACCACTACTTCCTACTTGGTTATTTTTTTATTATACCAATACATTTGACAGTACATTTTGATAGCACTAATTTTGTGCTTCCTGACTGAAGACTTTCCACATTGCAGTATTGATTCCTTTTCCTTGAGTAGTTCCCCCCCCTGCTATGCTATGTCTCACCAGATGCCAGTTTGATCTCCAGGGCTGTGCGAATCAGAGCCATCAGTGTGGAAGTGAAGTGCACTGAGTTGTCATCGGCGATGGGCATGTTCATTTTCACCAAGCGCTGCGAGGAACAGAAGCCAGGATCAAATCATTATAAGCACTTAAGCCAACGGCTTTGAAACCCCTACTAGCATCCCTATTCTGGGCACGCACTGACGTCGCTATAGGGAAACAAACATTCTGCGAAGATACCAGAGCATTTGGGGGGGAAAAATGAGCAGATCATTGGGCCAAAATAGCAAATGTATAAGCTTGCGTCACGTTCTGAGATTTGGGTATAGAGGCGGGAGAACATATAGACACCTGAGGGACTATATTCAATTACGCTAAGTATGTACGGTTTAGCTTAATAATACACAGGTTAATATAAGAAGTAGAGATGGTATATAGGGTTCAACTATTGACATGCGCAAAAAGGGACACAAGGCTCAAGGGCAAGGGGATGTTCTGTGTGCTGCCAATGAGACTTCATTACAGGTTAATCCACTGTGCAAAGGTTTAATTCCATTAAAACCTGATTTGTTCAGGCCTGATAAGATTAAATAAAATATACAGTACATTATAGAATATCTTCCAATTCCGCTTTGAATTCAGGGAACTGTGCATTCGTCCATGTTTGATGTTTTTACTTTATTGTTTTTCAGTAGTGCACACAGAAGAGCTTTTTCGGGAACACATGGACAAGGCAAGGCAAACTGAGCGCCTTGCCTCATGTATCTATCCATAAGGGGCCGTCTCTTTCACACACTGGAAGTACATTCGTGTGGGAAGCTCCTGTTCAAGCCCAGTTCTTACATCATTTGAAAGTATGCCATTTTTGGCTTTAGTTGCTGCCGCTAGGACACCGAGTGTAGACAAAACTGGTCCACTGGTGCTAGAGTGTTTTTAGTTAAAGAGGGGGTGCCGTGATGATTTTTTTTTTTTTTTTTTTTTTTTTTCAATTTTGCACATTTTTAACCCTTTCAGGACGGGAATCCATTTTTGGATTCTGTACAGTATGTACAGTATTCCAGACATAACTTGTTTTGATGCTTGAATACATGAATGATACATGAATATTTAAAGTTTTTCTTCCTGGTGGCAGAACCTTTCCAGTTAAACATGCCAATGATGTCTGATGATCATGTTTTAGGGTAGAAAAAAATGCATGGCACTCCATCTTTAATAGTAGTGAATATATGTGAGGGATTGCCCCCCACACACATTTCTGTCTCACTGGCTCAGTTACCAGCTCAGTTACTAGCCCAATGCATGTTACAATGCACTCATATGGAAATCCTTGGTTGATAGTGATGTTTCAAAAAAATAACAATTCAGCAAACAGCCGATACTGGTTATTAGAAATAACTGTTCTGAATCTACAGCTTAGTGGGCAGAGATATCAGTGCACCCGTATGCAGTGACAAAGGTGTGAGTATGAGAGGTTACTAGACAACATAGATATATCGGTGTACAACTGTAGTACTATTGCTAACAATGAAAAACGGCACTCTCACAGCACAGTAGTAACTGGTTAAACACAACTGACTGTAGATTAGTAATTACAGTAATTAGTAATTACAGTTGGCATGCCAGCATATGCAACGGTAGGAGCATATACAGTACAATTCAAATATTAAAAATACCATAAAGGTATGTCTTATACATACACACAGCATAGTAAAGGCAGACAGGGTGGGGTGGGGGATTCAGCATTGTACGTAAGAGAGGGAGCAAGAGGCACATTAATGCATGCAGAGCCACACATCTACAAAGCTGCCTGTACACATAAGTCCACTTGTATACACTCTGCATGATACATTGAGACAAGCAGCTTTGGGTAGTACATATACGGTAGCAAGATCTGCATACTGTGACAAACACCACACTATATAACGCACACGCAACTCCTACGCATATTCATTTAGTGCATGCAAAAAAATCAGACATGTCTACACAAAGCTGTAGGAGCAATGGGCAGGAGAGAGAGAGAGAGAGAGAGAGAGGAGAGAGAGAGAGAGGAGAGAGAGAGAGAGAGAGCATTTGGAGCAGGGGTGTCAAACTCAGATACAGAGTGGGCCAAAATTTAAAACTGAACAAAGCCGCGGGCCAAGTTTGAACGAACTAACCTTTTAAAGGGGAATTCCACCCATTTTCAAAATTTTCCTGAGAGGGTACAAATGTGAACCAAATGGACCCTAGCAGGTCCATTTGGTTCCATTTGTACCCTCTCAGGAAAAGTGGGTCTGAAAGAAAAATCATTAACATGGTGAAATACATCTTGGTGATGTCATCAGATCTATTTCACCATGTTTTTCAGACCTCCATTTTTAGGAAATACAGATTTGGGGGAACTTTTTTTTATCATGTCCACAAAACATCCCAAGGTAATGACATATTAAAATGTTGAAAATGGGTGATCTTCCCCTTTAATTTGATAATGTCTCAAGGGCCAAATGAAATTACACGGCGGGCCAAATTTGGCCCACGGGCCAGAGTCTGACACCCATGATTTGGAGGGACTGGGATTTGGGGGATTTGGAGGGACTAGTGCCACAGCGGCTCCACGCAATAATGTGAAATGAGGAGTTGAAACAGTGACAAGGAACATGCAAAGAAAAGGCACAGTGAGTTTACAAACTGAATAAATGCCTAAAGGAGTGTGAAGGTCTTCGCAAGGGGTAATAAAAAAAACAAAGATTACCAACAAACCTTAGGAATTCTAACAAAACAAATAAATTGGTGGACTAAAGCGATGAAACCGAAGGTAAACCGAACACTACTCCATCGCAATGCTGCTGCCCGCAGTTATATTTGAAGTAAAGACTTAGGAACCTTGCTCACTAAAACGGCTATATCAGAAGTTTATTTACAACTGAATACTCTGCACTGAATCAATAGAGGTCTGTCGGTCTGCCTGAATGTTTGTCTGTCCGTCCCTAACATGCAGCCTGCCTGGGGGAGATTGAGAGCGGTGTGTACTTTGCTTTGGGGATCCATTATGCTTATTGCTATGGATACGACACAACCACCGCATCTTCATATGGAGGAACACAGATCGATTAGTTCCTCTTCCATGTTTGACGTCGTGGAAGCACAGCACAGAAATGATTCTGCTTCCTTGATTCGATGTGACACAAGGCACAAATTTTATTGAATCCATTTTCAATAGTTGCCTGTCATTGTCAAACTCAAACGTATACCTATTTTTCTTCCTGCCATGAAAAAAATAAAAAACAACAGTAAAAAGACAGAGGGGATTTTCTTATTCAATTTAACTAAGCCCAATACATTTTCTTTTCACGAGAAATAGCAAAAATGAAGTGATATAGATCCACACACGCATCCTGCATCCAAAATAAGCAATTTATAGATCAGGGATGCATTTTTCATACCAGGGCCCACTATTTATTAAGTATTCGAGCCACAGACCACCATTTGATGACATTTTAGCCCCCACAGACCACAAAACAAAAGATCTATTTTGCTTTTGTCCACAATTCCAGGGTGGATTTAGAAAACGAAACAGCCAAACATACAGATCAAAATGACCATTTGGTTTCATTTTGACGCTCTCAAAGAGTTACATCTGGTTAACCAACTTTCCGTCATTTAGCCTGGGGACCACCTGGAACCCTGAAGGACCACTGATGGTCCCCGGACCACCTCAACTATCCTCAAAAGTGTAATGGTGACATCCCTGTGTGTGGATGCTCACACTATAACCACTGCAGGGTATCTTTCCTTGGTGTGGGGCGGCCCCTCGAAAACCCCAAGAGTTATTTAAGCTGTGCCAAAAGCAGGAGGAGACCAGAGCGTGCCACAGGTGAACAGAAAGAGCAAAAAAATAAAATAAAATAAATGACAGCACACATCGACTGTGACATATCTGACAGAAGCCGGGAGGCGTGTAGAAGGTCGCGTGTCCACCAAAGCGTGTTCTCCCAGCTGAAAACCCAAGGCGCTCGACTACGAAGCGAAAAACCAACTCCCCTCCAGAGTTGAACAAACGTGCGCATGGGAGCAGCGCCGAATGGATTCCTCAGCACCACGCTACGTTGCATAAATCAGTGGAACCTTTTTCATGGCAAGGAAGGAACCTTTTGGAAATACAGCGGTTTTGCGTCATACAATCTCCTGATCTGCAATCTACAAGATTTTGTGTTAGAAAAGATATTCAGATCCAGATAATAACGCATTTTAAAATCCATTTTTTGGAGGGAGGACTATGAGGGTGCTGATCTGCCAGAGTTAGGCTATTTTTAAACACAGTAGCTGATGTACAGTTTGTAGAGTTAAAGTGGTTAGGCTGTTGTTTATGCTTTGTGAAAACAGAGCATGAATAAGTGTCATCTATTCAATACAGCAGGGGTTTTCAACAGGTGGCCCGGGGACCACCAGTGGTCCCTGAGAGGGTTCCAGGTGGTCCCCAGCTAAGTTGGTTAACCAGATGTAACTCTTGAGAACGTAAAAATGAAACCAAATGGACCCTTGCGGGTCCATTTGGTTTCATTTTTACACTCTCAAGAGTTAAAATATTCATCATCTGAATTAGCCCAAGTCTACACAACTAGAAAGCAAAAGCAAAAGAAATGTTGGGGTCTGTGGGGCTAAAATGTCTAAAATGTCCTCAAGTGGTGGTCTGGGGCTCAAGTCCTGAATAAATGGTGGTCCCTGGGATGAAAAAGGTTGAACACCCCTGATCTACAGCATACAATGCATTCTGGGGAAGAAAAAGAACCCCCTGCTTTGGTAGACATGACTGTAGTTCCTAAGACAGGTGAAAGCGGAAGCAACTGCAGAATGAACGTGCGTAGCAGTAGGAGGCAAAGGTCGGTGGGTGGCTGGGTGGGTGATGGTGGGGGGGTGGGGGGTTGCGGGAGCAGACAAGATGAATAAAGGAGCGATTCTACCTTGTAGGCGATTCTCGGCGGACATTTCTTTCCCAAACCGAGAGGAGGGGACATGTGGCGGAGCATCTCGTACATATCGCGGTACATCAATCGACCACTATACATCCCCACCAGCGGGAAAAGATGACGGGGGGAAAGAGGGGGTATGGAGAGTAACCGGTAGGTAGGTAGGTAGGTGTAAGAACGAGGAAGGGGGGCGGGGTGGGGGAAGAGATGGAGGGGTGGGGGTAGTTAGAGAATGAACGAACACACAAATCAAACCCAAAAGAAAATGGAGAAGGGGGGGGAGAGGAGAACAGAAATCTGTGTTAATTAAGATTTCTAGGCTCCTGTGGGGGAGCAATGCCATGCCATGCCATGCCGTCCTAGGCTGGCATTAAGGACATGGAGGGATCACGGGTTGGTGGTTAACGGGAGAGGGGGAGAGAGAAAGAGCAGGATTCCCTGTTGGAGAGACATGCTGGATGGCCCCGGGATCCTGAATGAAAAGGCATGACTTCCGTTGTTGAGATGCCCTTCGGTAGGTAACCGGGTTTGCCGGCGGAAACTTTCCTCTTTCGCTCGCTCTGTGGCTGAATTGCCCTAACTGCCCCACCAAACATGATGGCATGCAAAACAACCCAAGATATTTCAAATCAGAGTGCTTATATTTAAAAACATTTGAAACACTACTACTGCCACAAACTAACTACAATTGTGGCACCACTAAACCAACAGCATTTCATCATTGAAAACAGAAACTCTGAGTCAGACTTTTAGCTTCATGCATGCTGTGTGTCTGTTGCAACTTCAACAACAACTGATGTTATTGTTGATGCTTAATTGTCTCATAAAAGTCCTGTAACCAAAAATGGTACTGGTGCGGCTTCATGAAGCTGCCCCATACCATTTTCTCCTGCCTCCCCAATTGGGAAATGTTACATCCGCCCGTGGTTGAGTGGCGCCAGCCGTTCAAGCTTTTTTTTTTCTCCATGCATGTGTGCAACACTGTACATACTGTACGTGTTGCTGGATAATAGCCCGGTGTCAAATGCATAATGACTAACTATGAAAGAGCTTGCGATCCAGATTGTTTCCATCAGTTGCCACGGTTACCTGCCGCTTGGTTAGTAAGGGAGGAATTTGTTTGTTGTACATCCAGTACAGCAAAATCCTTAGCGTCAGCACAGCAGTGGAAGTGTAACTAAGTCCTTGTACAGTATTAGTGCAAATTTGAGGCACTACAATTATTTGAACATCTGGGCTACTACTAGCAGATTTTAAGAACTGCAATATTCTGAAATAGCTCATCGACAAGCTCACAGCGGCCATGATGCAATGTGACCTTGTACTGTATATGTGCTATTTCTGACAATTTCATTCATTCTGCACTTTAAGGACATTATGAATACAGGAATTGCACATGTCCACATTGAGGTACTTAAGTACAAAAGGATTTTAGTACTTCTTCCACCAACATGAGTGCCAGTGATCACTCAGTGCTGTAACCGACACTCAGGGATTAGGACCAGGTACATTTAGCGTATATACTGTATATATACAGTATATATATCTTGATCATTCACATTCCAGATCCACGACAGTGCCTTTTTGTTTTTGGGGTGACAAATGGCACTGTGTGGGGGTGCAAACCTTGTAGGCAACTCTAGTCGGGCACTTCTTCCCCAGGCCGAGAGGGGGCGATATAAAACGCAACAATTTGTACATGTCCTGATAGCATATCCGCCCGCTGTAAGAGATGAAAACATTATGTAAATGAGATGAGCGTAAGACACACACACGCACACACACACACACACACACACACACACACACACACACACACACACACACACACACACACTCAATTCATATTCAAACATAATCCCGCTGATAACCAGTCGTTGGTGAAACCCTCACAAAAACATATGCTTACTGTACCCAAAAAACAAACATCGTAGCCTATTTCTAGATGCATAAGCAGTAAACTGGAAGCAGAGATCATCTCTGCCATTCATGTAGGAGGTTGATCTCAGAAGAGGAGGTAAATACAGTAAATAATAAATAATGCCCTCCCCACATGCTTGTTTCAGGTGGTGGCGCTTCCATATTTCCCGCCTTTACACCTCTGCTGGAGTCATAAGTCACTGGCCTCCCAGTGACTCCCAAAGCCAGGCTTCATTAAAACTCCATGAGGATTACGTCAACCCAGACTAGTGTCAATCCCTCTCAAACTTTGTTTTAATTTCAACAATCCCCATCAATGGAACAACGGAGTGGGCCTGTATTGTTCGCTCTCGTAGTTGCATACCAGGGAACCCTTCTGAATTGTTTTAAATTTTTATAAATGATGCTCTTCAATAACCTTAAAATCTTTCACATTGCGGTGCATAGATATCTGCTATTTTGAATAATGAGATTGTTCTACTACAGGGATATTGTGGGAAACATATTAGTTCCTTTGTGTAAAATAGACTACAATAAACTACAAGCTCACACAATGCAGCCGCATTGTGAACTGGTAGATCTGCTATATACATTTGGAACTTTCAATGATGACTTTTAGCATAAATAAATGATTATTTCTGACTTTCGGTACGTAAATAACATTTTAATACGAACACTACTTCAGTAACTTCAAAAATGAAATTTGAATTTCTGTCTTTTTACACCACTGATTAAAGTGGCCTCACCATGAATTTAAAATAAAATGTATCATATCAATATCAATGTTACTTTTAATACCATTTTATATACTCCTTAACAAAAACTCGGATAATGTTTCATATTTCTCAGTGTGCTTTCTGCATGCAGTACCAGAAATGTCCACAAAAACAGCCCCCAGCCCCTCCATCCTCACTGCTTCCCTTCGCACACCTCATTGTCATTCCCAGTCCCATTAGCATATGCATGATCTGCCTGGTTTCAGCCGCTTTCATTGGGCTTCTTTGAGAGGGGGTGTGGATACCATGCATATCAATGACTTAAATGGTGGAGGACTACTAAAATTGGTATTTTTAGTGACATCACAAAACAGCAGAATCTGAGAGTGCCCATTCACAGACACACACAGAAAAATCACAGATATCTCAATATGGCTCTGACTGTCTGAGGTAAAGATACACAGGGGATGGTAAAAACAGGAAAAAGGTTGAAAAATGTCAAATTGATGGTGGAGCCCCTTTGAAAACACAGTGGTCTCCTCCGTGTCACAGTAACAGACAGGAGCTTGGGGACTCCCAGGCTGTCGGCTTAGCATGAAGCAGAACGGAGCCGAGCGCTGGCTGGATTTACATGCATCATTCGGGCCGGCCGGACTCCTACTGGCTCGACCCGGGCTTAATGTCACTCACACGCCGCTGCTTAAGTCTAGATCCCTTCTTCCTTCCTCAGAATGTCACACAGGGCCAGGCTGCTGGAACACAATGTTTTACAGCTCTGGTTCCCAAACCCCTGGGCCAGGAGGCACACGTTGTTTATGGGATCTCCTGGTGCTTTTTAAATTATTAAAGAGGTTGTGCCGTGATTTTTGGATTTTTTCCAATTTTGTACATGTTTAAGAGGTGACAGTATGTAAATAGACCCCTTGGTGTGTTTTTTATGTGCAATGATGTCTTCCCTTTGTATTTAGGGTTTCTTCCTGGGGGCTGAACCTTTCCAGTCAAACGTGCCAATGAAAGAAACTTCAATATAGTGACATCATGTGCTCAACCCATCCCCTAACTCCTCCCCTTTATCATGCAACTAAAGCTGTGGGTGTGGCTTCAGTTCAGGTGGATCTCCACCCATCACCACCCACCAGGCAAACCAGGCATACTTAATGAGCTGGCTGGGTGGAATCATAAAAATGACAGTTTAACAAACACTGTACACTTTTTGTGAAAATCTTACTTTTCATATAACATCAATGCCTGATGATCATGTTTTAGGGTAGAAAAAATCATGGCACTCCATATTTAATATTTCAAAACATTTACAAGCAAAAATCAATAAAGTTCAAGTTTTTTCCTAATAATTTCAGGAAGAACTCAAAGAAAACTCGAAGCATGTTTAAGAAGTAGTGATAATAGCCGATCTCAAAGCTCATAACATGGCGCAAAGCAATGCGAGATGATGACTATCTACTGTTTTATTTTGTGACTCAGCCAGGCAAACATCTCATTTCTCATCTGGGTCAAGGGCTGAAAAGTTGGGGGACCGCTGTTTACAAATTACACAATATATAGGCACTGAGCTGAAACACTTTATCCAGAGTGACTTACATTAAATTACATTACATTACCCAAACGCTTAAATTGTAAATCATCTCATTTCTCTTTTGGGTCACAGGATAAAAGTAACATGTACTGAAAGACTTGAATTTCAACCTCTGTGGTAAACCTCATAAAAACAGGTAAAAAGGCAAAACATGGAAAATGCCGTCATGCTTTATGTAGCATGTGATCTGTCCAACTGGGTTTAACACACTCATTCGGTTCAAAACAGCCATAGCCCAGATCTAGGCACATTTATGTTGACAGGTATGGCTGGTTTTTTAGCCCAAGGAGCTATTTTCTGACCCAAAGTTTTTATGAGATTTGCCACAGGAGTTGAATTCCAATTGTTTAGTACATTTATTAAACACCATTAGAAACACATTGGTGAAGACATTTCTTGGTAACTATTTATTTTTAGAATGTAATTATTCTCAGAATTTCCTAACGTTCCCTTAGTAACTGTTTGAGAGAGATTGCTTCTATCTTAGCGCCACCCCTGCACCCTCAGCCTTACATCACCCACCCACTCCATCCTGTGGGGAAAAGTAACAATGTTCATTTACTTTTACCCTGTAGTTTTACTCAACTACATCTCAGTGTCAATGTACATTTACTCCACAAAAAATGTATTTGAAAACGTTAGTTTCTAGTGAATTTGATCATTATTATGAAACCTAACGCTGGCCCTCACACTCACCAGGCGGCGGGGTCGTACTCTGCCCACACTCGGATGAACTCGTCCAGGTGATGAGGGCCCAGGATGGAGGCGTCCCTGGTCAGATACTCAAAGTTGTCCATGATGACGGCCACAAACAGATTCAGCATCTGGAAAAGCCATTCAAAGATACTGTGAGCATCCCATTGTTTCTATAGGACAGGGATACCCTGAGGCAGTTCCACGAGGTACCCAGCTAAAAGATATTTAGGAACTATAGGAACTATTTGGTTAGACAATATTGGTAACTCGGGGTCCATTAGACAATATTGGTAACTCGGGAGAATGTGCAGATTAGGGATGTCCCAAATTAATACTGTATCGGTATTGGGAAAAGTATCGGATCGGCCCTTGTTTGTGCCTTTTTTCTCATATCGGTATCGGCACATACTGTATGGGTATCAGAAAAGTATTTTTTTGTAGTATTTTATTTGTCATTTTCAAGTCATATATTGGCAAATGTGCCAGTCTAACTTCACAGATCCGACAGGGTCCATTAAATAAAATGTTGGCTCATGTGGAATTTGCTTTGTATTTGCCCAGGTGTACATTTGAGTGAGGAGTCACAAAAACACAAAAATTGAGGTATCGGGATCGGATATGAAAAAGTGGCATCGCGACATCCCTATTACAGATGTACACTCTGAGAGTTAAATTGTTCTCGCACACATCCAAAAACAGATACAAACAGGAAGTTCACAAAGTCTGTTCAGGATGTTCAGCAGCTATCTCAATTTGGGGTATAATGGGGCATAATGTCCGAAAGTGACCTAAGCCACATTTTAATATTTTTGCATGTTCTGCACCAATCTTTGGATGTTGTGAGTTTTAGGAGCAATAAGAAATGAAGAATTATTCAAAGACACAAGTCAGTATAAAAATTTGGAAATTGTTGTCAGATCGCTGTCATAACAGGTAAAAGGAGTTGAGGGGACCAGGTATATACCCCTGGTGGTAAAATGTGTGCATGCGGGTGCATGCATGTGTGTGTGTGTGTGTGTGTGTGTGTGTGTGTGTGTGTGTGTGTGTGTGTGTGTGTGTGTGTGTGTGTGTGTGTGTGTGTGTGTGTGTGTGTGTGTGTGTGTGTGTGTGCGTGTGAATGGCCTGGGGCCACGCAGGGGTCAACAGGTGGTACAGGGTCAACGCAGCGTGCATACTGACCAGAAAGGAGCAGAGGAAGATGAAGGACACAAAGTAGAAGTAGGCGAAGTCGCTTCCGCACTCTTTCCCCGTCGAGCCTGACAGCTTATCACATGGCTGATTACTGAGACACGCCAGCATGATCTCATGCCACGCTTCGCCTGTCATACTCCTGTGGGACACACACACACACACGCACATACACACACATGCACATGTGTACACACACACACACACACACACACACACACACACACACACACACACACACCCAAGGCACATGCGCAAACACACGTACACGTGACATGCATGCACAAGCGAACGCGCAAACACAAATCACTAGAATTATTCAAATGCTGTGTACTCTATGAACAAGAATCCACAATGTTTAGGCGATTGTAGAAGGAAATAGTGTAGGCCTACAGTATGTAGTCATTGCATCAGCTGATCATACAGTATTAGTGACAATGATAATACACACAGTACATTACAGTGTGGTATAATCCTCAGTGTTTTTAACATGTGCTAAAGCACCCCAAGCTATATTTGATGTCATTTATTGATGTTTTTTTTCTCGGCTTAGTTGTTATGCGTTCTGTGTTGCCATTGCTGTACTTGTGTCCGAGGAGCCTCCAAGGGGAGGACATTGTACCTCTGTCTCATCTTCGTTCAACATTCCCCACTACAGCATCCAATCAGCCTGGGCCTGGCTCCCCTTAAAGGGGAATTCCACCCATTTTCAACATTTTCCTGAGAGGGTACAAATGTGAACCAAATGGACCCGCCATTTTCATTTTTTTCCTGAGAGGGTACAAATGTGAACCAAATGGACCCTAGCGGGTCCATTTGGTTCCATTTGTACCCACTCAGGAAAAAGGGTCTGAAAGAAAAAAAATCATTAACATGGTGAAATAAATCTTGATGATGTCATCCGATGTATCTCACCATGTTTATCATGTTTATCATGTCCACACAACATCTCTAAGGTATATTAATGACATATTAAAAAATGTTGAAAATGGGTGGAGTTTCCCTTTAATTCCCTGACCACAAATTGTGTTCTCTTGGTCAAACTGAATGCACACCGACGGACTCAACCGCTGGCCTCAAACCCCTTGACCAAGTGTTAGCCGCAACGGTTTCACTGTTAAACCAGCTGTTAATGGATTTCTTTGGACGCTTCTTTTTTTTCTGAGAGCGTACAAATGGAACCAAATGAACCCGTTAGGGTTCATTTGGTTCCATTTGTACACTCTCAGAAAAAAAATGTTGAAAATGGGTGGAATTCCCCTTTAAGGCACTGACACTATCACTGTGTGTGAAGATGGAACCCTAGAATCAATAGAATAATAATAATGAGATTTCATATTGACCTGAAGAGCAGAATCAAAGCCTGAAAGAAGGTCTGGAAGTTGTTGTGGTGATTGATGGCTGTGTCCATATTCAACTCGATGTTCCCAAACACCTGGGGGACATGGGGGGAACATGGGTTACATGAACATTGACTACCTTACAGCATCCTAATTCTCGTTAGGTGAACTACATACGGCAAACATCCTGTGGCCTGCAAGTAGCCAATCTTTAAGATCACAATGAACCAAGCTTGTGCCTTGTAGATGGACTAGTGGAATACATGAAGGCTCGGCCCAAATAATACTCGGACCAGCCGAAATGTTGACATTGAGGGGTCAGAAAACTGAGCTCTCGGGAGGACAGTTGCAGCCTAAAAGAGGGACAAGAGAGGGAGATTTCAAAAAAAAAAATCCGGAGAGTGTAATGAGAACCAAATGGACCCTGATGGGCACATTTGGTTCCATTGTACACTCTCAGAAAAAAGGTCGTAAAAGAAAAAACATTAACATGGTGATACACAACTTGATCCCATGAGTTTGCGACAACCTAACTCTGTCTATACTCTATACTCTGTAATATTTGGGCCAAGTGTTCCTGTTAGCGACTAGTTTGGGGTCGGTACAGAACCCTGTGTATTGCCCATGCCAACATATTATAAAATCTTTAAGTGGTTATGTAGATATAGCCGGACACATCTTTCCGCATCACAGCGCTTAATGCGAGTGTATTTGCAGCATGAACCATTGGCATACGAGTGTGACGGAAAATAAATTAAGCATTAAAGGCTTTTCACACGGTGGAGCAATTTGCGTACCTAGTAATTAATTTTCAGGAGTGAGACGAGGAAAGCGGGCAGGTAGGGAGCTGCGTTGGCACGTCCGACAGGCAGAATGATAAGCAAGCGTGACCTAGTTAAATTATGGCATTGCGTGCTCCATGTCACTCACACGCCTCACATCAAGAGTTTCCACTCAATTTAGTCTCTACTCCCTGGTCCTGATGGAGGAAAGGAACGGACTGGAATAACCGTGATCCTTCTCAGAATTACATCCACCGGTGAAGGAAAAAAGTGTCTTGGACTCATGCATTGACGGAAGCATGAGGTCAGTCCAACACTCTCCCTTGGTTGGAAGAATGATTGTAGCACCGGGGATCGTACATTAGACAATATTGACACAGAGATATATATGTAGGCTACAGTATATATATATATATATATATATATATATATATATATATATATATATATATATATATATATATATATACACATACTTTTTTTTTTTTTTTTTTTTTTTTTAAAGGAGGGTCATTACAACGCTGTGGATCTGCAGAACGCAGGTGTGGTGTTAGTCCCCTGTGAAAAACTCATTTCGTCACGCTACCAAACACTAATGGAGCAAAGACGACACATTCAGGCAGAAAGAAACCTCGTATCTCCATCCCCCCCCCCCCCCTTTTCTCGTTATTTTTCACCCGACAGAGATGACAATCTGTGTGTTTAAGAAAGAGAGAGACAGAGTGTCACTAAATGTGCCGGTACTGTGTATGTGTGTGAACATGCATGGCGTTGTAAAGCAACATTTACAGTACTTAAGTACTGTAGCCTACCTACTGTGAGTACGATTTTGAGGAATTTGTATTTTACTAGCCCTGGAGTACTTACAATTTCCAATACTTCCATGACCCTCCCAACCCACTGTTTGGGAAACAGTGCTCTAAAACAGAGCTACTTAAAAGTGGGCTTCTATGGACCCCCATGGGGTCCTTGAGGGAGTTCCAGAGTGTACAATTGGAACCAAATGGACCCATTTGTATACTCTCAGTGTGAAGTTAACATTGATTTTTACAATATAAACTGGGGGTTCACAGAGATAGAAATGTAGCCTAATGCATGTCCAACTGGGCGTCCTTGAAATGAAACAGATGGTTGATAATCGCTGCTACAGCCGTAAAAACTCATGGGGGTTTCTTGGCATATATTTTCAAATGGGGGTCCGTGTGCTAATCAGTGTCAATTTGGGGATTCTTCAGCATTAACACACGTCGCTGTGCGTGGGATGCCCGCTCAGGGGCGGATGTAACATGTTCCATTTGGGGGGGGGCAAGAGAACATGTTGGAGGGGCAAGAGAAAATGGTACGATTTTCGGTTACAGGACTTGTATTAGTCAAGTAAAGCATCAATAATAACATCAGTTGTTGTTGAAGTTACAACAGACACACAGCATGCATAAAGCTAAAGGTCTGACTCAGAGAGTTTTCTGTTTTCAATGATGAAATGCTGTTGGTTTAGTGGTGCCACAGCTGTAGTCAGTTAGCAACAGTAGTAGTGTTTCATATCATTTTAAATACAAGCACTTTAATTTGAAATATCTTGGGTTGTTTTGCATACCATCGTGTTTGGGGGGGGGGGCGACTGGGTATTTAGGGGGGCATTTCCCCCCAATGCCCATGCCTAGATCCGGCCCTGCGCCCACTGGCAATAGACTCCCAGAACCTCTCTGTAGTTTTAACTGGTGTTTCGATGCAGACACTCACCTGCATGCCGATGATGGCGTAGATGAAGAACAGCATGGCGATGAGGAGGCAGACGTAAGGCAGAGCCTGGGAACAAACAATAGAAATATGACTTATACCGTATATATACTTTACTTTACACGTTATATGCAGCAGTGGTTTAGGGGACACCCCGGCAGTGTTGCCAAACTGCCAAAATCCAAAATGCACTAGTGGGACTTCTAAAATTCACTAGAATGCAGTGGTTTTCAGCCATTTTCATACCAGGGCCCACTATTTATTCTGCATTTTAGCCACAGAGGAGGACCACCATTTGATGTTGAGTTTAGTCTCTCAGACTAATTTAGGAGATATAACTGGCAAAATGTTGGTCAAAATAGCAATTCTTCTACATTTTCTAAATGTGTAGATTCTTGAAAATTAGGCACTTCAGAATTGAATATAATTTAACTCTTGAGAGAGTAAAATGAAACCAAATGCACATTTGGTTTCCATTTGGTTTCATTTTACTCTCTCAAGAGTTACAGATCTATAAGGGTCCATTTGGTTACCAATGGTCCTTTCTAGGAAGGAAGGATAGGAGGAAAAATGGTGAAAAATGCGGTTTTATCTGACCCGCTCTTTGGGGGGGGGGGGTCCTTAGACATGAGAAAGTTTGAGAAACACTGATATATAGAAACCTTGTATGTCAATTTGTTTGATATAGTGAAAATCGCAGATGGGAGTATTCTATATTAATAAATACATGAATTATAAAAAGAAACAGCTTTGGGCTGTCTGTCTGTCTAAAGGCATTTCCATCAATACATTTATCAATCATCAAAAAAAAAAAACATTTAGGGGATATTCTATCAATGATTTACTGCCATTTTTACAATGAAGAGTACCTTTAGTATATTGAATGTAATTTGCCGCTTTTGACAGAAAAGTGAAAAGCCTCTGACGTCAAAGACGGCACTGTGTTAGAATCCCTCAGCCGTGGCCTTTCAATCGTCATTTCTGCCGAGTTTCTACAGGGAGAGTCCTTGGAATCGAGCTGTGTGTGTGTGTGTGTGTGTGTGTGTGTGTGTGTGTGTGTGTGTGTGTGTGTGTGTGTCCGTCCTGCCATCAGGAGGGATTTTAAAAGGAAAAGCATGCCTGTGCTTGTCACAGTGTTTCAGGGATAAACAATAATCACTCTGTGGCTCCCGTGTGGATCCCTTGGACTACATGTTAAGGCAGTCACTGTGTGTGTTCGTGTGTTCATGTGTGTGTGTGTGTGTGTGTGTGTGCGTGCGTGCGTGCGTGCGTGCGTGGTGTGTGTGTGTGTTTTGGGGATCTGAAACATCTGAAAGCCAAAGTCACGCAGACACATTGTGTGTATGCGCATGCATGTTGCCGGTGCAGGCTGACTATGTGGCATATGAGCAAGTAGTTAATGGTTTTGTACAGTATATGTCACGACATAAGAGTCTGAAGTGGACTTCACTGTGCTGGCCGTGGCACGGCCGCTGGCTGGGCCGAGGTCCTCTCGTTGGCTCGAGAGCGCTTTAGAAGGACTTGAGCTGTTTTTTAGGGTGACCTTTTGAACGTCATACAGGTTTGAGTGTCTCTGTGACTGTAATCTTACCTTGAAGGACTGGACAAACGTCCAGAGGAGGATGCGGATGGTGTAGCCCTGACGCAGTAGCTTGATGAGACGAGCCGCCCTGAACAACCTCAGAAAACTCAGGTTGATCATCTTGTCCTGAGAGAGAGAGAGAGAGAGAGAGAGAGAGAGAGAGAGAGAGAGAGAGAGAGAGAGAGAGAGAGAGAGAGAGAGAGAGAGAGAGAGAGAGAGAGAGAGAGAGAGAGAGAGAGAGAGAGAGAGAGAGAGAGAGAGAGAGAGAGAGAGAGAGAGAGAGAGAGAGAGAGAGAGACATCCACCTAGTCAGATATCAACAAGACCTTATCCAGTGCACAGTCTAATGGGGCACCAATTCATTCAACCAAATGGTCAGTTTGCTTACATCTACACCAGGGGTTTTCAACAATTTTTCACACCAGGGCCCACTACTTATTCAGCATTTCAGCCACGGACCACCATTTGATGACATTTTAGTCCCACAGATCCTAAACTAAAGATTTCTTTTGCTTTTCTCCACATTACCATGCAGGCTGGATTTCAGAAACAAAAACAGTCACACATACAGATCAAAATGACCATTAATCTTCCACATTCTCTAGTTGTGTAGATGTAACTCTATCAATGAGTTACATCTGGCCCACTTAGCCATGGGGACCACCTAAAATCCTCTCAGGGACCACTGGCGGTCCCCGGAACACCTGTTGAAAACCCCTGATCTACACACACTGACATACAGTAACTGCACAGGGGGGCGCGGATGGTCATCATCTATCTGCAATATTACTGAACATGCTTCTCAAAAAAATATACAGTATATATATGAGAGAAAGGTGTGTATCAAACCGACACTCTGTTTGAAGAGCAAGAGGAGATAAACAGAGACAAAAAAGGAAAATAAAAAATAAAAGGTCAAAAGCAAGCGGTCAACAAGAAAAGCGACTTACCGCCGTCTAGAGGTCGGCCAGACGGAACAGAATTGGCAGAGGTTGTCAGAGTGAGGGCAAAGGTACCAGCGGCAAATACACAGCAGAGCATAGAAAAACACAGCATGAAGAGAAGCCAGAGAAGAAAAAAAGGGGAGGAAAAAACAGAAAAAAGAAACAACTGCCAGTCATGTGAAGAGAAAAATACACACAACCGACCACCACACAGTTTGCCACAAAGCACACTACAGTAAACAACAGCAAATAGCAAACCACACTCTATATGATCATTCTTTTGTTCCGTTTCTTTTAACAGTGTACCACATTATTTTGTTGGGCTTTTTATCCTCCCTATTGAATCTGTTATGACAATAGACGTTGGAGTAAGTCCCGCACCCTTCCCAGGGTCCAACCACTCCATATGGAACGAACCAAATAATGGTTCGTTCCAATCCATATGGAGTGGAAAAATGTGTGTGACATTTATCTTTAAAAACAATGTTTTGTCATATAGGAAAACTATTGGTGGAGAGAGTTCTGCCTATCACATGTTATGCTTAGCTGTGATTGGATCATAGCAGGATGGGGAGGGGCTTACTGAAAGGTCTATTAAAAGCTCCTTCCGATGTCGTAAAGAAGTGCTCTATGCACAGACAGCGCCCGGAAATTGTATGTTTATATTAGAATAAATTTCTGTAGCACCCACTCCAGTTCTATGGTTGAGGAGCAAGCACAGAATAAGCACATATATACAATTTCAAATGGAGAAAAAAAAGTATTATCTAGAAATTAGTGTGTATTGACCAGGAGACTGCAGGGCAACCCGAAGCACCAAAGATAAGCAGATAAGCAAACTAGTGAAAATAAAGGCGAGAGTGGCGAAGGAGAGGAGCGGCGGTCAGATATAGGCAATGCTTATCTATGACGAGACAGAGAATGAACCAGAATGGTAATGCAAACAATAATGATGTCTAGTGTGCTGTAGATGATGGGACTGAAGGTTGATGTTCGAAATAAACCTGTAAAGAGACAACAAGAACAGCGAATGGATGTCTAATGGAGGAAATGGACATGATGACCCAAGGACTAAATTAAAGGGGAACTCCACCCATTTTCAACATTTTAATATGGCATTAATATACCTTAGAGATGTTGTGTATGTGGACATGATAAACAAGTTCCCCCAATTCTGTATTTTCTAAAAATGGAGGTCTGAAAAAATCATTTACATGGTGAAATACATCTGATGACATCATCAAGATGTATTTCACCATGTTGATGATTTTTCTTTCAGACCCTTTTACCTGAGAGGGTACAAATGGAACCAAATGGACCCACTAGGGTCCATTTGGTTCACATTTGTATCCTCTCAGGAAAGTTTTGAAAATGGGTGGAATTCCCCTTTAAGGACTAAGATGAAATGAAAAGCAATAGCCTATGATAATAACAAAGACTAGAGACATGAAATACTTTTTGTCTTTCATGTTTTTCTATGACATAGGTTTGTCTTGCGTCCCTTTTTGAAAAAGAAAACACAAATAAAAGTTGAAGTGATTAAAAAAAGAATGAATTTGCGTTAAAAAAAGTAATACTACAGACAAAAGACTAAAAGGTAGCTCAAATTACTTTTTTAATTGCGCCGGTTCTGGTTATAATGAGAGTGTAAACAAAAGGGGGAAAAAAAGAAAACATCACATGGTTCTGTGTGGTTTCAGTGCATTCGACCCTTAGTGTACTGAACGCGTTTTGGTGTTCTAAGCATTATGTTTTAACTATTAAAAAATAGCAGATCTACAAGCTCATAGCGCGCCACTCGGTGGCGCGCTATGAGCTTGTAGATCTGCTATTTTTGAAAAATCGTGTGAAAACGTGGTGCAAATCAAAAAGTCAAAGTCGCATGATTTGTCACTACGTTACCACAGCAAAATTGGTTCTCCGCTTTTGACCCATCACTTGGAGCGGTGAGCTCCAAGGAGCGGTGAGCTGCGGCTTGCCGCACTCGGGAATCATTAGCTGATTTTGACCCCCAATCCATCCCTTTGATGCTGAGTGTCAAGCAGGGAGGCATTGGGTCCCATTTTAGAGTCTTTGGTATGACCCGACCGGGAATCAAACCCCAGCCTCCCAGTTCCAGGGCGGACACTCTAACCACAAGGCCACTGTTCTGGTAATCTGGAATCTTTGAATATTATGTTATTCGAAACTAGAAATATAGACAGGACACAATGGGTTTAACATTGATCTGGCTGAGCTTCAGCACGGAGCCACTGTGTGGACATGGATCAAGGTGGTGATGAGGATGATGATGACGACGGTATCTTACCTTAATCTCTGTCACAAGGATGTCTGTGATGCTCCCCAGCACTGTCACAAAGTCAAACACATTCCATGCTGCTTTCAGGTAGCTCTACAGAAAGGCAAACAGAAAGGAGGGAGATTGTGATTGAGATAGGGGGTGACCATGTTGTCAATGTTCCCAGCGCAGGACCCTTACAGTACCCTTACAATCCAGGGGCGGATGTAATTTTGCGCCACACATGGGGCACGCACACCCTATAGCAGGGCTGCCCAAAAGGTAGATTTGTGATCTACCAGTAGATCACACAGGCCGTGCAGGTAGCACCGCACCAGCACTTGGACCCTTATAGATCTGTAACTCTCGAGAGTGTTAAAATGAAACCAAATGGACCCTTACGGGTCCATTTGGTTTCATTTTAACACTCTCGAGAGTTAAATTATATTTAAACATCTGAACTATGTCATTTTCAAGAGTCCACACAATTAGAAAATGGAGAATAATTGTTATTTTGACCAACGTTTTGCCAGTTTTGCCAGGACAAAAACGTGAAAGTCCTTAGTTCACAAACTGTCAACTCAAACCTCAAATACTGTTTTCAAACATCAGTAATAACATATTCAGGAAAACCTTCCAATTCTCCCCCCTCTATTTTTCATTATAAGTGCATTATTCTTGAACATTATAACAGTAAGTAACACCATCACCAGCTATTTCAAAGCTCAAACTTTCTAGTGGGCATTGAAATAGATTTTCAGTCATGGAACAATCACATTTTTGATGTGTAGATCTTGTTGAGCCGCTCATTTTGAAAGTAGCTCTCAAGTCAAAAAAGTGTGGGCACCCCTGCCCTATAGCAACATTCCCCTGCATAATAGGAAAAAAGGCCTAGATGGCATGGATCTCCAGCGACAGAACAATCTGTTGTCTCCTTGGGACATCATTTTGTTGCGGGGACCCCCCGCTGGTGGAATCTGTACTGATACGGCAGCTGAGTGAGTAGAACAACAGACAATCTGTCTATGTCCTGGTGCTTAACAGGTGGAGGTGTGCAGCTTTTGAAAAAAAAGGAGAAGCAATTTAACAAAATGGGGGCCTCGTAAATGGAAAGAAGCCATGTAAGAAATGCCTTGCCGCGGGCCAAACCATGGGCCCATGTTGGCTAGAGAAGATAAGATTTTATTCCTGTATCATCCCACTATTTCTCTTCTACTTCGCTCTCCTTTGTCTCCTTCTCTACAGATGCCTTTCTATAACGGTAGTTGTTGTTCTCCCACTTTCAAACAGGATTAAAAAAAAAAAAAACATTGTTCAAAAGTAGCAGATATACAATCTCATCACAAAAACGCAGTGGCGTTTCTAAGCAATTTGGAGCCCCAGGCAAGATTTTCCCTGGAGGGGGGCTCCAGGGAAAATCTCCTGTCTCCTGTAACAGCATGACAGGCACAGTAAAATGGCGCCCCCCAAGGGATAAAATTATGAACTATTTTAAACTAAATAAGATATTATCTGTGTTTTAAATGTTCAATTCTAGTTATAGAGGACAAGTTCAGTATAATGTATTTATCCATATGATTAGGCTGGGACCATTTTAAAGCATGTTAGGTGGTCGCCCCGGTTCCACCCCTCCCCCCTCTCATGGCGCCCCGGGCAACTGCCTAGTCTGCCTAATGGCAAAAACGCCCCTGCAAAAACGTACTGCAAGCCTATGGCTTGGCAGGAATCCACAGTTACCTACTAATGTGTGTGGAATGTGTGGATAACAACAAAGTCAACACATTCCCTCCAGTATCTGTCGTACTTTGTGCAGGAAGCTCACCAAAGGACCGAAGGCGATGATCTTCAGGATACATTCCAGTGTGAAGAGAGCGGTGAAGACGATGTTCAGGTATTTTAGCATGGCTTCGTAGAGTACAGGAGCGTCATGGAACTGCAAGGAAAAAGTCAATCTTGTGAGAAGTGAGCGGCACTCTTATCGTCATGTACCAGGGGTTTTCAACAGCATTTGAGCCACGGACCACCATTCGATTACATTTTCACCCCAATGACCTAAAACTAAAGAATTCTTTTGGCTTTGTCCACAATTCCAGGCTGGATTTTGCAAACAAAACAGTGTATACTTCTTGTTTAAGTGGTGCTAATTCAGATAAATATTTTACATCTGGTTAGCCAACTTTCCATCATTTAGCCTGGGGACCACTCGGAACCCTCTCAAGGACCACTAGTGGTCCCCGGACCACCTGTTGAAAACAGGTGACAAAGTGCCTTACCATGTTTATGACATTTACCAAGTCACACACCAATGGTAGAGGGAATTTGCAAGTCACATCAAATTTAATTATATAGCACATTTGCCACGGCAACCAAGGACTCAATGTGCTTAAAAGGGAATATGGAGCTCATTTTTGTACACAATTACGGTAAGACAATACCATGATTAAAACTGGTGCCACAACACACACATGAAACACACACCCTCTCAGAAATGCTGTATCGCAAAGGCACTTTATACACACACACACACACACACACCGATGGCAGGAGAAATCGTGTAGGGCACCACCCTGCACATCAGGAACAATGTGTGCTTGCCCATGGACATTTTCGACACAAACTCTGGGGGAGACTGGGATTGAACTGGGACTCCATCTGTCTGCTCTACTTATCACTCTGCCTACCGCTGATCCACTGCCGCTACACAAAGCACACAGGCAGGTCGTCTGGACGTCAACGTGGCCTGAGGACTAACCTTCATCATCAGCACCACGGTGTTGAGTGCGATCATGGTCAGGATGGCGTACTCGAACGGAGGCGACACCACAAACTTCCACAGCTTGTACTGGAAGGACTCTTTGTTCTGAGGCATGTATCGGGTGAGGGGCTTGGCATTGATGGCAAAGTCGATGCAAGCTCTCTGTTTTGGTACGAGAAAGATGCGCAGAGGAGAGAAACCAAACAGACACAGAGAAGAAAGACAGAATGTTATGAATGTTGTACATTCACCCTGAGTGAAACTGAAATATGAGTAGTTACACTCTCCAAGGACTGATTTCTTTCCACCAGTGGTGGAAAGAAATTAAGTACATTCACTTAAGTACTATACTTAATACGGTACATACTAAAAGTGCAATTCATTCATTTTTATACATTTGAAAACACTGAATGTAATGGGACATTACACATAATGACGACTTTTAGTACTTAAAGTACATTGTCTATCAATCCATATATTTCTATTATTATTTAACCAATGTAAATGTTGAATTCTGGATTTTTTCTTGTAACCCAGTATTTCCAGATTACAGTATAGATACTTTTTCTTTAGTAAAACATGATCATCAAGTATTATGATTTTACACACAGCGTGGATATGAGTAGGTATTCTTTAGTTTAGGTCTGCATGGCTAAAATTCAAACCTATCCAGTGGCTTTTCCAAGCAATTTGGAGCCCCAGGCAAGATTTTCCCTGGACCCTGACGGGTAAGTGGGGGTCCAGGGGGCTCCAAATGGACCCTAACGGGTCCAAATGGTCCAAGGGGGGCTCCAGGGAAAATCTCCTGTAACATCATACCCATGACAGACACAGTAAAATGGCGCCCCCAAAGGGAAAATATGAACTATTTTTAAACATATTACGTGTTTTAAATGTTCAACCTATCCACACACACACACACACACCTCGTTCTTCTCCAGGCTGCACTCGGCCATGGCCTTGTCTCCCTGCTCCTGGAAGGTGATGATGATCAGAGCCACGAAGATGTTGACGAAGAAGAAGGGGAACACCACGAAGTAGACCACGTAGAAGATGGAGGTCTCCATGCGGTAGCCAGGGCTGGGACCCTGGTCCTCGTAAGTGGCATCCACTGAGTGCTTCAAGACCCTGGCGGGGGAGGTGGATATGACACACACACACACACACACACACACACACACACACACACACACACACACACACACACACACACACACACACACACACACACACACACACACACACACACACACACACACACACACACACACACACACACACACACACACACACACACAGGAATGGTTTTAAACCAGTGCTTTTCATTGAAGGTTACATGGTTACAATTGGATATATTTAAATTATCGTTGAACAACAGCATTAGTTAATTTACAAGCCCTCTACGCAATAGACTTTTCCATGGCCCCGCCCTCCCCCACAGTGTCACATGTTATGCTTAGCTGTGATTGGCTCAATAGCAGTTTGGGGAGGGGCTTACAGCAAGGTTTATTATAGGATGTAGAAGAATTGTTACTTTGATGAATGTTTGCCTGTTATCTCTGCTATGGTGCCAACATCAACCCAGTGTGGTCTAAATCTAACTCAATCGTATCAAATTCCTACAATGACCATGCATCCAAAATCATAGAGAAACAGGTCCTTGGTTTTAGCCTTTTATAGCGTGTCCGTCCGTATTCGTTCAACCTATAGAAATGAATTCATGACTATAATAATGACAGTGGGTTCCTCCCCTGATCTGCATTCAGAGGATACTGTCTGCTGAGTTTAATTGCAGCTAGCAGTGCAAGACATCATTACAGGGAGTATTTAGAGAAGATAAACATCATCATACATAATGCTGTTGTCGGGTGGAAACCTTGTATGTCCAGAAATCAGGGGCGGATATAACATTTCCAAATGGGGGGGGGGGGGGGGGGGGGTATGGGGGCGGCTTCATCGCCCGTGTCGCTTCGCGCGCCTACGTGCAGTTTAATTTGAAATATCTTGGGTTGTTTTGCATGCCATCATGTTTGGTGGGGCAGCCTGGGCATTTAGGGGGCATTGCCCCCTCATGCCTATGCCTAGATCCGCCCCTGCCAGAAATATTTTTAAAAAAAGAGGAAACAAAGGGAGAAAAGACGATCTATGAGGTCACAACATAGACTCACATGGGCCAGCCCTCTCCGGTGGACACGGTGAAGAGGGTGAGGAAGGCCCAGAGAACGTTGTCGTAGTGGAACTCGTACTTCTTCCACTCCCTGGGCTGTGCAGTCACGTCCTCCCTGTCGTAGTCCAGGAACTGTCCTCTGGGGTGGGAGGACACACACACACAGGACATGGAGGAAAAGCCACGTTTGGAATGTTAGGCCTGACCCCGTTTCGAAAAACACCATCTAAATACTGGAAAACTAACCCACTAACCCTTTGAACACTACAGTACATAGTGTAAAGTAGAGTTCTCAACGGGCCTGAAAATTGAGGCCCGACCCTAACTGGGCCCTAACTGATCAGGCCCAAAGCCCGGCCCGGTTCGACCAATTACCACAGTTTTTGGGCCCGAGCCGGCCTACAATGTCGGGACGGGTCGGGCCTGGTCGGGTTTGGGTAGAAGTTGAGCATCTACACTGAGTAAAAGTGAAAATCCCAATCAGCACCATCTTCATAAGAGTTAAATACACAGACAGACAGAACAGAACTAGTATTTTTATCAAAATGAAATTAATCAATATATATTGCTTTTTTATAGAGCCCTAGGCCCGACCCGGCCCTACTGATCTGCATACATTTTAGGCCCAAGCCCGACCCTAAAATGTCGGGCCGGGTCGGGCCTGGTCGGGTTCGGGCAGAGTTTGAGAACTCTAGTGTAAAGGTGTGGTTTTCATCCATCATTTGAAGACAAGGCTGGATTTGGGAAACAAAACAGTCAAACATACAGATGAAAATGAAATGACCATCAATCTTCTACCTTCTCTAGTTGTATAGACTTGCGGCTAATTCACACGATGAATATTTTAAGTCTTGAGAGCGTAAACATGAAACCAAATGGACCCTTGCGGGTCCGTTTGGTTTCATGTTTACGCTCTCAAGAGTTAAATCTTGCTAACCAACTTTCCATCTGGTTAACCAACATAGCTGGGGACCACCTGGAACCCTCTCAAGGACCACTGGTTGAAAACCTCTGCTGTAAAGAACGGCAAAATGGGTTCCCGTTTGGAGGGGTAAAACCCCATAAAGGGGTTCCTGCCCACCCACCTTCTGATCTAAGTTTTCTGAAAAACATCAAATATTCATACTGCAGCATATATATATATTTTTGCATGCTCGTCCATTGCTTCTAGAGAGACACGAGACAAGGTAGTGTGTGGTACTACAAGGGAGAATTATACATCCCGGTTTTGGAAGGTACAGTAATAGCTCTTCAGAGTAAAGTCTGGCTCATATGCATGGCACTCTAGTGCATTTATTATGAAAAAAGTATTAGTGTGTGTGTGTGTGTGTGTGTGTGTGTGTGTGTGTGTGTGTGTGTGTGTGTGTGTGTGTGTGTGTGTGTGTGTGTGTGTGTGTGTGTGTGTGTGTGTGTGTGTGTGTGTGTGTGCGTGTGCATGTGCGTGTGCGTGCGTGTGTGTACCTGCAGTCTCTCTCCAGGCCCTTGGACTCGTCGGTGCAGTAGAAGAACTTGCCCTTGAAGAGCTGCACGGCGATGACGGCGAAGATGAACATGAACAGGAAGTAGACGATGAGGATGTTGAGCACGTTCTTCAGCGAGTTCACCACGCAGTCAAACACCGCCTGGGGAACCAACCCAAAACACAATGTGTCGTTGATGCATCCATTTTCAACATTTTAATATACCTTAGAGATATTGTGTGGTGAAGATACAAAACTTCCCCCAATTCTGCATTTCCTAAAAATGGAGGTCTGAAAAAATCATTAACATGGTGAAATACATCTGATGACATCATCAAGATGTATTTCACCATGTTAATGATTTTTCCACCCAGACCATTTCTTTTCTGAGAGGGTACGAATGGAACCAAATGGACCCGCTAGGGTCCATTTGGTTCACATTTGTATCCTCTTTAAGCATGTTCACACAAACCTCTCAAAAACAGCAACAAAACCGCTGATCTACAAGCGCACAACGCACCACAACCTGTTTTGATCTTGTAGATTGTCTCAGGTCACCAATTTTGAGTGATGCTCTTGGACAGATAACAGTTACAACAAAGTTTTAACATATAACATATGGTTATATTGGACATAAAAGGTTTCTGGTGGAGCTGATGCCCCCCAAGACCTGACTACAGATAAGTGGTTGAAGTTGAAGATGGATGGATATATGGTTTCTGCCCGACAACGATTATGCATTCACATGATTAAACATGACTCTCTCTTTCTCTCTCCCCCTCTTTCACTATCCCAATCCATCTATTTTGTCTCCACGTGACAGCACTCTGTTGATCAGGTCTGCGTTGCGATTGCTCTGAGAGATTAAGTGCTTCGTCTATCTATCAATCTAGCCAATGAATATGCCGGCGGATGAATGATCGGCGGACAGCAGGCCTTTTTTGTTGTTTTCGAGTGCCATCCGTCCGTCCGTCCGTCCATCCATCCATCCATCCCGCACCGGCGTGACGCTCCTTTGAGTCGCGTGGGCCCGCATGCCTGCCAACTCTGATCCGTCTCAATCATTTCGCTTCTATTACGTCAATGAGAGCCTCTGTCTTTTGTCAGTTCCATTTACTTTCATCCCATCCATCCACCGCCGTTGTTCTGCACATCGGCAGCCACCCTTTAGTCTCCAGGGTAACATTTTTTTGGAGCTCAACAACAACAACAAGCGCGGCGTGTTGTCGAGGGTGTCCCTCGGTAAACACACACGCTCCGATGAGCTCACATTAGCAAATTTCTCATTCGGTTTTATACTCAAGGCAAGGTGAGAGGGCGGTTTGCACGTCGTTACATCAGGATGGAATTTAAGGCAGGAGGGCATTAGCATGCGCGGCAGGCGACGTCCACCTGTACTCCAGCGGTGTGATTGGCTTATTATTACTACGCTCACCCGTGGAGTCTTCTGAATCTTAACTACACTCTGACTGGGGAGGATTTTGGGAAGTGACACGCCTTCACTTCCTCACTCACCTTGAGCTTGGGAAGACGTTTGATGGTCTTGAGAGGCCGCAGGACTCGCAGAACCCTCAGGGACTTGATGGTGTTGATGTCCTTTCCTTTGGTCCCTCTGTGTGCGGAGGGAAGATGCACATTTACGTAGTTTTAGATACGTGATCTGTACGGCGGCGGACATTGTGAAAAAGGACGTTTGTTGAGCCGGCATGTTCAAGACAGGAATGTGCGCCGCACATACATCATGTACTGTACACGCCAATACACACACACACACACACGCACGCACGCACGCACGCACGCAGGAATACCCATCCACACAGAGATGGCCACGCTAATGTAAAAGCACATGAAACCCTGTCATCCAACAAATCAATAATTACAGTAGATGACATCAGGAATAGATGCAGGTAGATCTACGACATTAGTAGATCACATGCATGCAGGAAGATGTGTTATTCTACAGAAACAGGTAGATTTCTGCTTAGCAGAAATAAATGTTTAAAAAAAGAGATTACCAGCTTCCTTGCTCGGATTTGGCAAAGTTTAAAAGGTACACTTCACCCTTTTTGAACAAAAAATATGTTAATGATGTTTAGAAGATTTAGAACACTTTCCTGGGGGATTTTACGTGTGTAATATGTGTTTTTAGATACTTGTGTAATATGTGATTTTAGATCCAGGCGCTGGATGGAAAGAGACACTCAGACGCAGCTTCCTTTTCCCGCGAGGGCAAGCGTCTCCAGAAGCTGGCCTGATGCAGCACTTTGACACTCAGGCAAAGTTATTTCAGCATCAGCTTCATTTGGAAGTTGTGCCCATAGCCTTACTGTAGTCCAGGAAGTAAGGGAGCCCAATCTCCATGACACCAGAGACTCACTGTTAAAATATCTAAAACCACCTATTACACCCATAAAGACCCCAGGAAAGGGTTCTAAATCTTCCCAATGCCATTCAAAATCTATTCTTTTGCAAAAAGGGTGAGGTTTCCCTTTAATACCAGAGCCTAGATGGCATTGTCTGGCTATACATGAGACTACTGCCAGAACAACATGGAAGAGGAAAACATCGCCGCTTGCAGAGGACCTTCTTCGCAGAAGATCGGCTTGCTGTCACATGTGGTATATGCACAAAGTGGTGGGATGGGATGGGGCACCTATAGCTGATCATAATAATGTATGGCTGAACCTCTGGACCCATACAAGCAGTGACATTGGCCAAGGACGGGGCGGCAGAGGCATTGCTAACCCGAGTCACATACGTGGCGCGATCATCGGCGTTAATTCAAAGTTACAGCCACCAAGATGGAATGTCCTCCTAACACAGGTTAATTTATAACCTCTCACGCTTTGAGCTTCATACGCAATACTAACTGTAGTGCCACGCAGTGCCACATTTCATCAGTGGATGAGTAGGGATTGCGTTTAACATAATGATTAACATTTAAGGTTACAAGTTACCACTTTAAATGTTTTGCATTGCATCAGATATTTGACAAATCTGAAAAAAATGGGGGAAAATCTGGGGAAATTTCTTCACCAATGTGTTTCTAATGGTGTATATGTACAGTACTAAAAAGATTGAAATTCAACTCCCGTGGGAAACCTGAGGTTTCCCATGGTAGTTGAATTTCAGGTCAACGTCGGGGTACTAGTAACAACCTATAGAAGAAAACCATGCAAAATGTCATCATGCTTTATGGATGTGATATGTCTAACTAGGGGGGTTTCATGATGGTAAATCCATTCTAAGCATTTGTTACACAAATAACACACTCATTGGGCTGAAAACGGCCTGGCACCAAATGTGCTGTATAAGAACATTTATGATGACAGTATGGCTGTTTTTAGTCCAATGAATTTCAATCTTTTTGCACATGTTATTAGACACCATTAGAAACACCAGAAATGTCTTGGAAAAGATTTAGTCCCCAGATTTTTATAACTTTACCTAATAGTATTCGTTCAAGAGGCGTGAGAAATGCTACTGCAAGAAGAACAGGTCCAATATAGGTCAGGGTGTTTAGGCTAAGACCTCGGGCCTTCAAAGCCCTGAGTGGGGCTTTTACTTTGAAAAACGGCACTCGCAATAATTTTGCGACCTCGAGCGACTACTGCCAAAATGGCAGTAGTGTTACTCATTTCAGGTATGTCCTATCTTTACACACCTTACCTCACTGTGACTAAGGTAACTAATCAATGATTAAAACAATATAAGATATCAATTGATATTATTAAGGTGCAGAAAATAATTCCCAAAGTTAGTTTCCGAACTTATGTGGGCCAGTTTACATGTACTTACCAAATACATAGAACATGTAGGCCATATTAGAGTTCATATTACCATAGAGTACAATTGTTGCAATACACTCACTCCTTCAGGGCTATCACAAAACATCTCTGTCGGGCGGAAACCTCATATGTCCAAAAAACGGCGTAAAATTGCATAAGAAAAAATAGCAGATTGGCAAACTCAAAATGAGGCCTTTCGTTCTGCCATTCGAGCTTGGAGATCTGCTATTCTTGATATGTTGTAGGATGATCTTGCGGTGGGTGTTCTTTTTTTCAACATACAAAGTCAAAATTTGAAAGTATAGAGGTTTCTGCTCCCGACAGCGACGAAGAGAGAAGCAGCTGCTTCCACCAATACTGCTTTTTTCTTATTTCTGAAGGCGGGAATTCCGGCTCTAACAAACTATAGCATGCACCTCTCATGCTCTGATGACTTTTTGGTTAGCCTGGCTGGCATGCAATCCACAGCGGCCAAATCCAATCCTTTACCATTTTCAAGAAAGTCAAACACATCTGGACAGAGAGAGAGAGAAAGCTTCCTCCCAATAGCTTTCAGAAGAGCCTCGAGGGACACGTGTGTGGAGCGCTTGTTTGCGTAGCTTGTGTCTATAGGGCCGCAGCTATGGGTTTTTTGATGAAGAAACTGTGTTGCGGCGCACATATTTTTTCCATCTGAACGGCAGGGGCGGATGTAATATTTCCCAATTGGGAGGTTACAGTAATTATATTAGGCAAGTAAAGCATCAATAATAACATCAGTTGTTGTTGCAAGTTGCAACAGACACGCAACATGCATGAAGCCAAAGGTCTGACTCAGAGAGTTTTCTGTTTTCAATGATGAAATGCTGTTGGTTTAGTGGTGCGCACAACTGTAGTTAGTTAGTAGCAGTAGTAGTGTTTCAAATCATTTTAAATATAGGCACTTCAATTTGAAATATCTGTTTTGCATGCCATTGTGTTTGGTGGGGCAGTCCGGGCATTTAGGGGGCCATTGGCCCCCCATACCCATGGCTAGATCCGCCCCTGGTGAACGGGCAGGCACCACAGCAGGGCAGATCAGCCATGGTTCTGTCATGATGCTCGACAGCTATAGCTCATCAGTGCCACGAGGTTATCCACGGTCACCATGACTACGGGCTTCTCAGCTGCCCTCCTTTCACAGTGCAAGGATCATTTCCTGTTTACAGACGGGGAAAACAGAGAGCCAATCAGCCGGCTGAGTCACCAGCGGGAAAAGTAACTAAAGGGCAACTCCACCCATTTTCAACATTCTAATATATCATTAGTATACCCTAGAGGTGCTGGGTGGACATGATAAAAAGTTCCCCCATTCTGTGCTCCCAAGAAGTGGAGGTCTGAAGAAAACCACTAACATGGTGAAACATATTGATGATGTCATCAAGATGTTTTTCACCATGTTAATGTTTTCACCATGTTAATGGATTTCTTTAGACACTTCTTTTTTCTGAGAGCAACCAAATGAACCCTAACGGGTTCATTTGGTTCCATTTATACGCTCTCAGAAAAAAATAGAAAATGTGTGGAATTCCCCTTAAGTGCATTTACTCCACTCTTACTGTCGAGTTTACAATACAAAGTACATTTACTTTACTTATTTTTATAGCTTACCTTATGCTCCCTCTTTTTTCAAACTGCTACATGTTTTTTCAATCTGCTACATGTATTTGAATACTTACCCTAACCCTAAGCACTTAAGCCCCATTTTGTATTCAAAAATAGCTGATCAACGAGCTCATGATGTGTTGTGTGTTGCATCACGTCAATAGCATTCATGAATGATATGGCGAGTTGTTTTTTGTGGACTGAGTATTGCTAATAATTGCTATTCAAATAATTCTTACTAGTACCTCTTCTACTGCAGAGCAGCTGTACTCCATTTCCTCTCACAGCAACAAGGCATAAATCTCTCTACTGTGTGAGGAATAGGCTTTGCATCCACAAATTCACTAGTTTTATAATTATGCAGAATGCGTGTCTTGTTATTGATTGGCACCATTATTGACATTTTCTCTAAGCATACAGTACATGATGTGGTTTAAATTCTTAAACATACCTTATGGTTATTATTCTTTTTAACTAATGCCATTTTAATTTTTAATAGATTAATAAAACATTTAAATAAACTACAGTACAATGGTCTTGCTTTGTAAAGGAGAGACGGTGAAGGAGCCGAAAGCAATCATGTTTAAAGAACCAGGTTGAAAATGTTTTTAAGGGGGTATATTTGGATGGAAAGAAGCTTGCGATGAAGTCTTTATTGATTTATTAGTGTTTTGTGGAATCTGTAGATTAACATCTACTGGCACATGGCAGCAACCGAGGGGTTGATTCTTTTCTTATTTCGAACATTCTTCTGAAAGCTATGAGCTGGAGTCTCAAGTGTATTCTCATTCGGAAGGGGATCAGGCTAATTTATACCACATCCAAAGACAAAAAAACATGTATTTTCACCCGAAGCAAACAAATCAAAACAAACACTTTTCAATTCAGAATACATTATTTTTTGTCGTACAATGCGGCCAAGTTCATTGACGTATAAATGCAGCCTTTCGAGGTTCAGTGACACGAGATCAAGGGGAGGTTAATGCTTCCTTCATGCTTCGTCGCGCCACAGCATCGAACACGCAAGCTCACAGCCCGCTGCCAGCTGACGGCGCGTTGTGAGTGGGCCGATCGGCCCGTTTCCATGCACGCCGACGTGTCGCGCGACAAAGTATAAATTGGGCTGGAGGTAAGTAGGGGGTTTCTATCCTGAGACGTTCAAGATAGATGATGCAGGGATTCAAAAAAGAGGGAGTAGCAGTTTATGTATTGAGTGCAAAGGTCAAGGGTCAAGGTGGTTTTGATGGAGAGTATACAGTATAGCGACAGTTCCCACCTGACGACGCTTTGTTGCGATCTGATGAGGAAGAGCAGTAATACGCACACACAAACACAAACAAACACACACACACACAAGCACACACACAAGCCACCTTTAGACCTGGTAGTAAACATCTCCAATACATACATGTGTGTATTTGGCCGTGGCCCGCAAGCTCACAAGAGTGGAGCTCTATGAACTTGTAGACCTGCTATTTTACTTTGAAAATTGGGAAAACATGGTGCAAATATTTGAATAGTACGTTCTTTTCAATGTTATTAAGTCGACCTGCAACTCCAAATTTTCAGAAGGGGATGGTTTGAAATATTATTAGCGTCGCTGACAGAGCCTTTTTTTCCCCCCAGAGAACTGGATTTAGACATTTTAGTGCCAGGTAAAAATGGGTTAGAATCGAGTATTATTCATGTTACAGTACAGTTCAATTACAGATTCAAATGGCCGCAGTTAATACCTGGCGTAAAGGTGGCCAAATTGTATACATCCGTACAAAAAAAGAAGCATATAGGAGAAATCATGACGCTTTAAAAACAATAAAACACACATAAGAACAAGAAAGGCAGAGCAAAACATACATGTTAAGCAACAGTCAACATCACACAGTCAAGAAGATATGCCTTACAAATTGAGAATGTGATGAAAGCACATTGTAGTAATATAAGCAAACAATGACCAGAAGAAAAGAAACCCTGGACTTGAAGTCGTTATCATGTGAAAAGGACAGCTCCCCTGAATTCTGTCGCGGTCGGGTGGAAATCTTGTAACTGTATGTCCAAAACTGTACGTTTAAAAAAAAATCATGTTCGAATGGATCCAATGTTAGGCAATATTTAGCACATACTTAGGCTTAGATGACTATAATTTGGCACATATTACGTTTGTTAATAAACATGTTATTTTTCAGGATTAAAAATCAAATTCAATTCAAATAATAGCAAAAATAGCCGAATCTAGAAGTTGCTCTCTTAGCACATACAAAGTTTAACATTTGGACATACGGTATGAGGTTTCCACCGGACTTCAGTGAAAGATGACATGTTGTCACCAGAATGCATGGACTGATCATCAGTTCTTTTGTAGTGGGGTGACATCGGGGAGGAGGACTTGGTGCGTGTGACAAGACAAAGGAGTGCCGCGGTACCACGCCTGGCTGTCTGTCTGCCGCCGCCAGAGAGACAGAATGATAAAGTATTGACGACGGCGGCAGGGGTCATCAGATTAAAACCACCGTGAGCAATTTATCCCTGTTGGATTGGAAACTTCACATGTACAACAACACGGTTACTTCGTTTCCACGGCTAAAGTTTGAAATTATCAAAGGCCGGTAACGATTCTTAGGATATTTCTGTTGGAAAAAAACATAGGTCGAGATTTTCATCACGGCTAAACCCCTTATCCCTTAACTTCTTTGCCTTTTTAAACGATTTAATATATATTTTTCAGTAGTTAAAATGACCAGTCTACAACCTCACGTGTTAATAGATTGACATGTTAAACTATTACAAAACGTTTTTCAAAATAAGGGGGATAAGGGGGGTTAGCGTGTGATGAAAATGGAGCCCATAGTCTCTTATATTCAGGCCATTAGCGTTATTATTAAGGGGCCAAGTAGTCCACAAATTGGACTTGTTCCCTTCTTTTTTTGTCAATATTTCTTTTTTAATTATATGAAACAGTTAAAATCCCTGAACTCCTACAATCTTTGATCAAAATGACATACACCTGAACTTTGGACCCATAAAAGGGACATAGAGGTACATTTTTCAAGTGAAAAAAGCTCCACCCTCGGATTGCTTATTTGTGAATATTGTTTATATCGCTTGGTGTTGTCTAATGGGTTGTTTCATTTTTAACGACAATTAAGCAAATTATTGTGTCAGTAGAGTGACAGACTTCGGAGAAAAAAGGTTGTGGGTTCAAGTCCGGCTACTGAGAATATAATGTGTGAGTCTGTGATTCTTCAAAAACCCTGCCCTGCTCCCACAATTACATGATGTATTTTATTTCTCAAGTTCAGGCTTCCATGTTTCTATGGCTTATTTGTGCATATTGTTCTGATTGCTTATTGCCTTGGCTGCTTGCTTGGTCCCGTCTTATCGCTGCTTGCAGCTATAGTTACTGTTATTATTACTGCTCGCCAAGACTATGCTCATATGCGAAAATACCAGTGAGATGCAGAGCAAATACTTATGTAACCCACACACGCATGTAAGACATGCTTATGTAACAGTACAGACAAAGTCCTGTCACAGATCTGTTTTACTTCACACTCCTCACAGGAATTTCTAAAATTGCTGTTTGCTATATTGGGGAAAAGGAAGTCCAACCAATGCCAATGATTTTCACAATTTGATTTTTTACATACTTCAAGAACATCCTATGTGTCCCCGTCACGTGTGTCAATAATATGAATGAGGTCTACAGTCGGATCCTAAAAAACAGCAGTCAGCTGAAAACAATATGGAGAGACGGCGAGGTAGATGTGTTCAGAGACAGTAAAACAAATAGATGAGGCAAGCAAACAGACAGGAATAGAGAGCAGACATTACCCCATGAGACTCCTGAAAGCAATCCAAGCAAGAAAAGGTTGAAAGCAAAGAGCAGAGGAGAGAAAGAAAGAAAGAAGGCAGGGTCAGCGACAGAAGGCAATAACAACAGGTAAATAAGTTCGACACACACACAGTAACAGGCCTCTTTTCCTGCTGGGTTTCAGGAAATGCTTGGGTTCCAGTTCTGAACCAACTTTTAGGCTTCTGAACCAATTTCATTCTAGTAGAAACACCAGGGCCCAATATTTATTTAGCATTTGAACCATGGACCACCATTTTAGCCGCACAGACCCCAAAACTATTTTTTTTTTGTCCACAATTCCAGGCTGGATTTGGTAAACAAAACGGTCAAACATACAGATCAAAATGACCATTAATCTTCTACATTCTCTAGCTGTGTATTCTTGGGCTATTTCACATGATGAGAGTGTAAATATAAAACCAAATGGACCTTTCCGGGTCCATTTGGTTTCATGTTTACGCTGTCTAAGAGTTACATCTGGTTAACCAACTTTCCATTTAGCTACGGACCACCTGGACCACCTGTTGAAAACCCCTGCTTTAAAGTGATTCAACCCCGGTGGAAAAGAGGCCACAGTGAAATATAACTCTTATAGCATTGCAGCAGTGGTTACAAAACTTTTTCATGTCAAGGACTCCCAATCCGACACTAATTGGGACCGTATAGGGACTACCCTGGTGAGAAGATTTTTAGCCGTGATTCTCAACCACATTTAATTTCAAAGATCACCAGTCTGATATGCATTCATTATTCTGCAGGCCCCCAGTTAATTTGTATTTCTGGAACCCCCGGTTGATGTTGATTTAACTCTCAGTGTTACAGACCCATAAGGGCCCATTTAGCTGGGGACCCCCTGGAACTCACAAGGACCCCTGGGGGTCCCGGGCCACACTTTGAGAACCACTGAACTGCAGAAGGCATCAAAACATAAGAACAAGCGACAGAAAGATAATAAATGATAAGCAGTAGAGGAAAGCAATTACAGTACAAACATATATTTAAGCAGTGACAATATAATTTCGAATACATTTTACTTTACAAAGTATACATACTGTTTGAAATATTTAGTTAGTTGTTTAAACTATTACACATCATAGGAGTTATTAACCAATTAATGCCTCTTTTATAGTTTGTCTGATCAAGAAATAGCAGATCTACAAGTTCACGCATGGCATTGTGAGCTTGAAAATCTACTTTGATTTGATGCCTATACGTTTGTGCTCGTACTCAATTAAAACCATTCACTCAAGTAAATAAATTGCTAGAAACGGGTCCTTTAGCAAACTATGTTTTATCCCCACGATTTTGTAACGATTTTTATTACCCAGTGCCAATTTCTTATTGTGTTGCTGGGCTCTATACACCCTCCGCCAACCTGAGGAGGCAGAGGACTGGCCTCATGCTTCCTTCCATGCATAAGGAGTCAGGCTGCCTTCTTTTCACCTGACAGGGGGAGATTCCCTGATTGGATTTAGCGCATGTTATTCCAACCAGTTCCTGTCCCCTCCATCAGGCTGGCCAGGGGGTAACAAACATTTCTTTAACTAATTATTTTTATTTCATTTCAGCTTTTCTATCAATGTCATTGTGAACTTTTACTACAGCATGACCCTCGTCCTTCACCAGTTCAAACAAGTAAGTCTTCTTTGAACTCAACACATTCCTACTACAGTGCATACTCCTCTAGTTCATTGTACAGACAATTTGTCTTTTTAGCAGTATACAGTAGCGTTCACACATACCAGTGTGCAGGCCCCCTACGTGTCTGTGACACTGTGTTGACAGCCTGTGCTATACAAGTAGTGCAGGGCTTGACAGTAACAGTTGCCCGCTTGCCTGGGGCAAGTAAAAAAAAAATGGTGGGGCAAGTGAAGACTGCTACCTGGTTGCCCAAACAGGCAAGTGTGCAACATAGTGCACTATAACACAACACAAGATAAATTTGTCTTGAAGGCAATCATTGCACTCTGCCTCTGTGTCTTTCCCTGCTTTCTAGCTATCCACAATTCCAGGCTGGATTTGGGAAACAAAACAGGCAAATTAACATACACATCAAAATGACCATTAATCTACTACATTCTCTAGTTGTGTAGACCTGTGCTAATTAAGATGATGAATTTTAATTCTTGAGAGCGTAAAAATGAAACCAAATGGACCCGTAAGGGTCCATTTGGTTTCATTTTTACGTTCTCAAGAGTTACATCTGGTTAACCAACTTAACTGGGGACCACCTGGAACCTGGGGGGCAAGTGACCATGACCTGAGGGCAAGTAGAACCTGACTTGCACTTGCCCGATGGGCAAATGCCTCGGAGACCTTAGTGTCAACCCCTGTAGTGTAGCATGCAGATTAGTTGTCGGTAGGTTACTTGCAGTCGCCTGCAGCCGGCGCCCCCCATCTGTGTGAGTTCGGGGAAAAGGCCTGTTTTTCTCTCCTCCACCGTCCCACAACCTCCCACCACTAATACCCAGCGGCACACTCATTACCCAAATCCCACACGGCCCATTACCTCACCCTAGGGGACAAGTTATTTCATTTTTTTCCCCATGCATGATGATGGCAAGATTTCGCTAAATGTTTTAAAATGAGCAGAACTATGAGCCTGTAGATTGACTATTTTTCAACAGCCTATAGATTGACTATTTTCCAATTGACTATTTTCCATGATAATGGGACAAGCCTGTGAAGAACATCACAAGGCTAACTGTACATAATATATATATATATATATATATATATATATATATATATATATATATATATATATATATATATATATTTTTTTTTTTTTTTTTTCTTTTTTTTTCTTTTTTTTTATATGACTAAAAGAACAGCAACAATCAAGTTAGCAGGTTGCTGGTTTAATAGCCAATCCTATGTACAGGATTAGGCATGAAGCTGTCTATTACACAACCAATAACGGAAACTATTCTCAAACCGTAGTGCACTGTTTCGACTCATCAGAACGATCAGAACCAGGTGTCGTCAGAAACCTGGTTCTGATCCTTCGAGTACATACCGTAAGTTGTTGTTTTGTTCAATGCACCTACTCTTAATCAACAGTTTGTCCTTGTAGGAATACGTCTCTAGAACGCTTAAAACTGACATATATATACGTCGTCATCATCTCATCTCAAGCAGCATCACGGGAGAGAAGAGGTACAAGAATTCAGTTTCACGGTCAAATCAATGGTAAGAAAGATAAAACTGTGACTTACGAGCAAGCGAAAGCCACAAGGGCACCGCTGACCACAATGAAGTCCAGAATGTTCCACAGGTCACGGAAATAAGCGCCAGGGTGGAGGAGCAGGCCCAGGTCTATCATCTATGAGGAAGACAAATAAAAACATACGCTAATTCTATGTGCTCAATTTTCATCAAAGGCTAAGGCCTAGATTTTCGTCACCGCCAAACGCCTTATCCCTTAAAGGGGAATTCCACCCATTTTCAACATTTGAATATGTCATTAATGTACCTTAGAGATGTTGTGTGGGCATGATAAAAAAAAGTTCGCCCAATTCTGTATTTCCTATAAATGGAGGTCTGAAAAAATCATTAACATGGTGAAATACATCTGATGAGATCGTCAAGATGTATTTCACCATGTTAATGATTTTTCTTTCAGACCCCTTTTTCCTGAGAGGGTACAAATGGAATCAAATGGACCCTAGCGGGTCCATTTGATTCTATTTGTACCACATTTGTATCCTCTCAGGAAAATTTTGAAAAATGGGTGGAATTCCCCTCTAACTTCATTTCCTTTTAAACTATATAAAAAAAAACATTTTTCAATAGTTCAAATGGCCAGTCTACATGCTCACAACGTATCAATAGATTGAACTATTCCCAAAAGTTTTTAAAAATACTAAAAGGGATAAAGGGTTTGGGATAAGGGGTTTAGCATGTAACGAAAATGGAGCCCAAAATGCCTTATCCCTAAAATAGCCAGTCAACAAGACAAGTCACCCCATCCCTAAACGCCTTTGTAGATTAGCTAGGTGAACTATTCAAAAGTGTTCCTTCAAAATACTAAAAAAGGGCAAATAATTTTAGGGATAAAGGCTTTAGCATGGACAAAAATAGATCCCTATGTGTCTGTGTAAACTGAGCTAGCATTCATAACAGGGGAAAAATAAAACATTTACGACTAGAGTGCTGATGCTCGTCCGTAGTTGATGTGTACTAGTGTATTCACAGCTCTCTCACCTTAATCACCATCTCAAAGGTGAAGACTCCCGTGAAGACATAATCCAGATACTTGAGAACCTGCAACCGGAGAGAGAGTGGGTGGGAAATAATTATGACTGCTGTGTGAGATGATGAACGTCTGGCGAGATACAGTCAGGGGCGGATGTAACATGTCCTGTTTGGGGGGGGGGGGGGGGGGGGGGGGCAAGAGAACATGTTGGAGGGGCAAGAGAAAATGGTATGGGAGCGGCGATGAAGCCGCCCCCATACCATTTTCGGTTACAGGACTTTTATTAGTCAAGTAAAGCATCAATAATAACATCAGTTGTTGTTGAAGTCACAACAGACACACAGCATGCATAAAGCTAAAGGTCTGAAAACTCAGAGAGTTTTCTGTTTTCATTGATGAAATGCTGTTGGTTTAGTGGTGCCACGATTGTAGTTAGTAGACGTAGTAGCGTTTCAAATCACTTAATTTGAAATATCTTGGGTTGTTTTGCATCGTGTTTGGGGGGCGGGCAGACTGGGTATTTATGGGGGCATTGCCCCCCCATGCCCATGCCTAGATCTGCCCCTGGATACAGCGGGAGATGCAGCCTGTAGATTCAGCCCCACGCCGGTATAGCGGCAGGCCTGCGGGTTATGAATTGAGCAGATTTTCATTTCCGAGGTCTCACAGGCTCCGCTGTTTCTCATGATACGGCCGTGCATGTGTATGAATACAGCAAACAATATCACACACACACTCTCATGGAAAATGAGGTTATGGCATAATGTGACCCGTTCCACATCAGTGGTTCTCCAACCTTTTCATTTCAAGGACTCCCAAATTGGTATGTATTTTTCCACAGGCCCTTCTAAAAAATATTGGGTTATGTGTGCATAATGTATGCGTGTGTGTGTGGGTGTGTGTGTGTGTGGTAATTGGTATGCATGTGCATCACATTCACCCATTCACACACACATGCATGCATACACCTATGGCGGCGGAAACCATGCAAGGCACAACTAGCACATCAGGAGCAATTCGGTGTTCAGTGTCACTTCAACAGTAACTCTGGGGGAACCTTGCGGATGCCAACCCTACCACCCCCGCCCCCCCGTGCGTGCGTGTGTGTGTGTGTGCTTTGCGTGAAAATGCTGTTACTGCAGATGACTCATGAATTCTACTTTGACTAATGCAACTACCCTGCTTCACACTCAGGCTAATGCATTTCTCATTCATGGGGGGGGGGGCAGCTGGTTAACCAGATGTAACTCTTTGAGAGCGTAAAAATGAAACCAAATGGTTTCATTGGTTAACCAGATGTAACTCTTTGAGAGCGTAAAAATGAAACCAAATGGACCCTTGCGGGTCCATTTGGTTTCATTTTTACACCCACAAGAGTTATAATATTCATCATGTGAATTAGCCCAACTTAGTCAACACAACTAGAGAATGTAGAAGATTAATGGTCATTTTGACCTGTATGTTCCAGGCGAGCATCTAGTGCGTTCTAGTGCATTTTGGAAGTGCCACTAGTGCATTTTGGATCAGGCCACCGGGTAAACTCCCTGTACTCCAGATGGCCAATCCGCCCCTGTGCCACACTTGTATGAGAGCAGTGCTTCCACAGTAGAGAGTGAGCGTAGACTGAGTTCGATGAAGGTCTGTGAGTGCAGTGCCGTACAAAGTCCTATACTGAATTCAACTATGAGTAAAAGCTGTTTTGTCAAATTCTGCACAAGTACCTGAACGTATCTACAAGGTCACAATATGTCCCATTAGTAAATCCTTTTTGACTAGTGCGGGTGACTCACGTTGTTGCGTGGAGCGTTGGCCTGCACTGGATCCTCGGCCGCCAGGGCGATGCTGCTCATGGTGATGACCAGGAGGATGCACATCTCGAAGTAGCGCAGGTTGACCACGTAATGGCACAGTCTGCGCACACTGGAAGACGCACCCATGCACACACAAACACACACACATCAATACAGTGAGTGTACATGAGCACTGAAGTCATGTCCGTGCCTGTTGTTGCTCTACTGTTGCCTATTGTTTGCCTGGATCCAGCCCTGAATCACCACTATTTTTCAATAGTTAAAACATAATGCTAAGAACCCATTGTGTCCTGTCTAGATTTCTAGTTTCTGAATAACATCATATTCAAAGATTTGCACCACATTTTCACGATTTTTCAAAAATAGCAGAGATACAAGCTCATAGCACGCCACTCGGTGGCGTGCTATGAGCTTGTAGATCTGCTATTTTTCAATAGTTAAAACATAATGCTAAGAACCCATTGTGTCCTGTCTAGATTTCTAGTTTCTGAATAACATCATATTCAAAGATTTGCACCACGTTTTCACGATTTTTCAAAAATAGCAGAGATACAAGCTCATAGCGCGCCACTCGGTGGCGCGCTATGAGCTTGTAGATCTGCTATTTTTCAATAGTTAAAACATAATGCTAAGAACACCAAAACGTGTTCAGTACACTAAGAGTGAAATTATTTTCCCTGGGGATTCAGGTCTGGTGACGCGGCCTATGGGGCCATTAGTTGAAAATCCGACTACAACAGCTGATTGGCCGACAGCCCTGTCACTCAACAGTGTCAAACAACAAACATGGCTCCTCCGATGCTTCTTTGTTTTATACACATCATCATGCGACATATTTTACTGCTTTGTTCACACGCTAGTAAGACAACAACATTGTCTGTTTTCCCAATATTCTTATGAGTTGGTATAATAATCATACCAATCATTGTTGCTTTCAGGCAGAAACCTTGTAACCCCCCCGTTCAATATGTCATTCTTTTTTTTTTGTAAGGCAAGTGTCCTTCTACTTCATGGCACCAGCGTGTCTTGCAAATCACAGTAAAAAAAGAGCCGATCTACAAACTCAAGCACAACTTACGGGTTGGTCTGTCCAAAGACAAACATGGAGCTGTAGGGAAGGATGTGGCGAGGGCCGCTGGCCGCCTGGTCCTCCAGGTCCTTCTTCTCCTCACTCAGAGCCAGGTTGTCACGCTCTATGCTGTTCACTGAGACACAGAGAGAGGAACAGCAGGAGGATTAGGAGCTGCTTATGGATGAGTGAGTGAGGGAGTGAGTGAGTGAGTGAGTGAGTGAGTGAGTGAGTGAGTGAGTGAGTGAGGGAGGGAGGGAGGGAGGGAGGGAGGGAGGGAGGGAGGGAGGGATGGATGGATGGATGGATGGATGGATGGATGGATGGATGGATGGATGGATGAGTTAATGAATGAATGGATGGGTGATGAATGAATGAATGAATGAATGAATGAATGAATGAATGAATGAATGAATGAATGAATGAATGAATGGACGGACTGATGGATGAGTGTGTGGATGGGTGGATGCATGGATGAATGAATGAATGAATGAATGAATGAATGAATGAATGGATTGATGCACGGATTGATGCACGGATGGATGAATACACAGACAGAACAGACAGATAGACAGAACAGTGGTTTTCAACCTAGTGGTCCTTGAGTGTAGTTCCAGGTGTGGTCCCCCAGCTAAATGATGGTATAGTGGTTAACTCACTGGCTATGATGGTGGTGTCCCCCGGCGGGGCAGTGATGGTGACAGGGATGTGGATGCTGGTGCTGTTCATCACCCTGGTGGAGTTGCGCTGGTTGTCAGCGTCCTCCTGCTTGTCGTCCGGCGGCTGCAGGGGGCTGGAGGCCAGGCTGGAGGCCTCCACGGGCCTGTCCCACCACCAGGAGACAGCTGGGTTAGAGATCAGTCTGATGCACTAGATTCTACTTTCTGACTCTAGATTCTAGTTTCTCACACTAGATTCTGGTTTCTCGCACTAGATTCTCGCTTCCGACACTAGAGTCTAGTTTTGACGCTACATTCTAGTTTCTGACAGTATTTCTAATTTTTTCTGAAAAATCTATGTTCCTGGGACAGTGGTGCTCAACATATTTCATGCCAAGGACCATCAGGATTATCTATATTTGACTGCAAACTCCCATCTGAAAACATGTTCTTCTAGGGATCCCCTAGAAGCAAAGATTTGAGTTAAAATGTTTGCCTCTGAAATAATGTATTCAAAGATTTGTGCGTAAATATGAAACCAAGTGGACCCGCAAGGGTCCATTTGGTTTCATGTTTACACTCTCAAGAGTTAAAATAATCATCATGTGAATTAGCCCAAGTCTACACAACTAGAGAATGTAGAAGATTAATGTTCATTTTGATCTGTATGTTTGACTGGTTTGTTTCCCAAATTCAGCCTGGAATTGCGGACAAAAGCAAAATAAATCTTTAGTTTTGGGTTTGTGGGGCTAAAATGTCATCAAATGGCGGTGCGTGGCTCAAATTCTGAATAAGTAGTGGGCCCTGGTGTTAAAAAGGTCAACACCTACAGTCGTAATTGATAGGAAATGAATTAATAGTTGTTGTTTTTTTAAAAAGATAATCTTTACCTGTGCCCGTTGCGTCCTCTACGCTCCTCGGCGTCCATAGTGGACTGAGCTCTGGCCAAGCGTGAGCGGTGTCTTCTCCTCTCTGCGTCCCCGTCCCCCCGCGGTCCACCCGCGTCCCGTTGGTCAGGGGGTTCAGGCCGCCCTCCCTGGGCTGCCGGCGGGCCTCCCTGTCCCCGGACCCCTCCTCTGGGGAGCCTGCTGGGTGGCGGTGGTGATGGCGATGTCCCCTCTGGCAGAAAAACATGTTCACAGTCTTTAGGAATAGAGCAGGGGTTTTCAACAGGTGGTCCCTCTGAGAGGATTCGAGGTGGTCCCCAGGCTAAATGATGGAAAGTTGGGTTAACCAGATAATAATTCTTTGAGAGCGTTTACACTCTCAAGAGTTAAAATATTCAAGTCCACAGAACTAGAGAATGTAGAAAATTATTCTGTATCTGTTTTTTTCCCCAAAAAATCCAGCATGGAAGTGCACAAATCTAGTTTTGGGGTTTGTGGTGCTACAATGTCCTCAAATCGCGGTCCGTGGCTCAAATTCTGACAGAGCTTGGTATGAAAAAGGTTGAAAAGCCCTGGAATAGATCATTTGAAATGTCATCTGGATGTGTTTTTGTGTTTTAATACACTAAATAGGGTGTGATATTATCATTTTATCTGTTTGTTTGTTTGTTTGTTTATTTATTATTACTGTCTTTAGGCCCAACTGTTGCACCCCGGCATTTTGTGCCGACTGGTGGACAAATAGTTGATAAATTAATCTTGGCATAGCTATTTCTGGAAAATGGTGGGATTTAAACAGATAGTGTGATATCCGTCAACTACATAAATCTACAGTCAAAATATAAGAATTCTCATTTAGCTCACCAACACCAGGACACTCAGAAGTATGCTCAGCGTACCTGCGTGCCGTCTTGGTGATGGGAGCGGTGCCTGGCTGCGTCCCCGCCCTCGGCTCCGTTGGCGCTCCTGTCTCGGTGGCGGTGGTGGTGGTGGTGCTTCCTGGAGTGGGGGAGGTGAGGGTCTCCGCCCGGCGGCGGCTCCTCTTCATCCTCCTCCTCGTCGTCCTCCTCCTCCTCGCCCTCGGGGGGTCGCGGCTTGTCGCTGCCGTCCATGCCCTCCTCCTCCTACACCGAGTTGACACAAAGGTTTTAGGTAACGGCTTTGTTGTGTTTGTCAGCAGTGACAATGGGAAATAATGGTATTCATACATAAACAAATAATGTCTGGAAATATTGCACAGGGCAGATATGACAAATAAATGTTATATTCAAAGCATTGACTGACAATACGGCTAAAACAGGCCTGTGTGTATATTTCTAGTTGCAAAAAAGAAATTTCAACCTTACATTTTAACTTGTTAAAAAAAGAAAGAAAAATACAGTATATATGCAAATGTATAATTATTAAAATAATTATAATAATAAATTAAGTTTTTAAATCTTGGGCTAAATCTTTCAAAACTAGAAAAAGTGCCCTTCTGGGCACACCAGACTTTTTGTTAAAGGCAGTGAACAGGAAATGGAGGTCATTTTACTTTGAGGCTTCAGCCTGAAACTGTAGTTTCTGAACCAATCAGAGCTCACATCCCTTCTATGGGGCGCAAAGAGCGAAGGGCGGTTGTACGATGAGCTATATACTACACAGGACGCATGGATTTTTTACAAACGTCACTCATCTTTGCCGCTGTATTTCTAACGTGATTTTAAAAAGTGAGTTTAAACCGAGTAATACACTACCTGGACGCTTTTATTGTATGGCTATATAATGACGCTGGAAAACAAAAGCAAACTAAAATGTATATTGAACCAGCTTTTTTTCTCGCTCTCTCTCTCTCTCTCTCCTCTCTCTCTCTCTCTCTCTCTCTCTCTCTCTCTCTCTCTCTCTCTCTCTCTCTCTCTCTCTCTCTCTCTCTCTCTCTCTCTCTCTCTCTCTCTCTTCTCTCTCTCTCTCTCTCTCTCTCTCTCTCTCTCTCTCTCTCTCTCTCTCTCTCTCTCTCTCTCTCTCTCTCTCTCTCTCTCTCTGTGTGTGTGAACGGGCACGCATTTTGAAATCCAAATGTAAAATTGTGGATGTAGAGGAGAAATATGTTTTTTTGTCATGTCACAACCAATTTATGGATAAAAAAAATAATAATATAATATTGTTAAACATGCTCTAAATAAATAAATAGCGGGCCCTGGTATGAAAATGGTTGGAAACCCACTGCTCTAGCGCATTCTAGTGCATTTTGGATTTTGGCAGTTGGCAAACACTGGGCAGGACCAGAGGCGGATATAACATGTCCCATTTGGGGGGGCAAGAGAACATGTTGGAGGGGCAGGAGAAAATGGTATGAGTGCGGCTTCATCGCCCGTGTCGCGAAGAAGCCACACCCATACCATTTTCAGTTACAGGACTTTTATTAGGCAAGTAAAGCATCAATAATAACATCAGTTGTTGTTGAAGTTGCAACAGACACACAGCATGCATAAAGCTAAAGGTCTGACTCAGAGAGTTTTCTGTTTTCAATGATGAAATGCTGTTGGTTTAGTGGTGCCACAGCTGTTAGTTAGTAGCAGTAGAAGTGTTTCAAATCATTTTTAAGCAGTGAAATATCTTGGGTTGTCTTGGGTTGCATGCCATCATGTTTGGTGGGGCAGTCAGGGCATTTAGGGGGGCATTGCCCCCCTGCCCCCCCATGTCCATGCCTAGATCCGCCCCTGGGCAGGACCCTACGGCGGTACAGTATACCTGGTCCACCAGCAGCGGGCGGTGGGTGTGGGTCTTGGCGTCGGGCCTCAGGTGGAGGGCGGAGGAGACGCGCAGGCGCTCCGTCTCGGGCTGCTGCTCCGTCTCGTTGAAGAGGGCCTCGCTGCTGCCCTGCTGCGCCTGCAGGTGGTTGTGTCTGCGCAGACGGTTGGTCCGCTGCTCCCACACCGACATGGACTTGCCCGAGCGCTGCTGCTCTCTGCTGCACACAGGAACCAGGGGGGAGGGGCAGCGGTTATATTAGCCCATTGTGTCATGTCTAGATTTCTAGTTTCTGAATAACATAATATTCAAAGATTTGCACCACGTTTTCACGATTTTTCAAAAATAGCAGAGATACAGCTCATAGCGCGCCACTCGGTGGCGTGCTATGAGCTTGTAGATCTGCTATTTTTCAATAGTTAAAACATGTCTAGATTTCTACTTTCTGAATAACATAATATCACCACGTTTTCACGATTTTTCAAAAATAGCAGAGATACAAGCTCATAGCGCGCCACTCGGTGGCGCGCTATGAGCTTGTAGATCTGCTATTTTTCAATAGTTAAAACACAACTATTGTGTCCTGTCTAGATTTCTAGTTTCTGAATAACATAATATTCAAAGATTTGCACCACGTTTTCACAATTTTTCAAAAATAGCAGAGATACAAGCTCATAGCGCGCCACCGAGTGGCGCGCTATGAGCTTGTAGATCTGCTATTTTTCAATAGTTAAAACATAATGCTGAGAACACCAAAACGCGTTCAGTACACTAAGGGTTAAAGGGGAATTCCACCCATTTTCATCATTTTAATATGGCATTTATATACCTTAGAGGTGCTGGGTGGAGATGTTAAAAAAAACGTTTCCCCATTCTGTGTTTCCGAGAAATGGAGGTCTGAAGAAAATCATTAACACGGTGAAACACATCTTGATGACATCATCGAGATGTATTTCACCATGTTAATGGATTTTTTTCAGACGTTTCTTTTTTTCTGAGAGCGTACAAATGGAACCAAATGAACCCGTTAGGGTTCATTTGGTTCCATTTGTACACTCTGAGAAAAAATGTTGAAAATGGGTGGAATTCCCCTTTAATTGGATTCAGGACAATCTTTAATTAAATAATCTCTTAGTAATCTATCCCTACTTTGAGAAGGTCGTTAGAGCCACAAATATTAATAAAGAGACTATATGAGCGAACTTAAAAAATAGTTGAAATAGCTTATCTACAAGCTACATGCAGCGAATGTATTGAGAGCGTGTAGGTTTAGGCTATTTTCACTATTCTTGTACAATATCTTCCCAAACGATAAGAATCAGAAAATAGGAAAAGAAGCAGACCTGCTTTATGATCAAGTTCTGTACAGCATTCATTTACAAAAAGGGAAAAGTTTCCGGCTGACAGCAATGATGCTGTATACAAACAAGAAATGTGTATACTGTACACAGTGTACAGTATATAAAAAATAAATTGAGAAATCAATCGATATTATAATCACTTTGAAAATAATGGATAGTTGCAGCCCTATTACAGGGATCAAAATGAATGATAAAAGGAAGGGGAGGAATGGAACGGACCAGCTCTATGTTCCTTCACTGTGATTGACAGCCTATGGCTTTCAACCTAATTCTCTCACTCAATTTAACCTCAGTAAAACTGAGCCTAAACCTAACCCTCCCTCATGACCTCAGTAAAACTATGCCTAAACCTAACCCTAACCTTGAGGGAACATAGACATGACCCCGGATGGGGAAGTTCAAATTATACTTTGTCGTGTGCTGGTGTTGTGTGTGCAAAATCGCTTCTAGCTGCACACAGGACACCGTCACACCACAAGTATAAATTCAGCAATGAGGAGGTTAATGCAAAACTCCATCCCATATGTATTAACAACATGTACTGTACATGTTGTTGTTTGTTTTATCTTTCATCCAAGAAATACCAGGGACGGATTAACATTTCCCAATTGGGGGGGGGCAGGAGAAAATGGTATGGGGGCGGCTTCATTCATGAAGTCGCACCCATACCATTTTTGGTTACACGACTTTTATTAGGCAATTAAGCATCAATAATAACATCAGTTGTTGTTGAAGTTGCAACAGACACGCAGCATGCATAAAGCTAAAGGTCTGACTCAGAGAGTTTTCTGTTTTCAATGACGAAATGCTGTTGGTTTAGTGGTGCCACAGCTGTAGTTACAGTAGTTAGTATCAGTAGTAGTGTTTCAAATCATTTTAAATATAGGCACTTTAGTCGTGTTTGGTGGGGCAGACTGGGCATTTTGCCCCCCCCCTGCCTAGATCCGCCCCTGAGAAATACATTAAACTTGTGTATTACAGCCACACTGACCCAGCCCACTCCCTGCAGCTGGCCTTATCTGGCCTTCCATTTGAACAAAGTACCGCAAAATTATTAAATTCCGTATAGGACGTCAGTATAATCGTCATAATGGGGCAGGATCCACGGTGGCTGAGGAGGTAGAGAGAGCTTCAGGATGCTGTTTGGGTAGGTCAGAAGAAGACCGTTTTCTTGAATTACACCCCCTCCACATGCCTCTGGTAGGTCACATGGGGACTTACCCCCATTCTAAAGCTTGTTGTTGATGCATTTAAAAAAAAAAAAAAAAAAAAAATTGGAGGATTGATTTTCTTGCAGCGAGCTCCAGAGACCCTGATCGGTGCAGTGGTTAGCGAGATTAGCTCCATTGTGCAGTAAGCGGCAGCACTTAGTGATAAGCAAAGTGGAATTGCACCATTGTGTGTCAGAACAAGCCACAAATTAGCTTCGGATGCGCTCCAACAGTCCACGGCGGAATGGCCCAAAAATCATCAAAAAACAGATGGATCATCAACACAACGAGGCATGAGGTGGTAGAAATGGGGAGATGTTGAATATGGGGGGCATTTTACAGGACTAGAAGAAGTGCAGGCATGGCACATTATGAATCGGGATTAAAGAAAATGTGATTACTTCCATGATCGATGAACAGAAAATCTCGAATGGACAAGTGTCGTCGATGCTTGTACTTCATATATCACGTCATACTGTGCTATTTTTGGGGTTCTGCACAGTATGACTTGTTGACATGAAAGTTCTGACCTGTACCTTAGTAAGATTCGTCGAGTGGGGGAGTAGACAGTATAACTCCTATAGGACAACACAGAGGGCACAGACAGCCACACGGACAGGGAAGCATATTAGCCACAGACAGCGACAAATGACTTTTTTGGGACATCACTTCGGCAATGAGGCACGAATACAGTATACACATGCTATATCATCGTACACACAGCTTTAGACACACAAATAATTGCACATGCATGCACACACACATACAATACACAGTATATCATTGAGGATGTAAGCGCTTTTAGGATGGCCATTATGTGAAAGCCATTCCAAGCTATTTATAATCCTATCCTGTACACTGAATGTGGTTGAGCAACAAGCTCACAGCCATTTCCTTCAGCACAATGTGTTTGTTCATGTGCAGGCCTGACAGTGAGCACATGTGCTTAATGGTTGCGGATAGCAATTCAGGAGCTGGAGCCAGGCTATAAAGCGTCCCCCTCGCTGATTCTGGAAAAGAATTCCCCATTCATATTCATTATAGTCAAAAATTCAAAAATTATTTATCTAAAGACAAATGCACCACCGACAAAGCCAACTCGATATGTCACAAATCATGACAATAAACACAATGTTTTGGTTCAATCAAATAAAAAAATATGTATTTTTTTTCCTTCTTACCAATTATTTGATCATTCCAAGATATTGTGTTTGTTGCCATGATTTGTCACTACCCGAGTTGTCTCGAGGCATAATCGTCTTTATATAAATACCTTTTGAAAAGTCTATGAGGAAAATGAACAGGTAATTCACTTCCGGAAACAGGCGCTCTCACAACTAAACCACACCAACCGCTGGTGTCCTGCACCTAAAATAGCAGATCTACACAGATCAGGATTTTGTTGGCTGTATTTTCCAGACACAGAAGCAGGGCAACAGTTAGCTGTCTTGTACAAACATATTTTGGAGCGTAGACAAAATTGTCTTTTTGTAAAACGAGGGCTTTAATAACGAGTGTAAATGTCAAACTGCCTGGGGGAAATTGAACAAATTGAACAAACGCAATGGAAGATGTTTGTTGTTGGCAATGTACGGGGTCTAGTGCAGCAGTCCACAAAGGAAACCAGATATTAAATTATTAAACAACATGTAGAATTTTGGTCATACAGAAACTAGTCTGGGCATATACTGAGCAACGCGGAGCACTGCCGAGGCACTAGCCCTGCAGCCACGTACTAGTTGCGATGCAACAGTAGTAAATATTATAAAAATTAGAATTCACGCAGCCTGAAACAGCAGCAGCGAAGTCGTACTTTGGACTTTTGGCTCTATTAGTAGCATTAGTATTCATTTATACTATATTATGCGAGATTAGGTTGTTATAACATACAAGCACTCACACAGAGTGAAATGTGTGATGTTTTTGTGTTTTGTTTTGTTTTTCTTCTTCCCATCCTGCTCTGAACATATTCCATTTCTTTGTCGCTCTATCAAAGCAATATTGAGAAAATGCATTTGTTAAAAAGCGCCTTAACAAATGGATTTGCCATCACGGTAGTGGAAAAAGAAGGACAGGGTCTGGCTCTGTGCTCCCCCCACAGGCTCAACCAGGCCCGGATGTAACATTTCCCAATTGGGGGGCAGGCAAAAATGGCATGAGAGCGGCTTCCTCGCTGAATCGACAAAGCCGCCATTTTCATTTAAATTCTATAGTTCTGTGACCCACAAGATTTATATCTTGTACAGGACTTATATTAGGCAAGTAAGCATTGATAATAACATCAGTTGTTGCAACAGACACGCAGCATGCATAAAGCTAAAGGTCTAAAGTTGTCTGTTTCCAATGACGAAATTGCTGTTGGTTTAGCGGTGCCACAATTGTAGTTATTTAGTAGCTGTGGTAGTGTTTCAAATCATTTTAAATATAAAAGATATTCTTCTTTGAAATCTGGTTGTTTTGCATGCCATCGTGTTTGGTGGGGCAGTCAGGGCATTTAGAAGGCCATTGCACCCCCATGCCCATGCCTAGTTCCGGCCCTGGGGGCTCAACAATCTCAACACACCATCAGCCCAACAGGCAGGGAGAAGGACGAGGTCTTCTTCCCGTAATGGAGGGTGATAAGAGGGGGATAATAAGGCGTGCGGGAAGAAAAGTGTTGCGGGAGAGACCGAAGGAACACGTTTATGAGGAGAAGAGAAGGAGAGGAGGAAAAAGTTAGAGGAGAGGAGAGGTAGACGAAAAAAAAGGAGAGGAGGACATTGTAAAGAGAGAGGAGATCAACTCACGGTGACTGTATGCTGCTGTTGGACGACCTGCGAGAGGTGTGTGGTGCATCTTGATTTTGCTTTACAAAACTGTGTCCATGCCCCAGAAACGGAAAAACAAAAGGAACACAAAACAAAAGGAAGGATGAGACACCGATGAACAGAAAGACAAAAAAGTAAAATGAAACAAAAACATAAATAAAGCCAAAAACAAACATAAAAACACAACAACAACTGGAGGGATTAGGTGGCAGTCAGCTGGCTCACCTCGCCTGTTCCCTCCTGTCTGAACGAAAACAACACTGGCTGCTAAAACACTCACCGTGTGGACAGACACCAACGCAGGGATCGTTCCTTTATTAATCAGTGAAGTATACGCTCCACTGCCGACGGCTGCGTTTGGACCATGGAGTTATTATATTGGATAGAGACGTCACCTGATGCATCCACCCATCCTCTTGCATGAACCCTTTCCCTACTAGTTTAATTAGGTTTATTTGCTCATTTTCCACAATTTCAATTTATCAATTTAGTCCCAATCAAGTAAAGTTAACAGAATAAATGTATCCTATGGAGATCTCTATAGACATAGTCGAAAAAAATATGTGGAACTATGTGAATCTATGTAATGATGCACCAATAGTGAGCAGCAATGGACATGCAGGCCGTAAACGCGTACACGCCTTCACCTGACGATTTTTTGGTGAGTGGACCATTTCTAGGTGAGTGGACCTGACGTTAGCCAATTATGCTAAGACATGCTAATCAACTAAAACTAATGTCATGTTCATCAGGGATTAAATAATTACGTCAACTACGTCACCAGGAGGTTAAGGATTTTGACTTTCGCAGAATACATTTTTTGGGCCCCCATCGTGTGCGTATGTGTGCACATGCGAGCAAATCATGAACAAGCATCACATTATGTGAGGCAGTGAGCGGAACTTAGTGCTCATTCATGTGGGCCCAGTGTTTTGCTTAAACTGCAATCCCACCTTCAGCCACCATGTCTTTTTTTTGCCTCAAGGTTTTCTCTCTGTGACTTCTCTATCGAACATAGAACTCTATGGTTTGGACGGCACCAAGCCATAGTTTTTTTTCACCGTCCAAACGTGAAACGCTCTGGAGGAGCCTAGGCCTAACATTGAATGTTGAACGGCTCTAGAGCAATTTCATTCCAGAATAGGGACACTGGGTCCAACAAATGCAATTATAATTGATGGATTGATCGACTGATCGATTACCATTGCCTCCTACATTACTAACATCATAGACAACAGTCAATTGTAATGTTTTCAAAAATGCTTTTTGTTTTTACTCAAGAGTAAAAAAAAAACGACAAAGGACCATAGAGTTACCATTACCTGCAGTTCAAATTAACTTATTGACGTAAACACTGTGATGTCGCCGACTAGGGAGAAAAGTTAAATACAACAGTTATTTGCAAGGCCTCTCAAACCCCTGGGTAATTACCCTGAGACGCCAGTCATACTTTGACTCTGCAAATGGGAGAGGAATGTAGATTAACCAGCTTCACCGTGTGTGAGAAAGGCCTGGTGAATAATGCATCACGCTGCCAGTCTGGAAATAAAAAATATCTGCAGAAACGGCGGACAAATATTCTCATCAAAGGCCGTCTCTTCCAATACTGACTTAAATGAACACACGAAGCAAACACTTTCAAAGGGAGCGACATCAAAGACGGATGAGACGTGACATGCGATATTTGCAGCGAGATGGTACATTTTTTTGAAAGGGGGATTTCACTTTAAAAGCAAAAACACTTCAGCCTTCATTGTAACGTCTACTCGAGCCTTTGTGCGCACCTCCTTTTCCAGTTGCTTGATTTAATATTTGATGTTTATTTAATCAGTGATGCAATTAAACAAGCCTAAGAGGTTTGGATTGCGTAATTTACCATGTCATGACATAACTGGTCCAACTGGTGAGATTCATCGCTTGGTCGTTCCGTTAATGTTAAAATTAATCCAAAAATATCTCCTCAGTGGATTCCTTGGAAGATTCAACGTTTTTGCATATAATTTGACAGATTGAAGAGGTACTACAAAGGTGATTCTAACCAAAACATCATACAGTAATGCGTATATAATTTGTTTCCTTTACAACAAGGCTTTACAAAAAGTACATATTAATATAATAACCAAAATAGATGACAAACTCAAATTAATTATAGTGTATGTATAATGTTGGCCCATGTGGACACTCTCAAGAGTTAAATGCACACCAAGTATCTCACAGTGTAGATTGGGGTCGCGAAAAAACAACCATGATAAAAAAAAAACACTGCCATGCACCGTTCTGTTGAGAAGCTGACAAGACACTGACAGAGAGACGCACAGAGTGAGGGCAGACGACGTGTCAATGTGGAGGAGGAGGAGGACGGTATCAGTGGAAGGGAGACAGATGGGCGTTAGAACGGCACTTACGCGGCGATGGAGATGTTGGCGGCCGACATGGGGCTGACATCCTTCACCTCCATGGCCTTCTGCAGGGCCAGCTTCTTGTTGGCCGCCTCCTCCTGCTGCTCCTCGTCCTGGCAACGACAACAAAGCGCTGGGTTTTGTTTTTGTTTTACTCATCTGATGATTTTGTAACCCCCCCCCCCCCCCCCCCCTCACACAGTGCTGATTCCTGACTGCCCCACCATACACGATGGCATGCAAAATAACCAAACAAATTAAAGTGTTTCTATTTAAAATGATCTGCTACTAACTAACTACAGTACAATCGTGGCCACTGCTACTAACTAACTACAGTACAATCGTGGCACCACTAAACCAACAGCATTTCATCATTGAAAACAGAAAACTCTCTGAGTCAGACCTTTAGCTTTCTGCATGCTGCGACAACTGATGTTATTATTGATGCTTTACTTGACTAATATAAGTCCTGTAACCGAAAATGGGTGCGGCTTCATCGCCTGTGGCGCTTACGGGCGATGAAGCTGCACCCATACCATTTTCTCCTGCCCCTCCAATTGGGAAATGTTACATCCGCCCCTGTTGGAGAGCAATGGACTGAATTAGTCATACTTCCTTCTGTGCATGAGGAGTACAAGATACTTCTTCCCCTGGTTAGACATAGCATATGGTTATTCCAACCAGTTCCTTTCCCCTCTATCAGGCGTCCCGGCTGGCCAGGGAGAGGCTCCGTTTTTAGTTTTTTAGTTATTAGTTTTTGTCGGTGGAAATTGTCCTCAAATATCTTTAGTTTCAGTCATACTTTTAGCCGACAAAATCAACACTACGACAAGTGGTCGTCTTGGGGTTCGTTTAATGCAGGGGTGCCCAAAAGGTAGATCGTGTTCTACCAGTAGATCACACAGGCCATGCAGGTAGATCACATGACAGTCCCCTAAAATGTATAGATCTGTAACTCTTGAGAGCGTTAAAATGAAACCAAATGGATGCTTACGGGTCCATTTGGTTTCATTTTAAACTCTGAAGAGTTAAATTATATTTAAATTAAATTTATACATCTGAATTACACACAAGTCCACACAATTGGAAAATGGAGAAAATGGAGAAATTGAGTTATTTTGACCAATGTTTTGCCAGTTCTCTTTCGCAATTGTGGACAAAAATGTAAACGTTATTAGCTTTGGGTGTAAGAGACTAAACTCAACATCACAAACTGTCAACCCAAACCCCAAATACTGTTTTCAAACATCAGTAGTAGCATATCCAATTCTCCCCCTCTATTTTTCATTAAAAGCGCATTATTCTTAAACACTATAACAGTAAGTAACACCATCACCACTATTTCAAAGTCAAACTTTCTTGAGGGCCTTGAAATTGATTTTTTTTTTTTAAATGTGTAGATCTTGTTGAGCTGGTCATTTTGAAAGTAGCTCTCAAGTCAAAAAAGTGTGGGCAGTCCTGGTTTAATGCATCAGGTAACGTCTTGACACACCGGTGCGTCCTGATGATAAAGAATGTGTCATGCGGTCACGCCAGCCTACCAACACGTCCACATTTGCCCACCAAAATTTGGTGGGCGGAAGTGGAAGTTCTTCCGGCAGTCTTCCAGGTGCTTCAAAACACCTCTGAGCTGCTTCTATTGAAATGAAGGGCAATATTATTCTATATTATTATTATAATGTGGAAAAGACCAAGGCATGGCAAACACACGCCCAAAACATGCTAACGCTGATGTTACTATGGCGGCATGAGACGAGTTAAGCGGTCAGATGGGTTGGACGCTAAAACTTACCTTGGTCAGCTCCTGTGCGTTGGCGAGGTTGTCCACAGCGATGGCCAAGAAGACATTCAGGAGAGTGTCTGTGTGGATCTGGGACTCAGGGAAATGACGGAGATCTGTGATTCTGTGCTCAACTGTACAAATGCTTTCCAGGCAACTCTAAAGTCTAAAATGACACAGATGCAGATGTTTGGTTTTAAGTAGGTATGTTGCCTTCGATCATTATATTTAAACAAATGACACCTGTCATTTTGGTGTTGATTGGTCCAGCGCCTTGGGAGATAACTTCAAAAGTAACCGAAGACGAACACACATACAATACAACACGTGCCGTGTGGTGGAATACAAGAGAAAGGATACAGTTTCCAAAGAGTGTGAGAACAATGAAGTACACCGATGAAAACATCCCGCGACGCACACCTCCCTGGGACTCTATCCCATGGTACATCACTGCATTCCAGTCCTCGCCAGTCAGAATCTGAGCCCAAGCAGACAAGACATTCACCATTCAAAAAATGGCCAGTGGTGAAATAATAAGCAATGTGGAAATACTCCGGAATTCAACATGAGTAATAGTAGAGTAGAGTTTAGTACTCATTGTGCAAAATGTTCCATTTCACACGTTTTTTAAATGTACACAAATATATTTTAAAATATACAATCTTACATCTTGGCTATTTTCAAGACTTTCACGCTAGCATTGACAAAGCAAAAGGCAAGCATTTTTCAACAGAAGCACAGATTACCGATGTTTTGTTAATCCTCGATTTTAAACCAAAAAGTAAAATAATGAACAGTTTAATACTGATAAATCCGCCAGACAGATACATCGGTTGGGATCCACATACCAATGCCGTTCAATCATTCAATTTTTATTTCACCACTGGCACTTTGCTATTGTGAAATGTAGGCTACTTTGCTAAGTGTGCGAAACGAAAGGAGGGAAGGGTTATTATAACAATTCTCACTCTTGTTCCTATTAATTAGACGATCATTCTTTCTATTCTATTCTGTTCTCTCGTCTTCCGTCCATGTGATATAGGACGACCCATGATGGAGAGACATGTGAAACAGAGAGAGAGAGAGAGAGAGAGAGATGCGGTAAAAGTTCAAAGTACGACCAGAATAACAGACCTGGAACACTGTGAGGATGGCAGCTGGGAAGGTATCGAAGTTTGTTGTCGGAGTCTTGTCTTCAAAGTTGAACCTATAGATGGACCAGGCACAGAGCAGTGGTAAGATGAAGAAGGAATACAAAAGTTAACCCATTGTGTCCTGATCAGATTCTAGTTTCTGATGCTAGATTCTACTTCACAGCGCTAGATTCTAGTTTCCGACGCTAGATTCTAGTTCCTCATGCAAGATTCTAGTCCCCCACGGTAGATTCTAGTTCCTCTCAGTAGTCTGACACTAGATTCTAGTTCCCGACACTAGATTCTAGTCCATGACACTAAATTCTAGTTTGTGACACTAAATTCTAGTCCCTGGCGTGAGGTTCTAGTTTCTAGTGTCAGTGATGCTTAACCCTATAATTACCAATGACGTAATTGAGGTAATTGACATGCAAATCCAAGCCTCCCACTGACGTAATTGACGTATTGTGTATTCTTGGATGGTTCTGGCTGTTTGGGGTGTAGTGGGGGCCCTCCGCCAGCAGAGGGAGCCCTCCCCCAACTTGTCACAAAGTCTCATGCAGCTGTTTCATTACAATGGACCCTTAGAGATCTCTAACTAGCCCTAACAAAAACAACAACAAACAAAGCAACAAAGGGATTGTTTTTACCTTACCTTATGTGTCTCCAAATAACAGCACAAAAGATCAAAAACATGTAAAAAAGATTGCCAATAGATCCAAAGGTAAATAAATCCAATAATTTGTATCAGGACTCCCATGCTGATGACAGGCTGCAAGCCACAGCCATGGCTTTACAGCTGGGAACACAATGTGCCATTCTGTGTTTGCAGTGTTGCCAACTTCCAAAATACACGAGTGACACTTCCAAAATGCACTAGAAGGAGCTAGGGCAGTGGTTTTCAAACCAACTCACCAGCAAAAAAGCACTCGTTTTTCAAAAAAGTACTAGTTTTTCAATAATTTTGGTGCTAGGGTGGTCTGAAAAAAAGCTAAATATAGTGACAAATGCGCCAAGTTGGCGACACTGGTTGCCAGGTGTTTGGAGAGAAATAAGCAACCAGGTTTCATAATAATAAACTACTTTACACATAGTGCATGAAAAAGTTCAAATACATCAGAAAATAACAGTTCTGCAAGCTCACAACACGTTGTGAAGTGTTGTGAGGAAAGTAAATGAAAAAAATATTAATAATGTTAATCCTTGAGAATAATAAAATAAAATATACATATTTCTTTTTTTCTGGGGAAAGTGGAGACCTGCAGGGTTAAAATGAGACATTTGTGACATGTGTGGTCATATCACACATTTTTATATGGACATTCAAATATGTACTTTATTAGGGTATTTAGCTGGTCTGGCTACAGTATTAAGCCTAATTATGCTGGTAGGGAAAGGGTTAATATAATTCATAGGAAGGACCCCAAGAAATATCTATTATTTATATCTATTTAGCTGCAGAACCTTATTTAGCTGCAGAAAACATGTTGTTCTAGGGGATCCCCCAGAAGCAAAGATTTGTGCTGAAAATGTTTGCTTCCCAAATATTGCATTCAGAGATTTGCACCACATTTTCACAATTTTTCAAAAATAGCAGAACTACAAGCTCCGGTGGCGCGATATGAGCTTGTTGATCAGCTATTTTTCAATAGCTAAAACATCAAAACGCGTTCAGCCAATGCTGAAGTGCACTGCTGTAGTGGTTAGTGTGAACTGCTACTGTGGATTACTGTGGATGTGAACAACTGTGGATTCATGACTCGGAAACCACGTGCCACTAGTGCAGGGGTTTTCAACCTTTTTGATATCAGGGCTCACCATTTGTTCAGCATTTGAGCCACGGTATACCATCATATAAGGACATTTTAGCCCCACAGTCCCCAAAACTAAAGATTCATTTTGCTTTTGTCCACAATACCAGGCTGGATTTGAGAAACAAAACAGGCAATCAACAGACCAAAATGACAATTAATCATCTAGCTGTGTATACTTGGGCTAATTAAGATGATGAATATTTTAACCCAAGAGTTACATCTGGTTAACCAACGTAGCTGGGACACTCTCCGGGAGCACCGGTGGTCCCCGGACCACCCGTTGAAAACCCCTGCCCTAGAAGTTTAACAATGGGCGCTCGTTCATGTGCACTTTCATGAAGCCAACACGTCCGCATTTGCCCACCAAAATTTGGTGGGCGGAAGTGGAATTTCTTCCGGCAGTCTTCCGGCTGCTTTAAAACACCTGCGAGCTGCTTCTATTGAAATGAACGGCAATCTTATTCTATATTATTATTATTATTCTGTGGAAAAGACCAAGGCATGGCAAACACACGCCCAAAACATGCTAACACTGATGTTACTATGACAGCGTGAGACGAGTTAAGCGGTCAGATGGGTTTTGACGCTAAAATTTAAGATTATTCTGGGCAAGATTATCAAGTGGGCACTGATCCAGGAAAGGCTGGCAAGCACACTGACAATGTGGGCTCTGTCAGGTAAGAACACTCGCATGTACTTCAAGAGAATACGTTCTAATCCTGAATGTAAAATAAAGAGACAGTATGTGGATGGTAGGTGGGGGGAGGGGTGCTGTTAATTTGAAGTGTAACTAATTCAGAGGATTTCACAGGAAAGCAATAGAATACTGAGGGTTGTGCTCTAACAGAACACGTAATGTTTCCACGGCCGGGAAAGCGAATAGAGAACATAATGACACCCACTCACAACACATGGAACATTAACCTGCATGAGAAAAACAGTGCATTGTGTAACCAATGCTGTGTGCACAATATTGACTGTAAAGGCCACAGGCCCGGGGGCTCCAAGTGAACTCTACGATCTTGGTTGCCGTGAACAGGAAAATAACAGAAATGAAAAGTCAGCAATATTATGATGTCTAATTGGGAATGGATGTTTTTGAATCCAGCTCTGTATGTTTTTTTCCAGGCTGCGTTTTTGATCAAGACAGGCTTGATTTCTGGCTCCTAACTGAATTGTTGATTGCCTATGGTGAATCAGATAAGATGCTCTGCCGTTGACTTTATAACTTAACATTATGGCGTCTCTCATGTCTCTCATGCAAATGATTTAATTCACCTCACTGTCACAACACAACAGTACACTAAAATTTCCTTCTGACAACATTTGAGGTGCGAAATATTGATGCAACCCCACCCCTCCCTCTCGCTGCACATGAAGACACCAGAGGAGCAAACTAATAATCATCTGTCGGGTGTAAATATCAAATGTTCAGGATTAATATAGCTTTGTACAAAATAAAATAAGAAACGCTCAAAATGTGATGGTAAAATAGGTAAAATAATATTATAAATAAATAATACTATAAATAGGAATGTAATTGAGGTGTAAACATACTATAAAAAATGATTGTGCGGTTTGATTTTTATTCCTTCACTTAGTATAGAATACATTTGCGAGAAGCAGCAGTAATTTATTCAAATGTAATTGGTTCAGAGAATCCAAACTATATTATAATTAGTTGCTCAGTTCATTTAACAGCATTTCTATGTAGGAGATAATTTGTTGTAAATAGTGCAGTAACTCTCTCTCTCTCTCTCTCTCTCTCTCTCTTCTCCTTCGTTCTCTTCTCTCTCTCTCTCTCCTCTCTCTTCTCTCTCTCTCTCTCTCTCTCTCTCTCTCTCTCTCTCTCTCTCTTCTCTCTCTCTCTCTCTTCGTTTCTCTCTCTCTCTCTCTCTCTCTCTCTCTCTTCTCTCTCTCTGTCTCTCTCTCTCTCCTTCTCCTTCGTTCTCTCCTCTGTCTCTGTCTCTCCCATGAATCCTGCTGGTTGCCTCTCTCTCCATATTGGAGGATTAGTCCACATCACTTCATGTGGTGTGGGGTTCTGTGCTACCAGCTGTGCAGACCTGTGTTTGCTGTGATAATGGCCGCTGGAAGCTCCAGCGTTTAGCTTCCACACAGCGTCTGCTGGGACTTCATTAAACCAATCCCCACGACCGAGACCGACCGACGAGACCGGACCGACCGACCGACACACACACACACACACACACACACACACAACACACACAACACACACACACACCACACACACACACACACACACACACACACACACACACACACACACACACACACACACACACACACACACACACACACCACACACACACAACACAACACACACACACAGGCATGCCGTCACAGCCGGGTGGAAACCCTGTGTGTCTGAAAAAAAACTTTTTGGAAAAAAAACATAACATGAACACAATAAGATCCGCAGCCAAAAACAAGGTTTCTGATCGACAGTGACAATGAGTCCTGACTCAGTGAGACACACACACCGAGTACAAATACTTCCAAGTAATGTGAGGTTCCGTTGCCCAGAACTTGCAGACCTACAACACCCCAAGAGTTACCCACAAGATACCCAAAGAACCCACTATGATATTCTGTGAATAATGGTTTCACCCACAACGTATAATGGTTTAGCCCAGACTCATGTGAACGACGTCAGATACACTGTGTGACAGTTTAGTACACATGTGTCAAAGTCAAGGCCCGCGGGCCAGATCCGGCCCGCGAGATGATTTAATCCGGCCCCAGGCTTGTAGAGCAAAAACGTCTGAGTCTATTAAAAAAAAAGTAAGTCTCTAGCACGTTCCTATCAAAAGTTATTATCGTTTAAAGAAATGCTTTTGAGCTCTTCTGAACGGCATGTAATGCATGTTGTCCAGCAGGGGGAGTCGTTTTACCAGGTTAGGCTGCTGGCACTGCAAAGTGAGAACTATATTTCAGCAGTACAAGGGTGTGTAACCGAGAGAACTATACTTCAGCAGTACAAGGGTGTGTAACGAGAGAACTATACTTCAGCAGTACAAGGGTGTGTAACCGAGAGAACTATACTTCAGCAGTACAAGGGTGTATAACCGAGAAACTATACTTAGTGAAAGGTAGGGGAAGTGATTTGAAATTCATGGTGTGGTACCAGCCTGGTGCACTAGGGGCCCCCAAAAGTAGCTACACTATGTGAACCTGCTGCTCTCTCCTGATTGGAGGAGAATTGTGGTGACCTGGGGAACTTTTATTAGCTCCTCTGCTAACGTGGGGGGAGGGGGAAACTCCATATGTGGTTTCCACACCTTATAATAGAGCATTTTAACAGAATTTTTTTTTTGGGTGATATCTGACAAAATGTGAAATCACTTCCCCTACCTTTAACTATACATACTTACTTAAATTTAGTATTTGAAATTTAAATGCTATTTTCGTATGGTTTATTGATGCTCTGTAAATAAAAATAGCATCTTTCATAGCAAATGTCTTAATCTAGACTACAAGTATAAAACCAATAATGAAAAGTCATTAATATATATTAATAGCTATTCTTAATAATACATATGACTTGTGTGATATACTGTATAGAAGTAACAGCTGTGCACATAAACATGGGTGTGCCGTGTATGCTTGCGGCCTGCGACTGGTTGCACCGCGGCGCTCCGGCCCCCATGAAGTCACATTAAGTCCAATGTGGCCCACACCCCAAATGACTTTGACACCACTGGTTTAGTATATGCGGCTCAGGTTGTGTAAGTAAACAGAGTGTGTTCAACTACATTTTCATTGTGTGGTCATTCATCCTTTTGCTAGACTCTAAGAGCGACAGCAAGAACAGGAATACTACACACACAAGTCACAAGTTACGCCAGACCTCACAAACTTTGTACTCAGACAAACAGACCCAGCCAGGGACGGACGCGCATAAGGACGTGGCTGCACCACTTAAAAATCTAGATATACTGTATATGTAGTAGTAGAAAAATCCAGTATATCAGATAAGAGCCAAAGATGACATAGTATAGTATATGGGAATCTATGAACCAACATCACAAGCTGCTCAACACAAAGTCCAATATCCACATTGGAGGCACACCATTCCCATCTGGATCCCGAGATGCATTTCGTCTGCCAGGAGATTTGTGTGTGTGTGTGTGTGTGTGTGTTGTGTGTGTGTGTGTGTGTGTGTGTGTGTGTGTGTGTGTGTGTGCGTGTGCGCGTGTGTGTTGGGAGGGGGGGTGCGTGCATGCATGTGTGTGCGTGTGTGGGGGGGGGCACTGCTGTATTATGACAGTATTATCCCATCTTCCATCTACAGTCACATTTCCTTCCAGCATGTATCCTTGTTGTCAGGCAGAAACCTCGTATCTCCTTATTCTAACTTTCTTCTGTGTTTCTCCTGCTCCGTAAATGAACGCCCTACTTGATCATCACACAAAAGCAGATCGTGAAATGAATGAAATTTTGAGCTTGTAGATCTAAACGTTTTTTTGTTTTGTTTTTGTTTTGCCATTTTGAGGAATTTGAATCGTGGAAAGCAATCCGGTTTTGGTCATATGAGGGCTGCCACCCACCCGCCCGCCCCCGACAGAGACAATATATTCTTCCATGCCCTGCAGACAGACAAATCTCCACAGAAGAGACAGAGACTCCCACCCACCACCACCACCACCACCACCACCACCCGCCTCGTCTCTCACGCTGTACATCGTTCAATTTTCACTCGATCCTACCGGGAGATTATTCTGGGCAACTGTCTATCCAGCCATGTGTTAATACACTTGGACAGCGGGGGGGTGGAGGGAGGAGGGGCAGAGGGGGGCAAAAGGAAAAACAAGCTAATCTTCAACGTCGAGTCTTTTTTTTAAACAAAAAGGACATTTTTATTAACTTAAACCTCTTGCGGATCAAGTGACATTGCGATGAAGCTAACATATCTATCCAAGACAGTCTTCTATGGCTTTTATTTCTCTATCTTCTCCTTGCTCTTCTCTTCTTAGCCATTTCGTTTCTTTTATGGACATAACAAAAAAGACGATAGAACTGGCACAGGAACAAATTCCTCCCACTGTTTTACTCTAAACCATGTGTGATGTGACAATAAAATTTAAATCTTGACTTGATTCTCAATCAAGATTTTGTGAAAACAATCCACATTGAACACTATCCCTCTCCGTTGCGAGTTTGCAGATCGGCTATTTTCGGCGAAGGCATTTTGGAGTGTAGATTTGGATTGATACAGGGGCATTGTTAAAAAAACATTAAAATAAAGTAAACATCACACACGCGTGAATTGAGCAGTGCAAGCCGCTCAACAGCGTGTGACCCGAACGCGACCCCAATCAACTGCAAAGTTCAGTGGGTGGTACCACACACAGACACATACACACGTATGCACGCACACACGCACACACACACACGACAGTCATTGGGGCAATTAGGCACCGCTCGAATGCTAAACTGCTTTTGAAACGAATACAATTACGGGGTGTTTAAAGTTTTATTCAAAAAATAGTAGGTGTTCACGGCTCATAGCGCACCTCTCTGTGACCCGTGAACACCTGCCATTTGGGGGGAAATCGTGAAAACGCAGTGCAAATCTTTGAATATTACATGTTCTTTCAGAGCAAACGTTTGTGCTTGGCTTTGAAGGATCACACAGTGAAATGCTGGTGTGTTCATTTAACTGTGAGGAAGTAAAATAAAAAGAGCTGCGAGCGTCCATGTTTTACTCTCAGGATATTGCTGTGCATGTTGGATGTGTGTATGCGCGTGTGTGTGCGTGCGTACGTCAGTGTCTTTTCACACCTGTCAGTCAAGGCTGTGACGCCGACGGTATTAAATGAGGCCGGAGCCATAGCAACAGACCCCCTGTTGACGCTGTCCAATAGGAAAGAGGTGCACTTACACTACCTCGGTTCTCAGAGTGTGGCCCGGGGACCGCCGGCCGAACCAGGGCCAAAAATAACCCTCCAAACGACTCCAAAAATGGATCGGCAGGCATGACACGGGAGGGTGTGCACAAATGAACCGCACCGACCGCGTCCCCCTGTGCGACCTGCAGAGTTAGAGGAGCGCTGAGGAGGTCAACACTGTACAGCAGTTTGGTTCAGTGATTCTTCAAACCTTTGAATGGCAAGTACCCATGGTTTGACATGCACTGGACCACAGAGCCCAGTTTGATGTTGAGTTTAAGAAAAAAAAAAAAAATCCTTTAGAACTGTGGTTGTCCAAGATAACAAAAGTCTGTGCTGCATGCTTGTTTGAGCTGCCAGTGATTGACAATTACATCCTTTAACTAGCAAAAGGTGCCCTTCTGGTCACAGCGCTATAGGCCAATGTGGAAAGGGTGCCATATCTTGATTATGTATGTGATGGCAATTGGATGATTTGAGGCATTTTGTTCCAAATACCTGTTTTTGCAAAAATCCACCTAGTACAAACGTTTTAAAAGATTTCATGAAAATTGCACGCCGCGTTCGTGATTTGATGCATTTTGTGCTAAACAGGCCAATCTTGCAAATTTGAAAGTCAATTATAGCCGATATGAAATGTGGGATAGGTCTGTCTTGATGATTTGCGTGATTTTGGGATAGAATCTGGATGAGTACTATAAAGAAATGATTTTTACAAAAATCAGCCTCCTTTTCCGGGGAGATTCTTTCTCCCCAGAAAATACACGAGGAGGCTGATTTTTGTAACATACAGTAATAATCATCCGCCCCTAAAGACAGCTTTTGCTTTCATCCTCGACACACTGTGCCTCCGATGGGTCGACAAAATAAGATACAAACTACCGGAAAAACCCTGCCGATGTTGGAAGAATAAATGACTTAAAACATTTTGTTTTAAGCAAGAGAAATATGACTTATTATCCCAAGTTGAACTGGGTTAAAAAACGTCCCCCGTCCGTTTTTTTGCTTTTAAATATGGAGCCCCATGCTGGACAGGGGCTGACTCTATCAGACAGAGCCTGGACACCATGAGGCCTTTGATTAGTCCATCAGCCCAGCCCTGCAGACACACCAGGTGTCACAGTCACTACAGGACACAGACCACCCCCTGCCAGGACACACATCACGGCCTGTCAGCCACAATCCCCCCCTCCCCCTAATCTCCATATTATTTCTACCTTTTAGGATTTGTCTTTTTTTTTGTTGTTATTGGTAAATTGATTGTCCTACTTCAACATAGAAGAGTATCTCAGAAACGTGGTTCCCTAGTTTTAATGTCATCAATTTCTTTTGATCTATAACTAAAATAAAAGGAGCGGAGTGTGTACATACAGTAAGGCTGTTACGTGGTTTCCACGCGGCGGCGGTGGTGGCGGCGACAATGTCACAGGCCTGGCTGCTCTGCCAGCAACCTGCTGAATCACATCTGTTGCTGCGGCTACTGCCACACAATATACCACTAATAGAAGTAAAACACATGAACACGGGCAGCAACACACAGCTCTAATTATGTATAATAAATGATCCCAGCTGTAACAGGTTGCGTGTGTGTGTGTTTGTGTCTCTAGTTTGTGCATGCGTGTGTGTCTGTTGGTGTAACTGCACCCTCTGGGGGCAGGTGGTGTCAGTGCAGTGTGACACAGACAGACAGACATGTTCTGCCTGGTTTCCATAGTAAGAGATTGAGCCACAGTGGGAGGAGGTGGGGGCTGCATGCATCCATGGATACAAATGACTTAAACATTTTTTGGGGGAGGGGGTGGCGTTCTAACAGAAAACTCACGCTCCTCCGAAGAGCTGCATGCCGAGCAGGGCGAACACCACGATGAAGAGGAAGAGGAGGAACAGCAAGCTGATGATGGACTTCATGGAGTTGAGCAGAGACACCACCAGGTTCCTCAAGGAGTTCCAGTACCTGAGGAACACACCACACGCACGCGCACGCACACGCACAAGCTTTGTCAGCGGTGTGGAGGACCTTTTGTATGTTTATAAGTACCAATACCAGCAGGTAACAGGTACAAAGTATGTTGTAAAAGTCATTGCATTCTTTTAAGTTAAGTACTGGAATTTAAGCAGGCCCTGTTGGCAGCATATGCATGCATGCAGTACAGTACACAACACACTACCGAATTTTAACTTTAATATTTGATTAGGCAGAATTACGAGTTCCACAATCATGGTATTGAACTGACATCAGTATACAGATGTTGATGTATCATAAAATACTGTACATGGTGGTTGGGTCGTAGCTGATACGGGAAGCTACGATTATGTTTAGTGGGGAAAGCAAAGCTCAATAAACAAATTGAGAGTCCATGTACCTCACAAAAATGCAGTGAAAATTCACAGGAGCGTCAAATTCAAAAACGACCATAGATGTCATCAAAAATGAGTTGAAATGTGATGCGTTCAGCAGAACGTGTGTTGACCCCTCAGGCCATTTTTAGCCCAAGGGCTGTTTTTGTACAAAACCTAGTGCCTGTATTGGCATTAGTTTCAGCATTGTACCTTAACAAGTTATTTGTTATTGATGGAGTCCACATGGATTTGGGGCTGTCATGAATTTTCCCCACATTTTTGCAAGGTAAACGGGAGCTCAATATGTGTTTTTTAAACTTCATAGATGATATATCCACTGAGACACAGACCTTTGCTTTGTATTCGATACCACCCAACTATGATATGATCCTCACTGTAAATTTACAGGCTGCATTTGTACCGTCTCAGACTCAGATGAACCCTCTGGATGGCTTTTTACAGTAAAACAAATCACTGTGCCGAGGCCTGCGGCTGCCAGCTGTTACTGAATGACAGGATTAGTGGCTCACAGAGTGAAATAATGGGATGCCTATCAAACTTTAATGGGATTGTCAAGTCAGCGTGACAACGGTTATTGTTATCGCTGATGGAACATCAAAAGCGCGTATGCTCAAAACGCCTAAAGAGTTCAAATAATTAGCAGAGGCGGACCATGTTCATTTCCACAAAGGATCTTAAAGGTTTTCAAATCCCAGCATTAGCTTTGGATGAGGCTGGCTGCATCCCTGCTTGGGTCACATGCTGAAGTGTTTCCTCTGGATAAAGACCATGTAAGTCTAAATGAATAAAACATTCCAAATTCTAACTCTAGACATGGCACTTAAGGCATAAAGTACTTGTTGAGGTTTACTATGAAAACATGATTTTCATGACAGTCACACTTTAGTAACAGTATGTAGTATTCTTGTACTGTATAGTATAGTAGTACAGAATGTGCACATGAAGGTAAGGGGTGGTATGATTTACTTATTTCAAGACATGATATGCTATCGATATTTAGGGCGCCAAATCAATTCATATTGTGATTTTTAATTACGTTGTGTTGGATACCGTATGTTGATATATTGTGATATCACAAGTTCAATCGACGAGAACATCTAAACAATAGACCATGAAAGGTTCAATCCTACACTTTAATGAAGCCAGATAACCCTCAGTCAGCCTTTCTGACAAATACATAAACATAAAAAATCTGGCAATCTGACAATGGTATTGTGGCAGTAGCGATTGTGATGTATCGAAATATTGATTTTTTTGCCCACCCCTAGTGAAGGTGCTTCTGTCACAACCAACTCACTTGGTGACTTTGAATATCCTCAGCAGTCTCAGGGCTCTCAGCACGCTGATGCCGAACGACGCTCCGGGTTTGATCATGTCCCAGATGACCTCAAAGATGCTCCCCACAATCACCTGCAGAGGGAAAGGCAGAGGCAACACCATGAGCAGCATGAATGGAATGCCACATAGCATAAATATTATGCTACATACTAACATTAACTCAATGTGCTTGTAACAACAGATTCTGGGAAATTTTGGATTTATGGATTTCTCTGGCACTGGGGCGGATGTAACATTTCCCAATTGGGGGGGGGCAGGAGAAAATGGTATACCACTTTCAGTTACAGGACTTCTATTAGGCAATTAAGCATCAATAATCACATCACTTTAATTTGAAATATCTTGGGTTGTTTTGCCTGCCATCATGTTTGGTGGGAGGGTCTGGCCCCCCCATGCCCATGCCTAGATCCGCCCCTGCTCTGGCACTGGAACCACCATCTGGCCCGCAGGATGGTGTTAAGACGTTTATAAACACGGTTTCCTGGTGGTTACTCACCCCGAAGTCGAAGCAGTTGAAGGAAGAATGGAAGTAGTTCCTCACACCCAGGCCGTACATCTTCAGGCCCATCTCGGTCAGAAACAACCCCAGGAATACAAACTCTGCCGTATCTGAGGGGCAGACGAACAGATTGCACCTCAGGTGGAGTTACTAGCGTACGGCAGTGGCACCCGAACACTTCAGGTTCAGACCCACAAGAGAGATTAGAGATGTTTTTTCCCATAAGTTTACCATAAGAGAAGCTCACAATGGGTCACATTGAGAGCTCTATCTAAGGGTGTTCGTGTGTGTGTGTGTGTGTGTGTGTGTGTGTGTGTGTGTGTGTTGTGTGTGTGTGTGTGTGTGTGTGTGTGGGCTTGCGCATGCATGGCGTACATGTGTACATCGATGGGACTTACAGAGAGCCCTGGTGAGCCACTCCGGCTGGTCATAGTGCACAATGGCCACGCACAGAGTGTTGAGTCCGACCAGACACAGCACGATCCAGTAAAAGCTCTGGGCTTTGACCATGCGGCGAATGCAGAAGCGCATCCTCTTCTCCTTGCGGCGGAAGTAGGACGAGCTGTCCATCTTGCCGCTGCTCTTTACGCTGGCCCGGCCGAACGGAGAGCTGGGGGGAGCTGGACACGAGGAGGCGACATGAGCGGATGAGAGGAGAGAGAAGAAAAGGGAAGGGGAAGGAGGGGAGAGGGAGGCGAGGGTATGAGTGGAGTACAGAGGAGATATGTGGAGTATAGAGGAGAGGGTTTGGAGAGGAGATGTGAGGAGAAGAGAAAAGAGGAGAGATGAGGAGAAGAGGGATAGAGAAATGGGAAAGAATGGCAGGCAGAGAGGATGAATAGATATGAGGATGGAGGCGAGTAGAAATCGCACAATGGGTGAGTTTCCACGACAGCTTTCCAGGATTCACAAAGGCCTGGGAAAAGGGATTGACCTCTCCGATATGATGAATGTAATTTTATTACTGGAGCGAGGAATTCAATACTTCATCAACTCCTCTCGAGTCTGTACTGCTCTCATTTTAACCTGTGTGCTCTTGAGATGAGACATTCACGCCTTTACAGTATGAAGACATGCATGTTCAATCATGTATGCCGACAGTATCTCATCTCGAAGAAAAGCAACATGCTACTGTATGTATATCCATATTTTTATATAGTTTATAAATTGCCTATGCTATTTTGTCCTCAGAGATCTTTGTTTTGGAGTATGGTGCAGACTTTCTCTAGCTTATTTTATTAACTTTCATGCTAGTTAGAGTTTTGTATTGTACGTTGTAATAATGAGGTATTCGACTGGGGCAAAGGTGGAAAATGATTGACTATGTTGTAACTTCATCTCATAAATGTTTCTGGTAGTAGACTAGCCTCCGCTACAGACCCAGAGTAGCACAGCAAACTGATACTATGAAGTCATATTCACACTTGACATTGATTGGTGTAAGACATATAATATTTTTCACATTAATTCATGAATTAAAACTTAATTTCATTGATGGGTGCTTGCCATGAATGGTGTACTTTTGTCCTTGCAAAGTAAAGTGCAGCATTGCTACCTTCTGCCATAGTCAGCTAGCAGTGACATGAGTTGCTAACTATAAGTCTATAAGTGTGTTTTACACTGATTCTTTTAGGACCTTTTTCTGAGCGTGTACAAATGGTACGGGCCCATGTGGACCTGGACAGCGATACGGGTCGCCGATTTCGGGTTGATATGGGTCGCCGCATTTTTGGAGCACCAGGTAACATCCCCAGGTGCTCCTCTGAGGACCAGACCAAAATAGTTATGTGCAGCCCAGTCTATAAGATGAAATTAACTGGCCCACATAAGTTCTGAACCCTAACTTTGGAAATTACTTTAATAACACTACTAATACTATTACTACTACTACTAATAATAATAATAATATTAATGTTTTAATCAAATGTTGATTAGTCACCTTGAATTGAAGGGACATTCTTGGAATAAGTAATACTGCTAAATGGGCGGAATGCACTCCCAAAACATTGCCAAAATGACAAATTCCAACTCGCTTTGAGGCAGATACTGACGATATGGGCATAAACAAAGTCAAGAAAGTGACAAGACTCCTGCTTATGTGTGCCTGGCACACACCTGGGAATGTCACACACCTACCAGCACTTGATGCTCAAAACAACAGTGAATGCCAAAAGTGCCAAACATTTCAGTTTGGCACATTGTTTGCGGGTGCAACCCACTCGTTCAGCAGTGCTACACGTTTAGCAGTGTTCCAGGAATGTCCGAAGCCTTGCTGTAAAGGTAACCAAGCTACGATTAAAACAATATAAGATAAAATACAAATTGGTATTAATAAGGTGGAGAAAATAATCTCCAGAAGTTATGTGGGCCAGTTTAGTAAGATAGAAATGTGCAGCACAGTACGTTTCTAGCTTCCACGTCAAAGGAACTGTAATTGTGCAAACATTAATGACTGCCAGCTATTCATACTGTCTTATAGTAGGACCTTTGCAATAGGCCTACAAAAAAAGAAACACCCGAATCAACACCAATCAATAACCTACACTAGAAAAACTAGTAATAAAGATGCAAACATCTTGAAAATAATATTATTTTTTTGGGGGGGGGCATGTCCTGAAAAGGTTGAAAGCAATAATGCGCAGATACTCTTGACCACACTGAGCCACCTGAGCGCCTGGGCATCAATATGAGTCTGAGAGGCACTGTGCAAATAGAACCGGGGTCCATTTGGTTTCCTCTGTACGTTCGCAGGGCTAAAGTAACACGGAGGATTTCAGAGTGCGCAGACGAAATGGCTTTTTAACAGAGGCTTTCATCGGAAGGGTCAGCCCAGGTGAACTCGACAGCATAACTGAAGGCTGAAGTGCACCTCCCAATGTTCCAGGTGGGAAAAAAACAGTGACGGCCGGATGAGAGGCTTACCGCCAGACGACAGGTCCACGTACGGGTCATCTCCCTCCTCTGCGCCGATCAGGTCACCTTTACCTTTCTTCATGGCCTTGCCTCTTTTCAGCACTGTGTAAACACAAAAAAAGAACATGAATACAATCGATCGAGCTCGTGGCTCAAATTCTGAATAAATAGTGGGCCCTGGTATGAAAAAGGTTGAAAACCACTGATATAATGTATACAGTTAGCCTACAGTTTGTGGGGGTGGTTAGGGTGTTTAAATGAGACACTATGGGTGGAGTGGGTGGCCACTGTCACCTCCCATTGTTAACACCCACTTCTACTCTGCTCTAGGTGTCAAAACTTCAATTGGCTGTTTCTCAGTTTTGCTATTTGGGACAGTCAGATTTAAATGCTCATAACTACTCCAAAAGTGCTCCAATTTCCCTGAGTGATGCATCATATGAAAGCTTACATTGCATACTTTAATAATCTGCAAAAAACAGAAAATTGACCCTGGGCTACTTGAGCCTCAACAGGGGTTGACACTTAGGTCTCCGGGGCACTTGCCCATCGGGCAAGTGCAAGTCAGGTTCTACTTGCCCTCAGGTCATGGTCACTTGCCCCCCAGGTTCCAGGTGGTCCCCAGTTAAGTTGGTTAACCAGATGTAACTCTTGAGAATGTAAAGATGAAACCAAATGGACCCTTGCGGGTCCATTTGGTTTCATTTTTACACTCTCAAGAGTTAAAATTCATCATCAGGTCTACACAACTTTAGGTCATTTTGATGTGTATGTTTGCTGTTTTGTTTCCCAAATCCAGCCTGGAATTGTGGATAGCTAGAAAGCAGGGAAAGACACAGAGGCAGAGTGCAATGACTGCCTTCAAGACAAATTTATCTTGTGTTGTGTTATAGTGCACTAAGTTGCACACTTGCCCGATCGGGCAACCAGGTAGCAGTCTTCACTTGCCCGACCATTTTTTTCACTTGCCGGGCAAGTGTTAGTGTCAAGCCCTGGCCTCAAAGTACCAGATTGTGACACATTTATTTTGGAGTATACATCAGCTGACTGCCGGTCGGTGCCCGTGGTTCAGTTTCTGTCGATCGGAAAATGAACTGAACTGAACTGTCATCTGTCACTGAACTGTTAGCACCAAAAAATATTCTTAATTCAAAATGCATAGGAGACCTTATATATTGTCAAAACAGAACCTATGTGTGGTGTGTGCCTGTGTGAGTGCGTGTGGGTGGTTCAGGGTGGGGGCAGGGGGCTAAGTGGAATCAATCCAGGAACATAGTGAAGGCATCAATCACGTTTTTCCCATTCGCAGATTTTCCGCCTTCCTGCTTGAAATGGGCATTGGAATGAGAAACTGCTACATCTCCACATGAATGGGATGGGTCATGTGACCTCCCCCTCCCTCTGCCTGTACAGGGGCGGATATAGGCATGGGCGGGGGGGGGGGTTGGGGATGCCCCCTAAATGCCAAGTCTGCCCCACCAAACATGACGGTATGCAAAACAACCAAAGATATTTCAAATTTAAGTGCTTATATTTCAAATGATTTGAAACACTACTACTGCTACTAACTAACTACAGTTGTAGCACCACTAAACCAACAGCATTTCATCATTGAAAACAGAAAACTCTCTGTTGCGTGTCTGTTGCAACTTCAACAACAACTGATGTTATTATTGATACTTAATTGCCTAACAAAAGTCCTGTAACCAAAAATGGTATGGGTGGCCCCCCATACCATTTTCTCCTCCCCCCCTCCCCCCCCCCCCCCCCCCCCCCCCCCCCCCCCCCAGTTGGCAAGTGTTATATCCGCCCCTCCGCCTGTGTCACAAAAAAGATTTGTCACTTTGCTGACATCCACTGCTTCGCCTCTTCACTCGCGGTTAAGTATACTTAGTGTCACACGGCAGATCTACAAGCTTGTGGCGTGCGGCAATCTGATGCGTTGTCAGCTTATAGATCTGTTTTTCTCCCAATGCGCGACACTGGCACTCAACTAACTATAAATCAGGCTTACAGGAATTGGAAGCCCAGGGCAATTATGACTGAGGAAATAATGTGCTTTTTGCTTCTATAGTAGGAAGGAACCCAAGGAGTAATAATTCACAGTCTGACTTACTTAAAAAATGCTGCCCCCTTTATCCCTTTTTATAAAATCACATTTATTTTCTGAACCTCGTCCTCCTGGAATATATAAAAAATGAAAAACGTGAAGGGTTGCTCAATTTTCTGTCATCCGCGGGGCGAGATATATTTTGGTGCTGTATGTGGTGGTGAATACCAATTTTTTGAAATGACACATTTGAAAGTGTTCTGCATTCTCATGGTTTTGGCTCGGACTGACATTTTGGCTCAATGCACCCAACCTGTCATTCAGGATGGAGGCCAAAACGTTGTGCTCCGGTTAATAACAGAGTGGCATTTCTGAGGCCGTTTTAATCCTCTGAACATAATCATGAAATAAGGACACGCTTGCTTTATTATTTTTTATTTATATATATATATATATATATATATATATATATATATAATATATTATATATATATATATATATATATATATAATATATTATATATATATATATATATAAGACACATTACCGGTAATCAGCTGTCACGGTTTGTGGGCATGCCACTTTAGACAAATATTTATTGCGAATGCAATGGAAGCCAGGCAGAACATTGTGTAGTGTGTGTGTAGGTGTGTGTGTGTGTGTGTGTGTGTGTGTGTGTGTGTGTGTGTGTGTGTGTGTGTGTGTGTGTGTGTGTGTGTGTGTGTGTGTGTGTGTGTGTGTGTGTGTGTGTGTGTGTGTGTGTGTGTTTGGGTATGTCTGATCCAGAACTCCACACGCTGGCAGACTCCATATTTCCATATTTCAAGTTTAAGACCTGCTTGCTAGTGATATTAGCTTACCTACAATGAGCTTGTAGAGCGTCTACACGATAAAAGACGTATATAAGGCTTAAGTAATTATTATTGTGTGTGTGTGTGTGTGTGTGTGTGTGTGTGTGTGTGTGTGTGTGTGTGTGTGTGTGGTGTGTGCGTGCGCGTGTATGTATGTGTGCGCAAGTGTGGCACCCATTCCCTGTAGCTAATCCAATCAAGCCTTTGCTCTAAAATCCTACTAATTACGCTTGGCTTCCACACCAGGCTTAATTGGCTGAGATTATGGACCTACTACAATGGTGAGAGATAGGAGTGGCTACAGATGTGACTCTGGTGGAGACACGACCTCCAGCTGTGTGTGTGTGTGTGTGTGTGTGTGTGTGTGTGTGTGTGTGTGTGTGTGTGTGTGTGTGTGTGTGTGTGTGTGTGTGTGTGTGTGTGTGTATGTGTGTGTGTGTGTGTGTTGCGTGTGTGTGTGCGCAGACACGTGCGTGCGTGTGAGTCAGAGAGAGAATGAGAGAATGAGAGAGAGAGAGAGAGAGAGAGAGAGAGAGAGAGAGAGAGAGAGAGAGAGAGAGAGAGAGAGAGAGAGAGAGAGAGAGAGAGAGAGAGAGAGAGATTGCTGTGTGCGGTGTTCAATTCCTGAATGCAGTTTATTGGCTAGGTCTTTCTTTTATCTAAGGATAAAAAATATACATTTCATTATTTTCTTTGTGTTCTGCCTAAGCTGTGATTCTACTACTATATCAGGCAAGTACGTTGTATGGCAACTGGGACAAGGCATGGCACAAGAATCCCTTTTCACATGCTGAAGCTAATATAACTAAATCAATGTACAACATAATCAAAATACAATGATTCTTGTAACATCTAAATAAACCATCCATCCATCCATCCATCCATCCATCCATCCATCCATCCATCCATCCATCCATCCATCCATCCATCCTTCATCCATATAAACCATCCATCCATCCATCCATCCATCCAGTCAGTCGTGGTTGACACTAGCTCTTGTATTCAGTTGTGCTTGAATTGTACTGGAACTCGACAAGCTGGAGCAAGGTCACTGACACTGTGTGTGGCTGACTCACCGCTTTTAGTTATATCAAGCCCACAGCCTTGATCTAGATGATCTATATGAGCATTCAACGTGTATGTATTACTCTACAATGATACTATGACTTCACTGGAGTCACTCATCAGTTACCGTTATTATCAGTTATTAGTCAGGGCCTGGACTAGGCTGCTGGCCAATTGCCCTGATCATGTACTCTAACTCATAATACAGGTACAAACAGAATCCACCAGCTAACCAGTCTGTCCTAGCCCAAATTATACTAGTTATCAAAGTAAAATGAGCAGCAGTAAGTTAGTTTGTGTGTAGATCGTCAAAATTAAATGAGGAGAGAGAGAGAGAGAGAGAGAAAGAGAGAGGAGGTCCGTTTGGTGCTGAGGTGATCTGAATATGTGTGAGTCGTGACTAATTATTTGAAATGATTCGTCTAATAATTTTGTCAAATGTCCACACACGACAGGCTGTCTGGCTGAGGGAAGCCATGTGTTCAGCAGCACACCAGCAGCTTGTTTTGATTGATGGGTTTGATTTTGTTGCTCGGTTCCGTGGCGGCGCAACCGATCAACAACCTCACAGCACGTCTCGCTGCAATGGTTCAATTGGAAAGTGCCAACATGCGCTGGAAATCAGCGCTGCCGGTCGGCCACCTTGTTATAAGCCCTGTGTCCACGCTGCGAAGAGCTCGTGGTTATGTTGAGGATGAGGGTTAGAGATACTGTAGGGTGAGTAGTTTTTGGAACAATGGGAGGTCGCAACAATGAAATGGCACCCGCTGCAACTGTGTGTGGCTGATGATGTGGCGAGGCAGGTTAAGTGCCCCAGTCCAGAGTGGCAGAGGGGAATTATTTTAAACATAAAATGATAGACTTCAGTTCAAGGCGGAGAGGGCACTTTGTTCGACGGTGCACTTTGTTCATATACTACCGTGCACGTCTCTGTGTGGGTATGTTTTACCGCTGTGGACCAACGTTTGACTCTCAGTGTGGGCGTGTTTTAGTGCTGTGGACCAGCGTTTGACTCTAGCTCTCAGTGTGGGCATGTTTTAGCGCTGTGGTGCAGCTTACCGTGCAGGTTCTGTTTCCGCTTGTACCACGCATTGTCCATGGGAGAATTCTCCTCGGCGTTCTCATCCTCCTCCTCCAGTAACACCTCCTCTGAAAAAACAGAGGAAGCAGCATAATCATTGTTTATTCTTTTCTTTGTTTGTTTCTTTCTGAACTGAAGGAACCAACATTGAGCAAACGGGGTCGCGATACAGATACTGTATATGAGCATGAGCACGGTGATGGACTTCATCAAAACCATACATGCATGATGCTGACCTGCTTTGCAAATCCACTCCAGGTAGCCTGTCAGCTCGCGCTCGATCTGCTGCTGTCTCCGAAGCTTCAGGAACTCCTGTCTCTTCTCCACACGCTCTCGCTCTTTGGCAAATTCCCTGTGGAAATAAATGCACACAGACATGTAAGATAGACTACAATATTCACCTGGCAGACGACCTCGTAGACGCCCAAGTGCTCCCCCGGGTGCTTTATACTGATCCGAATAGATCGGAAGGTTAAATGCACAGGATACATTTCAGTTATGTGGAAAAAGTACGGTGACAAAAAAAAAACACCAAATCCAAATACACAAGCTGTTTAGGAGAATCACTCAAGAAACTCAAGCAAGCTGGAGACCTTCTGAACACAACACACCGCAGGTCCCCTGAGAGAAATGCGAGAACAGAATAAGAAATCAGAATCAGAAAAGAGATCAGAATAAGAAAAGTCTGAAATAGCTCACAAAAGAACCCACTCGGGACAAAAGACTAAAACAGCGGGGCACAAGATGTGTGCCGAGAGCATGGATGAGGATGAGTCCCCCCCACTCCCAAGTGCGAGAGGCGACCGAACGGCTTGTTAAACGAAGCCTCCTGCAGTCTCTCTCCCTCGACTATAACGACCATTTCAACACTACGAGACACTGCCTTTCATTCAAGCTTTGGTGAGATAGATGAGGTCCATGGTGCCAGGTTTTTTGACGGTGGGAGGCTCCCTTCACTGTGGGAGAGATGGAGAATGACAGGAACAATTGGCTTCATGATTAAAACAAAACAGGAATAGGGATGGCTGAGACGAGAGTGGGCAAAGTGACAGAGGAAAGGGACCTGTGGAAGTCGGGGTTGGGGGCGGTACCGATAGTAGAATGATAGCTATTCTCTTAAATCAGGGGTTTTCAACCTTTTTGATACCAGGGGCCACTATTTATTCAGCATTTGAGCCACGGACCACCATCTGATGACATTCTCACGCCCAGACCCAAAACTAAAGATTTCTTTTGCTTTTGTCCATAATACCAGGCTGGATTTGGGAAACAAAACAGTCAAACCTACAGATCAAAATGACCATTAATCTTCTACATTCTTTAGTTGTGTAGACTTGAGCTAATTCAGATGATGAATATTTTAACTCTTGAGAGTGTAAACATGAAACCAAATGGACCCATTTTCACACTCTCAAAGAGTTACATCTGGTTACCCATCATTTAGCCTAGGTTATCTCAAAAAGTTACATCTGGTTAACCTTCATTTAACCTGTAAGCCTCTCAGGGACCACTGGTGGTCCCCGGACCACCTGTTGAAAACCCTCGTCTTAAATGAATCCTGTGGCCCTTAACCTTACTCCATCTCAGGTTAGAGATGTTCTTTTTTTGTGTCTTAAATACAATCCAATTCAGTTTGGGAGAATGGGTGAATCACTGAACGTCACCTCTGTTTCACTGCCAAGTTCTCAATTAGGTGTTTCATATGGAGAGGAGAGGAGATTAGAGTGGATAGGTCACATTGACAATGTCATGAACAGCATCAATCACTGTGGAGAGGGGCGAGAGTTTAGGTTTCCAAGAACACAAAAACGCTGTCTCCAATCTCCTCCGGGCGCAATTGTGAGCAGTGGTGGAAGTACTGTACGTCCCAAAACTCGGTGCGGGAGTGATAGTATGCTCATTTCACAGCATGAGAAAGACACCGCCACTCGTGCGAGCACATGTTGACCCGGCACTGAAGTGTCACGTACTGTGAGTGGACTCAGATTGGCTTTTCATTAAGATAAAGGCCCACCCCCAGCGCTCCTCTCTCCATATTTGCTATTTCCTGCATGGGGTCATTTCATTATGGTAATGGTTATGCCCCAGTATGAACGCACGGTGGTTTTCTTGAAAGGAAAAAAAAGAGACAGCTGGCTTTCAGAGTGAGTGTCCCAGCCATGCCGCTACAGGTGAAAGAGCCTGTCTGTCTGCATGTCTGTCTGTCTGTCTGTCTGTGGAGATAGATAGACTCACTTCTATTCCTATGAGTTATTTATTTCAATATCAAAGGGGCTTAGACCATTATTGAGGGGCACTGGAAACGATTTTTAAAAAAGGGGTTTACATTGAAGTGGACGGAGTTGGAGACCTATCCAGACGGTAGTGGAAATAGCAATCTCACTGAATCGATAAAAACCCCAGACAGTTGTTAAAGCCGTCCTTTTGCAGTGGGGTCTATTGGGGAAAAGTAAATGAAAATAAATCTGCACTGAGCAATAGCGTCTTTATTCTGAATAATCCATGGGCATCTATTGTGTTAATTTGGACCCTGACATATAACATTGGTGCAGCTTTATGTGCGTGCGTGCATACATGCCTGCGTGCAGGGCGGATGTAACATTTCCCAATGGGGGGGGGGGGGGGGGGGGGGGCAGAAGTTTCAGAAGTGCTTTTAAATATAAGCACTGAAATATCTTGGGTTGTTTTGCATGCCATCATGTTTGGTGGGGCAGACTGGGCATTTAGGGGGGCATTGCCCTCCCATGACTACGCCTAGATCCGCCCCTTCCTGCGTATATGAGACACAGATGAATCTTGACAATGGACGACTCACCCAGACAGAACACCCAGAACCAGGTTGAGCATGAAGAAGGAGCCGATGATGATGAGAGGGAAGAAATACAGCCAGTTCCAAGTGTTTCCTGCCACGTCGTTGGTCTGTGAAAACACACGCGCACGCGCGCGCGCACGCGCACACGCACGCACGCACACACACACACACACACACACACACACACACACACACACACACACACACACACACACACACACACACACACACACACACACACACACACACACACACACACACACACACACAGTTAAGATTCAAAAGTTAGATTCCAGTTTCTGACACTAGATTCTAGTTCCCGACACTAGATTCTAGTTCCCGACACTAGATTCTAGTCCATGACACTAAATTCTAGTTTGTGACACTAAATTCTCGTCCCTGGCGCGAGATTCTAGTTTTTCTGGAAAAATCTCTTTCTGTGTCAGTGATGCTTAACATATTTCATAGGAAGGACCCCCAGAAATATCTATTATTTAGCTGCAGAACCTCATCTAAAAACATGTTGTTCTAGGGATCCCCCAGAAGCAAAGATTTGAGTTAAAAATGTTTCCTCCCAAAATAATATATTCAAATATTTGCACCACATTTTCACAATTTTCCAAAAATAGCAGAACTATAAGCTCATATGGCGCCACTTGGTGGCACGATATGAGCTTGTAGATCTGCTATTTTTCAACAGCTAAAACACCAAAACGCGTTCAGTACAGAAAGGGTTAATTGGGGGTCGCAGAGAAAAAAAAATCTAATCGAGGTCCTTGCACTAACGCAAATAAAAAAATAAAAAGGTTGAGAATCACTGCTAGAGACGTAAAAATCTTCTCTCATGCGGTCCCTGGCAGAACTTTTCAAGTGGTGTCGGTGGGCTAATCACTGTCAATGTGGGGGTCCTTGACATGAAAAGGTTTGGGAACTACTGGTGTTCCAGTATGGGATGGGAGGGATTACTCAAATACAGTGTTGGGCAGTAACTAATTTTAGATTACATATTACTGTAATATTATTACTTTTGCTCCAAAAAGTAAAGTAACAAGATTACTCTGCAAAAATGGGTAATAAGTAACGTATTACTTTGCAAGTAACACAGTTTTTTTTTTTAAATGAGCTTGTTGTTGCATTCAAAAATAGAACAGATTTACAAGCTATCGACAGGTACTGTAACAACAGAGATGTGCTGTAGATTGTAGATCCAGTCCACACACTGCATCCTGCGCACAGTTATGTACACTACAAAGCACTTGCTGCTTTATTTTATTTTTAAATACAAGACCTAAACTGTCTTTGAAAACAACTGTGAAAAAGTTTAAAAAGTCAAAGAGACAGATTTTGTTGGCTTTGTTTTCAGGTGCAGTTTGTGGGATTGGAGTCTATTATTATTCCAATAAATTGGATTCAGTTCTAAAAAGAGCTCGCTAAACAGATTATGTTGTACATCTCTATTTTTTCAAAGGCGGTGTTGAGAACTTGGGAAAGTAATAACGTAATATGTAATATATTACTCTTCGATTCCAGTAATAAGTAAAGTAATGATATTACTTTGTCTAAGGGGTAACGAGTAAAGTAAAGAAGTTACTTTCCTAAGTAATATTGACCAACACTGCTCAAATATACCTGTATCTGCCCATGCCCCTCTCATCCCATTGCACTGACATATACAGTAGTGAACGTAGTAGCACTAAGCTAATGAAAATAATTGAATCATAATGCATCTTAGGATCCATATGGGAATGGCATGACTCCAATGTGGATATGAGACTGTGGCAACCCTGTAATGTTGATCATCAGTTATTCATTATAAAATTAAAGTCAAATATGAGCCGTATAAAATAGATGGTCTACTGTGTGTGTGCGTGTGTGTGTGTGTGTGTGATAGAGAGTGCGTGTGTGTGTGTGAGAGAGAGAGAGAGAGAGAGAGAGAGAGAGAGAGAGAGAGAGACGGAGAGACGGAGAGACATGGAATTTGAAGCTGATCGGTCCAAGGGTTTGCTTGAGAGATTAGCTCACAGCAGGCAAACACAGACAGACAGACAGACAGACACATCTGCCAACCCTCTTATAAAATGGGGTTTGTTAGCAAAGACAGCTTGTTGCCAACACATGGCTCCATTAGCAATCAGCATGTCATTGTTATAAAGAATTAGCTTATAGCATATTATGCAACAATCATACATGTCCATCCATCTATTCTACACAGTACACAGAAATCACACTTGTATAAAGACATACTTCATCATGCATCATGAATTTCATGCTCATACACACGAAGCTGCGGATGAGGCCTAGCCCCCCTCAAGAAAACAGGCTTATGCTGAGAGCATACCGTGACTGAGTTACATTTGTATACTGCACTCTCGGAGTTATAAATGGATGAATTAACACTTGACATTAACGTTCAAATTCATTGAAGGCTTATTCAACACTTGAAATGTCACCTCATGATGACGTTATTAACATACCCTACTTTGTATTAATTACTCCTCTTCTTCAGTCTTCAGTTCCAAATTTGCATTTCCACTTAGTTTACTATGCCCACCATTGTTGATTTTCAAAGTTGAGGTGGAATTTAAACAAGCCTGATTTTATCTGGTATCCGTATTATAATGACTCAACTATAAAATAATCTGCATATCAGCGACCCCACCACCTCAGGACATTGTGGTACTGCAGCTAAATTGTAGGGCAGGGCAAAAAAATCAATATGCCAATGTATCGCAATTCTTAATGCCATGATATCAATATCGAATTGCCAGGTTCAAAATTGTTTTTTTTTTTATTAATGTGTTCATGTCAGAAAGACGGCTGATTTATCAGGCTGCATTGATGTCTGTGATTGCACTTTTTGTTATTTATATTGTTTAAATTTGCCCCCAGAGTACTGTATATACACTACACAGCATACAAGTGTTTATAACCTTACATTTGGGCAGAGTGCTGTGCTTTCCAAATGAGCCAGTAGTACACACGGTCACAGACAGACAGACAGACAGACAGACAGACAGACAGACAGACAGACAGACAGACAGACAGACAGACAGACAGACAGACAGACAGACAGACAGACAGACAGGCAGGCAGACAGGCAGACAGACAACACGCACAGTATGACAGCATAAGCAAGTGAAAGGCTGACAGCAGTGCACGAGCAGGAAGACAGCAGACCTGCGGACTAATGGGCCGTGTGAGGCGCACTGATATACTGCAGACGCAGGAGTCAGGGAGAGCACTGCCACATGGCACATGTCACTGTGATGGACACTTCTCACTCTGTGGGCTGGAGATCTGTGGTGTGCATGCGTGTGTGCCAGGGACGTTTTTACTATTAGGCAGACAAGGGGCGCCATTGGGGGGGGCAATCTCAACCCAAGTCGTATTTTATACCGGTCTCTACCGAAGCCTAAACATAACCGCAAGCGGTTATGGAGCGGTTCATGTTCACCAACCTGGTCGTCCCACGGAGGCCAGGAGGTACAGGGCAAAGTTCCCCTGTCCCTTCCTGGGCCTTGTGTGCCTCCATTGTGGAGCTGTCCCCTCGTCGAGTAGCTGCAGTAAGCAAGTGGTCAACCTGGTGGCTAGTGGATTGGCGTCCTGGTTGCCAGTGGAGTTAGTGGTTTTGCTACCTGGCCGCTAGTGGACATGACCTGGTTGCTAGTGGAGTTAGTGGTTTTCCTACCTGGTCGCTAGTGGACATGACCTGGTTGCTAGTGGAGTTAGTGGTTTTTCTACCTGGTCGCTAGTGGACGTGACCTGGTTGCAATGTGGTCTATAGTCTGGATATATGGCTATTGTGCAGAAACAGTAATAGCGGCACATCTTGGTCACTCGTTCTCAGGTATTTTGTTTCTTAGAACTGATTTCCTTAGCCAGCAATGATTAAGAATGTGATTTACAGCATCTTAAGGATGTGGTTCTTACCTAGTATCCTAGTCAATCGGGGCACTACTACACCCTCTATTTATGCATTTAATTAGCTTACGTATTGTCCCTGGATCAGAGCATCTTCTAAATGCCAAAATAGTAAATTGTTATTGTAGTGCATTAACACCCAACACCAGGCTCTGGCCATTGTTCAGTATGCCATCTGAATCATCGGCATTGAAGAGGAAAACAATTTGATGTCATGCCATTGCGACGAGACAGAGTACTCCCACGCTGGGTTAACAATGCAATCACCCAGCCATACAGACACGCTCACACACACACACGCTCACACACACACACACACACACACACACACACACACACACACACACACACACACACACACACACACACACACACACACACACACACACACACACACACACACACACACACACACACACACACACACACACACACACACACACACACACACACACACACACACACACACACACACACACACACACACACGCGCTCACTCTCACGCACACAGAGGATTTGTCCGACTGACCATATAAAGGCCAGTGTGCTAGATTCCTGCGAAGATGAAGACAGCCACGCCAAATCAATTGTACAGCTCAATGGTTTCCAGTTATGGTAGTGATTACATACAGTCATGGTAACACAAGAAGCACAGTTCCTCAAAGCAGAGCCACAAGAAACGAAACGTTCCACAGAGCAGTTGTAGAAACCACGAAAGGCTCATTTCACATTTGGGATACACAAGTAAGATGTGTGTCTGCGAACATAGGTACTGCACGTTAGCGTTGTAGGCCTAATATAGGGCAGTATTATTGGGTTGGCCTACATGATCCTTTCTACTTCAAGGAGTATTTTACAAGCCCTGTGTGTGTGTGTGACGGCCCTGACAGCACACAATGCCATGGCAACAGGGTCAAGGTGCGTACAGACTCCATGACGCATGCAGCTATAATGAGTTGAGAAACAAAAGCCAAACACAGCCACTGACACAACACATGTTCATACACACACGCATGCACATGCACACACGCACACAAACACACAAACACACACACACACCCCCCCCACACACACACACACGCGCCAATATATTACTATACGGCACATTTTAGGGGGGCAGTTTTCTAAATGCCATTTCGGAATCTCTGCTGTTGGGGCAGAAAGTCCAAAACATAGGTTGGCATACTGTGTCCTAATTGACCACCCCAATTCTGGAGTACGAAATTGTTGTACAATTGAGCTATTCCAGATCCAGACTAATCTGCTGACGGGCAATTTTTTTGGCAGCAGCTGATTCGGTCTGGCTTTAGCCAGGCTAGGTATGAAAAACTCATGTTCAGTTTAACCTAATATCGTATATAATGCAACAACACAGTCTTTTTTTAAAAGCCTGTATCGCACTGCATTGCTAGTTGAGTAACTCGTCCGGGTGCGAGTGAGAATATGATTATGATTTTAAAACATGCAAAATGACTTGCAGTGTGACAGCATCTGTGGCGTCAAGGCTGAACATGACACGGCAGCAGTCACAATTAGGGCTGGTTCCAATCTGTTGGCACCCGGCGAGACGGAGACGCGTTTTATTATTATGTACATTTTAGTGCATTAAAATCACGAGGCGTGGAATCAACACTGCCAAATTATCAAGGATAAGGAACGAACACCCCCCCCCCCCATGCCCGGCAGTTATCTCCGTGACGACAACGGGCACAGAGTAATAGGCAGCACAGCAGGCACAGTGTGAAACCAACACTTCTCCCTATTTAGTGTGAATCGTTTTCTACGTAATTTCCGCTGATATAATGTGTACAGAGATAGAGAGACAGACAGTCTCCATTCACTGTACCAACAGAGCACACACAGCACCACACGTTGGAGTGATTCTACTATAAGATATTGTTATTATTATATAGGGGAAAAGGAGGGGACTAAGGATAGAGCCAAGAGGGACACCGGATCAAAATGTACTCATTTGTGTGTATCCTCTGTATTATTTGTGAGATGCGTTAGTTGCTCCAACCTCTGGCTTTTCAAAATTTAAATTTAATGTGTGTTTACACAGGCGCCCTCACTTCACACAAGTGAGATATGTTTAGAACGGAATTATTACAATAATAAGCTGCAAAGCCACAATACAAAAGACTTGCATGAGAGAGAGAGAGAGAGAGAGAGAGAGAGAGAGAGAGAGAGAGAGAGAGGGAGTGTTGGATGTTTCACAACCCAGCAAATGACAGAATAATATTGCATGAGCGTGACATCATGGCTTCTTCTGTCCTCCGTGGGGACGTTGAGCTGCTAGAATTATGAGTCCCACCCGTGGCCAAGCCCCCAGCCGAGTTGACAACATAATATCAGTGACAGCCCCCCGCCCGGCCTACAGACTAAAGGACACGCTGGTATGGGGCGGGAGGGGCCGTGTGCTCCCTTTTAACAAAATGCACACAGTTCTGTGGCCGCAGGACAACATCATCAGAATCAGCAGAACGTCGCTGTCAGGCACAGAGCGTACCGTATATAATGTATGTCAGTGTATTTTCATGTACCAATAATGTGATCATATAAACTACAGCGTCACACAAAAGCATAAACAGTGGCTGTTACTTAGTGGCTGTTAAGGGAAAAAAATGCTCCAGCTCAATGGATTGAATGTCTATTCAATGTGTAGTTATTAGTTAGTCAAAATTGAGTTAAAACTTTTCATTTGTAAATTATATGAAAATCCACAAAAGGACTTAAATGATGTCAACATGGCAATCTGATTTTGGGGAGGTCTTTATAGATGGAAACCCTTCCAAATGTTCAGACTTTTTTTTCCAGATTGTAGATTGGCTATTTTTTGCTACTATTGCGTTACATTCATTTAGACGGTGGGGAAAGAATTCTGCCCTATGGGGATGATAAACTCGACTCATTCTTCATCAGGACTCCCCCTGTCTTCTCTCCTGCAGGCAAACGCCATGTTCATGATTAAAACATAAGGGGATGTTCCTCCCTCCACAAACACTAGTCTCTCTCTCTCTCTCTCTCTCTCTCTCCCTCTTCCTCTCCCTCTCTCTCTCTCTCTCTCTCTCTCTCTCAAACAGTCTTGCCACAGATAAAGCATATAATGACTTCACTGGAGAATTCATTTCCTAAGTTAGCGAGGATACCAAGTGTGTGCCTGTCAGGGTGCTGGGTAATGGCCTCTCCGCGTTGCTGAAAAAAAGTAACCAGGAGTGTTTACCCGAACACATAAAACAATGCGAATTAGCTACGAACACAGTCACCAGCCACTGCCACTAGTCTTTACTGTAACTAGTTAATAATATGATTGTGAGATGCACAATTCTACTCAGTGAGTACTCTTATGTTGGGTAGTATGTATTGATGGCAATACTTTTGCACTTTAGCTAAGACACCAGAGTGCTTACTGTGATATTGCTACTGTACTGTAATTGCCAGATGAACTCTGATGATGCAGGCATCCCAAAAAATAGAAGATGTACAAAAATGCTTCTGCGACCCATTGTGAGCTTGTAAATCTGAGATTTTCATGAAAGACATTTGTGGCTCTATTTTCACCTGTGCCTTCAGGGCCTCATTTCATTTTTTGACCATTCTGAAAAAAATATTTTAAAATTGGCCATTCTATATTGACATGCTGAGGGCTACTTACACTATTAAAAATGTCAAAGAAAATAGGAATAACTGGTGGTAAGGCATGGACAAGAATAAGGCCCTTGGTGTAGAAATGCAGCCCCCTGAGGGACACCATGGTAAACAAACTCTAACATGGTTGAAGCAGCTTTTCATCGATTTTCTACCGTATCTTCGTAAAATTGGTCCTGATTAAAGCCCATTATAAGACGGCACAACCTCCAATCTACTCAGTCTCGCTGGCCAGCTGTCTGAACTACGTAAGTGGTCAGACCTGACGCAAATGCTTTTGAGATTGTCAAGTGGGTCCTGATGCAGAAACACTGCTGTATATATTCTGTCCATCCGTCCGTCCGTCCATCCCCGCCCCCCTACTCTCCTGACCCACTCCCACCCTCCTGACCTCTGCAGCGAGCTGCGTGTGTGTGCATTAGTGAAGAACAACATCAGCGTACCGACTGTGTGTAAATTAATGAATACATGTCAAATGCAGTCACACTTCATTGCCCTCATGCACACAGTGTATACACATCCAGTATGGATGTATACTAAATTGCCATGTGCAAAAATGGCAATTTAGTTGGACTAATTGGATAGTACTGTGTAGAGTGGCAGCAAAAAAAGAGAAAGAGAGAGGCAGTAACATGCAGAAAAGGTCATCAGGCTCATGAAAAAACAACCCTCCGTCAGACTATTATCTAATCCTATGTGCATTACAGGTTAGACTCAGTAAAAGGCTCCTTGCTTACCCATTTATACCCATGTTCAAATAAACACGTTTGGTTCAAGTCAAGACACATCATCAGTAATGTACTGTATCCTGGAATCTTCAGGTGTTTCGAGTATCGCAACATCAGACATAATACAAGCAGATCAACATATATGGGATTAATTCTGTACTGACCGCAGATAGTGAATGTCATGAGTGTACTGAGTTCAAAGAGGTCAAACCAACATATGGAATGTCATAAGTAGTCAACTACATATATGGGGGTCTAAGGGTGACAACGAGGGCAGTATCTTGAGCGTACAGGATTTGATGAGGGCCCAGGGGGGTTCTTTTCCTTAATAACTTCGTAGCAGGCCCATCTCGAGTTTGAGTGGTCACTTTGGTCAGAAGGGTCATCAGTTAAAAGGGAGACATTGAGGAAGAAGGACAGATGGGGAAGGATCAATTGGAATGTTAGGTCAGCTACGGAGTTTGAGGTTAGATATAGATACTGTCGTACTGTATCATTACCACATAACCAGTCATTGGATTACAGATTAGGCACCATTCAAGAATGGAACAGGCAACCAAGCAATTATGTGGATGACACAGGCTAAACTGAAGAGTCTAGTAACTAGTAGAAAACAGGGGGAAAAAACAAAAGCTCTTATCATTATACATACATCCAGTGCTCAGCCAATAAATTATATGTGGTATACACAGACACTCAAAATTGGCAAATAAAAACATCACTATGGCGTTCAACAGACACATAAAACTAGGCATAGCAGGGGACAAGCGCATCCCTCAAAAAGACCACAAGAAAACTTGTGCCCAAGACATAAAGTAACGGACGTGGGTGGATGATGCGTGGGCTGAGCGGACATATTACGCAAAAGAGCGACCAGAGTGTTACAAAGGCAGATATGATAAATCGTCAAAAGGAGAGAAAAGAGATTGCATTACGCAGCAGGAGAGAAAAGTTAAGAGGAGTGCAGCCGGCTCCGAGAATAAAGCGGCACTTTCTGCCACCACAGCCAGCGGGGAGAGTCCACGCTGTTTAGCGTAATGACAGTAAAACCTACACGCGCCTGAGCAGCGACTCAGGGAGAGACGATGGGGTGGAGGAAAGGAAAGATGAGAAGGAGGGCAAAAAGAAACAGAGAGAAATGTTAAATGATCCACTGATTAAGCCACGTCCGTTTTGAGACAGCTGGTGCAAAGTTTGTTAAAAGCAAGCGGTATCAGACAGGAATAACCGTCAAGCCACCCGTTTGCTGCAAATCTCAAAGGATGATGTTGCCATTTTTCAACTAAATCCTCTTAGAAAATTCATGTGAGCACACACTTCAGAGTGGCACCGTGTTCCCAATTATCTGTCTCATTGCAAAAACCTTTCCTCCGGTGATGCAATCTGAAGGAAAGCCAAAACCTCTCTCTTTCCGGATCTCACGCATCTCAACAGTCGCACTTGCAGAAATGGGTGTTATATACAGTAGTATAAAATACTGTTATAAGCTTTTCCCCGAGTATTCAGGTACTGCTAAATTCCCCCAAAACAAGAAAGGAGCTGCTCAGTGAAGCACAATCGTATTTTACAGTGGCATGTGTTAATGACTGCAAAAACTACACAAACATGACATTTGTTCTTTCCACGTTACATCACAGATGTATATGGGGATTGGTCCTGATCGGCCATTGGTTTTGGAGTTATCCACAAGATTACTCACACCGATAAAGGGCAACCACACTATTGTTATTGTAATGCGTTTTCTCTTTAACCTTTTTCCTCTATAACCTTTTCTGACCATATATAATCATTCGATTGGCTGACAAGGAACATCGAAATGATTCGATTGGCTGAGCAAGGAAGGTGATGTATGATGATGTAAAACTTTCTTTTACTACGTCATCACGTCACCATTACAACATCACCAGGGCAACGCCACTTTGCAATTGTAAAATTGCATTCTAGTCTATACTATAAAACAGTAGAACCTCCCGTGTAAGGCTCTACATTTTAAACCCACTGATATACTGTAAGTATTTGTGAGATTACCAGCAGTTACTCACATACCCAGGTTGTAGTGTAGTGGGAAAATGGCAGGGATGGGCGCGCCTGAGATGGTTCAACAAGGACTGAAGGGGGCTTTGATCGAGGCTCTGGCGGCGATCTTGTCGCCGGTCCAAGAGGTGCGTACTGCCGCGGAGGAGCAGGTGAAGATGCTGGAAGTGACAGAGGAGTTCGGCGTCCACCTGGCGGAACTCACGGTGGACCCTCGGGGCGACCTCGCCGTCCGTCAGCTGGCGTCTGTCATGCTGAAGCAGTACGTGGAGGCCCACTGGTGTTCCCAGGCGGAGAAGTTCAGACCCCCAGAAACCACCGACAGGGCTAAGGCCCGCATCAGGGAGCTGCTCCCCGGGGGTCTGCGCGAGGCCACCAGCAAGGTCCAGTCCAGTGTGGCGTATGCCGTGTCGGCCATGGCCCGCTGGGACTGGCCCGAGGACTGGCCACAGCTCTTCACCCTGCTGATGGACATGCTGGTGAGCGGAGACAAAAATGCCGTGCACGGAGCCATGGACGTCCTCGCAGAGTTTATGCAGGAGGTGTCGGACGAACAGATGCCTCTGGTGGCCCCTGTGATCTTACCCGAGATGTACAAGATCTTTACCATGTCTGACGTCTACAGCATAGGTACTCGCTGTAGAGCAGTGGAGATCTTGACCACGTGTGTCAACATCATCTGTGCCATTGAAGAGCTTGAAAAGGGTGCAGCAAAGGCAGTGATATTACCGGTGATACAACAGTTCACAGAGGCATTTGTGCAGGCCCTTCAGACGCCCGACGGACCCTCTACTGATTTCAGCCTCAAGATAGAGGTCCTCCGGGGGGTGACAGCTTTAGTAAAAAACTTCCCCAGACTCATGGCATCTTCCCTGCAACAGATACTACCAGTCGTGTGGAACACCCTGACTGAAAGTGCCTCTATTTACGTGAGAACCGAAGTCAACTGTACAGAAGAAGTGGATGACACTGTTGTGGACTCGGAGGGTGAGGTTTTGGGCTTTGAAAATCTGGTGTTCGGCATCTTCGCGTTTGTAGACACGCTGCTGGAGAACAACAAGCTCAAGAGCACCGTGAAGAAAGCCCTGCCAGAGCTCATTTACTACATCATCCTCTTCATGCAGATCACTGAGGAGGACATTCAGGAGTGGACGGAGAACCCCCAGCAGTTTGTTGAGGACGAGGACGTTGACACCGTCACATATTCGGTCAGGATCTCGGCTCAGGACCTGCTTCAGGCTGTTGCTACGGAGTTCCCGGGTGAGAGTGTGGCGGCTGTGGCAGCAGCAACGACCAAACACCTTCAGGAGGTGGAGCAGGCTAAGAACAGTGGTTACGAGCACTGGTGGAAGGTCCACGAAGCCTGTATGTTGGCCCTGGGCTTGATGCAGACCACCATCGCCGAGACTTCGAAGAGTGACATGCACAGCTTTCTGATCAACGTTGTACTGGCAGACCTCAACCTGCCGGCAGCGTCTCCCTTCCTGCTCGGCCGGGCCCTGTGGGCAGCTAGCCGCTACACGGCGACCATGTCTCCCGAGCTCGTCCAGCAACTACTCCGGGCCACTGTTAGTGGTCTCCATGACAGCCAGCCCCCCTCCGTCCGCATCTCCGCCGCCAAGGCCGTCTGGTGGTACTGCGACCAGCTGAAGTTGTCGGACAGCACGCACGTCCTGCAGCCCTTCCTGCCCAGCATCCTGGAGGGACTTGTGCGGCTGGCGGACCAGTCCAGCTCAGAGGTGATCACGGTGGTCATGGAGACGCTGTGCGTCATGTGTAGCGTGGACGCAGCCTTCACCGCCAGCGCCGAGAGCAAAATCTGCCCACTCACCATCAACGTTTTCCTAAAGTACAACAATGACCCTGTGCTAGCGTCCCTGGCCCAGGAGGTCTTCAAGGAGTTGGTGTTGGTGGAGGGGTGCCAAGCCCCCATGCAGGCCAGACTCATCCCCACCCTGATCAGCATCCTGCAGGCTGCTCCCGACAAGGTCCCGCCTGGGCTCTGTGCCACGTCCATAGACATCCTGACCGTCATGGTTCGCAACACTAAACCTCCTCTGTCGGAGATGCTGGTGTGTCAGGCCTTCCCACTCGTGGTGCAGTGCACGATGCGCACGGACGACAACGCCATCATGCAGAACGGTGGAGAGTGTCTGCGGGCGTACGTGTCCGTGGCGCTGGAGCAGATAGGCCAGTGGAGGGACGAGCAGGGGAACAGTGGCCTCTGGTATGTCATGCAGGTGGTCAGCCAGCTGCTGGACCCCAGGTCCTCGGAGTTCACGGCCACCTTCGTGGGCAGGCTGGTGTCCACGCTCATCTCCCAGGCTGGGGCAGAGCTGGTCGACCAGCTGCACCAGATCCTCAGAGCCGTCCTCAGCAAGATGCAGCAGGTCGAGGCGCCTTGCGTCATGCAGTCGCTCATCATGGTGTTTGCCCGCCTGGTTCACTCCCAACTGGAGCCCCTGTTAGAATTCTTGTGCAGTCTTCCTGGCCCGACGGGGAAGCCTGCCCTTGAGTTCGTCATGACGGAGTGGACGAGCAGACAGCACCTCTTCTATGGGGAGTACGAGGGCAAAGTCACTACGGTGGCATTATGCAAGCTCCTGCAGCACGGCCTCAACACCAATGACCCGCGCCTCCAAGACATCGTTGTCAAGGGAGAGGAGATCTTTAGCCTCGACGAGGGCATCGGCACACGCTCCAGATCTGCCAAGAACCCGGCGAGGTGGACTACCATTCCGCTACTCGTCAAGGTCTTCAAATTGATCGTGAATGAGTTGACGTCCGTTATAGAAGCCAACGGCAACAGAGCCAATTCGGCCGACCTGAGATCTAGCGGCATGTGTGAGGACCAGGAGCATTACAACGACGATGGTGAAGAGGATGATGAAGAGGATGAAAGTATTTCTACACCGATCAACAAATATGACAATGATGACTTCTGCGAGAGCGATGAGGATAGTGATCCGGACGCGTTGAAAGATCCTATAAATCAGATTGACCTTCAGGCCTACCTCACAGACTTCCTGACGCAGTTCTCCCAGCAGCCCTGTTACAGCATGTTCTCTGGTTACCTGACCGTCAGCGAGAGACGAGTGCTGCAGTCCGTAGGCCTCTAGTCCGACCTTCAACAATCCGCTCCCCTATAAACGAAAGCCCTAATATTTGTATTTATGGTGAATTTATGTGATAAAAATCCACACAAAGTAAAAAAAAAAAAAAAAAGCTTTAAGATGTGTGATGTAATACGTACAAAGTCGGGCATAGAAAGGGGAAGTGTATTGAATGAAGTTTAGCTGCTGCCCTTAACAAACTAAAAGACCACACAGGCTGGCATTCTATTTTTGTTAACTCTTAAGTCATGAAGACATTTAGGTGGATGAGGATGTCTACATATGTCTTAAGGCATGATTAGTGTAGGCCCCAAAAATGAGCTACATCTGGCTAGCTCTGAAATGCTAGCGTGATGTATGCAAGCCATGATGCGAAAATTAATTCATGATTTATTTGAATAATTATTGCAACATTGCACCTTACCTTCCCCAGATTGCCACCCGTATAAGAACAAGATCTACAAGATCTAGCAGGTACAAGATCTAGCGGGTGTGAGAATTTTTGCGACAGCGAAGTGTGGTACTTCAAAAGCTGTTTAGTGCAATATTTTAATCCTTGTAACTTCTAAAACTACGTTTTTACAACTTAAAACAACTTAAAATATTTTGCCTTGAACTGTTAAGAGTGACTGAAACAGTCTGGTCTTCATTAAAATAAAAGCTTAATGTACCTGTATTACTCTGACAATAACAGTACCCCCCCCCCCCCCCCCCCCCCCCCCCCCCCATGCGGGACACATAATTGATTCCATATCTCGAACTGACATGCGGGGTCAGATTGACATATGTAATCAGTTTTGTACTGAGCGTTTGCTGAGGTCATATGGAATGTCAGAACAGGAAGGATAGGTGGGGTCAGTGTTGCCAACTCCCAGACAACAGAAGGAGCTAGATGCACTTCCAGAATGCGCTAGCTATATATATATATATATATATATATATATATATATATATATATGTGTGGTATTGTGTGGTATTACCAAACACAGACAGATTGTTGTACTGATCGGGTGACATCATTTAATGGGGGCAGTGTGATGATTTGGGGGGCATCTCTCTGAGAGGCAAGACTAAACTTGTCATTATCAAAGGTATAATCTTAATGCATTAAGGTACAGGGATGAGATTCTGGATCCAGTGGCGATCCCATATCTTAGGAACCTGGGACCTAATGCCATCCTCCAAGATGACAATGCTCGCCCCCACAAAGCCAGGATCATCAAAGAGTACCTCCAGAATTTGGGAGTGGAGAGGATGGAATGGCCTGCCATGAGTCCAGACCTCAACCCAATTGAACACTTGTGGGATCAGGGATGTGTATGCTAGAGTGACCCACAGAACCACGTTGGCTGACTTGAAACAGATGCTGGTTGAGGAATGGAATGCAATCCCACAGCAAAATGTGGCTGCATTGGTGAGCAGCATGAGGAGGTGCCAAGCTGTTGTGTCTGTGTTTGGTAATACCACACGCTACTGAGTTCCCTGTCACTGAGTGTGAAATTAATAAAGTCTAAAAATGTCCAATATGTGTTGTGTTTTTACTTTGTACTGTGGAAGAGAGTAATCATCCAATCTGCTAGGCAACGCAAAGCAATCAATACCATACATTTGCCATTTTGGCAAAAAAAATTGGAGCGCAAGCCACATGTTTAGCAGTGTTTCTCATTCCACGAATGCCGGATCATTACATGCTGTACCTCATTGTAAAGGGGACAAATCAATGATAAAAATGGTATATAATACGATACCAATCGGTTTTATCAAAGGGGAGCTATAATGGACCAAAGTTGGATTTCCGAACTTTTTGTGGCGAGTATATATACTGTATATATATATATATATATATATATATATATATATATATATATATATATATATATATATATATATATATATATATATATAATACATTTATTTTATAAGGCGCCTTTCAAGGCACTCAAGGTCGCCGTACAGAAAAAATTAAAAACAGTCATAATGAGCAAAAATTAAAAAAGTAGAACAGAACCAACAATAGCAAGGAGCAGAGACAAATGGTCAGCCATAGGCCTGCCTGAACAGGTGAGTTTTGAGGTGTGATTGGAAGGTGGTGATAGAGTCCAGGTTTCTTAAATCAGGGGGGAGGAAGTTCCAGAGGTGAGGGGCAGCGCGGCTGAAGGCTCTTGACCCCATGGTGGACAGAAGGGTTGGGTGGACTTTGAGGGTGATGGAGGAGGCGGACCTGAGAGAGCGGGTGGGGATGTTCACCTGAATCAGGTCACAGAGATAAGGGGGGGCGAGGTTATGGATGGCCTTGTAGGTGTGGAGGAGGATTTTGTAATTTATGCGGAAGTTAATGGGGAGCCAGTGAAGTTGGTATAGAACGCAAATATATATACTGTATAATATATATATATATATATATATATATATATATATATATATATATATATATATATATATATATATATAATATATATATATATATATACCGCAAATATATAAATTTGCGGCAAAATGGGTATTCTTTCTATATTTATCAAAATTGTTGATCTGCAAGCACACGTATGGATTGCAGCATCAGCATGACATGTCCAGAGCTTGTAGGGCTGATGCCCAAAGTCACCAAAATGCAATATTATTGAGGCTGAATAATGTCAAAAAAGTAGCTCTGGTCCATAGCTCTAGACCAGTCCTTGACCAGTCCTTGCAGACGACAACACGCACGCACACACGCACACATACACACACGCACGCACGCACCGAGTTGTCGCAACTTCGTCTATACTGGAATGATCTGTGCCTCGCTCCGCGGTAGTGTGCGACTGTGTGTGCCTCTTGTTATATGGGTCTCTCTCGTCTCTCTCAAATTGAGGCACAGACAGAGGAAAAACTATGATTAACAAGGGTTTTATTTCTGGCGCCTGTCAACCAATTTCGCACCAACTCACCAGCAAAAAAGCGCCAGATTTTCCGCCAGGAGTTTTTCACTAATTTGGGCGCTAGGGGGGTCTGAAAAACCACTAAATATAGCGACAAATGCGCCAAGTTGGCAACAGTGGGTGGGGTACGAGGTTTAAGGTTTATGGAGATCTAAAGGGTGTTATTATGGTTATGGTCAGGGAGTTACTGGCTGCCTCCATATATGCACTTATGCCGATATCTCCATTTCTGTTTTAGTGATCTTCATATATGGAGTTGGCCAATGGCCATATATGGTACGATGGGTGACCACATGGAAACATGATGCCACCATAGTCTCACCATATCTAGAGGTCTAATGTCAATGGACATGACCACATAATGAAAGCGTGACACTCATGGGAAATGTGAGATTTCATAGTTTAACTGCGAGGTCGCGACAATACTTGATCGCAGCTACACATGCTATTAAACCCGCAAACTGTAGGTCAGAGCCTCACTGTCCAATCGCTGCTTTTGGCTGCCCTAGTAGCAGCTGGCAGCACTGACATTGATTCATATCCACTGTAATATTCTGTGCAGGTGCACACGAGTGTGAACACGTTTGTGCGTGGGTGTGTGCACAGAGCAGGGCGCATGCACGTACACACACACACTGTGCACGCCCCAACAAAGTACAGTCCAGATCTCTGATATAATTCCCTAACCAACCAAGCAGAAAGCAAAATGACACATTGACGGTTTGTTGTGAAGCTCTGCTTAACTGCACGCACGCGCACGCGCACGCACGTACACACACACACACACACACACACACACACACACACACACACACACACACACACACACACACACACACACACACACACACACACACACACACACACACACACACACACACACACACACACACACACACACACACACACACACACACACACACACACACACACACACACACACACACACACACACACACACACGAGCGCACGCAGGCACACAAAAACAGCTGCAGTACTACTGCTAGACTACTGATTTTACACATAACAGTAACTAAGCATAAACCTGTATTCACAATAAAAGATACTAAGCTACAGTCTACCATTCGTTTTCAATAGAAGCCAATAACTTGGAAAATACAAGAGCGACCTCTGATCCAAGTTTTCAACCACTTCCACTCACCTTCTCTTTTCACACAATTCCTGCTCGTAATGAGGGAGAAAACTAATCATTTCCTTCCTAAAGTCCAGTGTTCTTGCATTAACCTCAGGCTTTATATTCTATTATTCTCTGTTAACATCATTGGTGTTGTTGATATTATTTCTAAAATATCATGACCTCCTTCGTCAATTATTACCCCTCTGTCACAGGGAACTATGTATTTTGTGTCCATATCACTACGCACCAAAAAGTAGTTCCATGTGATCGAGGGGTCAAAAATGAAGGAAGGGGGTCCTAATATTTTACAAATAATTCAACAATACAAATTATTTTGTGGATTAATTTACTTTTACTGTGAGTTCCCCGTGAACTCCACAAAATGACCAGAACTACTTAATATTGACCAAAAGCACAGCAGAAGGGGTTGAAGCAGCGTTTTATGACAGCTCTATTGGGCCAAAAGAAACATGTCTGGAATTATGAAAGGCGTAAGTAGACTAAAAAAATATATGTTTTTTTTTTTTTTTTTTTTGTTTTTTCAAAATACATTGTTTAGCTGCCATGCACAGACGGAGCTGCGGTGTGCTGCTCGGGATGCATGCTGTAATGACATTCTGTACCAATGTAGCGTAGGACTTGTGGACGGATATAATAAGATCAGATTAAGTTAAGAAAACAGTTCACCTGGAAGGAAGGCTCCGTTAAGAGGTTAGGTGAATAGATAAAGGAAGGCATAGACTCACATTGTAGAGGATCTCCACCCAGCCCTCCATGGTGATGCACTGGAACACGGTGAGCACGGCAAACAGGATGTTGTCGAAGTTGGTGATGCCAAAGTTGGGCCCGCTCCAGTATTCCTTGCATACGGTTCCGTTGGGACACGTCCGGGCCGGAGGCTCGTCCCCGCACGGCCAATCTGCCGTCCTCTCACCTGCAGGAACGGTAGAGAGAGACAGGGTTAGGGCAGTGCTTTTCAACGTTTTTTATTGCTGGAACAAAGTTTCTGAAAGGAAATGGAAATTTTAGATCAGCGCACACAATATGGCTATTTCATCGTTTGTTTACTTCTGAGTAAGATAGCAGCATTCATAGCGTCACTATGGCCGCTTTTACATGCACAGAATCTATTCGGAATATAACCTATTCAGAATATAATTGGCCAATGTAAACACTCTGTTTGGAATAGAATATCCCATTCAGAAAGTGGAGAAACGTGCAAATTATTACCTTCTTGATGTCACATTGATGTGTGGAAATACCATATTATTTCATTTGAACACTGACGCCTGTTCAGTCACAATGTGGGACGGGGTCTCAATCTGAAGGCACCTAAAATCGTCTTGGTAATGAGGGACTGTTCCACGCAAAGAGGGACATCTGGTCACCTTACTTGGACTATGCAAACTGTATTTCGCATGCCCACCATCTAAACCAGGGGTTTTCAACCTTTTTGACACCAGGGACCACTATTTCTTCAGCATTTGAGCCACGGACCACCATTTGGTGACATTTTAGCCCCACAGACCCGAAAACTAAAGTTTTCTTTTTTTTTTCTTTTTTGCTTTTGTCCACAATACCAGGTTGGATTTGGGAAACAAAACAGTCAAACATACAGATCAAAATGACTACATTCTCTAGTTGTGTAGCTGTAGACTTGGGCTAATTCACATGATGAATATTTTAACTCTTGAGAACGTAACATTTTTACGTTCTCAAGAGTTACATCTGGTTAACCAACTTTGCTGGGGACCACCTGGAACCCTCTCAAGGACCACTGGTGGTCCCCGGACCACCTGTTGAAAACCCCTGATCTAAACGCCTGGGGAATGGGTTCCATGTAAACAGGTGGGTATAAATCTCTATTCGTAATTAAAGTATTCATTCCGAACAGATTCTCTGCATGTAAAAGCGTAAAAGTGTAATGTGTCTGCTCTGAGCCATGGAATATACGCTGTTTTTTCAGCTCTATGAGGTTCAATTTGTACTCTCTGGGTTGAATGAGGGTGTGACACGTTGTAAGCTTATACTGTAGATCAGATATTTTTGGGAGAATGCTCCACCATAAGGAATCCAGGATATAGGCATTCTGGGGTTTAAGTGTTTTTTTAAGGAAACGGCAAAGCTCAAATAAACTGTTGTTTTTTTCCCTTTAGTCCAGCTGATGACTCACTCTTTCACACTGTCCTCTCTCTCCCCATCTTTCTCTCTCTAACACGCATACACATGTACGCATGTACGCATGCATGCATGCACGCACACACACACACACACACACACACACACACACACACACACACACACACACACACACACACACACACACACACACACACACACACACACACACACACACACACACACACACACACACACACACACACACACACACACACACACACACACACACACACACACACACACACACACACACACACACACACACACGGAGAGACCGGGAGAAAGCGCAGCCTTCAGCTACAAAGATGTTACCAAAGATGTTAACGTTATATCGCTCATCTTAACCGAATACTGCTCTGTGTGTGTGTGTGTGTGTTTGTGGGTGCGTGTGCACGTGCGTGCATGTGTGACTAAACTAATTCACACAGAGACTGTACATTAGCAACCTGTCACAACTGCTCACACCACTACAAGCATTCTGATAAGACACACACACACACACACACACACACACACACACACACACACACACACACACACACACACACACACACACACACACAACCACACACAACCACACACAACCACACAATCCCAAACCTCCTGGGGTCCTGGCCCTATCTATTCTGGGCATGTCACGATGGCCGAACATCCATTGAAAATAGCCGGTGCAACGGCATGACAGTGTACAGAGCTGCTTTTGCACAGAAGAGAGGGGAGAAAAAAGAAGGGGTCTAAGTGCAGAACTCTGCTGGACCCCGGTCATCAAAGTATAGGTTTTAAATGATTATAAACAGAAGTATACGTTGATAGCAGAGACCCCGACGCACACACACACAAACAAAATAGACATATTTGAACAGGGGACCCCCACAAACCACTCCAGTGCTGTAGGGTGCAGGGTGGGCATTATTCTCTCCACATCATAACACGTCTTATGGCTTAACAGTCTGACTGGCCAAACAGCCATTCCGAACTCACTCTGGCAATTAGCATGAATCAATGTTAGCTGGGCTTGATCAAAAATGGCATTATAGCTGCCTGCAGTGGTAACTGTTATTATGGTTGCCATGGGGTTGGGGGGAGACTTTGCCTTGCTTCTACTCGTCTGTCTGTCTCATTTCTCAATGCATATCTGAAGTATGGAGGAAAATCTCATCTGTATTACTGCCACATGATGTTTTTTCCATCTTTAAGAAAATCCAATGCACTATTCACTATTACGTTTCTCTATTGGGTTTCAGCATAAAAGGTTTTCGGAAACAACAATCCAATCATGCATGCGTGATTGAGGATTTATTAATAGTTAGCAAAGTGGCAAAATCTATAGAACCTACTGAGACAAAAAGACAAGAGATTTACATTTACAGGTGCCACTGCAAAATATGTGCTATAAAACAGTATCAAAGAATCGTGGGGACACTATATTATCACAATTGAATTTTGTGGATCAAGTACCTACGGTATACATCAAACCATGACCACTGAAATTGTGCAATTCATCAAAATCCAGATATGAAAAAAACAACTGTCAAAAATATTGAGTTGTGTATAGACGCAGCACCAGCTGAACTGTCTGTCACTGTTTGCGCATGCACACACGCACGCACGCACACATGCACACACACACACACACACACACACACACACACACACACACACACACACACACACACACACACACACACACACACACACACACACACACACACACACACACACACACACACACACACACACACACACACACACACACACACACGTTAAATTGCATGCGCCAGCAATTGCTAATTGCTAAATGCCAATTGCCGACTCTCACTCGCACTCACCGGTGTCAATCTTGAAGCAGGTGGTGTGAAACTTGCCCATGTAAAACTCCACCCCAATGATGGCAAACATGACGATGGCAAAGAAAAGCAGGAGTCCAATCTGGAGCAGAGGAACCATGGCTTTCATGATGGACTTCAACACCACCTGGAGACCTGTGGAGGGATGGAGAGAGAGAGAGAGAGAGAGAGAGAGAGAGAGAGAGAGAGAGAGAGAGAGAGAGAGAGAGAGAGAGAGAGAGAGAGAGAGAGAGAGAGAGAGAGAGAGAGAGAGAGAGAGAGAGAGAGAGAGAGAGAGAGAGAGAGAGAGAGAGAGAGAGAGAGAGAGAGAGAGAGAGAGAGAGAGAGAGAGAGAGAGAAATACACACACAACACAAACACACATTACAAGGCTGCGTACACAGTGGCGGAAGTAGTCCTCAGATGTGGTAATTGGCATAGTCTCACCTCACCAGACTGTTGACTCTCACAATTTCCAAATGCTTTCCAAATACAGTCTGGAACAACGGAGTAAGCAATAGAGCGGATGTGACGCATCCCCTCGCTAAAACTAGTCTTACTCGGAGTCTCGGATCAAAGCAATGTATCAATTGTTGAAGCTAGGATGGCTAGTTCAGTTTAACTAAGTTTTGTCTCTGATACTTTTGTGTTAATCTATCCATGCGTAAATAACATGTACTGTATATCTTCTCTGGAAGTATGAACTCTTTGCTCCCATTTCGGTTGTATTTCCAATGTTACTACAGTACCATGAGAACCACATTGTTATTGATCAAATATTATTCCAGTTTCTATTCTTGTTCTATATACAGTACCCTATTCGCCTGAATATAAGACAGTGTTTTTTTCCCCTCAGTGGAAATATCCTAAAAAACGGAGTTGTCTTATACAACGCATTTGGGGACTATATTATTTGACATTCCATGTTCTTTTAACACAAATTAGTCTTGAAAAATGGGAGTCTTGTTATAACTATGGTTGTCTTATATTCGGGACAATACGGTACATAAGTATTATTTTGATACATGGTTTTATTTTTTCCCCCCAGTTGCTCTTTTTGATGGCATGCCTAACAGACGTAGAAAGGTCTGGGTTTGGAGTGAGGGCCCTCATGTGTGCGCTTTGACGCGGTTATTGTCGATTGTTCTGTGATTGTTTTTTCTGTCATTGTTTGTGCTTTGTGGCTGAGGGCCTCCTCGAAAAATGACATGCCGCAACTCGAGGGTCTCTATTGAAATATATAAAAAAAAAACACACACACACACACATCGACATAGTTCTCTCAAATCCAGCGCTCTGATGCATTTTTTTTAAATAGGAGAGCGGGCAGATCATTGGACAAAATAATATAAATAAAAATGTATGTCATTTACAAACATATTACATACGGTATATGGCATTTTTCTGAGATTGTACAAATTGGTTCCATTTGTACACTCTCAAAAAAGGGCTCTCAAAGAATAAGCATTAACATGGTGAAACACAACTTGATGATGTCATCAAAGATGCGTCTCACCATGTTAATGATTTTTTAAGATCTCCATTTCTAGGAAACACAGAATGGGGGGGGGCTTTATCATGTCCACACCACACAACATTTCTAAGGTATATTAATGACATAGTAGCAAAATCAAAAGTAATCATTACGCAGCGCTTTCCCGTTTATTACACAATCCTTTACTTACTGGGAATTCCTGACACCAGTTTGAGAGGCCTCAGTACTCTCACTGCCCGGAGGGTCCGGAGGTCGAACTGCGAGCCCACCGTCGCCAGGATGCTGCGTGCACACACACACACACACACACACACACACACACACACACACACACACACACACACACACACACACACACACACACACACACACACACACACACACACTGATTACAAAACACACCTGGACTACATTTGCACGCACCGCTACTTCACGACCACTGGTCACTTTTTGGTAAACAGCGAGGGAATTCTCCAGCAACGGCAATGAGACGCGGCGCTGCCGGGAGAAGGGCCAGCATTTTATTAACGATTATGTCATTCCACTGAAATTCCACCTCGGTCTGCCGGTAAACTGCAAATAACTGGAGTGACGCCGACCCTCAACCTAACCTCACAGACCTAACGGTCTGTGAGGTGGTTGAGGGTCGGATGTTTAGGATTAGGGTTACGGTTGGAGGGGTCTAGGGTTTTGCTACAAACATTGCTACACCCTTCTCTAAACCTACCCCTAACCCTAACCGCAAGCACGTCGCAGCTGATAGTGGATTTCCAGCGCATGTTCGGAACGCTCAGTTTCTGACCCTTCAATGTCGCGAAACACCGTGCCACAACACAGGGGTGTTATGTGCAGGTGAAAACGAGCGGCATTTGCCGTTGGGAAATGGTATGTACCGGTGGAACACGAGCGGTATACCACTCTAGAACCGGCATATGGCGCTGAGCCACCGGCATATGCCGCTGGGCCACCGGTATATGCCGCTGAGGCACTAGCGGTATACCATATACCACTTTTAGATCTCGGCGCTACTGGATAACTGTTGGTCAACAGGAGGTGCTGGATTGGGAAAGAGGGCGGTGGGGGCGTTTTTGCCATTAGGCAGACTAGCTAGTTGCCTGGGACGCCATGAGGGGAGCGGGGGGGGGGGGGGGGGGGGTGGCAACCACCAGACTAACATGCTATAAAAGGATATGTTATTTAGTTGTTATATGTTATATGTTATTTAGTTTAGTTTAGTTCATAATTTTATCCCTTGGGTGGCGCCATTTTACTGTGCCGGTTATAGGTGTGACGTCACAGGAGATTTTCCCTTATGGGTCGATTTGGTAAGTGGGGGCTCCAGGGAAAATCTTGCCTGGGGCTCCAAATTGCATTAGAGATGCCACTGAGGGGCAGCATCATCATCATCTCAGGCAGATAGCCTGAACGCTATAAAAACCCAAAAACTGTTGTCCGAACGCTGCCTGCATGTGGCAACAGAAGTTAATGCTCCAAGCTACCTGGAGCTAGAGGAAAGCCATAATACAACATGGTGAGTGAAACAACACTCAGGTCAACTGCCTGTTGCAACAAGCTCTTGTAACGCCCGTTTTTGTTCCGTTCCTTTTCAATAGAGATGCCCGATATTGACTTTTTTACCGATATCCCGATATTATCCAACTTCTAATTCCCGATACCGATATCAACCGATATCAACCGATACCGATATATGCGGCCTCCAGTGGTGGAAAAATAACAGAAACTATTACTATACAAATATTTAATATAAATAAACATTTAGTATAAATACGAATTCATGTTATAGCCTAGAAATACTCCATACAACTATAAATTCAACATGTAGCCTACTTGAGTAAAGTACAAAAGTAATGGTATAAACATGACCATAGCGCTGAGTCTACATCTCTGTAAATAGTCATAATTTCCAGTTTGTAAATACCGATACCGATATTTTCCGATATGAAATTTGAAAGCTTTTATCGGCCGATAATATCGGAGGGCCGATAATATCTGCCATCTCTACTTTTCAACATTGTCGAACCGGAAGTTAGTTCCACCATCACATTTGGAGACGTTCTGGAAACGGTTTTGAACACAGATTTTAAGGAATACCATAACTCTGATGATGTAAAAAAAAAAAAATGGACACGTAAAGAAGGAACGGCAACTAGTTTTTCAATTTCAGGATGGTTAAAAGAAACATGATCATACACACACTCGCACCTCGGAAGGATACACACTATACCAGGTCACAGGTGACTATGCATAGGGGGGGATGGAGTGTGTGCGCTTGTGTGTGTGTGTGTGTGTGTGTGTGTGTGTGTGTGTGTGTGTGTGTGTGTGTGCGCGCGCGCGTGCACGTGCACAACTGTACACGTGGTTGCGTTGCGTGCCAGTGTGTGTCAGTCACGAAAGCCAGTCAGTCGTGTTGTCTTCTATTAGAGGCTCTACTCACAGGGGAAGACTAAGTGCACTGTGAGAATTCTCCGTGTTCGTTTAACTCTCCGGGCATGCCAGATACCAAACCAACCAGACCCTGTCAAGAGTTAAATTGACACTGAGCATCTTCACTGTGCGCGCCACTGCTGCAACACGCGGAATAAAACACGCTGTAGGCTAGAGAGAGAGAGAGACAGAGAGAGAGAGAGAGAGAGAGAGAGAGAGAGATAGATGAGGATGCATAACGTCCTTGTCGGGTGAAAAGCTCATGTCGAAAACAAATCCAAAACTGTTATTTGGATTTGGATTGAAAAACAGCAAAGTAACAAATTGACCAGTGCAAATGGCAGTGCGAATTTTCTACTTGTGGTGCTTTTGTGTAACCACAAACACAACAATTCAAATGATGACAGCCACAAAGTGTGGATTACTGAGATGAGAGGAGCAGAGAGGAAGCACATAATGATGACATAATGAATGGACACCTCAGGTCATCAGGCTAAAATGACACACATTTCATTTCCCACGGCTCTTTTTCTAGACGTATTTCAGTATCAGTATGTCATTGGTGTCGGGCAGACACTACTTGTTGATCGGCCATAAAGGAACATAAAATGATAGATCGTAAGCACACTGTGTCATATACCCGTATACCCATGTATACCCATTGTAGCAGTGGTCTCCGATCTCGTCCTTAATATTTTCCTATTCAAAACATACTTAAATGTCAAAAAATTGTGTTTTTCACATTAGGTGTAAGAATCCAAGATCATACCTTAATCAAAAACAAAAAACGTCCAACTCAGGATAAGGAAGAAAATAATATCACCCAGCAGGGAGATACAAATACAAGGATGCAGGATTTGTTATTTGCTTGTGCATGTTAGATTCTCGCTCTCTCCCCCTCTCTCTCATATGCAAACACACATCAAACACATTTCCTGTGTATTTTGAATTCACAGCAAAACAAATCCAAGTGGTATTATTGCAGACATGTGGATGAAATCAGCTGCATATACAATGGTGTGCGGTGTCTTGTCAGCTGGTGTCAGGGGGCTACAGATGGCTCTGCCCTCCAGCAGGTGTAGCTCTGAAGCATCATTTACACTGAGTGTAATGCAAACACGCTCTGAAATAATTGGCAAAACAGTAGGATTTTATAGATGGCGCATGCCATAGCGAGTGGCGCGCTATGAGCTTGAAGGTCCAATATTTTTGAAAAATTGTGAAAATCATCCGCAAATCCATGAATATATTATTGCTAGATTCTCGTTTCTGATGCTACATTGTAGTTTCTGATGCCAGATTCTAGTTCCTGACAGTAGATTCTAGCTTATCTGAAAAAAAAAAATCTATGTTCCTGTGTCAGTGACATAATTCATGCCTAGGAACGAGGAAGAGAGAGAGAGAGATGAATGAGAGTTTCATTCTCACAGTGGGTGGCACTCACCACCCACCAAGGATGTTCAGGAAAATAAAAAAGAACTCTGTGGGTCTTTAGTTGTTGAAAACGGCAAACAGGTGCTCCTGTGTTAGTCCTTTTTCCGTACATACTGTAGCATACAAGGACAAAGCAGGCTTAAACAGACAGTCACAAAAGGAAGCTTTCTCTGTCGCTATAGATGAAAGGCAGTTAAAAAAATCACTGGAGTGAATTACATTGGGTTCATGGGTTCAGTGAACTTAGGGGCCTCGCCGCCACCCACTAGGGGGCCCCCAATGCCAAAATGACGATTTTTTTCACTGTGCGAGAGCCATAGGCTAGGTTATATATAAAGGGAGTTGTGCAAGCTCCGTTCACTTCATGGGGTCAGTTCGATCAATCAGTTCAATATATTTCCAAGTAGCTTGTCCCTATTCAGCAGCAGGAACAGCAGCTTGAGCGTTCAGTTTCTGACCACCAGTCGCTCTAAAATGTTTTCATTTGAGAGCATGTGAATGTGAGTAAAGACTCTTGCAGTTGCGAGCCCATTTGGTTCAAAGTTTACACTCTCAGACAAATTTAACAAAATTATGTAAAATGGATGTAGAAGTCCGTTATTACAGCTCTGCCACAGGACTCTGTTTGATGATTGATGATTATGTTGTTCTGATCTCACTGTATGAAGCCAAATATCGCATTTTGACCAGATTATGAGCAGTAATGCACATAAAGACAGAGTGCCTGCATGTCATCGATTGGTTGATGTTAAAATAAAAGTATTAAGAAATGCCTGTGGGACACCCTTCTGACCACCTGTTAAGTTGCCAGGTGGGTTGTGAACACTTTTCTGAATCTTTCATTGAGAAAAGGTTGACAACTGCTGATGATTGGACAGGGTTGACACAGATGAATGGACCAATCGGAAAACTGACTCGAGGGAACCAATGAGGATATGCCAAAGAGAAAGAACAGCAAGGAGAGACAACATGCCAACACAGGGCATGCATAATGTGTGACAGATACGTAACCAAGGACATGCCCAAAATAGGGACACCAGGGTTAATGTGGTTACGTCAGTTGATACAGTGTACGAGAGAGAGAGACAGAGAGAGAGAGAGAGAGAGAGAGAGAGAGAGAGAGAGAGAGAGAGAGAGAGAGAGAGAGAGAGAATAGACAGTCAGACAATGCTGCAGAAGAAGCAATATATTTTAATAACAAATTTTATTCATTTACTATAATATAGTACAGTATGTATGTGGGCGTCAGACACTGGACAGCCAGGAAACACACACACACACCCACACACAGGGTTTGTGCCGCGTTCACGTCCAGATACGCAGGTTTAAGCTGAGAGACCCGCCGAGGTCTATGCCATGTGTACAGTAAAATTAATCCACCACAGAAAAAAATCACGGAAAAGAAATGCAGTAAACATAAAAAATTGTGACAACTCTGCTCACTTCATGGGGTCAGTCCAATGGCGGCTCCTCTACATAGACTGAGAATGGTGACAAGAAATAGGGACAAGCAGGCAGAGCGAGCGCTCGGTTTTAGACCCCTTAATATCGCAACTCTTTGCTGTACGGCCCTGCCTCCGGCGAGGAGGAGTAAACACAGCTGCTGAGAGAGCACACATGCACACAGAGACAAGAGAGGAATATGAATATGAATATGTCTTTCATCTAGTATTTATAAAACTAAAATCTACATGTGAGAGGGTTATCCAGCGCTAGCTGCTATGCTAGCGTTACTTAACAGCGCGTAGGTGTGTGTGTGTGTGTGTGTGTGTGTGTGTGTGTGTGTGTGTGTGTGCTTTGTCGGCAAGGCAAATCAAGCACTGGTCGAGTGGGCCAGAGCTACTTCTTTCCTTTCACCGTATACTTTTCAGCCTAATAATAATGCATTTTAGGGGCTTTGGGCATTAGATCTACAAGCTCTGAACATGCCATGCTGCACTGCAAATGTGGGCTTGTAGGTCAACTGTTTTGATAAATATTGAAAGACAAATGAACCTTTTTTTCCCCAGATTATTTTTCTTTTTTAAATGTTCAAAAAAAGCTTGTTTGGCACAGAACAAAGCTTTGAAGACTACCTTTTTGGAGGGTCACAGCCTACACTTCACACAGCACACTGCACTTACCACGTAGCATGCAACTACAGTACACGTTTGTACTTGAATAGAAAAAAAGCTGCATTTGAGTGGGTTTTATTCAATCAGATGCATATTTTTTCTGAAAAGTTGTCTATCTTCTTTGTGGTTTTCCAATGTACAGTATCTCAAGGAATTCCTGTGTTGCAGCTCATGATATCGCTATTACTTCATTTCTACATTTCTACTACATGAATATAAACACATCATAACCATATAAAATGAAAAGGAGTTAATTCTGCAATTAGTAAAAATATGATTCCCTCATTTAAGTGGGGTATCCCCCCCTATATGAGCAAAACAAATTCCAATTCAACATGTTGAAATGGCAAATAAAGAAACCTTGAACCTTGAGATTGAAAACCTATTGACCATCACTACACACACAGTACGCTGCTCTATATTCTCACATTCTATATTGCCTGGCCTTCCACCAACGGACATGATTATTTATTTATTTCTACAGTTTTATGCAGTCCTCTCCTTTCTCTCTTACGCAAAATATATATGGCCATGTCAGAATGGCAGATGCAGACACATATCCAAAAAGAGACGAATACAGACATTAGTGATACAGACATTAGTGTGAACATGGTTGCCTCGTAGTAGGAGGTTTAGTGATGTACTGAAATTATGGTGGTTCTGAAGAGATTTGGCAGGTGTGTGTGTGGGGTGAAGGGTTTTGTGGGGGCGGGGGGGGGGAGTGTGAAGCTGTTATTGAGTTTCACACATACAGTATAAGTTAAAAGAAGAGACGCCGCTCGCTCCCAGGGGACCAGAAAGGAACATGATGCCGTCTGTCTGTCTGTCTGTCTGTCTTACAGTATGGACTAACAGCAGCACGTCTTTCTTTGGCTCACACAATTGTGCACATGATTGTGCACATGACACAATCAGAAGATGATTTTATCGGGCAGCGCTGCTTCTTGTCTGTCTGTCTGTCCGTCCGTCTGTCCCCCTTTGCAGAGCTTCGAGGGCAGCTGAAACGGCACACCATGATCTATAGCAACAATACGCTCAGCACTAATTACTGCCAATTAGACCTTATTCATGCTGACCTCCCTTAACAGGAAGGAGAGAGAACCAAACTCACAACAGTGTCTATCTGTGCATGCGTGCGCGCTTGGGTGTTTATTATGCAGCAACTCATTCACCCGTACGGCACAATGCTGGGACTCCCCTGGCATCGGCCGTTGACGCGTCGGGACCTATTTTGGCCAAACGACTTGGGGTCTTGACAGGGAGTATACAGCAGTGTGTGTGTGTGTGTGTGTGTGGGGGGGGGGGCAGCTCCGGGTTCCTTGAGGAACCACTGGAGAGCTGCGCGTTGCGTGCAGAAACAGCTCGGTTTGGTCGTGATGACATGGAATCAAAGCAGACAGCTGCGCAGGACAGCTTTCCACTCCCTATGACAACAACAGTGTAGCGGAGCAGGTTAATGCCCAGCAGTTCACATTGTGATACAAGCATGATGCCATTAGGCACAAATACTCTCTCTAGCCCAATACGCAGAGGCTCCCCCGCAGGCCCGGATGTAACATTTCCCAATTGAGGGGGTGGCAAAAATGATATGGGGACGGCTTCAAATAGTATGAGTGCGGCTTCATCGGCCGTGGCGCGAAGTGACACACGCGATGAAGCCGACTCATACCATTTACAGTTAAAGGACTTATATTAGTTAAAGGTAGGGGAAGTGATTTCACTTTTGTCAGATATCACCCCCCCCCCCCCAAAAAAAAAAAAGTTAAAATGCTATATTATAAGGTGTGCAGACCATATATGGAGTTTCCCCCTCCCCCACGTTAGCAGAGGAGCTAATAAAAGGTCCCCAGGTGGAGAGTGAATTCTCCTCCAATCAGGATCGAGCAGCAGGTTCACATAGTGTAGCTACTCTTGGGCGCCCCTATAGTGCACCAGGCTGGTACTACACCATGAATTTCAAATCACTTACCCTACCTTTAAGTAAACATCCATAATACCACCAGTTGTTGTTGAAGTTGAAATAGACACACAACATGCATAAAGCTAAACTGACCACTCAGAGAGTTTTCTGTTTTGAATGATGAAATGGTGTTGGTTTGTGGTGCTTCAATTGTAGTTAGTTAGTAGCATAGTGTTTCAAATCATTTTAATTATATGCACTTTAATTTGGAATATCCTTGAAATATGGGTTGTTTTGCATGCCATCATGTTTGCACAATTATGTAGAGGCTGAGAGAGCGGAAAAAATATATATATAAACAAACATTTTGAATTTAGGGTTTAGGGTCCTAACTATCTTTAATTTGCTCCACTTGTGGCACCATTTGAAACTATATGGCAGGGACCCCTATAACAGAACATTTAGTACGGCTATAGCAGTGATTCTCAACCTTTTTAATGTCACCAACCGGACCCCAGTTTGACACGCATAAGACCACAGACTGCCATTTGAGGGCATTTTTTGCTCTGTGAGACCCCCAATCTAACTCTGAAAGAGGGGTCTATGTGGTTCCGCTTGTACACTCTAGAAAGTTAAAAAAAATAAGTATGGAATTGTCCCCAACTATCAATGGTTTTGGCACTCGGAACAAGCCTGGCCTCAAGGACCCCTGGGGTGTGTGTGCGAGGGGAGGGGGGGGTCACGGGACCCCTCTTTGAGAACCACCTCCCTCTAATATAAACACTCACGAGGACACGCAATGGTTTTACGCGGAATGCCAGAGCCGCTCGTCGTCAAACGCGGGCCGCCTACGGTGCAAACCCATAACCACACGCACACGCACACACGCGCGTGCCACACACAACACACTCTGAGCTCATAAACAAGTCAAAGGCAAGGACGAGAAGGAGCCTCGGAGCCCAGACACGAGCCAGCTTGCTCTCGTTATTATTACTCATTCATTACTGAACGCATTACTCACTTCCTGTGCCAGATCTGCTATATAAGTGTGACGTTTCCAGCACCAGGAGGAAGATTGTCCTCCCGGTGCTGGTGACCTCAGACCACCCATAGGTGCTCAGCGGAGAGAAGCCATCCTGCCATGGTTTTAAAGGGATATCTCACCGTCAAAACAACTTTTGGTCATCGACAATGCCATGCCACGCCATGCCATGCCATGCCATGCCACATGTTGTTAATGGTCACATATTATGGAGTATTATGAAAATTGCTCTTGCTCAACATATCAAAGTTAGCATCCAGCAGTTGCAAGACCCATACTCAACATTTCTAACCTTGGTGTACTCAACATGCCTAGGTCACATTCTGGCAAGTGTCACATTCTTGCAATGTCTTTACAAGACTTGCAAGATAGCATAATGTACAAGCTTGCAAAGACTGAAATGTATATATTTTTTTCATGGACCACGCTAAAATCTACCAATGTGAAATGACACGGATGCTTTTCCAGTGTGTCAATTTCCTCCTAATTAGTGTTTGGCTTCAGCTATGTGTGTGGGGGAATGCACACACACTGTACACACACGCACATGCACGCTTGGCCGCATACATGCACAGAGGGTGAGCGGCAAAGACACAAAAAGGATCTGAGCATGAGAGTCACCTCAAGGCTATACTGCGAGCCCACCACCAGTCCATGCTCTTATGGGTCCTTGGTTGGTGTGTGTGTGTGTGTGTGTGTGTGTGTGTGTGTGTGTGTGTGTGTGTGTGTGTGTGTGTGTGTGTGTGTGTGTGTGTGTGTGTGTGTGTGTGTGTGTGTGTGCGTGCGTGCGTGTCCACTCCATAACTCCCATCATGGTTTAGCGTATCAATCTGAGTTATGCTCCCCTGTCTGCCCACAGCAATACACACCAATAGAGTAGTTCATGAGCAGAGAGAGAGGAGGGGTCTGTTAGAAGAAATGTCATGATAAAGACCGATTGCATCTGTGTGTGTGTGTGTGTGTGTGTGTGTGTGTGTGTGTGTGTGTGTGTGTGTGTGTGTGTGTGTGTGTGTGAGTGAGTGTGTGAGAGAGAGACCCTTTTACCTCTTTTTCTCCTCAATTTCGGTGATTCTCACACACACACACACACACACACACACACACACACACACACACACACACACACACACACACACACACACACACACACACACACACACACACACACACACACACAGTGTCTGTGGCAGGGGCAGATGTGACATTTCCCAATTGGGGGGGCATGAGACTTCATCGCCTGTGGCGTGAAGCGACACGGGCATACCATGTTCGGTTACAGAACTTATTTTAGGCAAGAAAATAATCAATAACATCAGTTGGTGTTGAAGTTGCAACAGACACGCAGCATGCATAAAGTTAAGGGTCTGACTCAGAGAGTTTTCCGTTTTCAATGATGAAATGCTGTTGGTTTAGTGGTGACACATCTATAGTTAGTTAGTAGCAGAAATATCTGAAATATCTTGGGTTGTTTTGCATGCCATCATGTTTGGTGGGGTAGACTGGGCATTTAGGGTAGCATTGCCCCCCCCCATGCCTAGATCCGGCCCTGGTCTGTGGGGGAAAGCTCCTTGTTGCCACTGCTGTTGCATCCTAATGACTCACCTGTGGGTGAGGAGCCCCCACCGTGAGGACGTCATAGAGCCTTGGTTCCTATACCTCGCCGCCCCAGCACCTCCCGCTGACAGCTGCTGCCCCGGCCCGTAGGAACAGGCTAAATGCAGGGACAATTATCACCTACGCCAGGGGTGTCAAACCCAAATACAGAGTGGGCCAGAATAGAAAAATTGGTTCAAGTCGAGGGCCGGAGACACCGGTCTGTGTTTCAACACCGGTTTACAATGACGTCCCTGTCAAACAGCAAAAAAGTAATTTTCCTAAGATAATTGTAAAGATGAAACTGCCTGCATTAAAAAATGTTTTAAGTTTTAATGAAAAATAGCAGGTGTTCACGTGTCATAGCGCGCCACTCTGTGGCGCGCTATGACACGTGAACACCTGCTATTTTTCAGGGAAAATCTTTTTCTTCCATTATCCTCACCAAGTGCTGAGTTAATTCAGAAAGTAAATGAGAATAAGTTGAGGAAATAAAACAATTAGTTGCATTCATTTCTTATCATGGTGTGTGCAATAATACCAGAGGGCCAGTTCTAATACTAATTCAATATCATCCCGCGGGCCAAGATAGAGGTTAATTCATTCACAGGCCTGATTTGGCCCCCGGGCCTCGAGTTTGACATATGTGACCTACGCCTTCATGCTTCCCTCACCCCAATCCGGGCCAAATTATTGTGTTTGTTGTAAAGCGCAGTACAGCGCTCGACACAGTCAAATGCGCCACGGCAGAGTCGAACCCACAACCTCTGCGGTGGTGGGCAGGTGCTTTAATAGTTGCTATCAAATTTGTAATACAGCTCAGTTTTTCATACTTGCTCTCATATTCTATATGACCCATCTTGGAAAATCAACAATGGTGGACGTTGTAAACAAAGTGGAAGCTCCAAATTTGGACTGAAGAAGGAGTAATTATGATTACATCATCAATCAAGAAAAGTTCAAAAAGTAACGCACATCCCCAAATGGTGCTGAGCGCAAAAAACTGCAAAAATACAGCAAACGTGGACAGAAAGAGGAGAAGGGGCTCACAACTCACTTTAAAGTGCTCCAGGCTTTATTTAGCAACAAGGGTTACAGGCAGCGACGTTTCGACCTGTTCAGGTCTTCATCAGGCAATCATCACCAATCAATCAATCGAATCAGCTGTTCCTGAGATCAATTTCCATTGAAGCTACAAAATGATATAAACGCCTGATTGATCAAAATTTGTCATTGTCACTCATTGCATGCCCGCACATGCGTATGTGCGTGTGTGCGTTGGTGCGGTCATGCAGTGAGTGTGAGCGCATGACCGCATGTGTGTGTGTGTGTGTGTGTGTGTGTGTGTGTGTGTGTGTGTGTGTGTGTGTGTGTGTGTGTGTGTGTGTGTGTGTGTGTGTGCGTGTGTGCATGTGCGTGTGTGTGTGTGTGTGTGTGTGTGTGTGTGTGTGTGTGCGCGCGTGTGCGCGCGCGTGTGTGTGTTCATCCACTTGTAAGACGAAAGGTTATTTTCTCCAGGCAACTTTAAACTCCATAAGTACGTATTGAATGAGGAATCCATGGCAGCCCAACACTCAAGCAGGCACTGATGTCTCATCTGTTTGCTCTGATTGTTTTTGTAGGAAAACAAGATTAGTTCAGGCTGAACGCAGGCTGTGGGGAACCAGTGGCTGTCGTACAGGGAAGCTATTAGAACTGAAATATTATTATTAGTATTGGGTTGCGGTGGGGATGGCAACTGGGATGGAAACTGTCAGATGGGGGTCCACGGCCACATGAAATCAATTTGGGGCATGGAAAAGAGTGAGAGCCATTGCTTTATGCAGAGGGAGCATTTTTATTGCTATTCTTTTATTACTCCATTGCTCCTGACAACTAGTCTTGGGCGGTATTGATTTTTTAATATCGGTATTGATAATGTCTTAATTAGCTCGATATTCGATATTACCGGTATTGACGGCAATCAGAGTTGGAACGCTCCACCAGTCACCTAGTTCTCAGAATTTGTGACTTTGAGGGGTCAGAAACTGAGCGCTCTGCTGTTAAAGCAGCCTAAATAGGGAAAAACTGGAGTTGGAAATACATTGTTTCCAAAAAGCCTAGCCCAAATAAGGGCTAGTTTAGGCATGTGTGTACGGTAATGAAAATTGTTTGTATAGTTACAATTAAGTCTTATTGCTCATATTTTAATAGAATACAGTATAATGTTGGTATTTGACGATATTCGATTCGATATTTTTCACAGACCCAACGATATTACTCGGTATTGATTTTCAATATCGCGATAAACGGTAATACCGGTATATTGCCCATTGCTCCTGACAACCATTTTGTCCTGACACTAGATTCTACAGTTGTTTTTGATATGAAATTCTAGTTTCTGATATGAAATTCTAGTTTCTGCTATGAAATTCTAGTTTCTGACATGCGATTCTAGTTTCTGCTATGAAATTTTAGTTTCCAACATGCGATTCTAGTTTCTGATATGAAATTCTAGTTTCTGACATGCGATTCTAGTTTCTGATATGACATTCTGGTTTCTGCTATGAAATTGTAGTTTCTGGCACACAATTCTAGGTTGATATGAAATTCTAGTTTCTGACATGCGATTCTAGTTTCTGATATGAAATTCTAGTTTCTGACATGCGATTCTACTTTCCAGTGCTAGATTCTAGCTTTTTTGAAAAAAAAAAAAAAAAAAAAATATGTTCCTGTGTCAGTGATGCTCAACATATTTCATGGCAAGGACCAACAGAATTATCTATACATTTGGCTGCGGACCCCCATCTGAAAACATGTTCTAGGGATCCCCCAGAACCCCCATATATTCAAAGATTTGCGCCACATTTTCACGCTTTTTGATAAAAAAAAAATCAGATCTACAAGCTCATAGCACACCACAGCTTGTAGATGTGATATTTTTCAATTGCTAAAGTATAACATAATGCTTAGAACACCAGTTTGTCTCGCGAGCAGTGTTGTAGTGGGACTTTTAGAAGTGGGGGGACGCCTCTTAAAGGGGAATTCCAACCATTTATTTTCTGAGAGTGTACAAATGTGTACACTTTTGTACACTCTCAGAAAAAAGGAAACGTATTAACATTTTACCACATCTCTAAGGTATATTAATGACATAGTAAAACATTGAAAATGAGTGGAATTCCCCTTTAAGACATGTGCATGCACAGTCGCATTTGCATGCGCATTTGCGTGCACCTGCACAACACACACAGACACGCTATTAAAAGTATAGCATATTGAGAAAGATTGTTTACAATGCCTAATTGTATCCATAAAAGTAAATGACAAGACATTTTTTTGTCTTGTCATTTACTGCGGTACATACGGTAGCCCTACTTTTGCCCCAGAAATATTTTAGATGTGAAAAGTGGGGGGCGCCGCCCCCCCGCGCCCCCCCCTCACTACACTACACCCCTGGGCGCGAGCACATCTGCTTCAGTCTCTCTGTCGATGCACACAAACAGAATCCGTCTACCTGTTTTCATACATTCGTGGGCCATTATGGCAGATTTATGAATTCCAGGAACGCTGTGGCTTGTTGATATGTTACATTATACACTACACCAGGGGTGGCCAACCGGTCACAGACTAAGAGCCACGTTTTTCACTGTGTTACTGCAAAGAGCCACATCAAATGGTCACAACTGTTATAAAACCGCTGCGACGGCCGTCACGGTCGCAAATAGATTTCCCCTCTCCTGCCATAAGACATGTGCGTTTGTGTGCAGGTGCACAATGCAAAGACACTATTAAAACATATAGACATATATTTAGAAACAGGGTTTACAAAAACATACACCTCCACCTCCACGGTGGACTAGGAATCAGTCCTTGGTCGATTGGCTGGGCACCACTGTTTAGGGCAGGGGTTTTCAACAGGTGGTTCAGGGACCACCAGTGGTCCCTGAGAGGATTCCAGGTGGTCCCCAGGCTAAATGGTGTAAAGTTGGTTAGACAGAAGTCTACACAACTAGAGAATGAAGAAGATTAATGGTAATTTTGATCTGTATGTTTGACTGTTTTGTTTTCTTTGAAATCCAGCCTGGATTTGTTGACAAAAGTAAACAAAATCTTTAGCTTTGGGGTCTTTGGAGCTAAAATGTCATCAAATGGTGGTCCTCCGTGGCTCAAATTCTGAATAAATGGTGGGACCTGGTATAAAAAGGTTGAAAACCACTGGTATAGGGAATGCATGAGTGTGCCAGGCCGAGCGTTTTTGACGGTTCCATGTGGAAGCACCTTAAGAGCCGCATGTAACCAGCTGAAGAGCCGCATGTGGCTCGCGAGCCACAGGTTGGCCACCCCATGCACTACACAGTGCATGTAGGTGGCAGGCTGTCAGCGCAAGTGGTTATGTACTCCTTGATGTATAGTGATGATTTTTGCTTGCAATATTTCCCTGGTGTCCTTGATGTGCTTCGCTTCCACCATACAGGCTCAATTTTAGTCATTATCAAACGAGCCACATGTTCCAGCACAATGTTCTGGACAATTTCATGGACAGTCCCAACTGGGAGACAGCAAAATGTCACTCCTGTGGTACTGTCACTCTGTAAGGAATAATGTCATCTGATCGTAGATGGTAGAGTGAGTGATATGCTTTGGTTAAAAGGTTAAATCACTACACCATGTTCCGACAATAATCATTTCTATAAAGTGTTCAATAACATGAACAATAACAGCGTAGGCATTTTAAGGGTGGGCGACACGAATTCTGGAAATCAGGAGAGAGGAGGTGATTTGTTAGTGTTCCAATTTTGTCTGCTCATTTCTTTGTGTCATCGTTAAACAGCAGCTGAGTAAGTTACTGTATTAATTAAGTAATTTAATATGTGACATTTACGGCTGTCATAATGGCTGCGGCATTATTTAGGAAGCCTGCAGAAAACCTGCATCTGCTCCGTGATCGTAGAGTGACAAACGTGTTGTTAAAAATGACTTGCCAGCATGTTGAACAGCCGAAATAAAATGAAATTGCCTTTATTCATATCATCATGGAGGTTGTACACCACTGTGTAAATTACCAGTTTATTTTTAACCTGGCAGTCACAAAGCACACTTGGATTCATATTCAAATCATATTCAACATTTCCCCAAGCATTGAATTTTCCGTAAATCAAATCAATGTATAGAGCACATTTACAACAACTGACTGTTGCACAGGACGAGGCAACAATGTCAGAATATGAAAGCAAGACGTCTGTCTTTTCTGAATCATTACGACAAGCCCAGAATGTGGACGCTAGGATTCATGTGGTTAGAGGCTTGAAGTGTGCGCATAGGCTTATAAGCACGTATGGGTGTGTGGATAAGATAAGATAGCCACGGACCCTAGTAATGTTTGATTTCTAATAGAGAATTAAATACTGATGTCAGAACACAAGCAGTCTCCCCAGGAAGGTGGACGGAAAATGAAAACGCAAAAAGTCAGACGGCAGGTGCTAATACGATGAGGAGGAGGAGGAGGCGAGGCAGGGCTGTTTTCTGTGCAGCAGAGGCGGATGTAACATTTCCCAATTGGGGGGTGGGGGGGGGGGTATGGGGGCGGCACCCATACCATATTCAGTTACATTTTCACTATTATTAGGCAAGTAACCACCAACAACACCAGCAGTTGTTGTTGAAGTTGCAACAGACACAGCATGCATAAAGCTAAAGGTCTGACTCAGAGAGTTTTCTGTTTTCAATGATGAAATGCTGTTGGTTTAGTGGTGGGACCATTGTAATTTGTTAGTAGCAGTAGTAGTGTTTCAAATACTTTTAAATATAAGCACTGAAACATCTTGGGTTGCTTTGCATGCCGTCATGTTTGGTGGGGCAGTCAGGGCATTTAGGGGGGCATTGCCCCCCCATGCCCATGCCTAGATCCGCCCCTGCTGTGCAGAGGCTCAGGAGCCTGCATTGCCTCTTATCTCATCAAATGGCAAGTTGCCTGAAAAAAAGCATTACTCTCAGCCTCGGTGGTGACAGCACAGATAAAACAAGGGGAAAAAAACCCGGGCAGAGACATTGAGCTAATCACGTTGACACAACCGCAGACTGACACCTTTTTTTTTTTTTTTTACAGAGTCGTGAAGTGATTATGAAACTATTGTGATTTTTCATGTCTGTGCTGCGGAGCTGCTATGACAGCAGAATTTCCCTCATGATCAATAAAGGTCCCTCTGTCTGTCTGTCTGATGATGAGGCACTGGGTGTGCAAGATTGTTAAGTCTGTCAATAAGTCTGTCTACCAATTATAACTGTATATTAATGTCAATCGTTGCTGTCAGACAGAAGTCTTGCATGTACATATTGCAGTGTTTATCCCCCATGAAATAACGCCCTACTTCATGACAAAACAATGAAAATAGGCGATGTACCTTGGAAGGAACCCCTCAAGATCCCCCAGTTATGATGATGATGATGTGGCTATAAGGGAAGACTGGAAGTGGATGAAGATGGATGTATAATTACAATTACAATTATCAAGAAATGTGGATGTCCTGTGGGGGCACGCGCGCGCACACACGCACACGCGCGCGCACACACACACGCGCACACACACACGCACACACACACACACACACACACACACACACGCGCACACACACACACACACACACACACACACACACACACACACACACACACACACACACACACACACACACACACACACACACACACACACACACACACACGCACACACACACGCACACACACACACACCAAATCATGTTATATTCATATGTTTATACCCAGATATTGGCCTTGTACAGCTGCATTTCCAGACAATGCCAGACTGTGTGAGTGCCCAGGTTGGGGAGGAAAGGAACTGACCGCTCACTGGGTCATGCAATGATAAACTGGTAAAAAAAAAAAATGCACCCCATCCATCTTTGACCGAAAGCTATGACTGACTTCCAGTCTGTAGTCCAGGTAGGTTGACTACCCATGGCCCTGGTTAGGCAACCCAACCTGGCAGAGACCTGCGCTCCGACGATGAAGTTTCTCAGATTAATGTCCTAATAATCACTCCACTCTCCAAATCACTTTACCAAATCACTCTCCGGCGTCAAATCAAATACTGCCGTGCAACTTGGGCTGTTGCAAAATGCATACGAAATGAAAAGCCATAAATAATGTTATCCAGAAGGTGCAATAGAAAGTTATGTGAATAGCTGTGTGTCTCCCTGTAATCAGAGCACATCAGGATATAACTGCAGGGATCCACAAGCATTGGGCGCTTGTAGATCACCTATTTTGATAAATATTGACAAAATAAAAAGATTCCCAGATTATTTTTCTTTTTTAATGATTGGTGATTAATGTTTAAAATATTTTAGAAGCTGTGAATAATCTTTTTTTAAACATTCAAAAGCCCCAATTGAAATATATAGCCATATCTCGCAATACATTATGTATCACATCATAATATATAGTGATTCATGATATAATCATATTGTGACTTAAAGGGGAATCCGAATTCCACCCATTTTCAACTTTTTTTCTGAGCGTACAAATGGAACCAAATGAAGCCTAACAGGTTCATTTGGTTCCAATTGTGTGTATGTCGGGTTCAGAATTCTGCGGTGGATTAGCATCTACAACGTACAAACTACTGCACATCTCAGTTGTTATCTGTTGATAGCTTGTAAATCTGGAATGGACCCCATGAGGGCCCATTTGGTTTCATTTTAACACTCTCAAGAGATTGCATGATGTGCACAAGCTCAAAAGTAATGAGATGTGTTTTGGCAGAGTAACATATTACTTATTCACCATTTTGGCAAAGTAATATCTTTACTTTACTTTTGCTGGAAAGAGTAACAACATTACAGTAATATGTAATATTTAATTAGTTACCGCTAACTATACAATGCAGTGCCGTCAGAGAGTGTTCACAGCTTGCATTGTTTGGTGCAGAGAAGCTATTTCAGTCACGGTTGTTTACAGTACAGTACATCAGGTGTGCATTGTGACTTTGTTTACTGTACATCATTTGCTCCCGGTATCAACACCAGGGACCAATAATGAAGTCTATTCTTAGAATGGATAAGACACACGCAGAGACATTCCTGCCTGTCTGTTACCATTCAGTTTGCTGTCCAGCAGAAACCTCACATCTCCATTTTCCACTTCGTATAGTGCGAGCATACATACGGTATGTGATTGCTTTTGTAAATGAATGCCCTACTTCAGTGGTTTTCAACCTTTTTCATACCCGGCCGGGACCACTATTTATTCTGCTTTTTAGCCATGTAACACCAATTGATGTTGAGTTTAGTCTCTCACGCCCAAAACCAAGGACAATTTACATTAGGAGAGATAACTGGCAAACTGGTTTGTCAAAATGACAATTCTTTCAGTTTAAATATAATTGAACTTTGAGGGCATAAAATTAAAACTGGTACCTTACAGGTCCCTTTGATCTGTGTGGTTTGGTTTGCGTGCCAAGAGTTACAGATCTATAAGGGTCCATTTGGTTACCAACTGTCCCATCAAACCTCTCAGGGCCCACTGCTGGTCCCCGGACCACTGGTTGAAAACCAGTGCCCTAATTTATCACACATAACAGCAAATCAGCTCCCAACCGTGTAGGCATAGATCTTCTATTTTCACTACTTCAAATCGTTTTAGGAAAAAATAAAACAAGATGTTCCAGACATGCAGTGCGAGGTTTCCACTGGATAATTTGCATGGAGTGGTTAATTGGCATGTCAGACACCTCATTGTGATTGTGAACCGCTGCAATAAAAGATGGTAGCGGGGGAGGGGGGTAATTGTTCCTTATCACAGGAAGACATGCCTGGATTCATGTGGTTAAACCGTTCTGTACTGTACTTTTGGTGTTTTAACTTGTATTGAAAAATAGCAGGCGTTCGCGGCTCATAGCGCGCCACTCTGTGGCCTGCTATTTTTTGGAGGGAAATCGTGAAAATGCAGCACAATCTTTCAATATGTTCTTTCAGAGCAGAACGTTTTGTAGAATTGTCAGAAGTGTCGGATCGAAATATGAAAAAGAGGGGTGGAAAAAAGTTAAGTGCATTTTTCTCAGGCTAAGAATACAATTTGAAATACCTTAAGGTGCAATGTTGTCGACTAAAAACATGATGATTTAAGAAGACATGGCCTTTTATATAACGTCTGACCTTAGCCAGCCCATGCTGAGAGGCAAATACCGTACAAGGCTAGGCTTTTTGCTTTAAACGCTGCCCCTGTCTTTCCCCAAAAGTGCAATGAATTGTTTTTTGGATCAATGGATTATTGACCCTGTTAAAAGCCTGGCTTCCTATGGTGCTGCTGGGGGCTGCAGTTTATTACAAACACAACCTAATGAACGTGATTTCCCCTGGATGGAGACAAGACAAACCAATATACAATAAATACCGTCAGGGAGACAATTTAGCGATAATACAAGATAATAAAAAAAATGAAGCTATGATGAAGAAAACTGGCAGTGCATTGACAATTTCGTCAACAAATAAAAATGAGACTCACCTGTTTATGGACTAGTGGAAAAAAGATCTAGTGGAGTAGGCGTAAAAGCAAGTTCATTTTATGATTTGTTGCGATCTGAAAAGAGCAGATCTACAAGGTTGTAACGATATAGTAACTGTATTAAATAACTGTATTGGAATTGTATTGGACAAAAACAAATAAATAAATCTTTTATTTTTGGGACCTGTGGGTGTGGAAATGTCATCAAATGGTGGTCCATGGTTTAAGTGCTATTAAGTGCTAAGTGGTATCAAAGAGGTTGAAAACCCCTGGTCTATACTATACTTGTGGGGCCATTTGTATCATAACACAAGTACACGCACTCATGCTCGCACTCGCACACAGCACAATTAATGTAGTTCATTGCAGGAGGGCTGGAGAATTAGTCTAATCAATGTGGAAAATGACCACATAAAAAGAAGTTGGTACGCATTAAGTTGGTACGCATTAAGCACCGCTCGTGCTTCTGTGTGTGCCGGTGTCGCGCACCGGAAACGGCCCCCGACCTGCAAGCTCACGACAAGGCACACCCGCAGACGGGTGGCAAGCTTGTGGGTCTGCTATTTTCGGAATGCGGCGGTGAAGGAGCGGGAATTAGTCTGGAGTTGTTGAGTCTCCCGCGAACCTCGTCCCGCGAGGCCATTAACAGAGGGGCCACTAGCCACAAAGTAATTAGGCTTCAACCTATCAGCCGTGTAAGACAATAACTCGAGACAATAGTCTGTTGCGTAACAGGGGCCTTATCACAGAGAGGCTGGCTAACTAACGGAGGCAGGAGGAAATTGGGTGGGCATTCTAGGAGGTGGACGCTTTATTACAAATGTATACTGTGAGTATTGCTTTGGCTAATACTGAGAAACATGTTTTGGGACTGGCATACACACACAAACACACACGCATGCGCGCAAATGTACGTATGCACAGCCCTAAAACCACAGATGGCTTGATGTATCATACATCATCATATAGTTGCTGTCGGGAGGAGTCTCATTTTTGAGGTTTTGGGATATATACAAAGTCACAACACCAACTCTGATGAGGTGGTATTGCTTTGCTTTGAAAATATATGTTTTTCCTACGTTTCTGAAAACTATTTTTTTTCCTGTAAAATGAACATCTTGGGCTTGCTGACAGCAGAGATACATGCGCTGATCCATTTGAGCGCGCCAACAGTTGTCAATCCCAAAACAAGTACACAGGCACTAGTGGGGCACTAGCATTTTGGCCTAGAGCAAAAAGTTGTTTTGTTGGAAAGTTGTTTAACCAACTAACTGTTTGAGAGCATACCAAATGCAAAGCAAACCAAATGAACCCTTGCAGGTCCATTTGGTTTCTTGTTTACACTCTCAAGAGTTATATTATTCTTAATGTGAATTTAGCTCAAGTCTACACAACTAGAGAATCCAAATCCAGCCTGGAATTGTGGACAAAAGCAAAATAAATCTTTAGTTTTGAGGTCTGTGGGGCAAAAATGTGCTGCGCTTTACGTCACATCATTTGGAGCGACGCCCACCCAGAAGGGTAGATGGCTAGACGCCCACCCCGGCTCGCTAGCCACTGCTGCTAACAATTTAGTCCAGGCTTCCCCTTTTTGTGCTGCGTGGGCAATAATGAAAGTCAGGCTGTCAGGGTTACTGGGGCAACAGCCCAAGCAAAACAAGCCCAACACCTGTGTACAGTATATGCGCACATAACATGCTTCAAGTGGATGCAATGTCTTCAATATTGTCACTTCCTCACCCTTTTTCTGCCACCATGTCTGTCTCTCTCTCTCTCTGCTCCTTGCTCAAATATCTCTTTTGATCATGTTTCTCTCTCTCTTACTGAGTCTGTCTTTCTGTTGCTTCTTTCTCCCTTGATGTGCGTGTCCCTTGATGTCTCAGTATTATGAATACTGAAGTGCATGTGAAGAGAAGGAAGGCAATCTGTAGAGCCTCCGATGCACAGAGCTATAGACTGGAGTACACAACAGTGATTGATCAATCAATCAATGTTGCTGTTGGTTAAATACCCTTTTCCCCCATACCATACAGTATGTCAATGTTTTCTTTTTTTCCCGCATACATTAGTTAAAGAGGGAGTGCTGTGATTTTTTTTCCTCAAATTCGTACATGTTTAAGAGGTGACAGTACTAAATTAGAGGTGTGCTTTAATGTGGAATGATGTCAATGTGCAATGATGTCCTGGGGCTGAAATATTGACAGTCAAATGTGCCAATGAAAAAAAATAGTAATATAGTGACATCACATTATAAGCCCCTCCCCTAACTCATCCCGATAAACAACAGCTGTGGGCGTAGCTTCAGTTCAGTTGGATCTCCACCCATCACCACCCACCAGGCAATTCAGGCTGGTGCCAGTCCCCACATAAAAACGTCATTTTAAAAATACTGTACACTTTTTGGGAATGATTTATGTTCTGACACGGACGTTATGTCTACTACATGATTGTAACATATTTCAGCAGGTCACCAATTTCACCATAACAGCTGTAGTGAGCGAGCGAGTGGACAAGATTTGGGGTTTGGCCTTCAGCTCATGTGTAACGGAGGTGACATGTGGTAGTCTTATCCAGACCAACAGCAACAGCGCAGTGACAGGTACTGTAAAAGATGGGAGGACAGGCATCGAGTAGATTTGGGGGGGGGCAGAATAATAGAGAGAGATAGAGAGAATCTAGGATCAGAATTTATAGCAGAACAGGGTCGCCGCAGCACATAATCTCTCTATAAAATTCTAGGAATCATGTCTGTCTGTCTGTCTGTCTGTCTGTCTGTCTGTCACTTCCTGTGCAATGCACTGTCATTTGTCCGCGATCTCCTAATGCCACGGTGCACGGATAGCCTCAATCAACCTCGCATAGCACAGCCCTGTCATGCAGAATCGTTTGTGTGCA
>CM076985.1:14132165-14274665 GCA_039105355.1 Benthosema pterotum
GTGTGTGTGTGTGTGTGTGTGTGTGTGTGTGTGTGTGTGTGTGTGTGTGTGTGTGTGTGTGTGTGTGTGTGTGTGTGTGTGTGTGTGTGTGTGTGTGTGTGTGTGTGTGTGCCTGCGGGTGCGTGAGTGAGAGAGAGAGAGAGAGAGAGAGGGAAGGCAGAGATACGGTACAAAGTGACAGAGAGATAGAGAGAGAGAGAAAGAGACCACGTCCGCGCCAAAGCACCAATATGAGAGCCATGCTGGCAACAGATCGCACCTCGTCACCATAGAAACAGGACGGCGACATGACAGCGCCTCTATCAGGTTCATGGTAGATAAGAGAGAGAGACAGAGAGTCTCTCTCTCTTTCTCTCCCTCTCTCTCTCTCAAAAACAGAAACAAAACAAAATAAACATATTGTCTGGCTTTAGTTCTGCCGTTTTTGCTAAATGTTCTCTCCAGAGTATAGGGACCGATGTTTTGCTTGTCACACAAAAAAAATAGTCCAAGCAATTATGTGTACAGTAAGGTGGTAGGCCAGGGGCACAGCAATAATTTGTTCTTTACTTGTTTTTCTGGTTATATAAAGAGAGACAATACATGCCAAGTCTGCCGATTTCTCTTAGCCACAGTAGGAGCCTGTACATCTGCTATTAAAAAAAAAGAAGATGGAGTAAATTAAGCTCCAGAGGAATGAATCCCATATTTGTGTTTTGTTTTTTGGATGCTACACTGCACTGTGATACTACTAGGCCACATGAGCTCATTTATTTCCTGGAACGGAGATGTATGAAAATGTACATCACCCCAGGGTTCTGTTTGCTTACACTCAGAAAGACCCACAGTCCAGATGTTAAAATCATAAAATTAAGCGCAAGCTATAGTTTGTTTGTCTTTTAACGCGTAAACAACTGTGCACGCCCGTATTGCCCGTATTGAAGCACGCCCCATGAAAATGTGTTTTTCAGCACCAATCATACACATTTTATGGGAGGTAATGACTTGTCTGACTGGTGAGGCAGCAGGATGTGAAGCTTTGGACATGCCAGCATCTGCATATCCTTAAAACAAATGCACAAAGTAGTATATACAAACACCTCATTGACTTCTGTCCTTTTTAGTTTTAACAGATTTGCATCGATTGCGGCCCAAAATATCTAACCCTCACCTAAACTTCCACGCCTGCATGCCAAATTAACCAGCTTGAAATACAGCATCCCTATTTACCATTTCATATTCACCAAACAATAGCAGATTGCGAGTGGCCGTTTCCGGTGAACACACATTGGTGTAGATAAAAAGCAAGTTAGGTTAATAACTCTTGACATCTGGCGGTATTCACCAGTGGATTGACTTCCTCGCCTTTCATTGACGATGAAAGTGGACTCGTTGAACTCCTCTCCTCTCACTGACGGCGGGAAGAGAGAAGTGAGTTCAACGGGTCAGCGTTATTCCTGTCTCATCTCTGAAGACTGACAGACTGGGGCTGAGAATGTGTCGGAGATTGAGGCATTCACAACATGACTGGATCCGGAATGGAGGAACCATAATCATGAACCGAATCCAAATTAAAGGGGAAGTCCACTCATTTTCAACATTTTAATATGTCATTAATATACCTTAGAGATATTGTGTGGTGATGATAAAAAAAAGTTCCCACAATTCTGTATTTCCTAAAATTGGAGGTCTGGAAAAATCATTAACATGATGAACTACAACTGATGACATCATCAAGGTGTATTTCACCATGTTAATGATTTTCCTTCAGACCCTTTTTTGAAAATGTGTGTAATTCCCCTTTAAGGAAGGGGTATTATTGATGCATTAAAAGGACAAGGGCCCACCCTAATGTTTTGTAGTTATCAAATAGTGCTATATGATCCCCAAATATCAATGTTTCCTTTTGTGTATGGGGCCTGCATTTAGCCCAAGTCTACCAAACGTTATCAAGCAAATTGCAAATTGCAAGGAAAAAAAGAAAAGAAAAAAAGAAAATCCTTCATTAGGCGCCCCTGAGAAACTTGCATTTACGATCACTCATATGCCAGTCAATTCTGGAACAATTCTTACATTTCAAACTGTTGTGTGATCCTCAAATATCTGTCTCTATTTTGCTGTATAGAATGTGCGTGTAAATCTTCTCTATAAGAAACGGGATAAAGCAAAACGTATCTATCAGGAATTTGGCAATCAACCAAGGTCATGGTGAAACTGAATCATCATCAGCAAGGAAATGGAGCCTTAAGTATCTAAACTGTAGTTAATGTGGGCAGGATTTAAAGGACAATAGCCTCTGCACTCACAACAAAGCATTTGATTGATCTGACTTAATCAAAAACTGCTGATTCGCAGATTCAGGAATCAGCTCAGCAGAATAATGTTTTTTTCCCGCAGATTCATGCAAGGAATAATTTGCAGAGAATCACTGTGTTTACTTATTTATATCCATAATAATACATCTTTATTTGAAAAAGAAAAAAAAACTGTACTATCCACAAGTTTTGCTAAATAGTTACTATATCAATTTCAAATCATTGAATTGAATGCTATTGCCAAAGCTAATTGTGATATGTATCGTATCACTGTTCAAATCGTATCATTACACTCCTACATTTCACCTATCCTTCCATCTTCAAACACAAATCCATCGTTGGGTCACAGGGGCAACAGCTCTATGAGACCTCCAGATGTTCTCCCTCTCCAGAGCAACATCGGGAACATCCTCCAGGGGGATCGCGAGGTGTTCCAAGGCTAGGGAGACGGTGGCATCCCTCCATCTCATCCTTGGTCTGCCCGGTGGTCACCTCCCAGTCGGTTACGTGCCTCAAAGACCTCCCCGAGGGACACCCTCTAGAGGCAGCGACTCACTCATATTCACAACCTTACTGTATTACCAACTCAACCAGTAATAGCTGAAGGTCTTGACCAATGATGGCACCAGGACCACATCATCTGCAAAAGGCAGGGAAGCAACTCTTAGCTCCCCGAGCAGAGTCACTGTACTCTGCCTCGGGGTCCTGTCCATGAACACCACAAATGGGATAGGTGAAAATACACAGCCCTGGCGAAGGTCATCCCCCACAGGAAACGGATCTGACTTAAAGGGATATTCCACTTTCAAAAAAACTTGGTCATTTCATGGTCTACTCAGTCTCACATATTAGGATGACAATATCAGTCACCAGAAAAAAGATGGGTTGTTTCCGAATAATCTGTCATGATTAAAATGGAGTTTTAAGTTATGATGGGTTTGTTTAGGAAGGAGCTGGAGGTGTTAAAATGAACATCAAATATCTAGATACAGAAAGGAGTAACTGTCTGATATGTTCACATGAGACTGAGTAGCCCATAAAATGACCAAAAGTTTTTTTTTTTTGAAAGTGGAATACCCCTTTAACTCTCGCACATAGTCCAGGGTGAAGTGAGTTTAGGTTATCACCACCGTGTAGTATTTTAAGGCTTCACCCTGGAGTATGTACAGTATGAGCTTCAGCTGAACACACTTTACCCTGGCCCACTTGTTTGATCTTTTACACACACACACACACACACACACACACACACACACACACACACACACACACACACACACACACACACACACACACACACACACACACACACACACACACACACACACACACACACACACACACACACACACACACACACACACACACACACACACACACACACACACACACACACACACACCCCCCCCCCCCAGTTTGGAGCCGGAAATTATACAGAATCGTTAGAATCCTAAAAAAGGTTTCCAGCCCTACTCAAAGGAACGAAGAAAAAGACAAGTCACTGTAGCTCGGCTGGCCAGCGACTGCTGTGTCAGCCCTGAGGCTCATGATATCCGTTACAACCTCCTGTCCCTTTATATCACCGGCCTCAATTAAACCAATCAAGTCCATTGCAGGCTGGCAGCTATACGGACATTCTTCTGCATAATTCGCCATTAAGGATCTGTAGTCTCATCAGTGGAATTGTAGCCTGGGGGGCTCAGCAGTGAACGTTGACATCTTTATTTCATGTCCCATCGACCTGCTTATAGACCCAACCATTACTTTATCTCTCTGTCTCTAAAAGGTAATCACTGATTTAACATTTGATGGAACCACCTAACCCCCACTCCCCTCTCTCTATCTATCCCACACACACACTCCCCCTTTCCATTCTCTTTGTCTCAGTCTATCTCACCCACCCATGCCTCTCTCTACCGCTTCACTGGGAGGTTGGGAATGAATCCAGGTGGGTAACTAAACCCACCTTAAAATACTTCAGAGATCAGGCTCCAAAAGATCCTAATCTCATACACAGGTGCATGCAGACATAATGGAGGTGGGGACATACTGTATTAAAGACAGAAAAATGGCAGGACAGACCTAAGATTACCATGAAATTAAATTGCATAACATCACCTCATCAAACTAATAACCATGAAACATAAGGTGACAACTATACTGCACGAGACTGAAGGGAGTGAAGGGAGTAGCCTAATCACATTCTTCACAACTGCCACCCCCCTGTCTCGAGCACACACACACACACACGACAGAGGCTGCCACACATTAAAACTGCTCTAACGAAGGCAGAGGCCAAAACGCATCAAGTGCTCGCAAATAAATAAGAACTCTTATCTGATCTTGCATCCGTTATTTTTGGGAGTGCCTCTTTTTGAACCGATAGCCATGCACTAGGTTCATTTTAATAGGCGCGGTATACGAGTAGAGCACAAGGATTTGCATACAGGTTCAATGAAGGACACACACATACACACACACACACTGGGCGTGTCTTTGAGGCGAGGTCAATTCAGTCTCTTCCTTTTGGATTCACACTCTTGGAAAGGAGGGAACGTCTCCAAAGACAGATCCAGGAGCTACACAGTTCATGGAAAGGCTGCCCTCTCCCCTCGGGACCTCTCCTGTCTAAGCCTACATCCGTCTGCACTCTCCTCTTTTGCATGGGCGGATCAAGGCATGGGCATGGGGGGGCAATGCCCCCCTAAATGCTCAGTCTGCCCCACCAAACATGATGGCATGCAAAACAACCCACAATATTTCAAATAAAAGTACCTATATTTAAAATGATTTGAAACACTACTACTGCTACTAACTAACTACAGCTGTGTCACCACTAAACCAACAGCATTTCATCATTGAAAACAGAAAACTCTGAGTCAGACCTTTAGCTTTATGCATGCTGCGTGTCTGTTGCAACTTCAACAACAACTGATGCTATTATTGATGCTTTACTTGACTAATAAAAGTCATGTAACTGAAAATGCTATGGGTGCGGCTTAATCGCCTGTGGCGCGAAGCGACACGGGTGATTAAGCTGCACCCATACCATTTTCAGTTGCCCCTCCAACATGTTCTCTTGCCCCCCCAAATGGGACATGTTACATCCGCTCTTATGGACGTTTTAGAAAGAAAAAAATAAAAGCCAAAGACCAGTGTTTGCCGATAGTGTTGGGGCCCTGAAACAAAATGACAAAAACATCAACTCGTGCAGGGTTGACACGACATGTCTTTTTGCATGTGTTTGGCGTGGGTGTGCTTTACCGTCGTCGCCGGGGCTACAGGGAAGCAGACGGTCAGGAAGGAGGAGGCGCTTCATGTGTCAATTTCACAAGTATCACATATAATGGTCGGGACTTTTAGCCTGCTAACACTGTATGCCACTAAATTAGATTATAAGATTACTGACTGAGAGTAGGCCTGTCAGAACTACAATTCACAATGGCATTTAGCAGATCCAATTGCTAATCCAGAACGATTTACAAACATTATACATACATGATATACATACGGATTAGTTGGATTTACAAATTACAATATAAGCTGAACTTATACAATCTACTTTACAATTTCTAATTCTACTTAATGAACCCATTCTGTACAGGCTGTTTAAAGTTTTATTTAAAAATAGCAGGTGTGCCGTGCTAGTGTGCCGTGTGAGCCGTGAACACCTGCTATTTTGGGGGAAATCATGAAAACGCAGTGCAAATCTTATTATTCATGATTCTGAATCAATTTGAAAGCATTATTTTTTTTGCAAAAAAAAAACACTCCTTGGGCAAAACACAACCATAGCCAGCTTCACAAATGTGATGAGGTCATCACATTTGAGGCGTGTTGACATTTCATGCACATTGCACACACTCATTTACCAAACATGTGTTTTTTAGGGCTGCAAGTGGCTGAGTGTTGTGTGAAGGACCGACAGCAGTGGTTTTCAACCAGTGGTCCGGGGACCACCAGTGGTCCTTGTGAGAGTTCCAGGTTCCCAGCTAAATGATGTACAGTTGGTTAACCGGGTGTAACTCTTGACAGCGTAAACATGAAAACAAATGGACCCTTGCGGGTCCATTTGGTTTCATGTTTACACTCTCAAGAGTGAATCGACTGAATCAGCCCACTTCATTAAGAAGTCTACACAATTAGAAAACATAGAAGAATGGTCAATTTTGCCCGTTTTTGTCTGCAAAATCCAGCCTGGAATTAGCCCTTCTGAAAACCCCACCCTCCATGGGGCGGGGCTTTAGCCACTGTCCAATGGCAGTCCAAAGAGTTTATGCAACTGTTGCTATGAAGGTTAAGCTTTCCTGGTTGAGCTTTCCTCTTCTAACGTGCCTATTGGACAAGAATGCAATGGGGAGGGGCTTAGAGAAGAGCTAATTGTGTAATTCTAACCAAAAGAAAGCTTTAGTTTTTGGGTCCGTGGGGCGAAAATGTCATCACATGGTGGTGATCTGTGGCTCAAATGCTGAATAAATTGTGGGCCCTGGTATCAAAATGGTTGAAAACCACTGACCTACAGCACAGAATGTTTAGTCAACTACAGCACTTTTCAACCAGTGGACCGGGGACAACTAGTGGTCCTTGAGAGGTTTCCAGGTGGTCCCCAGCTAAATTGATGGATGGAAAGCTGGTTAACCAGCTGTAACTCTTAACTCTTTGAAGAGTTAAAATATTCAGCATCTGAATTACCCCAAGTCTACACAACTAGAGAATGTAGAAGATTAATTGTCATTTTGATCTGTATCTTTTACTGTTTTGTTTTCCAAATCCAGCCTGGTATTGTGGACAAAAACAAAAGAAATCTTTAGTTTTGGGGTCTGTGGGGCTAAAATGTCATCAAATGTGTCTGAAATTCTGAATATGAAGTGGACCCTGATATCAAAAAGGTTGAAAACCACTGAGGTACAGTATGCACCTCAATGGGCGTTTGGCCTGAACATCTGCCTGTCTACCTGCAGCCTGTCTGGCCCACAGTCAGGAGATACGCTATCTCTCTGACACATAATCACCATCACCAATAAACAGAATCACTGCGCACACGAACCCACGTGCACGCAGACACTATTGTGTCCCCTCAGAGTCAATATTGACATATCGCAAATTGGTACAATGTCGAGATAACCAAACACATTGTCGGTGGTGGTGCTGAGGTTAGTGTTGTGTGCGCCGTGCCGTGTTGTTGTTCACTGAGAAGATACATAAGCCTTTCATTGTTTGTAAGATGTGTCTAGATAAGGGGGCTCAATGACGGCGGTACAAGTATGTCAACATTAGCGGTGTGAAAGCGGTGGCAGAGTCAGAATCAGGATCACCTTTATTGGTCCGAACTCCTTAGAGGCCTAACTGTGTGCCCGCGGGTTCGAGTCTCAAGACTGTGTCCACATGTCTATCCCCCATTGACTGGTATTGATTTTGCAACCATGCATCTTTGATCATGATAAAATTTAATGTCTTTAAATGTTTTTTGTCAAAAGATCACCTAGTTTCAGTTAATCTTCCATCATGACATGCCCCTGAATAGGGACCCTGGGGTTCATGTGGTTTAAGGCTATGGGATGAACCGATGGATTGCTGGATAACGTTCCCTAATCGCAGCATCTCGCGTTCAATTCCAGCTCAGATTGACCAGGATCAACAACATGCCTCCTCTGTCTCTGCTCTCAAAGTCCAGTATCTCTACATCGGTCTGTCTGTCTAAAAGCAAACGAAATGAAATATAATTAATTTTATGAAGTTAAATCACTTGTTTGTATTTCACTACGCTGTGACAGTCCAGTCTAGTCAACTGTTACATTAAAGAAAGCAGGGACAGAAAAAAAAATCTTCCATGCGCATTCTTTTCGGCTGTGGCGGAAGTGTTTTGCTGTTATCTCGGAAGATTAAAGTATACACAATCTTTCTTCCGAGTATGAGCCTCTTTTTTCTGTGAGAAAGTATTCATTTTAAAAGTCTGTTTACTTTCCACAATCTTCAGAGGGGCTACTCACGAGCCAAGGCACAACACTGGAGCACTCAAAAGAAAAAAAACAAATATCAGAGCAAGACGCTTGTCAAAATGCATCATTCTTTTTCTTCTTTTTGGTAGTGGGGGCGGGTTATTTCTTTCCGGATTTTCAGAGTCTTTAGTTGGAGTGACAAGCAGAAAATGGTCAGCCCAGCCAGGGACTTGCCGCCAGGCAATTATTACAGCCTGCACGGCACGTGCTACACTACGTGCTATGTGATCAGCTAACACACAGCACACACACGCACAGGCTGGCATTGCTATAGTTTATTATATGAAGGAGTTTAATAAGCTCACAATCGACTCACTATAAGGCTTCAGTGTCTCCCCCAAGGAGCCACTGCGGCCACACTTAGATCCATGTATTTATTTTGACCTAACAGAGATCCTGTTGGTCCCGGTGCTGGTGAGGTCTGCCATTGGGAGTGTCTGGGCCTGTGGCGACTGGGTGACCAACACGTCTTGACTGCCAGTGGCGACTATATCACTCCCAGGGAGGATAGGAGAACAGAATTCCCACGGGGGCCCAGCTCATAGTCATAACAGAGCCAATTGACAGCTGTTGTTGCTCTTGAGCCAAGAAAACATTGGCATAGGTGGGAGAAAAGCATGCCGGTAGGAAGGCACTTGTGAATGCTAAACAGTGAGCTCCCTCTCATTCCCCTGACGGCTTGCACACTCTCCGATCACCAAGTCTGGATTTTTAGCCATCCCGTTTCATACAGTGGTGCGGAGCTATGCAGTAAGAGACCCCCCCACACACACACACACACACACACACACCCCGATGAGAGACGAGCTGTCAAAATATTATTATATAAATACTAAATAAGCTGGCAGTGTCACTGTGCTAAAACGCATGTCCGAGGCGGCAGAAGAATAATCTACTAACGTCAGATTAACCGTTATTAGTTGAGTAGTCTAATAACGTGCTTCTGAATGGTAACAGCGTGTCAGTCAGTGTAATCCCATGTTGTTTATTTATTCCACCATGGCACTAAGAGACAAGCTTTTCCTCTCCCGTCGGCTCACATGACTAGCGTCAATGTGCACATGCGTGCGAGCAGCACGGTGCAACCGGTCAGCAGAAGCACTTCACGCTGCAGGTTGGAAATTTTTTATCGACAAGATAAAATGGACATTTCTCTATGCCTAGCGTAGGGCTGTCTACTATGACGAATCCAATACCGGGAACAGTTTTCTATGTAAAAAAAAACTCATGCCACACGAACTCCAAACTACTTTATTTTTTATGTTGATAAAAAAAAGAATAAACTTGAAGACGTGTCCACAAGTTCCATGCAGTTTTATCTGATATGACATGCATGTTAAGTCATTCTGTTCCAAAATCACCTTTTGACACCTGTTTTTTCAAAGGTCCAGGGCGCCAGGATGGAGTTTTTGAATATGTTATGTCTGATGTCACACATCTTATTTTTGTAGCTCAATTCTCTAGATAATATGATCCTCGCCTTGCAGAAAGCATGTTTCACTCACACAAGACAGAATCCCCAATTCACCAGTGGAGATACTGGCCTCAGGCAGTTCTACTAGTCAAACATTATGTTCCAACTCCATGATGCCTAGATGTCCGTGGGCAAAACGCTGAACCTCCAGGTTTTTACTCTACAGCTTACATTTTAGGGGATAGTGAAAAGTGGTACTTGTCAATGCCTGTGTGCGCAAGGCAAGTTGAGATCAATTGTTCAACCCACCGAGGAAAGCAATGCGGAACCGAGTGACAAAGTGACTGTGACTGACAGGCAAAGTGAGTGTGACTGACGGGCAAAGTGGCCATGACTGAGAGGGACAGAGGTTTCCTTATTTATACGTAGGATTAAAGCAGCAGGCTAGAACAATCGCTGGAATCAAAAAGTCCTCTCTGCTTGCCAGGGGCGGATCTAGGCATGGGCATGGGCAATGCCCCCCTAAATGACCTGACTGCCCCACCAAACATGATGGCATGCAAAACAGCCCAAATTTCAAATGCATTTCAAATTGAAGTGCTTATACCCGGTAATTAAAATGATCTGAAACACTACTACTGCTACTAACTAACTACAGCTGTGTCACCACTAAACCAACAGCATTTCATCATTGAAAACAGAAAACTCTCTGAGTCAGACCTTTAGCTTTTGCATGCTGCGTGTCTGTTGGAACTTCAACAACAATTGATGTTATTATTGATGCTTTACTTGACTAATAAAAGTCCTGTATCTGAAAATGGTATGAGTGCGGCTTCATCGCCCGTGTCGCTTCGCGCCACGGGCGATGAAGCCGCACCCATACCATTTTCTCTTGCCCCTCCAACATGTTCTCTTGCCCCCCCAAATGGGACATGTTACATCCGCCCCTGCTGCTTGTTATTTTGAACATTCCTTTAATGCCGTTGTGCATAAATCATGCCAACGCATTCAGCAGTAAGTGTGCTTGCTTCTAGGAGGCATAAAAGGTTTATCACACCTTGGGTCATGTCAACGGCGGGAGTCGGCACTTGCACCTGAATTCAAAGGCTTCTGTCAGCCTATTTCCCCAAGGCCTGTCTGGTTTACCCGGCAGACAGGTTGAATCCGGCAATATCAAGTTGAAACAGAAAAATCTGCACACCAAATAGCTCCCATCAAATAGCTCCACCTGCTAGTGACATTTCGAGCAACAACTCCCCTTCCTCTCAGACTTCAGTTACATGCAGTATGCAGAGAAATGCCATCTTTAATGCCAATATGTTCCTTATCTCCAAGCCATGCAATTTCATACACACAGCGAATATTTAGCACATGCAGATTCATATATTATTCCACATTGCGGTCCACATAAAAAAAAGGGCTCATCATTTAAAGGTGCCTAATAAAAGTCAGTGTGATCAACTTATACACTCAAATTGTTATTTTCTTGTCTATGCCAAAAGGACTACTTTTTACCTTGTAAATGTGTAAAGTGACAATAAAGCCGATTCTGATTCGGTTGTACTCCAAACAGACTCTGTTTATGTTATACTGAAAAAATGTAAAAATGGGTAAAATGTGACTCCAAAACCAGGAATACAAGTTAGAATATAAAACATTGGTTGTGTCACAGTTAGAAACATCAGACAGGGTATTCATTCACACTAACAGTTGAATATCAAAATAATCTAAGAATTACTGTGTTGTTTTCAGTACCTAAAAATTGCTTTCGAAATGTTCACTTTTTGTTCTTGTTGAAATCTGAATTATACCCCTGACTTCAATAACGGATGTGCTGTGACATGTCGCAAGCTTGTAGATCGGCCATTTTTGGCACGCAACAAACGTTGTTGTGCGATCAAGTCTAAAAATGATCTAGCCCTGGCTGGGAGCTTACCACGTCTGCTGGTGGTTATCGTACCATTCCTCTGCCTACAGGAAATGACAAAGGAACACTTTCAGCCACGCGTGACGAGAACGCTGGCATCCTGTGCCGTGGAGACACTCATTCTCATGCGATGTGTTTCCCTTGTGCATTTCATGCATGTAGCAATTTGGTGAAACAGCAAAAACCCTTTTTTTCTAGTTTAGAAATATCTGTGCTTGTGTCCATGTGACACACGCACGCGCACGCACGCACGCACACACGCACACACGCACACACACACACACACACACACACACACACACACACACAGGTGTAAATAGAATGGGGAGAGCACCAGCATCCCACAGGTCTTGAGTGCTAGAGTAGTTGAACGCAGATAGACCCTTTTGTGCACTCTGAAGAGTTCAATGAAGACTCAGGATTCTGTTGCGCAAGAACAAAACTGTTATCCCTGGTGGTTATCATATCAGTCTGCACCGTTTTCATGGTTTCCACATGTTTTTTTTTGTGGACTATTTAGAATTCACTCCCATAAGGTCTGCGTGCCATTTCCACTTAGCTTTTTTGTGGTCGTGTATCTGAATGAGATGAGATGGAATCTGATTACAAATACTTTGCACTATTCATGAACACACAATATTATGTTAGAGAATAATCCATTATATTATCTGAAATAAATCTTAAAATAAAAGTTCTGAGCTTTTTTAGGTCATGCACCTGGATGGATTCCCAGCCCTGGTCGATATACTCTGCATTCTGCACTTTGTTTCCTCCAGTGAGACCATACAAATACTATGGGAAAAAGTTGAATGAATCAATACAGTAGACTTGATGGTTAGATAGTGAACCATGCGACTGTAATCTTGTGTTCTGTGTATCAAAGCATTTTCAGAGGGTGGATAAGTTGCTGTGAAGTTGGTAAGCACATGGGGAGAGTGGAAAACATTATTTTACACAAAAAGCTGTATTTGGTTGGTTAGGTCATAAGGTTCTGACACACAAAATAGTACAATAACTGTTAACATATTATGAATAATTTAGCATATTATGCACATTATGAATAATTTTGCTAAGAAATTGTCCTTTTTTACTAAAATGGTGACAGTGGGTGCAGCATGTGTGAAGTTTGAGAGCTACTGATTTAAAGGGGAATTTGTATCGACCTCAAGTCTAATGGGTTAATAAATCTCTCCCTCTCTCTCTCGTTTTGTGTGACCAGCTGATAGAGCGAGTGGAGCTGATGTCGGGCTGCTGCAATGTTGGCAACTAAACCTTGCACGCATCAGTACACAGCATCTCACAATGCACAGTATTCAGAAGGACCACTACACACTGGAGAGCCAGCCAGCCAGTAAAGAGATGGCAGTGTGCGCACGCACAGGCAGGCACACACACACACACACACACACACACACACACACACACACACACACACACACACACACACACACACACACACACACACACACACACACACACACACACACACACACACACACACGTAAGTGTGTGTTAATGGAACGGGAGTACCCCCAGCATCCCACACAATCAAGTCCTCCTCCTGAGTGCTACAATTAGAATTTCTCAATATAGCTGCAAGCAGCGATACAACGGGGGCCATTGGCTCATAAAACCTGAACTTTACTTTCACCTTTTCACTCAAAGGTCCCAGGCAGGAGGTATAACATTTGAACTGTTATAGTGGGTGGTCTAAAGTTCAGATCACAAGTTAGAACAAGAAAGTTGTTCGCCATGCAGGAGTATCAACGTTTTATTGCTTTTGGTCAAGCGGTTCATGAGCTACGCCTGTTAAGATTATCATTTTCAATTGAGTGCTATAGCGCCACTTCTTGGCCAAAGGCTGTGGGCTTCGCGAGGGAATAGCCCTTTACTACTTCGCATAAATGACTGCACAGTTAAGCCAGTACCGTTCTTCCGAGTCTTTCCGAGCAACTTCCATTGAAATTAATTGCAGGGAGCGTGGTTGACTACACTCATAACTATGCGGTACCAACAGCTAACAAAGACTGTTGAGCTTCACACTGTGACAGGTGCATAATGGGAGTTTTACCTCCAGTGCGGAGCACAGTGCAGTACAGACCAGGTGTATCACCAACAACCAACAGTCAGTAGCTTGGTAATATACTTATTTGCCGTTGGCAACATAAACATTCAACATAATTATGAACGTTTCTACCAACAAATGAGTCTGGAAAGGAGGCTATCTCTTGGAGTGGGCATGGCTTATGGCGAAATACTTCCGAGGATTCTGATTGGTCTCTGGTTTCTTTGAAAAAAAAAGTTTACGTCATCGCACTGTGCTACTGAGAGCACATAGTCTGAGAGACCAAAATGGCGGCGACCATGGAGCAAAACAACGATGTTGCGATCGAGAAGGCTTTGTCTAAAACACAGGCATTAACAGGAATGTCTGCTCTAAAATCAGAGCAGTATTCGGTGGAATATCGCAAGTGAATAAAATAAGTCGTTGATAACTACTGTTGTTGTTTTACCCTCACTTGTTGTTCTGCCTTCTGGTGGTTAAGTCCACTCCAGGTATGGGATTTTAATTAGAATGGCGCTGACTGATGACATCGATACCCTGACGCCACTCAGATTCGTTGGAGCAACATCCAATCAGAAGCACTACGCAACAGGTGACGTCAGAGAAATTCGAGTCAAGCAGGTCCTTTCCAGCTCATTTGTCGGTGGAAACATAATGTTAATTATGTTAATGTAACATAATTACTGTATGTTGAATGTTTATGTTGCCAACAGCAAATGAGTATGGTACCAGGCTAAATAGTCAGACAACAGTCCCACTATTCCAATAGTCCAACAGTCAGTATTGTGTGTGTGTGTGTGTGTGTGTGTGTGTGTGTGTGTGTGTGTGTGTGTGTGTGTGTGTGTGTGTGTGTGTGTGTGTGTGTGTGTGTGTGTGTGTGTGTGTGTGTGTGTGTGTGTGTGAATAATTCCCCACTGTAGGATGACTGACTGACTGGCTGACTGACTGGATTAAAAAGCTAGTAATAAAGTAAAGCAATTTCCAAAAAAAAGTGTATACTGAAATAATTATGTGAATGCTGTACTGTAAATAAGTGAATGCAAAAGTGAGTGAATAAGTAGGAGTGAGTAAGTAGGCGAGTGAGAAAGTCTTTTAAATAAGCAAATCAGATGGTGGTAAGTAGGTAAGTGGGAAGAGCACATTGAAGATGTTCTAAAGCAGGGATAAAAATGTGTTTTTCAATCACACAACACAAGAGAGGGATGAGACATGCTCACACAGTAAAGTCCTGAGTGTTCATTTTACGGAGATCGTAAAGAAAGAAAACAACATGGAAGGATCAAACGAACACTTAGCATTATACATTGTGGTGTGTTTCTCTGCCACACACTTTCATCAATCATTCACGGTCCTCCGTCTTATCCAACACAGCTGTCAAGTCTCTCAACACATGCCCACACACAAACGCACGCACCACACATGCGGTCGCTGCTGACCATTTGCATGCCCTACGGCCTACGCTCAGTGGTTCAGAGGTTCAGGTGTACGACCACAACTGAACGCTACCAAACTCGGGTGTGCTTGACGCTTAATACTAATTAGAGTTGTAGTTACATCAAGCATCTGTAGGAAGTGTAAAAGAGCATCGAGACGACCATTCAAAAAAGCAAAACGTGTCGTCACAGCCGAAAATACGGGCAGCACACACACGCACGCACGCACACACGCACACACACACAGGCTAGATGGCTTTTCCGCGCTGCTAGCCAATGGGAAGTGACGTTGTTACATGGCAACTATCCTATGAGGGTATAACATAACATTGTGTCTATGAGCATATACTTTTTAAATGACGATCAATTTTCAACCGGATTGGTTTGTGGTAAACATCAGAGACGTCTGCATATACATGAGCTTGTATATGACGTTTTTAGAAAAATAAATAGTGTTCACAATAAAGCAAACCGTTTGTAAATCTTTCAAGTTTTGTGTGAGTTAAAGCCATTTTTCTTTGAGCTGCCAAAGAGCATACTGTATTGAAGTACCCCAGTAAGTTGGCCGCTGGTGAACTACGTCAGAGACTCCGCCTCGACAGTATCTATGAGTACACAAGCCAAGTCTGGATTGCCTTACAGTATTACACTGTATGTAGGTAGACTACATTTACTGTGCATACACAGTATATCAAAAAATACACATGAAAGCTATAAACACTGTATGCACACAAAGTTTTCAATGAAAGCCATGGGTCGCAGTGTCTTGTTCAACTCAAGCTGCACATACTACTATAAATTCCCCTTGCAGCATGAGCACCTGTGTGGGAGTTTGTATTACACACAGACATTTGATTATCTTATCCTTCTTTCAGTGCAGCATTATACTGCACTGCATGTCAATTGTTGACCTGTCCATCCAATGTTGTTCCATTGGACACATTAATGGACTTCAAATCCTACAAATGGGCCCCTAGGTAGTTTTGGCTTGCTTCTTCCCGACAGATTGTACTGCGGTACAAAGTTTTGGCATTGTGACATAGTCAATCAAACTTATCTTTATATATAGAAATCTTTTGAGAGTTTGAATGGTTGATAAAGTACATTTTGTCCTGATTTGAAGCGCTAAAAAGCCATTTTAACATGATTATCTTGGAAGTGGTGTGCCTTTGATGACTGGCCCGACTTTTTTAATTCAGTAACCATGGAGCTAAGGAATGGTTCATTAACAAAATGAATAGACTCCAGCATTCTTCATGTCTCCTAATAATGTGCACAGATACAGGAAGTAAATCAAAGATTGCCACTCTCACCATTTGCTTCTTGGGATGCATCCAATGGGTATGAGATTTAAAAACCCATTGTTGCTCTCAGCCAGTGGAAATAGCCGTTTAGTTGGTGTTTTTTCCCAAAACGACAACTTATCAGATTGCACACAATCAGCTACACCTGCAGTCACGGCACCTTGACGCCTCAGACCCAAGGATAATTTCACTCAGTTTCCTCTCAAAGCAATTTAAAACGCACTTTTTTGCTGTCATGGTATCATTTCTTGTCTACTACGCAACAGAGTGCGCTCGGAGCTTGAAGCAAAAGCACTTTGGCTATTTTTGTTATTCGTTGTACAATAAGTTACATATAGGGCATTATATGTGGAATTTTGCTATTTGTCAGCAATGCATTTTATAGAGGCTATACAGTATGCACAATACATAGTGCATAGCCTCAAAGTTGCGAAGCCGCAAAGTGGCTTCACAAAGTGAGTTTAATATCATTTAACATAGCCTGGATATATGGCAGGAGTTTTCAACAGGCGGTCCAGGGACCACATGTGGTCCCTGAGAGGATTCCAGGTGGTCCCCAGCTAAGATGATGGACAGTTGGTAACCAAATATCGTAAAAAGGAAACCAAATGGACCCTTACAGGTCCATTTGGTTTCATTTTACCCTCTCAAGGGTTAAATTATATTCAAACATCTGAATTACTTAGTTTTCAAAAATCTACACATTTAGAAAATGTAGGAGAATTGTTAATTTGACCAACGTTTTGCCAGTTATATCTCTCTAATATGTGAACAAAACTGGAAAATCCTTGGTGTACGACAGACTAAACTCAACATCAATTGGTGGTCCGTGGCTAAAATGCAGAATAAATAGTGGGCCCTGGTATGAAGAAGGTTGAAAAACACTGATATATATGGGGTAACAAGTCCTGAAAAGTGTTTTTGCCACTCAGTAGTGGTTCCTGCATAACGTCCGTGTGTGATGATGATGTCATGCAGATAGTCTCTATTGATTAAGCTTTTGAAAATGAAGGCAGGAAATATATTCTCTTATTCACAGCTTCTAATATCTAATCAGGAAAGATGAAAGGTCTGCCATGGCACCTCTTCTGGCTCTGCTATCATTTAGCCTCTCATTAGAATTAGACGTCTGCATCGACATAATTAGCCTGATGTTACAGAGGGATTGAAGAATATATCAAACCAGATGAATGACTAAGAATTTCCCTGTGTCCCTGATGCAGGCTAATTGTGTATTCCTATAGCGCACGCAGATTTGTTTTTGCTCACTGGCGTCAATAAAACGGTTAACCGCTAAGCTTTTGTTAATTATCCCGCAAAAAGGTATGTTTGCTCCACATTAACTGTGGGTGATGAATTATCTCTCCCTCCCTCCCCCGCCCCCTCTATAAATCAGGTCTCTAAAGCCTGTGCCACTATTACCACATGCATGCTTAAAAAACACTCATCTGTCTGCAGATGAGTGCTTGAGGCAAGCGACCCTTCTCCCCTGCAAGCTTCTCTGCTCTGCACTCTGACCATGATTGAAAGTCTTATTTTTTGACAGTTTGTTCAACGGTCATTTTCCTTAACAGATAATCTGTAAATACTGTGCCAGGATTTTATTAGAATCATACAGTATATCTTTTGTCAGTCAGTGAATCAATTGTTTTTTGCAGCTTGTTGATTATTTGGGAATCGTAGCATATTCTACAATACATTTACCTTTGCTCTCTACTAGTGTGGTCAACCTCCAGACCGCTATGTATTGATTCTCAACTTCCTTGACCACCTTGACCCCATTTAATCTTTCTCCATAGCAACATTCTCTCAATCATCCCCGCCTCTCAGCCCGCACTCTTGTCTTGTATATAAACCACTATGATGCATTGGTTTATAGACTTTCTGAAATAGCCATTACTTACTTATGCTACAAATCCACTCCTGGATTGTCTGCTCATCAACTTAACGAAGCAGAGAAACCAGAAGAACATCACACATGCTGAATGAATCAAAGAAAAATGGAACCCTCTCTACATGGACTTCAGAAACTTGAGATTTGGAAGAAAAAAAACCCAGCTGTATTCAAATGGACAAGCCTGGAGCCTGATTTTATATGGACCCAGTTGATGAGAAAAATGGCATCCCTTGGAAAGAATTCATATCATACTGCAACCAATCATTGGACCATTACTGCTTTGGATGCAGGCTCTAAATGCTTTCAAGACAATTTGGACAAATATGTGGGCCGCTGTTATTCAAATTCCTTGTGTTCCCAGAGAGTCAAACTTGTGTCACTAGTCATTACCCATCTGCATAATGTGAAATAATCTTTGAAAGCTACTTTCATATTGCAAGTCTCAAACACACAAAGCATATCACCAAAAAACATCCACAACGGCCCAGAAACAAGGCTAAAAGTAAGTTCAGTTTCAAATTCACGAACTCACCTTCCTTTCATCTAATTGAAAGGAAATACGTAATTAGGCAACAGGCATACGATGGCCCAGCAGCAGCCCTGTTTCAAGTCATGACAAAACAAGATAAGGAATCCCCAAGAAGTCCCATACAATGAACTAACAATCAAGAACCAAGGGCCAACAGAGGCTTACAAGCAGGGGCGGATCTAGGCATGGGGGGGGTGCAGTGCCCCCCTAAATACCCAGACACAGGCGATGAACCGCCCCATACCGTTTTCTCTTGCCCCTCTAACATGTTCTCCCCCCTCCCCAAATGGGACATGTTACATCCACCCCTGCTTACAAGATGTAAAACACAGTTTTGTTATTGCTCCTTTTCATGGTAATTGGTACATATCTACAGTATGGTCATGTGATCAAGACGGCATTCCTCATATCCATCCTGATTGGGATGAATTTGGTTTTCTTATTTTCTTTTGTATAATGCTTGCAATGGAAAAGCAACATGAAACTTTGCTACTTAACGCCAATTGTGGAAATTGCCCAACCAATGCAAGTTAGCATCAGGCAAACTCATTTCTTAAAAGGACCACTTCACCACTTTTCTACATATATTGATCATATAATAGGTTAGCCCCGATACGTTCCCTCAATACTCTACGCTCACTCTGTAGCTCCGAGATGAGGTCACGAGTCGAGCTTCGAAATCGCCGTTCAGAAACGGCGCATGGTTTCCACAATACACGATTCTTACCTGTTTCTGCACATGTAATCCAAACAGTGAAGGACCCTACGCACGTATAACTAGGTTAACATTATGTACGGAAGAGAAAATCCAACCCGAAACTTGAACAGAGCACTTATATCTCTGCTTTTGTCAGACAGTTTTATGTTTTCGTCGCCATGTTGCCGCACATTACTGCCCCCTCTGGTCAGATTCTATGCATGGATTGCAATGCAACATATGGGAACGATCTGGCCAGAGAGGGCAGTAACGTGTGGCAACATGGCGACGAAAACATAAAACTGTCTGACAAAAGCAGAGATATAAGTGCTCTGTTCAAGTTTCGGGTTGGATTTTCTCTTCCGTACATAATGTTAACCTAGTTATACGTGCGTAGGGTCCTTCACTGTTTGGATTACATGTGCAGAAACAGGTAAGAATCGTGTATTGTGGAAACCATGCGCCGTTTCTGAACGGCGATTTCGAAGCTCGACTCGTGACCTCATCTCGGAGCTACAGAGTGAGCGAGTATTGAGGGAACGTTTCGGGGCTAATAATAGGTTCTCACTAATGTACATGATAAAATACCACTATACCACAGACTTTCGACTCAGTCTGTGGCTCACAGGAGGGCTGTGGGCAGTTCAGAAACTTCTTCCAATGACATCATCAATGGTGCAGAAAGCTGAAGAATGATGATGTAATTGAACTGTCCACAGCCCTCCTGTGAGGCACAGACTGAGTAGGAAAAAAATAGTTTTATTTTATCATGTACGTTGTACATTAGTGAGGACCTATTATATGAAGATAGATTGAAAAGTGGTCCTTTAACATAAGTATAAGGGGGAGTACAATGAAAAGTATGGTGAGATGAGATATATGCATACAACAGTAATATTGATATAAATCAAGGTTTGTGCAAGTATCATCCAAGTGGTGATTACACAATGACCCTACTGCTATGCAGTTCACTGCATCATGTCTTCAGTTTGACAAGCCTCAATTAAAAGCACAGATTCATGATGTCATCAACTACACAACAGATTAAAAAGGATAGTTCAGCTGTATGAAATAGTTGTTGTAGTTATTGTGGCGTCAACTGCATTAATTGATGTCCAGAGTCCCGTGATGGGAGCTCTGCTCTGGACATCAATTAATACAGTTGACACTACTACAATAATGACACGTATTTCATTCAACTTGAGTTAAAAAAAATCCCAACTATCCCTTTAAGACAGCTCGAACCAAGTTGAATGAGCCATTAAGGCTCTCATAACTTGACAATATTGTCTCTGTCGGGTAGAAACCTTCAATATTTTTGTTCACATATTGATGCCCTATACATGTTGTTGTGACAATGTTGCACATAAGTAGGAAAATCCTATCCAATATAGACTTCAAGCTCACAACATGGCATTGTACTGTAACTCGCTGTGTGCTTAGTAAGGATACCATAAACTGTATGAACAGGTTCTCTATTGGCTACTTCTATAGTAGCCTTACAGGACACGCGTATCCCACAGCCTGGAGCCATGATTGCGCTTTGATTACTCATGCATTTAGATAGATATTCAGGAAGGCCCATGGCCTGTGTGCAGAAGACATGAATGCCTGCCTATTAATATACAATATTAGCTCCAAACATGCAAACGTGCACGCGCGCGCGCGCGCACACGCACACACACACACACACACACACACACACACACATGCACACGCACACGCACACACACAAATCTCCCAGAAGACCATACAGATGCAGATCTAGTTTACACGTAACTGCAATAGCCAATTAGATGCAAACTCCACCATAGATGCACTATGAATCATGCCACGCAATACGGGAGGTCATACCGTATTTTTCCAAATATGGTGTGTTTGAATATTAAACGCTCAAACGTGTAAAAGGAAAACATATATTAGGGTCCCATGCGGTTAGCTCAACCGTCTGGGCACCTAGGCTGCCAAGCCAGCCTGACGGCGTGCCCCAGGTTCGATTCCAGAGGCCGGCGGACTTTGCCGCATGTCACTCCCCATCTCTCTCCCCTTTTCCTGTCTAATTACTGTCCTATCAATAAAAGGCATAAAAGCCCAAAAGCAAAAACATATTAGGAGCAGTGCAACGGTCAATACCACGCTACTCCTTCCTGATATTCTTTGGGAAGATTGGTGTAAATTACTTATTGCAGTAATGTTACATACACGGTGCATCACCAAAGGTGCAATAAAACATAGTAAAATCAATTGACATATGCTTTTTAGTAAGGGACATATTTCAAAGGTTTGTGTGATTTGCAAAACCATTTACAGATGTTTCGCATTCACAGCAACACTGAATCCACAGAAATGCGGGTGATTCCAATATGCGTGCACACGCACACGCACACACACACACACACACACAAAGAAAACACTCTTTGCTTTAAATGTCCAGCACACGTACGCCCGGCGGGCGAGGAGGAGGAGGGACTCACCCAGTAAGAACGACCACAAAGTCCATTACGTTCCAGCCGTTGCGGAGGTAGGAGCCTTTGTGGAACGCGAAGCCCAAGGCGATGATCTTAATGCCGGCTTCAAAACAGAATATTCCAATAAAGTAGGGCTCTGTGTCATCCTACAGAAAAGAGAGGGGGAGATGGAGAGAGAGAGAGAGAGATAGAGAGAGGGACAGAGATAAGAGTTTTTTGTTAGATGTAAGAGAGTAGTTAATGAAGCATGTAGTGGGAGATGAACGAAACACAGAAAGGAAGAAGGTTCCTTTTACTTAAACTGAAAGTGATGAACAGAGCTCTCCCAGTGGATGAAAGGAGGAGAAATATAGTGAGATTAATAACATGGAGAACATAGTATAACCAGGAGAAATCTCTGTTGGTATTTAGACCCGCTTGTAGACTTAATTAATTCTGCAAGTTAATGGAGAAGTCTATTGACATGGTGGGGAAACAATATAGCAGATTTTTAGCAAGAGTGATGGAAATAGGTGAATTTGAACAACATCCCATACCCCCATTTTTATTTTTATTGTATTTAAAATAACAACTAGACCTTTTTTTTGGAAATATATAAACTGCAAATACAGGTAAGCCTTCAGGGGTGGTATTCCCCTTTAATGAAACATGACAATATACTGTATGCAACAGGCCACAAAAGAAACGACAACATGCAATCTCTATTCCACGAGAAATGCACATAACTTCATGATTGTGTGAGGCATATTGTGCAATGTGCATTTTCTTTCACAGAAGGAAAAGGAAATAAGACAAAAACAGCTTAACAGTTCACCACACAGCCAAAGAAGGACTCGGGAGGGTGTGCAAAAAAAAAAAAAAAAAAAAAACGGGAGCCAAATGTACCCTCATGGTTCCATTTGTTTACTCTTGCGGGTTAAATTAGTGTGGAGGATTTCGCGGTGAACGCTTTTCATCTGAAGCGCACTCATGCGGACGGTTGACTGAACCCTTGGTCTCCGTCCAAGTAATCAGACATATATGACAGGAACGCTTCTCCCTTTTAGCCTCATTCGTAGCAGGGGCGGATGTAACATTTTCCGATTGGGGGGGGGGGGGGGGCAGGAGAAATTGGTATGGGGGCGGCTTCATCGCCCGTGGCGTGAAGCGACACGGGAGATGAAGCCACACCCATACCATTTTAGGTTACAGGACTTATATTAGCATCAATAATAACATCAGTTGTTGATGAAGTTGCAACAGACACGCAGCATGCATAAAGCTAAAGGTCTGACTCAGAGAGTCTTCTGTTTTCAATGATGAAATGCTGTTGGTTTAATGGTGCCACAGCTGTAGTTAGTTAGTAGCAGTGGCAGTATTTCAAATCATTTTAAATATAGGTACTTTAAATTGAAATCTCTTGGGTTGTTTTGCATGCCATGTTGGTGGTGGGGCAGACTGGGCATTTAGGGGGGCATTGCCCACCCATGCCCATGCCTAGATCCGCCTCTGATTCGTAGTTTTCCACGCAGCAGTGTCGCGCGTCGCAAATAATAGCCCTGACCCGCAAGCCCCGGACATGCCGCACCGTGAGCTTGTAGATCTGCTGTTTTTTTTTCTTTTACACCGCCGTACGGCGAAGCATGACTTAGGCTTTTGCCTCCGCTACTGCTAGCAAGGGCCTGGGGATTTATTCACTGGGCACTAGCAGAGTATATTGCACGCCTGTATTAACCTCATTCTCTCTCTCTCTCCCTCCCTCTCTCTATCGCTCTTGCTCCTTCGTTCTGGGTCTGTACATACTACAACCTGACAGGATCTCCCACGCAGCCCCCAATGCCACCCAACCCCCCTCCACACACACACACACAAATAATATCCACATAAACCAGAACGACAGCCTGGCTGGAAACCCCCGCCACGATCCGATACGTGACCTTTTCTATACAGTGTCACATTCAAATCTAAGGTCGGCGACCAACAACCACGACCATAATAGATACCGTCTGCACGCCTGAAGAGACAGTGCAGTCGTGGGAGGTACTGTAATTAAAAGGGGAAGTCCACCCATTTTCAACATTCTAATATGTCATTAGTATACCCTAGAGGTGCTGGGTTCCCAAGAAATGGAGGTCTGAAGAAAACCACTAACATGGTGAAACATCTTGATGACATTATCAAGATGTATTTTCACCATGTTAATGGATTTCTTTAGACCTCCATTTCAGAAAAAATGTTGAAAATGGGTGGAATTCCCCTTTAAGTATATTTATTACATTTTTAGGTAGTTTTACTTCACGCTGTATACTTCTACTACTCTACTCCTCTATAGTACATCATAGCGGCAAATATTGCACTTTTTTTTTTTACTCCACTACAATTACTTGACAACTTTAGTGACTAGATACTTTGCAGATTTAGGATATTATTAATACACTTGGATTAATCAATGATCATTTATGGCCCATTTTATTGTTTGTCTGTACACAAAAATAGCCAATCTACAAGCTCAGACGTTAGGAGTATGGCTTTAAATCCTGAGGTTTCCCATGGCTGTATGTTTTGCACAAAAGTGATCTAGAGGACATCCCTACTATATATATCCATAGTTCAAGATTATTTTATTTTGTAAACTAGTAATGCCCTACTTTGATGTATGAGTCCAGACACAAACTGACAGATCTTCTAGTTTTGTTCCATCTTCCATCTTTGTTCCATCTTTGAAAGTAATGTGAAATTGAAACACAGCTTCTTTTTTCCCCTTTTCCTGAAAAGTAACATTTTTGGAGGGGTTAAAGCCAAAATAAATCCCAAGACTGAAATTTATTTTCAGACCATGTCCCAATATGTTACTTTAGAAACATGGCAAGAGCAGCGCACACCAATATTTTTGTTTCGCTTAAGTTCTGGACTGCCTGTGTGAGTGCCAATGCTTCATTTTATAGAAGTATCTTCTAAAGTTCTGTTGTATTCTATTGCTAGTCTGGCCAATTCAAATACGCAGATCTTGCTTTTTAGTTTAGAGATCACTTGACTACTGTTTTGACGTCATCCACAACGCGCCATCACTACACCTTCCCCTTATTATTTATTTTTGCAGATATGCACTGATCTCAGAAATAACCCCTAAGGAATCCTCAAGACTGAAATCAGTCCCCAGGACTGAGAACTTTAACCCCTGAGATACAAGTTTTCTACCTGACAGCGACAACACTGTATCTGATCAATCATACTGGCACTATTGTATTTTTCGGTGAGCGACACAGCCAAGAGACCATGTATAAATCAAGCCTCAGTTAACAATATAAAGGAGCCGCCGACATAACGATCCTTACATAATGGCTGGGCTGGAGGGCTCTTTGAATGAATGAATAATGTTGTAGATAGAGGCAATGTGTTACCATCTATTATGTATGCATGTAAAATGCTTATGAATTATATATCGCCACAAAAAGTTCGGAAATCCAACTTTGGTCCATTATAGCTCCCCTTTGATAAAACCGATTGGTATCATATTATATACCATTTTTATCATTGATTTGTCCCCTTTACAATGAGGTACATTATGTAATGATCCGGCATTCGTGGAATGAGAAACAATGCTAAACATGTGTCTTGCGGTCCAATTTTTTTTGCCAAAATCCACTGCAATTTTTTTCTGTTGGAATTCACTCTCGTTTGACTTCAAATGATGGCAGGTGCGTGCCAATCACAGGTGTGTGCCTGCTGGCACCTGTACGTAAGTCCTGCAAATTGCTTTTGTGTGTGACCCAAGCAGCAGTAACACTGGTGAAAAGATGCCACGTCTGTCCCTTCAAGACAAGGCCCGTGCGATAGGGCAATTGGAAGCTGGTGTTCCAGGATACAGAGTAGTGGGAGTGGAGAGGATGGAAGCTGGTGTTCCAGGATACAGAGTAGTGGGAGTGGAGAGGATGGAATGGCCTGCCATGAGTCCAGACCTCAACCCAATTGAACACTTGTGGGATCAGCTTGGTCGGGCTGTGTATGGTAGAGTGACCCACAGAACCACGTTGGCTGACTTGAAACAGATGCTGGTTGAGGAATGGAATGCAATCCCACAGCAAAATGTGGCTGCATTGGTGAGCAGCATGAGGAGGAGGTGCCAAGCTGTTGTGTCTGTGTTTGGTAATACCACACGCTACTGAGTTCCCTGTCACTGAGTGTGAAATTAATAAAGTCTAAAAATGTCCAATATGTGTTGTGTTTTTACTTTGTACTGTGGAAGAGAGTAATCATCCAATTTGCTAGGCAACGTAAAGCAATCAATACCATACATTTGCCATTTTGGCAAAAAAAATGGAGCGCAAGCCACATGTTTAGTAGTGTTGCTCATTCCACGAATGCCGGATCATTACATGCTGTACCTCATTGTAAAGGGGACAAATCAATGATAAAAATGGTATATAATACGATACCAATCGGTTTTTATCAAAGGGGAGCTATAATGGACCAAAGTTGGATTTCCGAACTTTTTGTGGCGAGTTTATATCGCCGCTGTCAGGCAGAAACCTTGTATCTCTATTCAGTTTTTCTTTTAATGATGTTTGTTATTATTATTATTATTATTATTATTATTACCACTATTATTATTATTACCCTTTTTGTTTATTATTGGCCAAATTTGTCTCAGAAATTGACAATCTAGTTTTTATAGTAGATCTGCTTTTTTATTGTTCTTATTTTAGTGAAAGCAACTGAGTCTGTGTGTGGGTTTTATAAATATTGAACCATTTCCTGAAAAGTCATAATTCAGGTAGGACATACAAGCTTTCTTTCCAGCCAGCATGTGGCAGCAATGTGCTCCCTCTACAGGGGCCTTTGGAGGACAGCGTGGGAACTCCCGGAAGATTTCTGTGTCAAAGTCTTGCAATGGATCTGAAATACTGTTTAATTACCTCCAATTACAGCCCATGAGTAAATAATGGCGGGTTCCTTCCTTGTTCTAATTAAAAGGATGCTTGTTCCACTGCGACGTCAAGTTGTGGGAGTAGACAGGAGCATTCTGAGAAACCCACCACGCTAATGGCTTTCTCAGGTGCTGAGGGCTACTGTTTGTTTCCTTAATCGAGACCCATCTGATGCTGATGCTGCATCGCAATTAGAGGGATAATTGAAAACAAGACAAAAATGCATAGCCCACAAACAGAGGAACCTACAGACAGGGGCGTTTTTGACATTAGGCAGACTATGCAGTTGCCTGGGGCGCCATGTTGGGGGGGACATGACCAAAATAAGGATCAACTCAAGGAGGAATTCACCCTTCATGCTTTTTTTTCCGTGCGTTTTCCTTACATTGTCTGGTTTTAGCGGCACAAAGTGAACTGGCGAAGTTCAAATGCTGGTTTAAGCCGAGCATGTGTATGACGCGCAGCTGGGGGAACATGGAGCAAGAGGAGGGGATCAAAGGAAGCTTACCGAGAGGCTCCGCTGACTCCCAGAATGGGAACACTGAGAAAAGACACAGGACTCACTCTGCTGAACGCAGAGGGTGTCCCAGGCCCTAATGAGGGAGGCTGCTTTTCCAACTTGGTCTATTTATTTCATTTAAAGCCTTGGGAACCAACAATTCCCTAACCATGTAGCCTACCTCCTGTTGCTTGAGGACTAGGCAGCTTGATATACAAGTATGTCCCCCCAGCCATGATGTTGTACGGCCAAGTACAAAGTACACACCCTGGACAGGAGGATGGACAGGCTAGTTTGTCGCAGGGAATTACCCCCGATCCAGCAACAACTGATGCTGAAGCATGGAGGCATCGGGTATCATTTCATAGTGGACTGGACCCCGACCTCCGAGTCAACTAACACCACAATGTTAAATCCTGAGTGTTCAGAATGTATAGAAAATGGATCAAAGTGGACCTGGAACTTGGGAGAAGTTCAATTAACCCTGAGGGAAGTAGTGATTGGAGATTCATTGCAAACACATCATTTGTTTTTAACTTGATCGGCATTTGATCGATTCATCAACCGGACCAATTTATTAATCTGTGTGAATAATGGCTAAGTCTTCACAGAAATGTCCCTCCCTCTATCCCTCTCTCCCCCTCATACAGGTTGTGAAAGGTTGCTTGGAGTAAGTTAAATAGCGTATGTATAGGGTAAGTACATTGTGTCTCCCTTACCAGGCGTTCTGACATCGGTGTCTTGTCGCTGGCTGGTAGGTGCTGCTCCAGAGCCAGGACGATGCAGTTGGCAATGATGGTGGCCAGGATCATGTACTCAAATGGAGTGTGGGGGGTTAAGGAAAACATTGATCCAGTTGAATTTCATGCCAAGCAAGACGACAAAAATACATCATACATCATCATGTCATGCCCTGAGATTTGAACCCACATCAGAACCAGTATGTCTACTGTTGAATTATAAAGGGGCTTTACAGACGGGGAGTAACAAATCGCGCCTTCTAGTTCATTTGCAACGGGACCGGCGTTTTGTGCTTAGAAAGCGCCGTGCGATGAAGCAAGCGTGTGGCGAAGAACGTTATCGCACGGCGTCAAGTGTTGTTTGTTGAGTGCGTGCTCGCTCCGTACGCATGCCCGCATTTGATTTTAGACCTCAATTCTATGAGCTTTTTTTTCACGCTACACGATTCTCATCTGTCGGCACTGAGTGGCACAGTGGAATCGCCACGATGATGCGGTCAGTTAGCACTCCCCATCTGTGAAGCCCTTAACAGAGAGCTTGTTTGGGTGAGATATTTCCCTTTGAATTTCATGCAATACCTCTTGTTAACCTGTAGAGTTTGTATAAAAGCAAATAGTCATATTGCATAACATGTTACCGTATGTCAGATGAAATAATATTTCACACATGAAGTCACTGTGTGAATTGTTTAAAGCAAGTGCATCTTTTTCCTGGGAGTGCGATTCCTGTGAGCAGTGTAAAGCGTGCATGTTTGTTTTCTGTTTGTGCATATTAATGATGCATCATAGTGTACATTTACTCAAACAGTGTACTTTGTAATAAAAACAGCTTTTCTTTTCTGCTGTGCGGTGGAAGCCCCTCTAGAAAGAACACAGCTATCCTTGAGCTCAAGATCTTTCCAGATGGTTGACCACTTCAATCCATTTCAATGGCTGTTTCATTCTGCGATCCATTTTACGGGGTCATTCCCCCTGAGGGCAAGTTCCTTTTGTGGAACTCTGGACTAAAAGTATATAGAATATAAGGAATTATGACCGTGAAAGACACATATGTATCTGGAATGCTTTGCACATGTCTTAATGAGACAGCCTATAGTTCAGAATATACAGCCAGGATGGGAATTTGCCAAACAAAATGTGAACGAATTTATAGGCGGTCTTCTTTGCAGCATGATGTGATGTGCTTCATTTGGACAACCGTGGCCACCCTATGAAGTCATGGGGGCAGGGCTACATTGATAAGCGTTATTATTAATATTACATTTCAGAGAGGGCTGTTCTCACTGTCGCCCACACGGCAGATCTAACTGTCTGGTCGCGTTTGTCATTTCACCCCTTTGGTTGTCCAGGCTAGAGGGTGGCGTGGGCGAGTTCAGCACCATGGAGAGAGGGCTCAGGCAAAAAAAAGGGAAAGAAAAAAAGAAAAACTGGCTGCATATAAACAAACCCAATGACTACACCAGTCGCTCCAATGCTTATTCATGTGAAGGACCCCCCACAATGATACCCATTAGCCTGCGCACCCCCGTTTGAAGAGACATGGCTGGGAACCCCCATAAGAGAAGATTTCTAGCAGTGATTTTCAACCCATTTAATTTCAAGCTCCCCCCAGCTTGACATGCATTAGTCTACGGACCCCCATTTAATGGCTTCTTTTTCACTCTGGAACCCCCAATTTATATTCCAAAATCAATGTTAATTTAACTCCAAGAGTGTAGGCCTACAGATGGAACCAAATGGACCTGTTACATTACCCATAATAATGGTCCATTTGGATCTTAACTTTCATTTAGTTGTGGAGACCCTGGAACTCCTCGAGGACCCCTGGCCCTGGGGGTCCCCGCACTTTGGGAACAACTGGACTACGCTACAAAGTTAGTAAATATCTGAATATTCCCAAAATATTCCGCCAATTCTTGCAGCTGTAAATAGGATGAGACATACACGCACCACCGGGGCATAATGGATTAGGATATATAGGAGCCCTACTTGATTATTATCCCGATTACTAAGGGAATATTGACATGCGTGTGTATAAACGTAACCGAGGCGTTTTACAACATTAGAGCAGGCTCTCCAAGTCAGTTGAGCAATCACTTCAGCATACACAACAACGAGCAAGCAGAGGGTATTTTCAGAAAGAAAAAAAAAGATTCGAATGTCTGTTTTTAAAGCTGATAATTTAGCGATGTTGGCGAACGTCATCGCGTCTTTCAATGTGGAAGCCCCGCAGTGCCAATTAAATGATTGTTACATTTAGGCCTACATGTTTTTGGCAGTTGTCCAACGAGTAGTCGCCTAACGATAAAGACGAGAGGAGCGACAGGTGCTGTTGATTGTGAGTGGATATCGCAGAACAACTGAGAAAGATGTTGGATAGATAAAACAGGCTATGGGCTATGGCCTATGAAAGGCAAAGTAGGATTTCCGATTATGTGCATCTGGGAACACATAAAAGTGCTTCTATAAACATGGTGCGATTGCATATCCTAGCGTGAAGCATAGATTAAAGGGGGATTCCACACATTTTCAACGTTTTAACATGTCATTAATATACCTTAGAGATGTTGTGTGGACATGATAAAAAAAAGTTCCCCCAATTCTGTATTTCCTAAAAATGGAGGTCTGAAAAAATCATTAACATGGTGAAATACATCTGATGACACCATCAAGATGTATTTCACTATTTTAATGATTTTTTTTCCAGACCCATTTTTCCTGAGAGGGTACAAATGGAACCAAATGGACCCGCTAGGGTCAATTTGGTTCACATTTGTATCCTCTCAGGAAAATTTTGAAAATGGGTGGAATTACCCTTTAATGATGGTGGACATAAAAGTTACAGTGCACTTACAGTTACTTATACAGGGCTACAGTAGTAGCCTAAAATATACTGTATATATTATTGGAATTAAGGATATGGCCACTCAGTGATTCGCTTTGCATACTTCCTTATGAGATTGTCCTCACGAAAGATGAACAGGGAGCGGTTGACGGTGAGGCAGTTCTGTTTGACGGGGTTGGGGTTGTATATGGCCATGGTCCTGGCTCTCTGAGCCATCGACTGCTTGTACATCCTCTGACCGCCCGGAGCCCCTCCGGGTCCGCCACCTCCACCACCACCGCCCCGATGGGCTCCTCCACCACCTCTCCCAGCGCCCGGACCACCCCTCCCTCCTCCTCCACCGGGTCCACCACCATAGCGGCTGGGTAGATCTTCTGCGAAGCGAGCCATTCTGGAGGAAACAACGTATAGATCCAACAGGGAGAAGAATCCACACTGGTGTCAGTGAGAATGAAAGGATCGAGACGCATCACAACAACAACAAAAAACACCCCAAACCAAACCCACGGCTTAGCGTTTATAGTGTAGAAGAGTTTGGAAACTAAAAACGGCTAAAATTGCTCCGTTCATGTCCATGTCCATTCACTCATATCCTCCGTGGATTTAAAACGCGTAAAAACAGTTTGGTGCCAAAGGACGAGCCTGCAGTTGCGAGCGCTTCAAAATAGCGAACAGTTCATTTAGCCTGTTCCTCGTGGGAAATAACACTGGGCGAGAAAAACACAAACAAAAGCGCGTAACTCTATGTTGTGTATTGGCAACATCGTGCCAACACAAAAAGAAACACCAGTTGAAAGTCGCCTAGAAACGTCACAGTCGAAATCACGATGAAGCCATCAGGAAGCGAATGTCTTTTGGCTCGTTTAGGTTTCAGCTGCCAGCCACATCATGATAAACCAAACCAATCCTCGCGCTATCCATCGCATTCCCCACAGTGATATCCGCCTGATCGCCTGCTGCCTGCAAGGGACTTCAGTGTAACCTTCAATGTAGTCAGAACGAGCGCGTGTGAGTGACCAGGGACGTGAACAGGGCCGGATCTAGAGGGGGCAGGGGTGGGCTAGTGCATGCTGTGCACCCAATGAAAGGTATCAGTGGTTTTTCAACCAGTAGTAATCCTTGAGCCTGGTCAGGGTTCCAGGTGGTCCCCAGGCTAAATAGTGGAAAGTTGGTTAACCAGATGAGAGCCAAATGAAACCAAATGGACCCTTGCGGGTCCATTTCATTTCAGGTTTACACTCTCAAAAAATATTATCTATCTATTATCTAAAATATTCATCATGTGAATTTGCCCAAGTCTACACAACTAAAGAATGTAGACTAATGGTCATTTTCTGTATGTTTGATTGTCCAAAAGCAAAATAAATGCCTAGTTTTGGGGTTTGTGGGGCTAAAATATCAAATGGTGGTCCGTGCCTCAAATTCTGAATAAATAGTGGGCCCTTCAAAAAGATTAAAAAACACTGCTTCATATGAAAAACTTTGGAGTTGCCCTCCCTGCTATTATTCCAGCCCACCCTAGTAAGGCTGGCTAAATCCGGCCCTGGACGTGCACAAATAAGACATCAAAAGGGGCTTAACCCCCCACGCCCTTTTGCCAGCTGTCTGCAAAAAGAACTGCCCTTTCCGGAACACGAACGCCTCATTCAGCCTATCTACATGGTGAAAGAAGAAAGTGCACGACTTTCTTCGCGACTCCTCTATATGCAACCCATACCAGAAAGCAGCTTTCAGGAGAATTGCTTTTCCCTGAAGTCTTCTTATTTGAATAACCTGTCCTACAGTATTTTTGTTAAACACATTTGTTTAAAAATCCACGACGTAGCATATTCACCTGCACTAGCTAAATAATTCTGGGCTGCGCACCTAAAAATAGCAAACCAACAAGCTTGTAAATCTGGTATTTTTTGTCTAAAAGTGTCCTCTTTCGTGATTTCAGTCCCCTCTGACAATATCTGCACGTCCCTGCATGTGACCAAGACCGCATATCGGTTGCTGCTGGGGCGCACCGGCTGTGGGCTGAAGTGAATAGGCTAAGATAGCCCTGAAACATGACAGTCATTATCATGACAGTCATGCAGTGACTTAGAGTTTTATGCGGGTCGCTACATTTACATTCAGAACGTGTACATAAACATATAAAGCATCCACCCATCATGTTTCTACAGGTGTTAAACACTTGCAGCGCCCGAAATTAGGATTGCAGCGTGCCGCGTTGTTTAATAAAAAGCATTGTTATCCGAGCTCGCCTGGATACTTTTCTGGGTTGGGGTAACTTTGGCAACACAGAGATGCACACCGGGAGCACACCCTCTATTACTTTCTATTGGAAGTGCGGTCAGCGTGAATAGAATACAGCCAATATACAACGAAGTACTTTATATTTGAAATCGGAATATTTATGTACACGTTTTAACGTAAATGTAGCGATCCTCGTAAAACTGGATTAAGTCAATGAATATATGACACTCGTGAAGTACGAGCGTCATGCGATGCATGGAGACTGCACGCTACTAATGATCTCGGAAAAAAACGCCTGGAGCACAAACCAAGTAATTTAAGCACGATCTTAAAGCACAATCCATTCTTTCTTTCTGCAGCAACTATAGGGCACTTAAACATGCATACAGTTTACTGAGACAATAATGACTGATGAATTTGATTTAATATTCATTTATTTAGGCTATCCATTTTTTGGAAAGTGATTGTCTGAAAATAGAATATGCTGCTCAGTAAAGTCGCCAATCTTATTCCCATAGGACATATCCAACCAATGCTGGAGATTGTGGTTCATTGGGTGAATCACAGGTCAAGAAACAGATACTGTATACCCTCACAAAAACATGTCATTATCTTGCTGGTTTCAAAATTGCCTCCCCCTCCCCCTGGGCAGGGGGAGGCAGGGACACCTGATGGATGGTATAGAAACTGATAGGATAGCATACATGTCCAAGCACTATGCCAGGTGAAAAGTCTGGACGCTTATGCATTGAGGGAAGCATGAGGTTAGTCCGTTGGTCTACCCAGGTTGGCAGAGGGAGTGTAGAGCCCCCAAGATTACTGTACATTAGATAAACTAGGTGAAAAGAATGTGTCACAAAATCATGAGATAAAAAAATAGTAATAATAACAGCAATAATAAATAATTCCGATAATACTGTTTTCTGTTGATTAAATGGTGAGATTCGTAAGGGATAGCCTGGGGGGAGGGCGGCGCTGAGCTCCAGGGGTCTAGCTGCAGGCGATTAGAAGCCGACAAATTCCCTAGCTAGAATGCTCTACATTTGTGTAAAACAACCCTGAGGTTGACCTTAACTCACAATATAAATTATATGTCAAAATACCTATGTTAAAGTGCCCATTGATGAACATAAGCCTGGGTGCAAAACATACATACACATGAATGAAGAACAAGTGTAAGTATGCCTATTGGTTCATGCATAAGGCATAAGGATAGGAAAGCACTATGCCCTCACCACTTAATCGGTCTGAGTCAGACAGCTTTTAACACAACCTTCAAAATGATGACATTCATCATAATCCACTAACGGGTACTTAGACGAAAAAGAAAAAAAACACACTACTACTCTAAAGACTAATCTAAAAATAATTAAGTATAAATTCAGCGTTAATCCTTAGAGTTGACTCACTATTTCTGATGTGCAGACATGATTCATTTAACATAAATTAGATTATATGATATATATGATAGATTATATATTATGATCATAGTTTGGATAAATTAGGGACTTCTATATAATGTAGTCTTTATCTAGAGGTATATGATAAAGACCACAGAGTAGACCTACTAACCCACTTAGTTTACCTTTCACTTTATGTCTTGTTTTGCATTGCTTCTAGGGCACATACCCCAATCCCATGCACATTTGACAATATAAAATGTCCGTCTCTCTCCCTATCAGAGATATTTGACGAAGCAAACAGAGCTGCATTCTAGTCTTGGGCAATACCGTTTACCGCAATGTTGGAAATCAATACAGAGTAATATTGTTGGGTCTATAAAAAATATCGAATACACAACAGGGGTAGACATTATGGGAAATTTGCCACTGGCCCGCTTTTAAGAATCACTGGCCCCACAACTGTAACCACTGGCCCAGGTAATCGATCCCCATAGTCTGCAAAAAAGACCACCATTTATTAATGCATTAAATGCATTCAAGTTAACAGCACTCTTTTCATGGGGGTCAAAACCAGTAGACCATTCAGCAAGCTGACCCTTATACAATGCAGAATGCCTAAAATATTTTTGTACATGTGTTGTACAACAAATGTGTAGGTGCCAACGAGGGCATTTTACCACTGGCCCCATCGGGCCAGTATAGGGCGCCATCTGGTGGTCCGCACGTGTTTTCAAACCTGTTTCGGGCCATCGGGCCAATTATAATGTCGACCCCTGCACAATATGGTCAAATACAGACATTATACAGTATTCTATTAAATGTGAGCAATGAGACTTTTAATTGTAACTATACAAACAATTTTCACGTTACACACATGCCTAAAATAGCCTTTATTTGGGCTAGGCGTTTTGGAAACAATGCATTTCCAACTCCAGTTTTTCCCTATTTAGGCTGATTGAATAGCAGAGCGCTCAGTTTCTGAACCTGCAATTCTGAGAACTAGGTGACTGCTGGAACGTGTCGACTCTGATTGCACTCTGATTAACATCAAATATCGAGCTAATTAACACGTTATCAATACCGATATTAAAAAATCAATACCGCCCAAGACTACTGCACTCAGACACAAGCTCTAGCACAGCCTGCACAGGTACATTTACAAAGCTTGTGACTCTAAGCTCTGGACAGTAGCTACAAGAGCTGAGGGACATGACGCTAGCAGGATACAGAACTACTGTAGGCCAAGGCTAAACAGACCCGATAAAAACCTGATTTTGTACCATACTGTACATCAGGGGTTTAACAGCTGGTCCGGGGACCACCAGTGGTCCTTGAGAGGGCTCCAGGTGGTCCCCAGCAAAGTTGGTTAACCAGATGTAACTCTTGAGAACGTAAAAATGAAACCAAATGGACCCTTGCGGGTCCAAGGGTCCATTTGGGGTCCAAGGGTCCAAATGCAGCAAGCGTCCATTTGGACCAAGGGTCCAAATGGACGCTTGAAATGAAACCAACGCTTGAATGAAACCAAATGGACCCTTGCAGGTCCATTTGGTTTCATTTTTACACTCAAGAGTTAAAATATTCATCATGTGAATTAGCCCACGTCTACACAACTAGAGAATGTAGAAGATTAATGGTTATTTTGATCTGTATGTTTGACTGTTGTTTCCCAAATCCAACCTGGAATTGTGGACAAAAGGAAAAAAAATCTTTAGTTTTCGGATCTGTGGGCCTAAAATGTCACCAAATGGTGGTCCGTGGCTCAAATGCTGAAGAAATAGTGGTCCCTGGTGTCAAAAAGGTTGAAAACCCCTGCCGTACATTGACAATAAACCATTTAAATTAAACCACAGTAGAAGGGACCTGGCACAAAGTGTCAAGGGTTAGGCTTAGGGTTAGGGTCAAGATCCCTTCTACTGTACATACTGTTGTCCAACCTCTGTACAATGTTATATAGATTTCTCTTTGGGCTCCAATATAATAGTCAAATATGTTATGGTTAACATGGCAACAAACAAAAAACCGTGCTGTAATGGATGATCGATTTGAAGATATTTCTGATTTGGTGGAGCGAGTCCGGTCTAATGAGATTTTACATGACCAAGTTTCATATTGACGGCTTTCATGCCAGGCTATGTAATAAATTGAAAGGACGCCGTATGGCTAGCACAATGACTGCAGTCACTATCATCCATCTCCAGTAGCATAATAAACAGGATATTACAATAAATCATACCATCATAATTTCACTAGTGTGTTTAAAATGAAACAAACTAGAAAGCCACATAAGAAACAGTCACACATACTTGGTAGATTGTTTAAAGTTGTTGTTGTGGCTTTGTTGTGTGGCTTGACTGATAATTCCACAGTCATTCATTTTGCACCCTTGAACTGTGGCTGGTGGTGATGAACAATTGGAAACAATTGGCCAAAAAACGAATACCTGAAATTATATATCATATCTTCTTTTTGTCCTAGCATTGCTGTCATGGCCATATTTAAAATGGCAAAAGCTATGATTATGGCAAATACATAAATAATACTCACTATTATGGGTTCCTAAAACATTTATTCTCAACATGCACAAAATAAGACCACCAGAAATTGGAATCCGTGTATGTAATATGGTAAACTATACGTTTTCACCTGCTAGAAGATTCATTTTAATCAATGAGAAATCATTGCAGACATTTAGAAAAGCAAAACAATACCATCTAGAAACTATGCTTATCTTTGTCCTGTAGAGCAGGGGTTTTCAACCTTTTTGACACAAGGGACCACCATTTATTCAGCATTTGAGCCACGGACCACCATTTAATTACATTTTCACACCAAAGACCTAAAATTAAAGAATTATTTTGGTTTTGTCCACAATTCCAGGCTATATTTTGCCAACAAAACAGTGTAAACCTCTTAATTAAGTGGTGCTAATTCAGATGATTTATATTTTAACTCTTGGGAGTGTAAAAATGAAACCAAATGGACCCGCAAGGGTCCATTTGGTTTCATTTTTACGCTCTCAAAGAGTTACATCTGGTTAACCAACTTTCCATCTTTTAGCTGGGGACCACCTGGCTGGAACCCTCTCAGGGACCACTGGTGGTCCCCGGACCACCTGTTGAAAACCCCTGCTGTAGAGTGTTGAAACTAAGATTTGAGTGCCTGTAGCTCCTGCCAACAGAATAGATTGACACAAGGACCCACCTAGTGGCTGCCGTGCCATACTGCAATTAAATGTAGGCTATGTGTTTTTTAAAAAGTTGACATTTAACTGATATAATTATGACTTTGGACGCCGACACGGGCTTTCTCCTGTACTAACTCGCAGACCAATCTGCTGTATAGAACCAACAGCTTGCTTATAATTGTAAACAAATTACAAATAAGTTGCCAGCACGTGTCTCTTCCCATTGACATTCGCATTCCCATTCCAAACATAAAAGTCCCGTTTAATTATATTACCATAATGGAGGACTAACGTCAAACTCACCAACATGGCAGCTGTAGGGCCTTCAGAAAGTTTGAATTACGGTATCCTCTTTCTAGCTGCAAAGCCTTTCTTTCATAAAATCCACTGTAGACAGACATGTTATGACTTATGGCTACTTCCTGGAACAGTTGATTTTTCCCACCAAAGAATTTGGATGTGCTTGTTGACTATCACTCAACAGCCCAGGCGTGTACCTACCACCTGTTTTCCCCACATAAATGCAGGAGGCAGCAGAAGGTTGCTTTACTGATGAACCTAATAAGCACTTCCAAACTCTGACACTTAGAAAACCAATCATCTGCAAGGAAAGAATTTCGTGTAAGGAAGTAGCTCATACTAGGCGGACTTTTATGAAACAAACCTTTTCCATAAAAGATAACGATTCAATTACCTCACGATACGATACCTTATCGATATTTAGGGTTCTGAATCGATTTATATTGTGATTCTTATTTATGCTGTGATTTGATTTGATATATCGATATATCACTTTTTTTCTCCACACAAATGACTGCTTTTTTATACTAGGACAAGGGGGATTACATCCTAAAAGAAAATTAGGCCAAAGTCAGTCAGTCTTTCTGACATGAACAAATTAATAAATAGGACCTAGATAAATATCACAAAAATCGTTTTTGAACCTGGCGAATCGATATTGATATCATGGCATTAAGAATTGCAATATATTGGTATATCGATATTTTTTTTGCTCACCCCTACTCTTCTGTTTCCGATGAATTTACTGTTTAGGGGAAGTTGCACACATAGATAGCGGCTGATTATTTTCCTACTAGTAGGCCTACTAGCTTACCTGTCTGACCATGACGTGCGGTTGACGTCGTCATGTTTCTTAACAATGTGACACGCGCCGCCTGTGCTGCCCGGTGGTCGACCGGGGACCACGACCTCGTCGAGTTGCTGCACAGAGTCGTAGTAGCAGGCCGTGTCCGTATCCCCTCCTCCTCCTCCTGCTCCTTCCTCGGTGTCAGCGCAGCTCTCTACCACTCTCCTGTTGAACCCCCCGCTGGGGGACCGAGCCCAGGTGTCATACTCGGAGCCCTCCACCAGCATCCTCCACGAGTTGAACGTGGCTGAGCGCACAGCTGGGGGGGGAGGTTATAGGCAGGCACAATATATCACACAAGGGCGGATCTAGGCATGGGCATGGGGGGCATGGGGGGCAATGCCCCCCCCCCCCCCAAATGCCCAGTCTGCCCCACCAAACATGATGGCATGCAAAACAACCCAACATATTTCAAATGAAAGTGCCTATAGTCTATTTAAAATGATTTGAAACACTACTACTGCTACTAACTAACTACAGCTATCACTAAACCAACAGCATTTCATCATTGAAAACAGAAAACTGAGTCAGACCTTTAGCTTTATGCATGCTAGCTGTGTGTCTGTTCTAACTTCAACAACTGATGTTTTTTATTGATGCTTTACTTGGCTAATAAAAGTCCTGTAACTAAAAATGGTAAGGGATGAACCTTGGCCCTCCACTGTGGTCAGAGCTTGACCTTTGGTTGATTTGAGAAACACAAATCAATAAGCTAAGGGTAAGGGTTACGGAGATTAGAATATACACCTGTGAAAGGCCAGCACTGAAAATAATAGAAACACATCTGGATGAATGCATTAGGATATGTAAGCAAAGCCAAACAGACCAAGGTCTCGTATTGGATCAGATGGACGAGAACAGATTTGAAGAAACGGAAATGACTGCCAACCTACCATAAACCACTGTTGATCTCCTCTCATCCCATCGGGAGATCTTACGGACCTTTCGGGTCATGACTCTGCGTCGCTGTAAATCCAATTCAATGTTAAGGCTAATACAAGTAAAGAACGTATAAGCCTGCACAATGCTGTGCCTGCTTGCAAGGAGGTGCCCTGTGAGGCGGAGGGTATGGGAGAAAACAGGTCTTAGTTTTTTCCCCCCTTTTGGAATGCGGAAAGGCTGTTTCCTGCCCTGCCAGTTAAGAACCCTGTTATCAGACCAAACGTCTACAAGGAGAAATTTCTCTGATTCAATTACCAACTCTGCTTTCCCTGTCCGCCCCGGTAATCAGGAAGGGAGCAATCACCATTTAGTTTATGAGATGGAAGAGGCCTGCAGATGCACAATCAGAGGCACTTCCTGATTTTTTTAACTTGTCGGTTCTTCTGGGCACATTGTGGACCCATGCAGATCCACCGGCTTTATCAGTGTGGTGGTGATGGTGGCCAAAGTACTAAACCCCAATGCTGCTCCCTAGTCCCCTAGTCAAATGCGTAGTATTTAATATGTATTCAAAAGTAGGCTACTTGCTTTTAAAAACCTTTATGAGCTTTCACTATAGTATACAGTGTACTGTAGATGTTTATTTAATTCAGCCTGACCAGAAGCGTGGATAAACAACAGGTCCCCACTGGCCATAGAGAATGACTCACTAGGTGGGGGATATCAAAAGGAGAGGAATGGATGGATCCAGCAATCCAAACCTGGCGCTAGAGTAACCTTTGTGGAGTGACACATTACATGACACTTTTTGAGTGAAGCATTGAATTAGTTATGACACAGCTGCAGGAATATTCCAGTGCCAGGTCTCCAAGCCTGTCTGTCGGTCTGTCAGTCAGTCAGACACGCACCGCTGCTCAGTTCACACAGGGTCAAATGGACTGCAGGCCAGGGCCGGATCTAGAGGGGGGTAGAGGTGGGCAGAGCCCACCCAAATGTGCATCCTGCCCACCCAATGAAAGGTATATCAGTGGTTTTCATCAGTGGTTGAGAGAGGTCCAGGACCAGGAGGTCCCCAGCTAAATGGTGTAAAGTTGGTTAACCAGAAGGTCCATTGAAACCCATTTTGGTTTCAACGGACCCATGAAACCAAATGGGCCCATTTGGTTTCATTTTTACACTCTCAAGAGTTAAAATTTTCATCATCTGAATTAGCCCAAGTCTACACAAAACAAATGCAAAAGAAATCTTTAGTTTTGGGGTCTGTGGGGCAAAAATGTCCTCAAATGGTGGTCCGTGGCTCAAATGCTGAATAAATAATGGGCCCTGGAGTCAAAAAGTTTGAAAACCCCTGCTTCATATGAAAAACTTTGGAGTTTCCCACCCTGCCATTCTCCCATCCCACCCTAGTAGGGCTGGCTAAATCAGGCCCTGCTGCAGGCTGCGAACATTCCAAAAGCAGTTGCATCTTGCAGAATTTGTACAAAGCATTATAGTAAGAGTGAAGAGTAGTCAGAATGAATGCATGAGTAAGTTTATTGAAAGAAGATACGAGCAATTAGATGTTATGTATGTTTCAATGTTCAGAAATTAACAGAGGTTCCACCCACACGTGCACATGCGTGTGCAACTGTGCATGGACACAAGTTGTGACAACATTGAAAAAGACATGAGTAGCAATGGGTTGGTTTCTGTAACACATTTTAAATGGGCTAATATAACTTGTTTATTATTCACTGACAAGCAAAATAAAACAGCACTGTCTGAAAATGTTTCCTGATGATGATTCCTATTTTAATTTGAAACTAAATCGCTTTAGTGATTTAGTTTCAGGCTGTCTGCTGATGCTGAATATCTGCACTTTGGGGAACGGCACTCGCAGGTGAAGCATTTGCCTTTCGCCTCCCAGTATTCATCACCGTAGTTAAATCTGACAGAATAATGGGAAGAAGAGGAATCATTTGACTACTAAACAACATCAACCTTCAGCCAAAGAATAGCTTTGGGGAAAAATAACAAATAATAATAATAAATCACAATATTCAATATTTGTCTGGTGCAAATTGCCTTGATCCAACGTTCAAAATCAGTACTTTACAGGAAGCAATTGACTGCATTCATTAACACGCCTCTGGTGTGTGTGTGTGTGTGTGTGTGTGTGTGTGTGTCGGTGCACATGCATGTTTATATAGTAGGCTATATGCGTGTGCGTGCACGTGTATGTGTGCAAACAAACAAATCACAAACATACCCAAGCTCCTCTCCAGCCTTAATGTCTGTGCAGGTAAACATAGCAATGTGTGGGAAGCGCAGGTCCTGGTGGGTTGTGAACACTCGACAGGGAAACAAGTTGGGCTCGCACATGTGGTTAATGAACCGGCCGACGTTGCCATAGAAACGGGGGTCAATGCAGTACGAGTCTTCCAGCTGAGAGGGGAAAGAACATGAAGGCTCAAAATGAAATACAATACAACATCCTCCATACACAACTGAGGGCGGAGTTGTACAAAATGAATACCTCAATAAAGTACGGAAGACACGAAACGAAAAGAAGTGTGGAAAGAAGGCGATGAACCGATTAGATTAGAATAAGGTGGCCAAAGATATTAATCTGACCTCAATTCTGTCAACAGTGGGAAGATATGTCAGAAACGCCTTGAGCGTAGCCTTGACACCCAAGCTTTCATTTGCGCGAAAACGGAAAGCCTGGACTAATTTGTTACACACAGTGGCCTAGAGGGAGGAGTCAACCTTCCAGGGTGGGCGTTGCTCTAAATGATGTGATGTAGAACAGCAGTGGACGGGCGCGGGAGGGGCCGGGGATGACGACACATTCGTGAGATCAAACCAGATCAGATCGATCTGCCGTGTGGATCCCACGGGACCCCGCCCCCCTAGGCCAAAATCATTTCAGGTTAGGCCAGGCTACCTTGAGGGTATCTCATGGCATTTGGCACAAAGGTGGAGATGAACCGATGAAGTGGCAAAGGTGGTGAAAGGTCAAGGTCACTGAACTTGAACATCACCTTCATAAGATTCCTTCAAAGACTTTACATGAAATATAGGCCCTCATTTATCAAAGGAGCGCAAATTCGTCCCCAAATTCTACCGTGGGAGTGCACACAAGTCCACACGGCATATATCAAGCGATTGCAAACAGTTGATCCCTTCCTAATTTCCTTCCTACAATGATAAATGTGACGGCAGAAATCAACCTGACACGCCCTTGGAAACAGGCCTCTCCTCTGTTTTTTACGACATGAACAATTGCAATACGACCAAGCAAACATGGTGATGGGGGAAAATAAATAAATAAAAGTGGTCCTTCAAGTATGGAGTAAACAAAACTCAGGTGCACAAACGGTATGCAAATGCATAAAGTGAATGGCAAAATGGTTGGCAAATCCTGCGGCAACCTGACTTTAGCGATGCAATACATATCTGTGTGGATGTATGGTCTTCCAAGGCCAGACGGTAGTGTTTTGCCCAGAAAGTTAATTTGCTACCGAGTAGGCATTTCAGACTCCACATAAGCCCACACTTTTTTGACTTGAGAGCTACTTTCAAAATGACCGGCTCAACAAGATCTACACATCAAAAATGTGATTGTTCCATTACTGAAAATCCATTTCAAGGCCCCCTGGAAAGTCTGAGCTTTGAAATAGTTGGTGATGGTGTTACTTACTGTTATAGTGTTTAAGAATAATGCACTTAAAATGAAAAATAGAGAATTGGAAGGTTTTTTTTAAGGTATATGCTACTACTGACGTTTGAAAACAGTATTTGGGGTTTGAGTTGACAGTTTGTGATGTTGAGTTTAGTCTCTTGCACCCAAAACTAAGAACTTTCATGTTTTTGCCCACAATTGTGGACAATTGAGAACTGGCAAAACATTGGTCAAAATAACAATTATTCTCCATTTTCTCATTGCGTGGACTCTTTAGAGTGTAACTCTTGAGAGTGTAAAACGGAACCAACTCTTGAGGGTGTTAAAACAAAACATGGTCTGTGTGATCTACTGGTGGATCACAATCTACCTTTTGGGCACCCCTGACATAAGCTCTGGTTGTGATAATGGTGCCATGCGCAACAGCATACCTTGTGATCCAAGCTGAGAATGTAGGAGAAATCGGCCCTCGTTCTTGCTTCTTCATCCGATATGATCTCCCCCACATACCTACAGTATGCAAATAAATTACACAAACAGTCCCACCTAAAGTACATCCTGCTAGACATTTAAATATTAAAATGCCTCACACATAATAATTAATAAAATCAGACGGCATATTCAGCGCAAATTCCCCTAAGAAAAAAATAATCCAGCATTTTCAACTATTGACAAAAATGTGCCATACTTTATTTAAAGCCAAGGGTACAACCCACAAAGCCTTGGATTCATGGAGATTGTATTGTTTTTGTCATTTTAGGACCTGCAGGAGTCTCTGGTAGTGGATTCAATGGAGATTCTTTGGTTCTCCTACTGGTGACTCTGCTGGTCATCAAATGAAAATGGCTTAGGAATGTGGCAAAAACAAACATCAAATCAACATGAATTCAGCTATAGTAGTATAGTAAGCAAGTAAACGATACATAAAAAGTCAAGAACAATTGACATTTTAATTAGTTTTTTTCATATAATGAAACTAGCCGATCTACATGCTCACAATGTGTTGCAATGCAATTCTGACAATTTAATGTCAAAATGAGTGGGACAACGCTTTACTTGTTCCGATACAAAAGAGAGGGAGAGAGTAATAATTTAATTTGATTGATTGATTCATTCATTCATTCATTTTGTTTTTCCAGGCATGCTACAGGGAGTACTAGTGCTGGACAGAATACTGCCCAGGAATCTGTCTCCCAGATTAAACTGCTTTCTACAGTAAGCCTGAAATTAACAATGAATGAATATATATAGTTGGTACTTACTCGCATACAAAGGTCCATTGGGGTATGTCTTGCATTGCCCGAACACCCCAGCCCTTGTTATTGGTCTTGAAGAGCTGAAGTCTGGTCCTGGAGTAAGAAGATGTTCATTAGTGGTTGTATCAACTGTTTTTCAAAATAAAGAAAAGAAAAAAAAAATCTATATTTATTGGTGCTGTACTTGTACATTTAGTTTGTGTGTACATGTGTGTGTGCATGTGTGTGAGTGTGAGAGAGAGAGAGAGAGAGAGAGAGAGAGAGAGAGAGAGAGAGAGAGAGAGAGAGAGAGAGAGAGAGAGAGAGAGAGAGAGAGAGAGATGAGTGTGATGAGTGAGTGAGTGAGTTAGGCTGTGCAACAGTGACACCTGGAGGTGAAAAAACGTCAACAAGAGTCAAGAAATGCCAAAGTATCGAGTCTGCTGCCCGCCCACCTACCCACCCACCCACCCACCCACCCCCACACCCACACCCACACACACACACACAGTGTGTGCCTAAGCCTAAAGGTTAATAACATTGAATAAAATGCATTGGTCATTCCCACATACAACTGACATATTGAAGAAAGACAACATTGTGTGTTGTCTTTTAACTTCGATATGTCAGTTTAATAAAAGAAGAAGGGGTGGATCTTTGGATTCCATCAACGTATGACAACACGATGCAGTTGAATGCAACATTGGTACCTTATTCCATTTTGTACTACACGGTTCTTACAGTCCTTCCCACAGGAGCAGGCATGGTTACACTCAAAGATAAACGGGTCGTCTTGGAAGAAGAACTCTGGTAGTATGCGCCCTTCCTGTTGATAACATATTAATTGGATTTGCAGATTGCATGTGCACCGTTTCTCCATGATTTGTGTTGCATGATGGACACCATGCTATAGTGTGCCGTTTCTCATGGTTTTTGAGGATTTTCAACAAATCGACAAAAAAACGACATACTGTACTATGATGAAATCAAAGAAAAGTGACAGGCTATAGTACCTGGTACAGAGTCAGAATTTTATGTGTTTTTACAAAGTACGACAGGACACAAGGTGTTCATTTGCCTCCAAACTCTGCACAAAAATAACTCATGGGTCAGGCCACTGAACTGCGTTCTTTGGATACATTCACTTTTGACAAAAATTGACAGGAAGTGTGAAATCCACTACCGAACAATGACCCGGTCGTAACAACGTCGCGACCACTTGCTTAATAGTCGCAACTGGTTTTCCTGGTCACTTTTGAACTATAGCCTCTGGCCATGTTTGGTTAGGGCCAGGTTACAAACAGTTGCTTAATAGCCGCGACCAGATTGGTGAACATGCACTGCTCCATGCTTGTTGTTATAGTTAGGTTTAGGGTTAGAGATAGGGTTAGTGATTTGGAAATGCTCTGTGCTCACGGCTCATGTGTAGGGTTAGGGTTGGACATAGGGTTCCGACCTATAAACCAGTTGTGACCACAAGCAACCAGTTGCAGCCGCGACCAGCAATAAAGTGTTTGCCACTGGCCGCTAGTGAATCTCGCTGTCTTGAGAAATTGATCCGTTTATCGCCAATAGCGATAAACAATTTTTTGCTAGCGATAAACAATTTAAGTCGTATTGTGATTTTTGGACACAGTTGCATTCATTTCCTCCTTGCAGATCACTGCAAAACTGAGACAGCACACCAGTTACCATTTTTCCATTACAATATTATGTTCTTGTGTCAATAATCCAGCCTTACCTTGTCATACCAACATCGTACACTGGGCTGTCCACACGTGACACCGCGTGAGCAGCTTTCTTCACATGCACAGTGCTGTAGGCCAAAGGTAAAGAAGGATAGGGTTATCAAATTCACACACACACAGTACATTTCCATTGGAAACAATTCAGATAATGTCATGGCGTACTGTATGCGTGACTCACCTGTAAGTGTGTGACGTTCATATCAACGCTCATGGGGGGAGTGACAAAACACTTAGGGATGTATTTATAGTCGTCTGGATAACTGTCACCGTCCACAGAGTTGACACAGGGGATTGGAACTCTCTCGCACCCCTGAGCTATGTCTCTGTAAAAAGACACATGGATTGTCAAGGTTTTACCATGCACAGATATGGGAACTCATCAGTCATGATACAGTAAATGGGATTACTTAAAGGTAATAGAGCAAACTTTAGTGTGTACAACCAGTGTGTCTGTAAACAGATTGAGACTGCTGTGCTGTGATTGGCTAAAACGCTGCCACATAACCCCCCTCCCCCTGACAAATTAGCACCGCCTTTCCTGAGCCAGACGAATGTTTGGTTTTCATGATTTGTTGACAACAACAAAGTTCTGGACCGTCTGCAGGACAAAGCAAGTGTCTGTGTGCATGGAAACAGCTGCGGAAGGAAGCAATGTATAGAGGAAAAAGGCAAAAGCTATCTAGCTATAGCTAGCTATATACAGTATCTATTTTGATTATTGGCTTAACATCACTTTTAAAAAGATTAACAAGCCCAACACTGGCCGTCTGACAATTTCCCTGCAGTGAAAATATCTCATCTACAAGCACATTCTGTGACACAAGGAGTGAGGACACCATTGTACAAATGAAGCATAAGAAAAAATCAGGCAGTTCAAAGATTTTGATGTGCACAGACTCAGTAGCCAGACCATGCTAATGCGACATCCCTGGTTTGATACAGGCCAGGAGGCCTGTACTGTATCTCACAGCCATCTCCTCAACTTCCTGTCTCTGCATACACACCCCTGAATAGTTCTCTCCACCAGGTCGAAGGCATGCTGAACAGCATGTTTTGCACTCTGTCCGTCCGGTCGTGTGTGTGTGTGCATGTGGGTGCATCCATCCATCCGTCCGTGTACAGCTAATCTCCCACTCCGTTGATCCGATTCATGTCAAGCTTTACACACACACACCCACACACCCACCCACACACACACACACACACACACTCCCTGGATGCCAACAATGAACCTACACTGCCTCACATTTTCTAAAACGGCCTGTTATAGTACCACCATGAGGCAGCTTTTCACATCAATCTGCATGAAACATTGCATGCACACCCCTGAAGGCCAAGAAGGAAAAAAACCTTTGACCTGTATTTTTCCTGATTTTTTTTTAATAGCGCCATCAGGAGGCCATTCTTTGTAAAACAAATTCTTTCATATTAACACTCCAGATTTTGTCCAAAGATCCTGCAAATCATCACATAGTATCTCTGGTCTCTACAGTCATATTCTCAAGTTGGATCTGTCCAATATGTCACAATACATCCTAATTTTGTAGTTTGCAGGACTGGCCCTTTTTGAACAACAAGCTTCAAATCATGAATGCAGTCTGCAATTTTTGTGAAATCTTTAACACACTTTCCTACTAGGCGGACAAATATAACCGCACCCTTTTCCCATTGGCCTGTTATGGCGTCACCAACAGGTGGATTTTTGCATTTTTGGAAAAAATGCATCAAATACAATACAATTGCCATCAAAGGCATAAGGACAAAACGGCACCCCGCTTGACCTGGTGGAGACTTGTGTCCAGAAAGGCCCTTTTTCTATTTAAATATCAAACTGACCTGTGAAGGATTTTCTCTGCATTCTTAGGGGACCTGAGGTTTTTGGCTTCCCGCTCCCTCCTGTTAGCTTGCAAGATGGCCCAGACTTTGGAGCTGTGGCTGCAGCAGTCTGGAGGAGTCTCTCCCTCCCGATTCTTCAGGTTTACGTCCGAACCTCGAGACAAGAAACGCCTGGAAAAGAGAATCACTGGGGAACTGTTCACATGGTGATAGATACCTATATAACAGTGCGTTTTCAACCTTTTTGATACCAGCGCCCACTATTAATTCAGGCTTTGAGCCACGGAGGACCACCATTTGAGGACATTTTTAGCCCCACAAACCCAAAAACTAAAGATTTCACTTTGCTTTTGTCCACAATGCCAGTCAAACATACAGATCAAAATGACCAAATAATATTCTAGTTGTGTAGACTTGGGCTAATTCAGATGAATATTTTAACTCTTGTGTAAACATGAAAACAAATGGACCCGCAAGGGTCCATTTGGTTTCATTTTTATGCTCTCAAGAGTTACATCCGGTTAACCAACTTTTCATCTGGTTAACCAACTTAGCTGAGGACCACCTGGAACCCTCAAGCACTGCTGGTGGTCCCCGGTCCACTGGTTGAAGACCACTGGATACATGGATACACTGGAGGAAACGATTTATCTATCCATTCAACTTCATCCACTTACAGTGTATGGAGTCTTTCCCGGTCCAGTCACTATTGACTTCATAGAGGCCAGCATGGAGGTATTATCCTTGTGTGTGTGTGTGTGTGTGTGTGTGTGTGTGTGTGTGTGTGTGTGTGTGTGTGTGTGTGTGTGTGTGTGTGTGTGTGTGTGTGTGTGTGTGTGTGTGTGTGTGCGCGCGAGTGAGTATTAAGTGAGTGAGTGAGAAACTAGCGAACTCCAAAATGTTGATGCAGTTAGTTGCTTTAGCAGACAGTTCCAGGGTCCAATGGAGATAAAAAGGTTTTGTACTGTTTTTACTACTTTTCACACAGACATAAAGGGTGTTCAACAGCACTGATGTACTCACAAGACACACTCCGTCCTATTCTCGCGTGCAGCGATGTGAAGGGGGGTCACCGTGAATGTTGACAGCTTGAAGGTCACAATGTGCATCCAGGAGCAACTGTGCGATGTCGACACTGCCACTGAATGCTGCCCAGTGAAGGCAAATGTTCTCCTCCTGAAGATGTGATGTGATGGGAACGATAGCACAAGTGAGGGAACAGGGCCATTTGGACTCCTTTGGAGTTAAGGTAACCCTGTGGATTTCGCTATAGACTCACCTCGTCTCTGATGCTGATGTCGGCCCCTTTAGACAGAAGCAGCTTCACCTGGCCCAGGTGCTTGTATTCTGCAGCCCAGCTAAGAGCCGTCCAGCCACCATCATCCTATAAGCATAAAGGTCAAAGTCAATCAATTATTTATATATATACATTTATTTTGTGTGTGTGTGTGTGTGTGTGTGGGGGGGGGGTGTCACTTAAGTGCCAGCACTTATTATAAGTGACCCCTGGCATTAATAAAAAAAAAAGTCAGTCAGAGACAGCCAGGACACAGCAGTGATCAGTTACCACAGTGTTACAATAATGTTGTAGTGACCATATTTTGCCGCTAGGTGGAGGCATGAGAACCCCTCAACATCGTGAGGAAAGTCAGATGAACCTATACTGTAATGTAGACTACCGTGTAACTTCATTTTAGCTGTTGATAATATATAATCAACGGCTATAATAATAGTTAATAATAAAAAATATAGCTGGAAGCAGCGATAAGATGGGATGGAAGTCTGAACTTCAAAACTTGAAATTGTGACAGGAGAGGTTTTAATTGTGCTGTGGCAGGGATCTTGAAGTTACAGTACATTGAATGTGCCTGGATTTGAATCTATGACCTTCTATTATCTACAATGGCAGGTGCTCTAGAAACTGAGCTATGCTGACAGACACACTGTGTGTTGATTCTTGTTAATAATTAAACAATTCATAAGCTGGTGGCTGGGGGTACTGCCTTCAAATTGAATTCACCTGACCTGAGCAAACAGGAGGAAACATTTGAGAAGATCGGACAGGTGAGTATTGTACGTTTTGATTGAGCAGAGTTTTGTAGTGAATTCTTTAAATGACCTCCCTCACCCTGTTTTTGGGGCTGGCTCCGGCTCTCAACAGGCAGCGGCTGGTCTCTAACCCTCCAAGGCCTGGACTTATTTCTACTTGGAAAAAAAAGCATAGCACCTTTCATGTCACAAGTGCAGCACAAAGTGCTTTACAACACAAATAAAAACAATGTAGACAAAAGTTATATACAAAATACACATACGAATTCATGAAGAGTCTAAGCACAATCAAGCGATATCTAAACACCAAAACAACATCAATTAATAATTGATGTTGATAAAAGTATAAAATGCAATAAAGAGATAGGGCAGTGAGTTGGCAGAACATTAAACGAAAGAAAAAGATAATAAAATAAAATACTGAGATAATAAAATAAAATACTGAGCTAAAAGCGAGAGTGAAAAGGTGTGTCTTGAGTTGTGCTTTGAATGTGTCAAGGGATGGAGCCAACCTAATGTGCAGTGGAAGTTTGTTCCAGTTGGTAGGCCCCTGAAAGGCGAATGCCGCTTCACCATATTTTTTCAAGTTCAAGCAGACCAGCAGCAGCAGACCTAAGGGGTCGGGACATACCTGGGAAGGCAGTCCTGGAGGTAGGTGGGGGCCAAGCCGTTTAAGGCTTTATAAACAAGAAGAAGAGTCTTAAACTCGATTCTAGAGGCAACCGGGAGCCAGTGTAAAGAGTAGAGGAATGGAGTGATATGATCACGCATCTTGGTTTTTGTTAGGATTCTGGCTGCGGCATTTTGGACAAGTTGCAAAAACACAGTCCCATTAGAACAAACAAAGAACTATAACTACCTTGGTATAGGTATAGATCAACCCTCATTTTAGCAGTTAAGTTATTTTGAATGTAGACTGCAACTCCACCACCAGACTTGTTCCTATCTTTCCTATAAGACTGTAAAACCCTCAATGGCAATACTAGAATCAATAAATGCATCATCAAGATGGGTCTCCGATATAGCAAAAATATTAATACGGTTGGCTCTAATGGTTCTCTCAATATCCATGTACTTATTCCGTAGGCTGCATACATTGACATGCGCTAACACAAGACCCTTCTGCAGGCTTAGCCTACAGCTGGGTGATCCTGTCTTGGACAGAACCATATTAAGATAACTAATGCATCATAAAAATAGTAAAACACGAAAATGTGACCTAAAAAAGCCAAGGAGTGACAGTGGCATCCTTGAAAAGCTGGCCGTCGATGTACAGCTTGTCAACAACTAAGGATACCTTGTGACCATTTTTTCTGTGTTCCCTGAAAATGGGAGTTAGCTTCTTTCTCTGTTCATTAATTTCAGGGGGGAACTGATCATTCATCCAGAAATTGCTACCTTTGAGATCCTTGCCTTGGGACTTAACTGTATCCTTTTTTTTTTTTTTTTTGAAAAGTTCAAACCGGGCAATGATGGGGCAAGACTTGTTTGGCACCGTTTTCCCCAGTCTGTGAACACGAGCAAAAGCGATGTCACGTACATAATCTTGTGACAGCTGAAGTTTGAGTTCAATTGTGCATGGCAAGATTGCTTGCTTCAATTGTGCATGGCAAGATTGCTTGCTTTTCTACATGCAGTGTTACCTAAGGTCACAAAGATCATGTTATTCCAGTTTTATCTTATCAAACCAAAACAATTTGGTTTGGTATGGAAGTTTCCATAGTTAATAAGCGATAACTCCTGTCATGGTGAAAAAATAAACAATGACAGGTAGACAATACACCCCACAGGTACTGGAATGTGGGTGTGTGTCAGAGTTTCTTAGGATGATTTAGTGTCCTTGATTTGGACATATCATTCATTACTACAGTATGTTTTCTGTTCATGCTTTTCACATGCAAACTTCTCCTCAATTCGGATTTCAGATAATGGTCCTATAGACTTTGGCCATAGAAGAGTTATGCCTGTTCAAAAGTTTGATTTTCAAAGAATTTCTATAGTGCCCCCCTTTGACCAAAATGGAATAACCACACCGTAAAATGTCATAATATGATGCTGCATCTATCTATTAGGGGTATAAGAAGATTTTTCACAAACCAGCAATTTTCATTTGCTCATAAAAGCTTAATTTTTTGTCTGTATGGGTCCAGTGTTTGTGGGTATGTCATTTTCATGCATTTTCATCAAAGATTCTTGGAGGAGAGGCATTTTTACAGTTTTTCATATAATTCAATATGGCAGGTCGAAAGTCTGCATGAAAGTTCTTCAGCATGAGGAGACGCATGTGGGGATGTATTTTTTATTGCTGACGGTCAAATGATTCATGAGCTACACCCATTAAATGTTTGTATTTTCAATTGAGTGCTATAGCGCCACCCTTTGTTCAATTGCCATGGGCTTCGCAGTGTTTGGCATAGCCCTCTAAAATATTGACACATTTTGTGAAAACCGGCTGCATGGTTCAGCCAAGAATGCTGTTAGCTCTAATTTTCACAGAGTGCCACATCCAACGTCCATGTTGTGGCGGTAACTAGAGAAAAGCCCAAACAAAATGGGGATGCAAAACTGAAACTACAAACTGAAAAGCAGAGGGAGGTAAGGACAAAAACAGTAGTGTGTCATCGGCACAGCAGTGGTAGGTATAGGTTGTGAGCAAGAGATTGGTTTATAGGGACAACAACCTTATGGGACCCCCACTGGAAATACCAACAGCTCCAGGCATCCACCCAGCAAACACGGAAATCAAATGCTTACTCTTCGCTGATGATTTGCTGCTGCTGTCTCCAAGGAAGGACTACAGCAGCAACTTGATCTCCTACACAAATTCTCCCAGACATGGGCCCTGACAGTTAACCTAACCAAGATCAAAGTCACGAAATTTCAAAAACCAATTTTGGCGATCCAATCGCCAAAACCACCAATTCTTCCTAAACACAGTCCCATTAGATGATTAGAACAAACAAAGAACTATACCTACCTTGGCCTAAAAATCAGCAGCACAGTCAGCAGCCCAATTAAGACCTGGCTTAAAATACTGGACTCTGTTATAGAACCAATTTCCCTCTATGGCTGCAAAATCTGGGAACCAATATCAGACAACGACCTCGAAAAATGGGATAAACACCAAACCGTGACCCTATACACTGAATTCTGCAAATCCATTCTCCGGACCCAGCGGAAAACACCTAATAATGCATGCAGGGCAGAATTAGATCGATACCCACTTATAATTAAAATAAAAAAGAGGGCACTGAAGTTCTACAACCACCTAAAAGAAAGTGACAGAGATGCACTCCATAACAAAAAACTCATACACAACAAAACTCAAGAGAGGTGGCCTCTCACCAAATTAGCCCTGGAACTCTATACACAAACAGACTCACAAAATAGAAAACCTATCGGACTAAACCAAATTATAAAAGAGAAAAAGGAAAATTATCTGGCACATTGGAAAGAAAAAAAAAACACAAAAGCAGAGCAAACTAGAATGCCACCTGGCCCTAAACAGAGAATACAAAACGGCAGAATATCTGGAAAATCTTAACTAGGTACAGACTGAGTGAACACAGCCTCGCAATTGAGAAAGGCCGCCATTGGCAGACGGCCGCCATTGGCAGACGGCCGCCATTGGCAGACATGTATCCCTAAGGAAGACAGACTATGCACCCACTGCACTCAAAGCGAAGTGGAAACCGAGCTACACTTCCTAACCATCTGTCCTCTGTACTAAGACATCAGAGACACATACTTCCCATGGATTACAACCATCCACAGAGACTTAGAGAACATGACAAACAACGAAAAACTTTCATATCTGCTGGGCGAAGTACAACAATGTGCAAACACAGCAGCAAGATTTGTGATGTGCTGTGATAAAAGGATATCAAATGGAACACAACCACCCTGAAGAATAAACATTGTATTGTACTCTTACACCCTACATCAATTGCTCTAATTTGTTTTCAAGACAACAACCTCCATATTCTTAACTTTTATATTGATACATTGTTGTACTGTTGTATTACGCTTACGGTTTCTGTTATATTGTGTTTTCTTGTTATATTCTATTTCTTGTTGTTATGTTCTTGCTCTGGCAATGTAAACATGTTTTCTCATGCCAACAAAACCTTTTGAATTGAATTGACCCCCTAAAGATAACGTGTTGACACCTGAAACCAGAACCTAACCTTAACCCCTAACCCTTTACCTCAGAACCCATGCCTAAACCTAACCCCTAATTTGGCCAATGGTCATGGGCTTCACATCCTAACCGCTTGGCATCACCCTCACCAGATTGCAGAGTTTCGTGAAAACCGACTGCACGGTTCAGCCAGAACAGCTATTTTGGCAGAAGGAGGAGGAGAAGAAGAAAATCACAAAATATAGCTGCAAGCAGCAATGGACTGCCGTGGACTGCTTGGTCCATTAAAAATCAAACATTCTAAGAGGCATAATCCTCGTTTGGCCATAGATCATGGAACTTGTTTCCACATGTTCCTTGACTCATGGGAAACACAACTGTCACTTTGACCAGTAAGCTCCACCCTCGGATTGCTTATTTGTGCATATTGTTCATATTGCTTAATTACTTACTGCTTGGCGCTGTCTTAAGGGTTGTTTCATTGTTCATCATTTCATTGTTCAACAACAATCAATAAATCAATAAAAATACATTCACATAAGTATGCATCTCCTCATGCTGAACTTTCATATGCAAAACTTCGACCTCTGACCTTTAGATCACCTGCCATATTGAATCATATGCAAAACTGTTATAACGCATCCCTTCCTAGAATCTTTGATCAAAATGCATGCAATGACTTACCCACAAACGCTGGAACCATACGGAAATAGAATCATTACATTCCTTTTTAGTGAAGAAATGAGGCTTTTATGACTGAATGCAAATTGCTGGTATGTGAAACATCTCTTATGCACCTAATCGATACATGCAATGTCATGATTAAGACATTTTACAATATGGTAGATGGGCATGTCAAATAGCACTGAAACAAGTTTTATTCCAATTGGTCAAAGGGGGACGCTATGGCCATTTTTGGAAAATCCAACCTTCAACGTCAGAGAAAACTCAAAGAAGAGAAGCTTTTGGAGAAAACTCAAAGAAGAGAAGGAGGACGATTGTTCTAATGTTCTTCATGCATATTTCCAGTTAAGTACCGTAATATCTGGGTACCAATTGTTCATTTATTTAGGTCCCCGGACCACCTGTTGAAAACCCTTGCCTTAGCGCTAACAGTCTGAGCCCCCCACCACACGGATAAAATCGCATTGTGGACCTTTTGCCAACGCGGTTTGTTTTTCAAACAGGATTGTCGTTGACTAGTAGGTTACTAGGTTACCAATATTGCCAAGAGAACGCCTTAATACAGAATATTTTTTCCTCCGGTGAAAAACAATCAAGTTATGCCCAAAAAGTCCATTTTATCCGTGTGGTGGCTGCCTCAGAGTGTTTCCACTAAGGACAGGGCCGGATCTAGAGGGGAGCAGTGGTGGGCAGAGCCCAACCAAACGTTCATCCTGCCCACTCAGTCTTTTTCCCCCCCAATATAAAAGCATCACAAAATATCTGTAAATTATCATATCTGATTGGGCGGAAATCAATAATAGGGAAAATATAGTGTCAATTGGGGATACGTCATATGAAAAACATTCTTCCAGCCCACCCTAATAGGGGGTGAAATAATGTAATGTAAAATAATAATAAATCCAAACATACTTTGTAATCCTGCAGAGTTGGCTCTATATAGAACATCCATGCTTCATATGAGAATACTTTTGCTATTTGAAATGGTTCATTTGGAAAAAAAAAGGTATCTATGCTGTAACTTAGCCTTCTTAGCCAAAAGTCTTCATGACCAGTTGATCAGTACAGTAGGCTATCTATGTGCTTGGTCCAGTCTTATCGCTGCTTGCAGCATATTTACTTTTACTTTTGAGCTTGTTCTTGCCTGTGAAAATAGTACAGATTAACAAGCTATCAACAGATAGCAGATAACAGAGATGTACGGTAGTTTCTAGATCCTAATCCATCACAGCATTCTGCACACACGACATAGCCTACACTACAAATTATCACAGGTATTGCTAAACAGATTGTGTTGTACATTTCTATTTCTACATTTCTATCCTTTGCGGGTGCGGGTGGGGGACTTGGGAAAGTAATATTGTAATATGTAATATATTATTGCTCATGAGTACCAGGAACAGAAACCACATTACATTCCCACTCTATAGCCATTTCTGTAAACAAACCTGTGTGCCCACTTAAAGACACGCTCGCAATGAAGGAGAGAGCAGGCATGTAGACAAAATGTAACCTATGGCTCCGGGCGAGAACCTGAGTGCATGCACGAATGCATGCTGCACATGCACAATTACTTAACAGATAATGACTATCTCTCCCATTTCTTTCTCTCACAGGCCACATCTATGCTCGTGATGCTACAATATTTTGTAGAGATTGGTTGCACAGAAGGGTATTCTATGCCAATAAACCTTGGTTAACCCAGGTTTTAATGTGCAGTATCAACAGTATCAAGTATGCACAATCTCTATACTGTACATAGTGCATAGTCCAAAAATGGATTGTCACGCAGGCTGGGTTAAAATACCGGACTCTGTGATCACACTTTCACAATTTTTGTCTACTTTTGTTTGTGTTGTGTGTCAGCACAGTCTCACAGATAGTACTACACTATACACGGAATGCCACCTAGGAATTGCGTGCATACACTGCGAGTTAAAGCAAAAATCTGTGAATATGCACTTGGGCGTGTTTTTCCACAAACCGGAAGTGGCTGGTTGGGGGTGGGGCAATTTGGGTTTTGTAATATTTACTATTCTGTCCCTAACATATCGCAACTCGGACGCGGCTGAGTCGGCTCTGCCGACCATCGCAATGCTCAGCGCGGCAATTCGCTCGGCTAGCGCCTCGCTCAGTGGCACTTCACAATGCTCATGGTCGGGAGAGACGGCGCCGCTCCGTCATTTTCAGTGGAAAGACGAATATGCATGGATTTATTGTAAGCGAATATGCACGGATTTTTGCCTATTCTAGGCGAGTATTCACGTAATGGGCCCCGTGCCATAACGTGCATATTCGCCTAAACCTCATGAGACTGGGTTGTGTGTGTAGGTGTTGAAATGGTTGGGTTATTAAACTTATTTGCACACCGTTGCTGGCTGGCTGTGTGTGTGTGTGTGTGTGTGTGTGTGTGTGTGTGTGTGTGTGTGTGCGCGCGCGCGCCCGGGGGTGTGTGTGTGGGTGGGCACCACCACTTATTTTCTTAAGGCCTGTTTCATTTTGGCACGGTCTGCCACTGATCAAGACTTTAGAGACGATCATATTTTCAGAGGACAGTTTCACGTAACAAGAGTCATGAAAACCATAAGATGGACTGGAAAACCATATTTCCAGTTCATCTTTAAGAAGGAGCTCTACAACGGGAAAGAAAAATCAAACTGTTTTGTGTGTTCACAAAACCAAAATTACAGACAAAATATCCGTTTTAAGCAACATTTACTGTATATGGCTTTCAGGTAATTATTATTTAAACATTTTAAATTCAAAATGTGTCTAGGTTGGTCACTAGTTCCATGGCTGTGGTGAACAAATGAACAGAGACTGGGCAGTGCTATCGCACTACACAAACCAATGGGGAAACCTTACCACTTGTGCTTTAGGAGAGGAAAGAAGAATCTTAATAAAATTAAAGACATCACCAAAATTCATCCGTGTAGTGTAAAAAAGCTATTCAAAGTTCACACCAATCTTGAATCAACTACTTGTTTGGAGATGTCTTTATGAAAAAGTGTTTACCTTGATCTCAGTGTGCGATGTCATCAACTTCCGGGTCAAACATGTTCGCCATGAGCTGAGGGTGTTGCAATACCCATCGGAGATCCCCGATCCCGTACACACACGCGCGTCTCTTCTGACCACCAGCGTTTGAGGGACATCAGTAAGGAGGATCTTGAATACATCTTTATCTGATCCTCCAGGTTTTCTGCAAATAAAAAATATGAAAATTAAGTCCAGGCCCAAGCTTGGCCCTCATTACACCTCGTACACTCTATACACTGCACACTGTGTAATGTGTGCAGTAGTGGATATAGCATATTCCACACAGACAGGGAGGAACTTCAACTGCAAGCAACAGCTTGCTGGTTTATTTAGCAGCCACTTACAAAAGTGCGCACACGCGCGCGCACACGCGCACACGCACACACACACACACACACACACACACACACACACACACACACACACACACACACACACACACACACACACACACACACACACACACACACACACACACACACACACACACACACACACACACACACACACACACACACACACACACACACACACACACACACACACACAGGGACTGTTTGCGTGTGCACGTGTGTGTGTCCTCCCCCCAGTTGCCAAAGTATGTGGATTGGCATTGGACAGTGACAGTGATAGTGAGTAAGGCTAATTGGCCGTGTGCCCAATGGCAGTGCACACCCCCATATGAGCATTTGTTCATCATACTGTAAATATCACCATTGCTTTTATTTCAGTGGGTGGAGCAGGTGATGCTTTATTTGTGTTGGGTATTGAGAAGTCCAACTCATTCTACTGCCAGGTTATGATTTTGATTCATCTCCGAAATGAGACAACAGCTTTGAAACGGTCAGCCCATTTTATGTTCACTTTAATATTTAATATTTATTAGTTTATTACATTACTGCAACCTATAATTATTATGGAAAACATTTAACTTTTACTCCACGACAACTACTATTTGCAGACTGATATTTGAATATAGAGGAATCGCTTAAGCTCTATATGAGCCATTCTACGGAATTGGTTTAAATTGGAATTTTGTTGGAAATTGTGTGAAATTCGTATATTTTGGTTGACTTATTTATTATTTTTTGATGTTTTATCTCTCCCAGCAAAACCACCTAAACAATCATGTCTCTACCAAAACATGACGATTATGTTATAATTATGTATATTATATTATAACATTATGTTATGTTATAATTGTTTTGATAGTTTCTGGGTGGTTCCGCAGCTAAATCATGGACAGTTGGTAACCAAATGGATGACCAGTATAGATCTTAAATTCTTGAGTGAAAATAAAATCATTTTAAGGCCAAACCCCATTTGAAAATGTTCTCGCAGTGATTCTCAACATTTTTAATTTAAAGTATGCCCAGTTTGACATCCATATGCTAATGCACCCATTTGATGTCATTTATATCTGGTAACCCAATTTATTATGACATTTATTTAGTTAATTTGTATATCACAAAGGCAATGTCAACTTAACTATAAGAGAGTAATCTGAGTGACCAGAAGGCAGAAGCCACTAGGGGGCTAAACACAGAGATCTGTTATTTGGTTTCAAAAGTGCCAAAAGTCCTGAAATATGCTTAAGCATTGCTGTCATTATGGTATTTATTTATTTATTTTATAAAACATCTCCATGGGCTGAGAATGGCCCGAAGGCCACCTATTGGGCAGCCCTGATCTATGGACTAAACCATACACTCAAGACAAGCTCCATATATGGCCAGAACATAAATTACTCCTGAACCCCATGCCAAAGCACCAGCCAGCAGTCTGCCGTAACTAGGCAGATGTGTGCACTGTAGTGTGCATGTGACCCGAAAGGCATCTTACCCTCAGATGTCTTAAAAAAAAAGCTACAGTATATATCTAATGTACTAATACTGTAGCCAGTCTTCCATCTGGGATAGAACAAAACTTGACCTTGTTCTTCCATAACTTGGGACTTCTCTGCTTCATGAAATGGAAGGTTTAAGTCTTCTTTTCACCTCAAAAATCATGAAATGTATCCATGAGACTTGCAAATACGAAGGCCATAAAAATGCCATACTAAATTTAATTACTGCTTAATAACAGGAAATATACTGTATTTTGATGCCATGTTTTCAGTTTACCCACGTCATTCATATAGAATTTATTGATGTTTCTCAGGTAGGCCTACAAGCACACTGTCTATCTTTCTGCATGTACATAATCTGTTCTATCGTCAATAAACACTGGGTCTTTCAGATTTTTCATATTCCATCCCGACTGGTAGATTGACATTGAGCCCACAATAACCCGTAATTGGACCCCAGATTCTAACCCAGGTCCCCTAAGTGAAAGTCTACATCTTAACCACCAGGCCAAGGGGCTTTCCCTGTGATTATGGGGAGATATTTCACTTGTCGGCTGAGGTTGTGAGCTACTTCGCTACACTAGGAGCACTTTCTGCATTTAATGCAGCAATTTTGTTTTATTTGTAGGCATTCTATTACAAGTTCAGAATTATGAGTCACTCGGAAACAAATACTTGACATTTCAACAAGACAAAACAGTTCAACAAGGCTGTTGACATACAGGGTGTACATCTGTGGACATTTTTTTCTGATTGCTTTGGTGTGTATGGCAAAAACTGCTGTTTAGATACTGGGTGGACGACACTGGGGACACTCTGCATTTTTATGCAGGATGTTTATACAAGAATTGCATCACTGTTGCATAGAATGATGATTGATACTGAAGTAGTTGTAGTAGTAGTAGTAGTAGTAGTAGTCAGGGGCGGGCCAGGTTAGTGTTTCTATCCTTCAAAAAAAAAAAAAGGTGTCCTACACCAACCAGGCCAGGCCAATTTATTTATGTATTATTTGATTTATTAATATTATTGTATTTATTTAATTTGAGAAAAGTCCAGGGCAGGCCAGTCCCAGCCAGATTAGTAAGTACCTGCGCAGCGTTTCTATGCTTTGGGGATTCAGGGAAGTATACTGTACATTACAATGGCATGTTATACTTCATTAATTCAGCCCTTTGTTATCAAATGGCTCAAAACCTGTTTAACTGATCCTGGAGACTGGAGTTGCAGATTTGCCAGATGGCCTGGCAAAGCCCAATCCGCCCCTGGTTGTAGTGATGCTTTAAGCCATCAATGTCACATTTTGTTATACCCCTACCAGGTGTATATTTGGGTGATTGATCACAGTGGTGATTGATCATCTTGTGGATGAATTTCACAACTGTTATTGTAAAGGTAAAAAAGCTATGAATAAAGGGAATTCAGAAAACACTAAAATGTGGTAGCAGTTGTAATGTGGAGAGTATATAGATTTAGTCGATTCCACACAGAAAAGTAACTGTGAAACAACAGCTGGTTTATTTAATAGCCACATGCAAAAGTGACATGCAAAGGTTTATTTAAATGATGTCAGACAGCCAAAACAGTGTGCACACACTAACAGTCAGTATGCAATGCCAATTGTCAGGCTGTGTTTTTGCTGTCAGAGGCCACTTAAGAACATTTCACTTTCAGACATGTTTGGGTCATTTCCAAGTGTACTGGGCCTTAAAGGACAACTTTAGTTTTTTCGACCGAGGTTCATGTTTTAGATTGTTATTTTCTCCTTTGTTTAGTTTGAGATGTTGTTTTTGACAGGGGGATGGGGGCCCCAGGAAATTATAACCGGCCACAAATGATATACTGAATGTGACAAACTGCCATATGTAGCCTCTGGGTCAGGCATGCAAAAATATGTAGGGATCCATTTTCGTTACCGCTAAACCCCTTATCCATTAACTTCTTTGCCTTTTTAAACCATTAAAAAACATTTTTCAGTTCATTGACACACTTCGGCTCAGAATGACCATAGACCATTTATTGCAAAGCTTTTGCATGTTAGCATGGCGGTGTGGCTCTGCTCGTGTGATATCAAATCTATGTAACGAGACATAGGTCTGATATCACCTTTGATATCTCAGATTTCTGTGTCTCGGCACCGAGACGCAGCTCTGATTATCAACAACCCCCCCGAGCAGAGCCTAGCATAAACACATTACAACATAGACACAATCATTCCAAATACACAACGAACATATTACAGACCATAGAACACATAATGATCACAGATACCCATAACAGAACTAGGCACCACAATATGTTACAATCCACAAATCATGATCATCTCATAATCGGCCACTCAGAACTAGTGCCACAGGGAGGAGGCCGGGGAGGTGGAGGAAATTTGAACGCTTACATTTGAACAGGCACATGGAGTCAACCAGAAGGAAGGCTGAGAACAGAATGACTGCTTATAAAGAACACCTGATGAATGTGGGCGTGAGTGACTTGCTGTCAGCCAATGAGAGTGAGGGGAGTAGACATGGAGAGAGATTGCTGATTTAAAGAAACAGAATGAAACTGACTGAGAATGAGGATTATAATACAATAACCATTCTGCCCTCCGTGCCTCCATGAACTATCGCTTACGCTGGATTAGTTCAAATGACCAGTCTACAAGCTCACAACGTGTTAATAAATTGACATGTTGAAAGTTTTCAAAAAGTTTTTCAAATAGTAAATATGAAATAAGGCATTTGGAATAAGGGGTTTAGCATGTAACGCAAATGGAGCCCCTTGTGTGTAAAGTGCAGTGTGATGTGCTACCTCCTTCACATTCAGGAGATCCTGTGAATTTCCATGGGCAGTTATACTCTCCTTTTTATTAGGACTCTAGTTGATAATTAAGAAAGAAATCGCTTTATAGGTGTAGTGATATGGACAAAAAACATAGTTGTTTGTGATAGAGGGGTCATAAATGAATGAGGATGTGCTAATACTGTAGAAATAGGTCAACAATACAAATGACATTATTTTTTTTTATTCGATTACTTTTACTGCGTGGCCGCAGTGACCAACACATAATGACCAGAACTACTTCAGAGAGGGGCGGGGCCCCCTCTCCTATTGACCCAGTTGGAAATGACACAAATATGTCTGAAAGAGAGTGTGTGTGTGCGTGTGTTGTGTGTGTGTGTGTGTGTGTGTGTGTGTGTGTGTGTGTGTGTGTGTGTGTGGGGGGGGGGGGGGGGGGGGGGGGGGGGGGGGGGGGGGGGGGGGGGGGGGGGGGGGGGGGGGGGGGGGGGGGGGGGGGGCTGTTGTGGCTGTTAAATAAACCAGCTGTTGTTGCTTGCAGTCGAAGTTCCTCCTTGTCTGTGTGGAATATACTACTGTATATCCACTACTCTACACATTACACAGTATGCAGTGTCTCGAGTGTACAGGCTTTGATGAGGGCCTTTGATGACTTATATAGGTTGCCTAATGTATTACAATGTTTTTAGCGCTTCATTGTATGTTGTAAAATGTATTGTAAATCCAGATTAAATTGTAAACTTTTCACCATTGTAAGTCGCTCTGGATTAAGAGCGTCTGCTAAATGCCTAAATTGTAAATTGTATAGGGCCTCAACCTAATTTTCATTTTTTTTGCCTCACAGCAAAAGAAAACCTGGAGGATCAGATAAAGATGTATTCAAGATCCTTCTTCCCGCTGTCCCTTAAACGCTGGACCACTTTAAGTATTTTACTGGTGCTGGGCTGGTGTGTCTACTACATGACCTACAGTTCTTTCAAGATTGAGAACGAGAAGCCAATGGCATGGGACCTGTTGCCGCGTCCGATAAACTCTTCCTTCGAGTGGCCCTCGGTGGCCGGCCACAGAGTACCAAAAGAATACGTTGAGGACCTGCCAGTTTGCGCAGCCATCATCCGTGGAGACATGGGAGGGAGGAAGGATGACGTCGCTCGACTCTTGGGCTCTAAGGAGAGACTGTCGGAGGATTTCTATCTTGGCGCAACAAAAGACTGTAAAGTTTACGCAGAGGCCAGAGGGTTCATCTCTGCACCACTCAGTGTTGAGGAGAGAGACTTCCCCATCGCCTATTCCATGGTGATCCATGCTGGCGCCGAGATGTTTGAGAGACTGCTGCGTGCCATCTACCACCCCCAGAACGTCTACTGCGTACACGTGGACGAGAAGTCAACAGAGGGATTCCAGAAAGCCGTGAGGGCGATCGTGTCCTGTTTCCCTAACGTGTTCATAGCCAGCAGACTAGAAAGTGTGTTCTGGGGAACCTGGTCCTTAACGCAGGCCAATTTAAACTGCATGGACGACCTGCTGACATCGGACGTCCAGTGGAAGTACCTGATCAACACGTGTGGCGCAGACCTCCCCATCAAGACCAATGCGGAAATGGTTCAGGCACTGAAACTGCTCAATGGGAGGAACAATATGGAGTCTGAAGATGTGCGGGAAGACAAGAAGCCCCGCTGGCAGTACCATCACGATGCCATCACTAGAACGGAAATCAAGAAGACACCCCCACCAATCCCTGTGTTCTCAGGCAGCACCTTCTTCGTGGTCACTAGAGAGTTTGTGAAACACGTGCGTGAGAACAAAGAGGTTCTGAATTTCCTGGAGTGGAGCAAGGACACGTTTGCCGCTGAAGAACACGTGTGGGCCAGTCTGAACAGGCTGAGCTCCGTGCCCGGGTCAGTGCCAGGCCACAGGTTGTACCACCTGTCTGACATGAATGCCATCGTTCGCCTGGTGCACTGGGGCGGTCACCAGGGTAATGTAGCAGAAGGTGCCGCGTACGCTCCATGCACGTCGGTGCTCAGAAGAGACATCTGTGTGTTCGGAATCGGATCTCTCCGGTGGGTATTTCAACACCCTCACCTCATGGCGAACAAGTTTGACCCGGAAGTTGATGACATTGCAATTAGATGTATAGAGTCATTTCTCCATTTTAAGGCTTTGCAGTACAGTCAGAATTTAATGGCAGGGATGAGATCATAGTAAACACTTTTTAAGATCATGGAGCTCTCCAAACAAGTAGTTGATTCAACATTTGTAATCTCGAAGGATGTCCAAAAAAACTTTTGACACCGTGTGTACTTTGAATATCTTTTTTACACTCTGAAACGGATGAATTTTGGTGATATCTTTATATATAAAGATGTCAATATAATTATATTGAGTTGCTTCTTTGCTCTCCTAAAGCACAAGTGGTAATGTTTCCCCATTGGGTAGTACGATAGCACTGCTCAGTCTCTGTTCATTTGTTCACAGCAGCCATAGAACTACTAGCAGTGGCACTCCAACAAAAGCAATGCATGTGGCATAAACAATATGTGGAAAACAAATCCAAACTTTTGCTAAATTGTGATGATTTATTAATTTATATTACGCACTAAGATAAACTAAAGGCATATACAGTGATATGACTGGTTAGATAAACTGTGGCAAAAGTGAAATAATGTAGCCCTGACCGACATCGACTAATTTTCGGAATGGTGGTACTTTTGTTTGTACATTTCTGGAGTGATAGAATCTAATTAAATCTATTTCAAAACTAAAACTTTGATAATTTTCTCCTTACCATGATAAACTCTTGGAGAAGGTCTGAGAGTATAATGTGTGTGTGATATTGCAAATTAGTGATGGGAGCACTGAAAACTTGTAAGTAACATTGATGCCTTTGAAAATCCTTTTTTAGAGTTCTGTGGAAGGGTTGAGGGTTTCTTGTTTAGCTAGAAAATTATTAATGATGTTTTAAATGCTAAATTTAATCTAATGTAAATGAAATGTTGAAAGCCAATAAAAGGATAATTACAGTGCATTGTTAAACAGCATTAACCCTTCCTTTGTGTAGGCTGATTTTTTGCCTGGTTTCCATTTTTTAACAAAATGTATTAACACCATTTCCGTTAATGCTAGTGGTCTCTGGTATTCCGGTTCAAATTGTAACCAAATACATTCATGTCAGGAAATAATTAAAAAAGTAATTAATTTTGTATAAACCCAAATTTATAGTGTTTGGAGGCACTTCTTGATTAACACTCTCAAAAGTTAAAATATTCATTATCTGAATTAGCCCAAGTCTACACAACTAGGAGATTAATGGTCATTTTTCTCTGTATGTTTGCTTGTTTGGTTTCAGAAATCCAGCCTGGTATTGTGGACCAAAGGCAAAGAAATCTTTAGTTTGGGGGTCTGTGGGGCTAAAATGTCCTCAAATGGTGGTCCGTGGCTCAAATGCAGAATAAATAGTGGGCCCTGGCATCAAAAAGGTTGAAAACCCCTGTATTAAGCCATGTAATAAGCGGGACCCTTCCCTTCGAACGGTGAGTTGTTTCTTAACAAAACATCCCTTTACTTAAAAAGTGTGGATGCCTATGCCTAGCCAGCGTTAAAATAAACACACAACAATTCAACTGTGTAAAAACAGGTAAAAATGTAGCCTACTACTACTCACGGTAACAACACCAAACCGAGCCAGTGGTATGAATCATCTTCCAACGTCCTGGTCCACTTGATTTCTCGCTGCTTGAGGGAACAGTCCAGCTGTCTCCAATCATCAGCACCACTCCGGGCCCTGCGTTGCACATCAATCATTGTTGAAGTTGTTGTTGTAGTGCTGCCTGGCATGATACACTAGCAATATTAATTTTGATCAATATCAACTAACAATGTCAAGTGAGTGTGAAAATGAAATCAAATGGACGCTTGCGGGTCCATTTGGTGGAGGAGAGGCTTGTTTCCAAGGGCATGTCAGGTTGATTTCTGCCGCCACATTTATTATAGTAGGAAGTAAATTAGGAAGGAATCAGCTTGCGATTGCTTGGTACACATATATGCCGTGTGGACTTGTGTGCACTCCAAAACCCACGCTGGAATTTGGTGACGAATTTGCCCTCCATTTAAAAAGATAAATCAATCTTTTTTTTCCCCCCAGATTATTTTTAAACGTTAAAATCCTGTAAAAATATCATGGCATATTTTGGACATAGTTTGAATGGTGATTCATCATGATTAAATTAATTTCAAAGCTGTGATTAATCTGGTTAAAATTTTGAATCATTCAACAGACCCATTTTTTCAGTTTGTTCATAGAACCTTTGTGTGGGTGGAAAGTAAAACCACTTTTTGAAAACATGTGAAGATGCACGTACGATGCATTTTGTCTCTTCCTGGGTAATTGTTTGTCAGGTTGTTCCCATACCATTGGGCCAGAATCTAGTTCAACCACATCCCACCACTGTTTAAAACGATACGTGGAAATAGCGGAACTGAAACCTTGACAGACACAGACACAGACACACACAGACAACACACAGACACACACACACCCACACACACACAGATGTGAGAAACAAAGAGGACTTTACTCTTTCATTAATTGTGACAACATCATGCAACAGGTTATATGTTCAGATTGTCAGCCTCTGAGTAGCCACTGGAATGACACATGTCAATGAGCTTTAGCTGTTCAGGTAGGATTGAATACATGGATATCTAATTTTTACTAAGAACTAAATTCGAGAAATATCCTGACGCTGCAAAGCAGTTTCCAGAGAAAGGTAGTTATATACTGTGTGTGCGCGCGCGCGCGCACGCACACGCGCACACACACGCACGCGCGCGCACACACACACACACACGCACACTATCTTACAATTACACTACATGAGCAATGTGTTGCCCTATCCTTTTCTTTGTATTATGGCCCTTTAATTCAAGGCCTTGAGAAGAGAATGTGCGGTATCTAACACCAGGCAGTATAGACTGATATGAATCAATTTTAATTAATTAAGAATATATTTTGTAGCTGCGAGCTGTGACTGTTGGCTATGGCATGTTTATTTTCATGGACCATTAGTCAGTCTGCGGAACCACATTTAATAGCATTTCTACCTCTGCAACCCTATAGTCAAATCAATGTTAATGTAAACCCAACTCTCAATGACCCTTGGGGTTCCCACTTTGGGAACTTCAGATTTTTGGAACTTAAATTGTATGAAATACTTGCCATTAATATAGTGGTGTCAACTGTATTAATTGATGTCCAGAGTCCCAGAGTTCTGCTCTGGTTTTGGGTTATTAAGTAGTACTGGTCATTTTGTGGGGGTCACTCGAGTTAATCCACAAAACGTAATTTGTATTGTTGAATTATTTCTAAAATATTCTGACCTCTTTCATTCATTTTAGAACCCCCTATCACATGGATGTACTTTTTGGGTGTAGTGATAGACAAAAAAATACATAGTTCCCTGTGATATAGGGGGCAAAAATTAATGAAGGATGTCCTAATATTTTAGAAATAGGTCAAGATTACAAAGAAAGTTCGTTTTTTGGATTCATTTATTGCCTGGCCCCAGTGACCTCCGCAAAATGACCGGAACCATTTCATATTTCACCAAAACCAGAGCATAACTCCCGACCTGGCCGGGACGGCATAATTTAATACAGGTAATACCACTATATTAATGGCAAGTATTTCATACAGCTTAATTTAAAAAAAAATCTGAACTATCCCTTTAAGGGACCAAACAGCAAAAGGTCCTTTCTTATTAAAGGACCCAACAGTCCACAAAGTGGACTTGGTCCCTTCTTGTTTTTGTCATTTTATAAAGGGACCAAGCAGTCTACGAAGTGGACTTGATCCCTGTTTCTTTTTCGTCTTTTTTTTTCCTTCTCAACTTACCGGAATATTCTCTAATGTGTCTCCTTATGCCGAACAACGTATTGAATTTTGACATTTAGATGACCTGGCATCTTGAATTATATGGAAAACAGTTAAAATCCTACTCTTCCTACAATCTTTGATCAAAATGCAAGAAAAGGCCTACACATGAACTTTGGAGTCATACGAACATGAAAATGGGTGTGAAAAAAAAAAAAAATTTACGAGCCAATGAAAATTGCTGGTTTATGAAAATTCTTCTATTGCCCCTAAAATAGACACCCAGCATAATCTTCTTATGGAGCATGTGGAACTTGTTTCAAAACAAAGTGTGATTCTTCAAGAACCTGCCCTGCTCCCACAATTACATAATGCATTTCTCAAGTTCAGTCTTCCATGTTTCTATGGCTTATTTGTGCATATTGTTCTTATTGCCTTAGCTGCTTGGTTGGTCCCATCTTAGAGGAGAGCGGCAAAAGGGAGGGGAGGAGGAATAGATTACCTCTGGGATTCTGCTCCAGAGTGATGTAAAATTCAGGTGTGAGTATCAGTATACTATTAAAATATGTGTAAAAAAATAAGTTTGGAGTTACAGAAATACCCGCAGTAGAATAAAGACAACCTGTGGCCATGTTAACTGGTGGAACGCCGACGTTGCGGCGATGTTGGGACGGGGACCTCATGGTGAAATGTAGAAAATGGGACATCAGTGACAAATAAGCAGGACATTATGAATCATGTCTCCAGAATCAAGGTAAATTGATGCCCAATGTGTTTTGGTGTGGAATTCCCCTTTAACCACCAAGCCCAGGGGCTTTCCCTGTCATTATGGAGAGAGAGTTCACGTGTAGGCTGAGGTTGTGAGCTCCTTAGCTATAAGCACTTTTTGTATTTAATCCAGCAATTTGTTTTATTTGTATTTTATTACATCCTATTACAAGATCAGAATTATAAGTCACTCGGAAACAAATAATTGACATTTCAACAAGACAAGGCAGTTCAACAAGGCTGTTGACATACAGGGTGTACATCTGTAGACACTTTTTTCTGATTGCTTTTGCGGGTATGGCAAAAACTGCTGTTTAGATACTGGGTGGACGACACTGAGGACACTATGCATTTTTATGCAGAATGTTTATACAAGAATTGCATCACTGTTGCAGGCAAAGTAAATAGAATGATGATTGATACTGTAGTAGTAGTTGTAGTGATGCTTTAAGCTATCAATGTCACATTTTGTTATACCCCTACCAGGAGTATGTGATCGATCACAGTGGTGATTGATCATCTTGTGGATGAATATCACGACTGTGTAAAGGTATTGGTAAAACTTAAAGCTATGGGAAAAGGTCATTTAAAAACAACAATGAAATGTGGCAGCAGTTGTAATGTGTATTGTATATAGATATAGTAGATTCCACACAGACAAGTAACTGTGCAACAACAGCTGGTTTATTTAATAGCCACATGCAAAAGTGAACAGAGTATTTAAATGTTTATTTAAACCCTGTCTAATGAGATAAATATGGATAATACATTATACTTGCCCTCTAGCTAAAATTGAACATTTAAAACACATAAGCTCTTTAGTTTAAAAATAGTAAGTTTTTATACCATGGGGGCCGCCATTTTACTGTGCCTGTCACATGACCTCTCATAGGGATGACGTCACAGGAGATCTGTTGTATAGAACGGTGTCCCCCAAGGGATAAAAACATTCACTATTTTTAAACTAAAGAGCTTATTCTGTGTTTTAAATGTTCAATTCTAGTTATAGAGGGCAAGTATAATGTATTATCCATATTTAGGCAGGGTTCCTTTTAAATGACGTCAGACAGCCAAAACACACAGGGGCCTAGAGGGGGGAGTCAACCTTTTGGGGTGGACGTCGCTCCAAATTATGTGACGTAGCACAGCAGTGCAGGGGCAGGGGAGGTGCCGGGCATGATGACACGTTGGTGAGATCAAATCAGATCAGCTGATAAGGAAAAATGTGCTATTTTAATCCATTAAAAAATGCCAATTATACGCGGCTACCACCGGCTTTTTCCTTGTCCCTTTTCCACCTCAAGCACTAAGCAATAACAATGGCTGCATTAGTTCTATGGACATCGCATGTTAGTTGTATATGGACATGTTATGCTACTGTATCAGAAACAAATCAAATTTCGGGGACGGGAATGGGCAAACAATTATCAAATGCATGCGTGCGTTACAGCACAAACACTTTGTGTTCGCTGCTCTACTAGCTCACCTGTGCATGTGTTTTGAGAGAATCGATGTTAAATTAGGCTACTGTTTCTGTGTACCTCTTGCAGTATTTTATCAATTATATCCATCACGTGCTGCGAGGGTCGAGGGAGGGGAAAGACCATCCGTGATCGCCTTCTTTCTTGCTTTCTATCCTCTTTTTGGAGCGTCGTGTTTGCAGGGCAGGCTATAAAGCTGTGCACGGGGGCCAGGGGGGAATGCCCCCCTAAACGCCCTATATACAGTATAATGATGCTGCCGCATAAAGTTTTCGCCTGCCCCCCCAATTGTGAAATGTTAGATCCGGCCCAAAAAAAAAAAACATCAAGTTTGAACGCACGCTCTGCTCCAAAGACTCTTACTTTCTACATTAGAACGGTCAGTCTCAGTGCAAGATTCACGCACATGCAGGCGCAGCCGTGCGCGCACACACACAATTCAATTGGCTTTATTGGGGCACGCACACACGCACGTGGTCTTGCTGCGGAACAAATCCATAGCCATCTCTCCCATCTGGACAGGAATATTTGTGCCTTTTTAGCCATGTTTATAATGTTCTCTCACACGGAGCTAATGACTAACGGTTAACGGCTAACTGTTGAATATCCCTAGTCTGAAGTGAAATATCCCTTTAGTGTGTTAGTGTGTTTGTGTGTGTGTGTGTGTGTGTGTGTGTGTGTGTGTGTGTGTGTGTGTGTGTGTGTGTATTGTTGGCACTGTTCACTTTTCTATGTAGCCGTTAAATAAACCAGCTGTTTGCATAGACGTGCATACATAGACGTCAAGGGGGGTTTGAGCACACCCTAGTGGCCCTCTCTGGACCAACATAGCCTTTTTTAAAAGAGCAAAAAGATGCTGAAATGCTGTTTCCTATGCGTTTTTAACCCCCCAAAACTCAATTTTCCGCCCTAGAGTGCCCTCCTGGTTACATTTGAGCACCTGCCCTTGAAACTCTGTGCACGCCAGTGGCTGTTTATTGCAGTTGAAGTTCTCCTTTCTCTGTGTGGAATATACTACAGGTATATCCACTACTCTACACATTACACAGTGTGCAGTGTCTAGGGTGTAATGAGGGCCAAGGTAGGGCCTGGACTTAATTTTCATATTTTTTATTTGCCACACAGTCACAGCAAAAGAAAACCTGGAGGATCAGATAAAGATGTATTCAAGATCCTCCTTCCTGATGTCCCTCAAACGCTGGACCACTTTAAGCATTTTACTGGTGCTGGGTTGGTGTGTCTACTACATGACCTACAGTTCTTTCAAGATTGAGAACAACGAGAAGCCAAAGGCATGGGACCTGTTGCCACGTCCGATAAACTCTTCCTTCGAGTGGCCCTCGGTGGCCGGCCACAGAGTACCAAAAGAATACGTTGAGGACCTGCCAGTTTGCGCAGCCATCATCCGTGGAGACAAGGTGGGGAGGAAGGATGACGTCGCTCGACTGCTGGGCTCTAAGGAGAGACTGTCGGAGGATTTCTATCTTGGCGCAACAAAAGACTGTAAAGCTTACACTGAGGCCAGAGGGTTCATCTCTGCACCACTCAGTGCTGAGGAGAGAGACTTCCCCATCGCCTATTCCATGGTGATCCATGCTGGCGCTGAGATGTTTGAGAGACTGCTGCGTGCCATCTACCACCCCCAGAACGTCTACTGCGTACACGTGGACGAGAAGTCAACAGAGGGATTCCAGAAAGCCGTGAGGGCGATCGTGTCCTGTTTCCCTAATGTGTTCATAGCCAGCAGACTAGAAAGTGTGTTCTGGGGAACCTGGTCCTTAACGCAGGCCAATTTAAACTGCATGGACGACCTGCTGACATCGGACGTCCAGTGGAAGTACCTGATCAACACGTGTGGCGCAGACCTCCCCATCAAGACCAATGCGGAAATGGTTCAGGCTCTGAAACTGCTCAACGGGTGGAACAATATGGAGTCTGAAGGTGTGCCAGACAGAAAGAAGCCCCGCTGGCAGTACCATCACGATGCCACCACCAGAACGGAAATCAAGAAGACACCCCCACCAATCCCTGTGTTCTCAGGCAGCACCTTCTTCGTGGTCACCAGAGAGTTTGTGAAACACGTGCGTGAGAACAAAGAGGTACTGAATTTTCTGGAGTGGAGCAAGGACACGTTTGCCCCCGAAGAACACGTGTGGGCCAGTCTGAACAGGCTGAGCTCCGTGCCCGGGTCGGTGCCAGGCCACAGGTTGTACCACCTGTCTGACATGAATGGGATCGCTCGCCTGGTGCACTGGGGAGGTCACGAGGGTAACGTAGCGAAAGGCGCAGCGTACGCTCCATGCACGTCGGTGGTCAGAAGAGACGTGTGTGTGTACGGGATCGGAGATCTCCGATGGGTATTGCAACATCCTCACCTCATGGCGAACAAGTTTGATCCGGAAGTTGATGACATTGCAATTAGATGTATAGAGTCAATCCTCCATTTCAGGGCTTTGCAGTACAGTCAGAATTTAATGGCAGGGATGAGATCATAGTGTGTTCTCTCTCTCTCTCTCTCTCTCTCTCTCTCATATGGGCATGCTGACTTGGTGTCCCCGTAATATTGGTTGATAAATATACTTCTTCATGAAGTATAGACAACTTGGAATTATAACAATTGATTAGGCATGCATCACATGACGCTCGTACTTCACGAGTGTCATGCAGCAGCTTAATTCGTGGCAGATCGCTACATTTACATGAATAACATGTACATTCCGTTTTCAAATATAAAGTACTCACACATTTCTACGGGTGTTAGACACTTATTGCGCCCGACATTAGGATTGCAGCGTGCCGCGTTGTTTAATGAAAAGCATTTTTATCCAAGCTTTTCTTCCGCCATTGGCTTTCAATTGTATGTGCCCTCTATTGGTGGGGAGGAGCATGCCACTCTGAACATTGGGTGTGTTCCATATACTCACGCTGACGCACTGCCAATACAAACTAATTTGGGGGATGTGCTCCCGGTGTGCATCTGTGTGTTTACCACACTTACCCCAACCCAGAAAAGTAGCACAGGGATCTCTTGTAAAATGCTTTTTATTAAACAACGCGGCACGCAGCTTTCCGCGGCACACAGCTTTCCACGGCACGCAGCTCCCATCACTAATAGTGATGGGAGCACTGAAAACTTGTTAAGTAATATTGATGCCTTTGAAAATTCTGCTTTTTTTTTTTTTTTTTTTTAGTTTTGTGGATGGGTTGAGGGTTTCTTGTTTAGCTAGAAAACTATGAATGATGTGGTTTAAATGCTAAATTTTGTAAATGTAAATGAAATGTTCAAAGCCAATAAAAGATAATTACAGTGCATTGTTAAAAAGCATTAACCCTTCCATTGTGTAGGCTGATTTTTGCCTGGTTTCCTTTTTTTAAATGACGCTCAGAAGCAGATACGTGTATTTTAACGACAACAAAATGTAGGCTATTATCACCATTTCTGTTAATGCTAGTGGTCGCTGGTGTTATGGGCAAAATGTAACCAAATACATTCATGTCAGGAAATAATTTAAAAAGTAATCATTTTTGTATAGCCTAAACCCAAATTTATAGTGTTTGGAGGCACTTCTTGATTTGTAAAAATGAAGCTTTTTCTTTTTTAACACTCAAGAGTTACAATATTCATCATCTGAATTCGCCCACAACTAGGATATTAATGGTCATTTTGATCTGTATGTTTGCTTGTTTGGTTTCCCAAATCCAGCCTGGTATTGTGGACAAAAGCAAAATTAGTTTTGTGGTCTGTGGGGCTAAAATGTCCTCAAATGGTGGTCCGTGGCTCAAATGCGGAATAAATAGTGGAAGTGGGCCCTGGCATCAGAAAGCTTGAAAATCCCTGTATTAAGTCATGTAATAAGTGGGACCCTTCCATTGGAACCGGTGAGTTGTTTCCTAACAACTGGTTCGTCGGTAGCCCTGAAACATGACTGTCATTATCGAGCGTCATGCATTGGATGGGAAGTAGTTCGTCGGGTGTTATCCCTTTACTAAAAGTGTGTATGCCTATGCCTAGCCAGCGTTAAAATAAACATACAACAATTCAACCGTGTAAAACCAGGTAAAATGCTTTAGTAGCCTACTACTACTCACGGTAACGACACCAAACCGAGCCAGTGGTATGAATCATCTTCCAACGTCCTGGTCTGCTTGATTTCTCGCTGCTTGAGGGAACAGTCCAGCTGTCTCCAATCATCATCAGCACCGCTCCGGGCCCTGCGTTGCACATCCATCAGTGTTGAAGTTGTTGTTGTCAGAGTGCTGTAGTTGTAGTGCTGGCCTAGCATGATTTCACTGTGTTAATGGCAAAAAGCTATAAGTTAACCCTAAGTATTATTAATTATATTAAACATTATAATTCAAATTGTTTTACATTTTGTTTTTAGTTTGTGTTGAATCATTTTCAACCAAATGTTCACTTAGGAGACTAGAAAAATTATTACATTTTTCTGTCCTGTGAGGCAGCAGCCATGTTCTCAGCCATGTTGATTGGAGGAAGTGTTGACCAGTAGAGGCCTGAGGGCGCTAATGATCTGACTTTTCTGGACAACCAGGAGTTGATCATTTTCTATCGAAAAGTTAGCCCAAGACATTGGACTCTCGTAGAGAGGTGTTTGCGATTCTGACGTGATCACTCTACGAGAGTCCAAGATTTTCTATCGTATTTCCAAGACGGATTTCGCCGTTTCTGCTTCTAGTAGCTCTTAGGGTGCACCAATCCCACATGTAAAAGGCTGAACATAAGCTTCCACCCGTCCGATGACTCTACGTTAAAAGATTGTACGCCGTAGAGTCGTAGTTTTTAATAAATAAAATGTTTTATTCCACTCAGTCTGTTGATGTTTTAGTCCACTCGGTCCGTTCGGAAGGCTGCCATCTTGGAAGGAGGGGAAAGGGGGGGTGGGGGTGCGCCATAACCAATGGCAGCTCAGCGCCCCCCCCACTCCCCTCCCCCTACCCCCCACTCCCCTCCTCCGCCCCACACACTCACTCCCCGTCCCTCACCCCGGGAGAAGGGGGGTGGGGGGAGGAGAGTGGGAATGCCGCTGAGCTGCGATCGGTTATGGCGCACCCCCTCCCCCCCTTTCCCCTCCTTCCAAGATGGCAGCCTTCCGAACGGACCGAGTGGACTAAAACATCAACAGACTGTGTGGAATACAACATTTTATTTATTAAAAACTACGACTCTACGGCGTACAATCTTTTTCCGTAGAGTCATCGGACGGGTAAAACATAAAATCAAAACTACATTTGGAATGGTAGGTACCAACCAGACAGGTCCAACAATATGCACCCAACTGAACTGTATGCTTATGTTAACTTAATGATGACGGAGGAAAAGAAATAAGAACTTAAGTCGTCTCTCTACCAAAACAAGAAGTTTAAATAAATTACTTTTCCAAAACATTTTATGTATAATCGCTATATCATTAAAGGGATAGTTCCATGTTTTTGTTTTGCTATTCTTAAACTGAATCATACAGAAGATTGTGCGTTGGTTGTCTGGTTGTTGTGTGCATCTGAAGATTTTGATGGGCTTGCTTGACATCCCTTGGAAGGTGCCATATTTTCGATCAGAAACAGTAAGATATTTAAGCTGTGTTAAGCAATTTGTCTTATGTTACTGTTTTAAATAAACTAAAGATCATGAATGAATATTTGCTCTTTAAAAAAAGAAGAGTGGTGAAGTCTGGAATAATTTTGCATTGGGCTTTTAAATAATCATTAGTTTCCAGTCAGAAAGGGGTAAATTAATAACAAAAAAAAATCTGCATCAGGCCAAGAATTTCCATATCACTTCCATATTACAGTAAGTGTATTTCTTTCATTTCTACGTAAAAAGCGTGGTAGACGCGAAATTCACCACGAAAGGCTGCATTGTTGGCTGATTTACCCTGAAACAGTGGGTATATCAGTCACTCCCTTTCTTAGTAAAAACTGTATTGCATGCCTGTGTGTGCATATCCAGTACTCACAAAACACACTCCGTCCTATTCTCGCGTGCAGCGATGTGAAGTGGGGAGTCACCATGAATGTTGACGGCTTGAAGGTCACAATGTGCATCCAGGAGCAACTGTGCGATGTCGACACTGCCACTGAACGCTGCCCAGTGAAGGCAAATGTTCTCCTCCTGAACATGTGATGTGACAGAAACAATCTAGCACATATTAACCACATGCATGCTACTGCGTGCACTGGACGGATCATCATGCATATGATTTGAATGCAAGCTGCAGTGACGGCTGAGAGAGATTAGTTAATCTGTGTTGAGTAAGGCCTTATAGGTGGGTTTTCCGCTACATATTAAGGATTGATTAAGGTGTGTTCTAAGGTGTGTTTCTAAAAGGCTCAGTCTCGAATTAAACTGAATGTGAAACACCCAAAAAATTGAACACGTTTGTGAATGATCGTTGTGGCTCGATGGAATTGGAATTGCCAGACCATAAAGTGTCCCTTTTAGCTGCTGTGTCACCTCTGGGAGAATGGATTTCCCCCTGGGATAAATGACTGTAGATTATCCATCTATACGATATAATTAATCCAGAACCTCACCTTGTCTCTGATGCTGATGTCGGCCCCTTTAGACAGAAGCAGCATCACCTGGTCCAGGTGCTTGTATTCTGTTGCCCAGATCATAGCTGTCCAGCCACCATCATCCTAAACAACAATTAGAAGAGCAAAGTCATCAATTCTTCAATGACATGAAATGATAAAAAAAAGCCTAAAGAATCAAAAATAGCCATTAAGACAGGGCACAGCGGTGATCACAGTACAGGTTAAGTGTCACTGACAAGTAGAAGCAGTACTATACTGACCTGACAGTCGATGTCTACCAGTCCAGAGAGAAGATACTCGACAATGTCGTAATGACCAGACTTTGCCGCTAGGTGGAGACATCCTGAGGAAATGAAAGCAAGTTGCAGGAAACCTCAACAATTTCTAATTCATGAAAACACAAACTTTAGTGTAATTTACAAATTGCTTTTTACGTAAAAAAAAATAATATATATATATATATATATATATGTTGGACATCAGGGGCGGATGTGACATTTCCCATTTGGGAGGGGAGGAGAAAATGGTATGGGTGCGGCTTCATCGCCCATGGCGCGAAGCGACACGGGCGATGAAGCCGCACCCATACCATTTTCGGTTACAGGACTTTTATTATTAGGCAAATATAAGCATCAATAGTTGTTGTTGAGGTTGCAACAGGCATGCAGCAACGCATAAAGCTAAGGGTCAGACTTAGAGCGTTTTCTGTTTTCAATGATGAAACGCTGTTGGTTTAGTGGTGCCACAACTGTAGTGAGTTTGTTGCAGTAGTAGTAGTGTTTCAAATCATTTTTAAATATAAGCACCCCCCATGCCCATGCCTAGATCCGCCCCTGTTGGGCATTGAACTTGGGAGTTCTTACCCTGTGTCTGGAGCTGGCTCCGGCTCTCAACAGGTAGCGGGCTGTCTCTATGTGGTTGTTCTCACAGGCCTCCATCAGCGGCGTGCGCTGGTCCTCGTCACACATATTTAAGTTAGCGCCAGCCTGAATGGGACCCAAAACACAAGCATGGGTTATTAAAGGGACATTTCACTTTTTTTTTCAAAAGAATATGTTATTGAGAAGATTTCGAACGCTTTCCTGGGGGCATTTTAGGGTGTGTACTAATAAGTGGTTTTACGTTGTAGATATTTTGGATTTCAGCAGCGTCTCTGATGTCATCATCTCTACTTCCTGGACTACATGTTGTCTCAGTAAGACAGCTCAAGGATAAGGGAATTATGGGCATTATGGGAATTGTAGTCCAGGAATGAGTGCCGATGGCACTTGGGCTCAGTGCTAAAATTTAAAATAAATAAAGCTGCTTTAGCTAACTCAATATTATGTTTCTATGTGTAACCCAGGGTAATACTCAATGTAACGGTAATGGCACCAACTCAGTGGCCTTGTGGTTAGAATGTCTGGGACTGGGAGGCCGGGGTTCGATTCCCGGCCGGGTCATACCCCGACATTTTAGATATCCAGTAGTAACCTACCCAATGAAAGCTTTGCATTGTACAAGCCTTGATCACTTCATGTAACAGTCTAGTGGTTAAAACATTGTGCCAGATTATGTGAGAGGAATAAGCATGTGGAACTTGTTTCCACATGCACCTTGACTAATGAGATACAATTGTGACACTTTGGCCACTAAGCTCCACCCTCGGATTGCTGAATTGTGCATATTGTTTACTGCTTGATGCCATATTAGGGTTGTTTGATAGTTTACAACAACTAAGCAAATCATTGTGCCTGGATAGCTCAGTCAGTAGAGCACCATACTTGGGACCAAAAGGTTGTGTGTTCACGTCCAGCTATATTTACTTTTGAGTCTGTTCTTGCCTGTGAAAATAGTACAGATTTACAAGCTATCACAGAGACGGACGGTAGTTTGTAGATCCTAATCCATCACAGCATTCTACACACACGACATAGCCTTCTCTACAAATTATCACAGTTATCGCTAAACAGAGTGTGTTTTACATTTCTATTCCTTTGTGGGTGCGGGTGGGGGACTTGGGAAAGTAATATTGGAATATGTAATATATTATTCTTTGATTCTGGTAATAATTAAAGTAATATTACTTTGAATATAGTAATATTGCACAACATTGCTTATGAGTACCAGGAACAGAAACCACATTACATTCCCACTGTATAGCCATTTCTGTAAACAAACCTGTGTGCCCACTTAAAGACACGCTCACAATGAAGGAGAGAGCAGGCATGTAGACAAATGTAATCTATGGCTGCACATGCACAATTACTTAACGGATAATGGGTGCAATTCTCAATCGCTGTGGTGTAGCAGGTATGGTGTAAGTCTTATCATTGGCTGCATGGCAGCAAATCAGGTCTGGGGCCTTGGGGTAGGCCGAAAGCCTATACCACCAGCCCTGGGCCTGGGCTTACCAAATAATTACCCAGAATAATTAAAACCTGCAAGTCAAAAGGTCCAGAAATCACCTGACTCCCCAATTAAAAATGTTACTGGCTTTGTTCATCATGAGTTGAAGCTCTTGATGACTGGTTTTAATTATTATGAATAGTTATTTGGTAGGCCCAGGCCCAGGCCTGGTGGTATAGGCTTTCGGGCCTACCTCAAGGCCCCAGATCTGATTCAGCCAATGAGAGGACTTACACCATACCTGGCTACACCACAGCGATTGGGAATTGCACCCAATGACTCCATCTCTCCTATTTCTCTCTCACAGGCCACATCTATGCTCATGATGCTACAATATTTTGTAGAGATTGGTTACACAGAAGGGTATTCTATGCCAATAAACCTTGGTTAACCCAGGTTTTAATGTGCAGTATCAACAGCATCAAGTATGCACAATCTCAATACTGTACATGGTGCACAGTCCAAAAATGGATTGTCCCGCAGGCTGGGTTAAAATACCGGACTCTGTGATGAGACTAATTTCCCTCTCTGGTTTGCAAAATCTGGGGACCATTAGCAAACCATAGGGTTGAAAAATGGGATGAACAGAACACCAATCGATACCATACACACAATTCTGCAAATCCATTCTCCGGATTCAGCGAAAAACACCAAATAATGCATGAAGAGCAAAAATAGGGTGACACCCACCAGGCCAAAAAATGAATACATTTACAAATGAAGGAATGAACGAACAACATTTATTAACAGCTTTGGAAATTTGCAGTGCAATTCAAGTGTTTACTCTGTTTACACCAGTCCGTGGTTCATCGAGAATATTGCATTAATGTAAGAGACGCTCTGGCGCAAGTATATTATGTGACAAAGCCTGTGGGGTTTAGTTTCCCCTCACTTTCACATTTTTTGTCTATTTTTGTTCGTGTTGTGTGAAGGTATTGAAATGGTTGGGTTATTTGACTTATTTCACACCGTTGCACGACCACTTATTTTCTTAAGGCTGGGTTCGTTTTGGCACGGCCTGCCACTGAATAGCAGCCACAATGTTCATTTCATCAAGACTTTAGAGAGGATCATATTTTCACGTAACACTCATGAAAACCATGATAAGATGGACTGGAAAACCATATTTCTAGTTCATCTTTAAGGAGCCCTACAACGGAAAAAAAATTAAACTGTTTTGTGTGTTCACAAAACTAAAATTATAGACAAAATACCCGTTTTAAGCAACATTTAGTGTATATGGCTTTCAGATAATTATTTAAACATTTAAATTCAAAATGTGTCTAGGTTGGTCACTAGTTCTATAGCCTCGACACCCAGGCTTTTATTTTCGTTCGCGTTGCGCGAAAATGGGAAGCCTGGACTAACTTGTTACACACAGTGGCCTTGAGGGGGGAGTCAAACTTCCGGGGTGGGCGTTGCTCTAAATGATGTGACGTAGCACAGCAGTGGACGGGTACAGGAGGGGCGGATGACGACACGGTCGTGAGATCAAATCAGATCAGCTCGATCTGCTGTATGGATCCCACGGCACCCCCCCCAAGGCCAAAATCATTGGGGGTTAGGCCAGGCTACTAGTTCTATGGCTGCGGTGAAGAAATGAACAGAGACTGGGCAGTGCTATCGTACTACACATCCCAATGGGGAAACATTACCACTTGTGCTTTAGGAGAGCGAAGAATGTGTGTAGAGTGTAGTATTTAAAGTTCACACCAATCTTGAATCAACTACTTGTTTGGAGAGCTCCATGATATAAAAGTGTTTACCTTGATCTCATAGTGATCCCTGCCATTAAATTCTGACTGTACTGCAAAGCCTTGAAATGGAGGATTGACTCTATACATCTAATTGCAATGTCATCAACTTCCGGGTCAAACTTGTTCGCCATGAGGTGAGGATGTTGCAATACCCACCGGAGAGATCCGATCCCGTACACACACACGTCTCTTCTGAGCACCGACGTGCATGGAGCGTACGCGGCACCTTCTGCTACATTACCCTGGTGACCTCCCCAGTGCACTAGGCGAACGATGGCATTCATGTTAGACAGGTGGTACAACCTGTGGCCTGGCACTGACCCGGGCACGGAGCTCAGCCTGTTCAGACTGGCCCACACGTGTTCTTCAGCGGCAAACGTGTCCTTGCTCCACTCCAGGAAATTCAGTACCTCTTTGTTCTCACGCACGTGTTTCACAAACTCTCTGGTGACCACGAAGAAGGTGTTGCCTGAGAACACAGGGATTGGTGGGGGTGTCTTCTTGATTTCCGTTCTGGTGGTGGCATCGTGATGGTACTGCCAGCGGGGCTTCCTGTCTTCCTGCATATCTTCAGACTCCATATTGTTCCTCCCGTTGAGCAGTTTCAGAGCCTGAACCATTTCCGCATTGGTCTTGATGGGGAGGTCTGCGCCACACGTGTTGATCAGGTACTTCCACTGGACGTCCGATGTCAGCAGGTCGTCCATGCAGTTTAAATTGGCCTGCGTTAAGGACCAGGTTCCCCAGAACACACTTTCTAATCTGCTGGCTATGAACACGTTAGGGAAACAGGACACGATCGCCCTCACGGCTTTCTGGAATCCCTCTGTTGACTTCTCGTCCACGTGTACGCAGTAGACGTTCTGGGGGTGGTAGATGGCACGCAGCAGTCTCTCAAACATCTCGGTGCTAGCATGGATCACCATGGAATAGGCGATGGGGAAGTCTCTCTCCTCAGCACTGAGTGGTGCAGAGATGAACCCTCTGGCCTCAGTGTAAGCTTTACAGTCTTTTGTTGCGCCAAGATAGAAGTCCTCTGACAGTCTCTCCTTAGAGCCCAAGAGTCGAGCGACGTCATCCTTCCTCCCCGCCATGTCTCCACGGATGATGGCTGCGCAAACTGGCAGATCCTCAACGTATTCTTTTGGTACTCTGTGGCCGGCCACCGAGGGCCACTCGAAGGAAGAGTTTATCGGAGGCGGCAACAGGTCCCATGCCATTGGCTTCTCGTTCTCAATCTTGAAAGAACTGTAGGTCAAGTAGTTTACACACCATCCCAGCACCAGTAAAATACTTAAAGTGGTCCAGCGTTTGAGGGACATCGGGAAGGATCTTGAATACATCTTTATCTGATCCTCCAGGTTTTCTTTTGCTGTGAGGCAAATAAAAAATATGAAAATTAGGTTGAGGCCCTATACATTGGCCCTCATCACAGCCTGTACACTCGAGACACTGCATACTGTGTAATGTGTAGAGTAGTGGATATACAGTAGTATATTCCACACAGACAAGAAGGAACTTCGACTGCAAGCAACAACAGCTGGTTTATTTAACAGCCCCCCCCACACACACACACCACACACACACACACACACACTCTTTCTAAAGGGATATTTCACTTTCAAACAAAACATGTTTGTGTCATTTCCAACTGGGTCAATAGGAGAGGGGGCCCCGCCCCTCTCTGAAGTAGTTCTGGTCATTATGTGTTGGTCACTGGGGCCACACAGTAAAAGTAATCGAATAAAAAAAAAAACAACGTCATTTGTATTGTTGACCTATTTCTACAGTATTAGCACATCCTCATTCATTTATGACCCCTCTATCACAAACAACTGTTTTTTGTCCATATCACTACACCTAAAAAGTGATTTCTTTCTTAATTATCTACTAGAGTCCTAATAAAAAGGAGAGTATAACTGCCCATGGAAATTCCCTGAATGTGAAGGAGGTAGCACATCACACTGCACTTTACACACAAGGGGCTCCATTTGCATTACATGCTAAACCCCTTATTCCAAATCCCTTATTTCATTTTTACTATTTGAAAAACTTTTTGAAACTTTCAACATGTCAATTTATTAACACGTTGTGAGCTTGTAGACTTTGTAGTCATCTGAATTCTGCTCCAAACAAGTCATCTTCCATTGCCAGGATTCAGTGTCTTAATGCCTCAAATTACTGTCTATGCAGTCCAATTGCACAGAAGTAGTGACGGCCTTCTACAGCTTGTACACTTGATCCCTCTGTGATTGCTCCTGCTTCTATCCACCAGTTTCTGACACCCATTTCCACATATATTTGTTAGGTTTTCTCTTACAGTATTTCCACCACTGTGTCAAATATGGTAATTATCTCATTAATTATGCACAATGTACATTGCAGAAATGGATTCTACAGGACAAAATACATAAATATCAACTGAGAAAAGTTTGGTAAATAGAATAGTTAGAGGGTTTTCCCTGTTATTTTATCCCATATGTCAATTTACTTGATACAAGAGTGCAAATAACTGGAAGAAATCTATAATAAATTCATAAAAGGCTTTATCAAACTTTTCTCAGTTGATCCTTGTATTTTGTCCCGTAGAATTCGTTTCTGCAAAGTACATTTTTGTAAGTCGCATAATTAATGAGATAATTTGCATGTATGTTAGGTTTTTCTCTTACAGTATTTCCACCACTGTGTCAAATATGATAATTATCTCATTAATTATGCACAATACAAAAATGTACATTGCAGAAATGGATTCTAAAGGAAAAATACATAAATATCAACTGAGAAAAGTTTGGTAAATAGAATAGTATCGAATAGTTAGAGGATTTTCCCTGTTATTTTATCCCATATGTCAATTTACTTGACAAAAGGGCGCAAATAACTGGAAAAAAATCTATAATAAATTCATAAATGGCTTTTCTCAGTTGATCCCTATGTATTTTGTCCCGTAGAATCCGTTTCTGCAAAGTACATTTTTGTAATTCGCATAATTAATGAGATGACTTGCATATTTCATTAATTATGCTAATTATCTCATTAACTATGCGTGATACAAAAATGTATCAAGCAGAATTGGATTCTACACAAAAAATCATGTTAGGAGCAACTGAGAAAAGTTTGGTACACCCTTTATTCTGGTTTTCATGGATATCTCCCTGCCTATACTGACAGTTGCAATCCAACAAAAGCAATGCATGTGGCATAAACAATATGTGGAAAACAAATCCAAACTTTTGCTAAATTGTGATGATTTATTAATTTATATTACGCACTAAGATAAACTAAAGGCATATACAGTGATATGTCTGGTTAGATAAACTGTGGCAAAAGTGAAATAATGCAACCCCGACCAACATTGACTTCTAATTTTCAGAATGGTGGTACTTTTGTTTGTACATTTCTGGAGTGATAGAATATAATTAAATCCATTTCAAAACTAAAACTTTGATAATTTTCTCCTTACCATGATAAACTCTTGGAGAAGGTCTGAGAGTATAATTCACATCTTGAGAGTATAATTCACACATTAACCAAACAATAGGCCTGCAAATACTAAAGTTTGTGTGTGTGTGTGTGTGTGTGTGTGTGTGTGTGTGTGTGTGTGTGTGTGTGTGTGTGTGTGTGTGTGTGTGTGTGTGTGTGTGTCTGTCTGTCTGATATTGCAAATTAGTGATGGGAGCACTGAAAACTTGTAAGTAATATTGATGCCTTTGAAAATCCTTTTTTAGAGTTCTGTGGAAGGGTTGAGGGTTTCTCGTTTAGCTAGGTGAAATTATTAATAAATTATTAATGATGTTTTAAATGCTAAATCTTGTAAATGTAAATGAAATGTTGAAAGCCAATAAAAGGATAATTACAGTGCATTGTTAAACAGCATTAACCCTTCCTTTGTGTAGGCCGATTTTTTGCCTGGACACCATTTCCATTAATGCTAGTGGTCTCTGGTGTTCCGGGTCAAAATGTAACCAAATACATTCATGTCAGGAAATAATTTAAAAAGTAATTAATTTTGTATAAACCCAAATTTATAGTGTTTGGAGGCACTTCTTGATTCGTAAAAATGAAAGCAATTTTTTAATACTCTCAAGAGTTAAAATATTCATTATCTGAATTAGCCCAAGTCTACACAACTAGGAGATTAATGGACATTTTTCTCTGTATGTTTGCTTGTTTGGTTTCAGAAGTTTAGCCTGGTATTGTGGACCAAAGGCAAAGAAATCTTTAGTTTGGGGGTCTGTGGGGCTAAAATGTCCTCAAATGGTGGTCCGTGGCTCAAATGCAGAATAAATAGTGGGCCCTGGCATCAAAAAGGTTGAAAACCCTGGTTCGTTGGTAGCTCTGGTCCAAAGCTCCACTGCTTCTGAGTCTGGCTTGCATTGGAGCTCTGTTGGTCTCCGTGCATTCGGCCATTACTGCACCCAACCATCCTCTCTTCTCTAGTGGATATATAAAGAACGTTTTACGTACTCGCCAAAATAAACACGTCTTGTGTCATTAGAAAGCCTACTTACCTTGGTGGTCGCACTCTTAGCCCCCCACCACACGGATAAATTGGACTTTTTGGCCAGAACGCGATCGTTTTTCACCGGAAAAACAACCAGGATTTGCGCCCTCTACCGATATTGCCAATAGAAAAGTTCCATAGGAAATATTTTTCCTTCAGTGAAAAACGATCGCGTTCTGGCCAAAAAGTCCGTTTTATCCGTGTGGTGGGGGGCTAAGAGTGCGACCACTAAGGTAAGTAGGCTTTCTAATGACACAAGACATGTTTATTTTGGTTAGTGGGTAAAACGTTCTTTATATATCCACTAGAGAAGAGAGGCTGGTCGGGTGCAGTAATGGCCGAATGCACGGAGACCAACAGAGCTCCAATGCAAGTCAGACTTAGAAGCAGTGGAGCTCTGGACCAGAGCTAGTTCGTTGGTAGCCATGAAACATGACTGTCATTATCAAGCGTCATGCGTTAGATGGCAAGTAGTTCGTCGGGTGTTATCCCTTTACTAAAAGTGTGTATGCCTATGCCTAGCCAGCGTTAAAATAAACATACAACAATTCAACCGTGTAAAACCAGGTAAAAATGCTTTAGTAAGTAGCCTACTACTACTCACGGTAACAACACCAAACCGAGCCAGTGGTATGAATCATCTTCCAACGTCCTGGTCTGCTTGATTTCTCGGTGCTTGAGGGAACAGTCCAGCTGTCTCCAATCATCATCAGCACCGCTCCGGGCCCTGCGTTGCACATCAATCAGTGTTGAAGTTGTTGTTGTCAGAGTGCTGTAGTTGTAGTGCTGGCCTAGCATGATTTCACTGTGTTAATGGCAAAAAGGTATAAGTTAACCCTAAGTATTATTAATTATATTAAACATTATAATTCAAATTGATTTTACATTTTGTTTTCAGTTTGTGTTGAATCATTTTCAACCAAATGTTCACTTAGGAGACTAGAAAAGTTATTAGCCTACATTTTTCTGTCCTGTGAGGCAGCAGCCATGTTCTCAGCCATGTTGATTGGAGGAAGTGTTGACCAGTAGAGGCCTGAGGGCGCTAATCTGACTTTTCTGGACAATCAGGAGTTGATCATTTTCTATCGAAAAGTAAACCTTTCTCCACACCACGAAATGCACCATTTACTATGCTGGAAGGAATGCAAACGCCACTCATTCCCATGCCATATACTGGGAAGCAGCATTCATGCTGGAGAATTGCTTTGTTTGCTTTGCTGAGGTTTTCTGAACTTGAACATTTTGTGTTGAACATTTTTGTTTCAAAATCTGTAAGTCCACGACCTGCATCTCCACACTTAGCTTAGGTTCTGGGTTGGCGGGTTGCTGCTCGAAAACAGCTGATCTACATCTAGTTGTAGATCTCTCTCTTTTCAACGCACCTCAAGTAGTAACCAGAGCCTTGGAAATAGACAGAGTTACGCCAACTCCGTTCACTTCATGGGGCCAGTCCCTCTACATAGACTTCTGTTGGATAGTGACAACTGACAATGAATAGTGACAGCCGGAAGTTACTCAATGCATTGAAGCATATGGGCTCGCGCGAGTACAAGAACCACGTGACCAGGCTGTTTTCTGACCCCTCAATGTCGCAACTCTTCTATTAGATGGCTCTTGTAGTAACATAACCTACATCATGACACGTGCGTGTAGACATGCACGCGCATTTGAGTGCACATGCGCAGCACCACGCACATACATTTGAGCATATTCACCATCACCATTCACCAATGTGTCATTAGTCCTGTTGAGTCACATTTTTAATGGTTCTAACAAGCACTCAACCGATTTAATTTCAGCTTTACAATGTGCTCAATCATTTGCCTATTCATAAAAATAAATGACTAGACGTTAAAAAAAAGTGTAAAAAGTGTTTTTTAAATAGGGATGCCCTATTTAAAAAAGAACCCCCCACTGTGACACCCGAGTACACATTTTATGAATTTTATGTTTTTAAAGATTCAAGCGTGAATTCAGGATTAATGCATTAGTAGTAAATTTATTGAAAAAAGATACAACCAATTAGATGGATGTTTCACGGTCCGGAAATATGTAACAGAAATTAACAGAGGTGTGTTATAACATTTTTTATAACATTTTTTATGTATTCCTTCAAGAATTTGCACAAGAGTCACTGCTTTACTAACGACATTGAAAAAGACATAGTAATGGTTTGGTTTCTGTCAACATGAGATTATGGAACAAAATTGAAACAGGCTATCTACAGGTAACTACTGTAATAAAACTGGACATACAGTGAAAACATAAAAAAAACTTAAACTTTCTTGTATTTTACAATCTATTCACTTGAATAATACAAAATGAAAAAGAAACCCCTCTGTCAGCACCATTTACCTAGATCATTCCTATTCTCATTTGAAATCAAATCACTTCCTCTACAATGTGGAAGCATATTTACGCTTATCAACATGGTGGAAAAAAAAAAAAAAAAAAACATGGCCATTTCATTCAAAATATTTTCACATAATGTTGCCGAAATTGTACATCAAAGGTTTAAATCTACAAGCTATATTGGGGACCAAAAGAAAAGGAGCACAAAAGAAAAATCTTTTGGAACCACTTTCTTGTTTATTTGAATTCATTAGTAAAAAGATCATTTATCCCACAATTGTGGTAAAAGAGTCCATTTTAAAACATGCTTAAAATGCATAAACATAAAATCAAAACTACATATGGAATGGTAGGTACCAACCAGACAGGTCCAACAATATGCACCCAACTGAACTGTATGCTTATGTTAACTTAATGATGACGGAGGAAAAGAAATAAGAACTTAGGTCGTCTCTCTACCAAAACAAGGAGTTTAAATAAATTACTTTTCCAAAACATTTTATGTATAATCGCTATATCATTAAAGGGATAGTTCCGTGTTTTTGTTTTGCTATTCTTAAACTGAATCATACAGCCAGTAAAAAAAAAAAAAAAAAAAAGTTGCTACAAAATGCTACGAAGTTTTGAGTGGACATTAGAAACCGTAGTACAGACTTAAAAACCGGTATTAACTATTTGACAAGAATGTGCAAGAAGAATTTATCCAAACCGGTAAGAAAAAAATAATAGAACCATCCATTTAATGGAGAGCAGCTTGTGACATGCCTGCATCCCCCTTGCTATACATCCCTGCCCCCTGCTGTTCATGTTGGATAAGAGTGGGGTCAGCGCTTTAGCTCTCTGCAAGCTTAAGATTGTGCGTTGGTTGTCTGGTTGTGTGCATCTGAAGATTTTGATGGGCTTGCTTGACATTCCTTGGAAGGTGCCATATTTTCGATCAGAAACAGTAAGAGATTCAGCAATACAGTACAGGTCCATGGCAGTCTAATTCATACCTTGTTGCATGACAATAACTGCAACACATTTTTGTTTCCAGCTGAGAAAAAAAAAAGAGTTTTATTTACGGCGAGTGACATCGCTGTATAAGTATAACCTATGCTCTAGGAGGGGCTGGAAGCAGTTGTAGAAGAGCTGGTGTCAGGCAGAGTGCTGTCCTGGTGCTGGTCCTCTGGGGTACTGTCTGCCTGCAGCTGGCTCATGGCTGACGCTGAATACTTGCAGTTTGGGGAGCCGCACTCACAGCTGAAGTATTTGCCTTTCACCTCCCAGTAGGCGTCGCCATAGTTAAAACTGACACAGCATAATGGGAGGAAGAGGAATGATATGATTACTACTCGTTAATAGTAATAGTTTTGTTGTGTTTAAAAACAGCAAAGGAAAAAAAATCTTATCGCAAAACGTACCCAAGCTCCTCTCCGGCCTTAATGTTTGTGCAGGTAAACAAAGCAATGTGTGGGAAGCGCAGGTCCTGGTGGGTTGTGAACACTCGACAGGGAAACAAGTTGGGCTCGCACATGTGGTTGACAAACCGGCTGACGTTGCCATAGAAACGGGCGTCAACGCAGTATGAGTCTTCCAGCTGAGAGGGGGGAGAAGATGAAGGCCCAAAATGAAATGAGACATCGATGCACAGCAGCGGAGAGAGCAGAGCTGTACAAAACAAATACTCCTCGAAGGCCTGTCCCAACTTTGAGAAGATAACTCATAAATTACTCAAAAACTGTATGACATTTGACACAAATGTCTTTTTTGACTCAAGGATGAACTGCTTAGGTGGACGAGGCAGTAAAAAGCAAAATCCTTCATGCATTACTTTGACGAGACTCATTTGTGGAAAATGAACACTGTGTGCCAAATAGTACAGCCGCCGTATATAATCAAACCCATTTTTTAGGATCCACTGGACAGTCTTATATTCAGGCCCATAGGGTAAATGGCAACTGTTTGTTGGAGACATACTGTACAAAAGGTATTCTTGCTTGTAGGCATTTTTTGTGAGCAATGCCACCTTGCAAGAAAGTATAAAACAGGCTTGAGCGTGTGGTCAATGCACATGCGTGGACACACACACAAAGCACTGCCGAAGTGGCTGAAACTGCTGTATATACTCATTATACATACCTTGGAATCCAAGCTGAAAATGTAGGTATCATTTTCCCTCATTTTTGCTTCTGCCTCCGAGATGATCTCCCCCACATACCTATGAAAATAAAATATAATCATCAACAGCCCTACATCTGGTAAGCACGTTATGCTTGAAATTGGCAATAACTTGTACAACAGTTTGACTAATTCTGCTATTGAACAATGCACAAGTTAACTGTTGAGTGAAATGTTGTTCTCATATACTGGTAATTTGATCAATAAAAAGCATCTGCATCAAAATGCAAGAAACAAGATCAAATAATTCAGGTTGGGTAACTTGGGGAAGCAATCTGATTGATTGAGACAGCCAACTAGCCATTGCTTAAACGCGTAAACTAACAACATGGAGTGGCTACATTTATCATTAGAACGATATAACCTTGTATAACCATAATATAATATTACACTCAAGGGTGCTTACAGAGCCTGCAGCAATGCAGGCTCCACTACCACTGATGACAGTGACACACACCCTCTTGTGTATTATTATATTATATAGCTTAATTATGTTTCTGTGCACCTTCAACTAAATGCTTGTAAGGGAAATGAGAGTGTCAGCTCCGTATCTGTCCGTGGTGATTTCCCTCAACTCACCATGGTCATCAGAGAGCAGGCATGTTATAGGGAGTACTAGTGCTGGACAGAACACTACTCAAACACTGCCCAGGAATCTGTCTCCCAGATTAAACTGTTTTCTGCACTAAGCTTGAATTGAACAACAAAAGAATAGATATTTGCGAATTTTGCATACTTACTCGCATACAAAGGTCCATTGGGGTATGTCTTGCATTGCCCGAACACCCCAGCCCTTCTTATTGGTCTTGAAGAGCTGAAGTCTGGTCCTGGAATATAAGAAGATTGTCATTAGCAGTAGTACCAATTGCTTTTCAAACTCAAACTAACAACAATACTCAAACAACAACCAAAATATCCGATTCTTTGCTAATGCAACACACATGAAGATTCAAGTAAGTAATTAAATTTTATTTATATAGCACCTTTCATAGAGAGAACTCACAAAGTGCTGTACAATGCGGAAAAAAAATACAAGATAAAAGAAACAACAGGGAGAGAAAGTGCAACACAATGGAACTCAGGCAAACCCTGTTTGTAACATGCATTTGGCCATAAAGCAGGGGCGGATCTAGCTCTCCCCACTAGGGGGGGCATGTGGTTTGGCAGGGGGGGCAAACAAATTGGTGGATGTCAAACCCCCGTAAATGCACAGAAAGCCATGCTATCATCATATTAGTTGATTTATGCGCTTGAAATGTACAATATACTGTATTCTGCAAACTGTCAATACTTAAAATGTAACCAACTCTTTAAACGGTTTGATTTTAAAATCCAAAGTCATAGAATGCACTACATTAGTGTTTCTCAACCTTTTTTGTCCAAAGGCACAGTTTTCATAGCCCAAAAATCTCAGGGCACACCTAGATGTAACTTTTGTGCATTCTTTTATCATCTCAGCATCTCTGAATGTTGTTTGCAAGTTCGGGGGAACCCCTAGAGACCACCACATGCAGTTGCAACACTTCACACTCACTCTTCACACGGGTGTGATTTCCCCCCCCATTCAACACGGAGAGATTGCAGCATCTCTCCTGTTCTGTGCAAGAAACCATGCAACACGAACAGGCTGCAGTCATCTCTCTGCTCATGCTCTGTGTTTTACCATGTTTAAGTGAGCTTTTAATCCTTTCTGAACCCACGGGTTGTGTTAGACTCCCGATATTTTGCGACAGCATTGACTTGTAATCAACTTTTTCTTTTTCCAGTTTCTGTAGCGTGGTTAAATGGTGGCTAACCCAGCGATCCGGGCGAGTTTTTTGTTATGTCCTACAGTTATACTGCAAGTAAACTAGGCTACCATGTTCACGGTGATGGTCCCACCAAACAAAGACTAAATTAGCATTTCTATGTCCGAGGCGAGCTTCAATAAATGCATAGGCACGACTCGCACGAGGGTCATTAGCGTACCTATAGGTACGCTAATGATAATTCATTCATTCCATTGTTCTTAGGTGCGACAAAAACAATATATTGTTTTTGTCGCACCTAAGAACAATGGAATGAATACATTGCATAGAGAGATAGAGAGAAAGACGGAGTCGAGAGAGGACAGAGAACGAGAAGTTGAGGAAAAAGTTGGAGAAAGATACGGTCGGTGGCGGTGCGGTATACAGTGCGTGACTAGTGTCAGTGCCTGTCTGCAGCTGCGGTGGACTGAGTGAGAGAGACTGAGTGAAGCGACGAGCCCCCCCCCCCCCTCCCTATGCATCTACCAATCAGGAAATACTTTAAATGAGGGAGAGAATAATAATGATATATATATATTTTTTAATTTTAATAATTTGGGATTTTTCCTTGCCATCGCGTTTGGGGGGGGCAAGCGCCAAATCTGGGGGGGCATTGCCCCCCCTAGCCTATGCCTAGATCCGCCCCTGCCATAAAGACTGATATTAAATAAATATCTAGGCATGTCTTAAAAGAATACAGGTTCAATGTTTGTGGCAATTCAATCCAAAGCGCAAACATCTAAGAGTTTGAGCTTTGGATTCCAAAAAGTACCACATCGCTATGCAGTTGAAATGCAATCTTCAGTACCTTAGTCCATTTTGTACTACACGGTTCTTACAGCCCCTCCAACAGGAACAGGCATGGTTACACTCAAAGATGAATGGAGGATCTTCAAGGTAGAACTCTGGAAGCAAACGCCCTCCCTGGTGTTCAAATAATAACAAAACACGATTGAGTGAGTGTGAGAGTGTGTGTGTGTGTGTGTGTGTGTGTGTGTGTGCGTGCGTGATCATAATTTCAATAATTAATGTCAATAATTTCCTCCTTACCTTGTCATACCAACATCGTAGACTTAGTTGTCCACACATGCAAACACTAGCTGAACAGTTTTCCTCACATACACAGTACTGTTGGTAAAGAAGGAAAGCAGTTATTTTCTACTATGTATCATCATAAAATCTAAAGGCAATACACTGTTGATCTTTGCAACAAAATCCAACACGACAAATTCACAAAAGCAGTTCATTGCCGTGGGGATAATATTTTGATGTACTGCTCAGGTTGCCCTGCTTGACTTACCTGTAAGTGTGTGATGTTCCTATCGATATTCATGGGAGAAGTGACACAACACTCAGGGACGTATTTATAGTCATCAGGATAACTTTCACTGTCCACAGAGTTGACACAGGGAATTGGAACTCTCTCGTGCCCCCGAGCTATGTCTCTGTAAAGGACAACAGGAAGCAGGCAAGGGGGTCATGGAATAGTTTTACCAAAAACAGCAGATATCTCCTTGAATAACACCTGTTATGTGGAGAGCAGCTTGTGTCATCGCTATGTTGTATGTTGTAAACGCAATTAATAAACCAAATTGCATTATTCTTGCTGTTTTTAATTGTTCCAGGACTACTTGTTTAAGAAAATTCGATAAAGTTTTATGTACTGTATCATTACTGTGAATGTAGGCCGCGTTGACAATGCAACCGACATGTATGCATTACATACATGCATGTCAGTAACTACAACGGTGGTCCCTTATTGGCTGTTGATGGTGATGTAACTAAGGTGCACTTCAATGTAAGCCTACCTATCAAAAGAGTGCATTTCTAGTTATAATAATACAGTTGGACAGTTGAACTGACCTGTGAAGGATTTTCTCTGCATTCTTAGGGGACCTGAGGTTTTTGGCTTCCCGCTCCCTCCTGTTAGCTTGCAAGATGGCCCAGACTTTGGAGCTGTGGCTGCAGCAGTCTGGAGGAGTCTCTCCCTCTCGATTCTTCAGGTTTACGTCCGAACCTCGAGACAAGAAAAGCCTGGAAAAGAGAATCCCCCCAACTTAGCACTCAATTGTTCTAAACGTCTACATTCCTAAATCGCTAATTCTAACACACCAAGACATCGTACTTCAGAGCAATTTACACTTGTAATAGTAAGTTTAACAGACATACAGAACATAAATAGGCTAAACGACAACTAGTACCATTTAGCAGCATATAGTACTGCACATAGTATGACCTGTGTTTCTAACATCACTGGAGGCAAAACTTAAATTACCCTATTGCAATTAAACGAAAATGGAAAGCTTCATCAACATTTACATGACATAAAAGAAAGCATTCAGATTTCTGTACTTTCATATGTATAATTTGTCAGCCTGCTATACAACGTTGAGAAAATACAATCCAAAATTAACAAAAGGTAAGGGCGTGCACAATAATATGTTGCCATACATATTGGGAACGTCCAATATTCGCCTTGGTGACTGAATTCTGTGCATCTCTAAATTACTTGACTTTCACATGGCCAATGTCTGCAGCTCCTGGCTATATAGGGGAATGGTATAATACCATACTAACACACTACACAGGCCAATGAAAAAAGTGCACGTGCGCATTGCCCAACAGGCACTGTATGTGCGTCATGTGTACATACAGAGGCAAGATGTCAGCTATGTGGGATTTCTTCACTGTCTCAGAGAACGATCACCTTTGAGCAATTTGCATGACATATTCCAATAAAATTTAAAGAGGGGGTAATTCCACCACGCATTTCAACACCTCAAATCTCAAGGTTCATTGAGATTTGTTGTAATATTTGTATTGTGTTGCACAGCAGACTAGTAGTGCATCTTGACTTGAATATGTCTAATCCCTCCTTATTTTAATTTGTTAGGCTGCAATTAAAAGCATCTGTAGGCCTGGTGTTACTGGTAAATCAAACGTTTAGATGCCATGGATGGACAGGACACCTATTCAGCTAAAGCTACACTTGTAACAATAGTGACCATCATTCTGACCATGACATCGAGTTACTTACTCGATATGATATTATTGACCACTGGATACCAACATTGATAAGACACTGACCACATCTGTTTGCAACAGAAAGTTATAAACTAGGATATTTAAGATGTGTTAAGCAATCTGTCTTCTGTTATTGTTTTAAATAAAGTTTAAAAAAAAAAAAGTGATGAAGTGTGCTTTAAATAATTATTGGTTAATTTCCTGGCAGAAAGGGGTAAGTTAATAACAAAAACAATCTGCATCAGGCCAAGAATTTCCATATCACTGTAACCATAACGAAACGCCATTACTGGTACATATTTGCTCAACATTATTAACCACATCTTTTGGATGTACACAGTAATAATCCTCTTCTACCACTTTTCCGAGTCACATGTTCAAATAATGGATTGCTTAAAAAACAGTGGTAAACAGGACAACTCTGTTCGGAACCTCAAAATACACAGGTGCGATATGATGCTAGTGATATGATGCTAATTCACCATGAAAGGCTGTGCGTTGTTGGCTAATTTAGCCACTGTTTCAGGGTTGTGCCACTCGCCTCGTGGCACAACCCTGAAACAGTGGCTAAATCAGTCACTCCCTTTCATAGTAAAATCTGTATGTGCGTGCCTGTGTGTGCATATACTCACAAAACACACTCCGTCCTATTCTCGCGTGCAGCGATGTGAAGTGGGGAGTCACCGTGAATGTTGACGGCTTGAAGGTCACAATGTGCATCCAGGAGCAACTGTGCGATGTCGACACTGCCACTGAACGCTGCCCAGTGAAGGCAAATGTTCTCCTCCTGAAGATGTGATGTGATCATGTGACAGAAACAACAGCACATATTAACCACATGCACGCTGCTGCGTGCACTGGAAGGATCATTATGCATATGATTTGAATGCGAGCTGCAGTGACGGCTGAGAGAGATTAGTTAATCTGTGTTTAGTAAGGCCTTATTGGTGGGTTTTTCCGCTACATATTAAGGATTGATTAAGGTGTGTTATAATGCAGGGGATTTTGCCTAAAAGGCTCACTCTCGAATTAAACTGAATGTGAAACACCAAAATATGAACGCGTTTGTGAACGATCATTGTGGCTCGATGGAAGTGGAATTGCCAGACCATAAAGTGTCTTTTAGCTGCTGTGTCACCTCTGGGAGACTGGACTTTCCCCTGGGATAAATGACGGTAAACTATCTATCCGATATAATTAATCCAGAACCTCACCTTGTCTCTGATGCTGATGTCGGCCCCTTTAGACAGAAGCAGCTTCACCTGGTCCAGGTGCTTGTATTCTGTTGCCCAGATCATAGCTGTCCAGCCACCATCATCCTAAACAACAATTAGAAGATCAAAGTCATCAATTCTTCAATGACATGAAATGATTAAAAAAAAGCCTAAAGAATCAAAAATAGCCATTTGAACATTGAAGTTTCCACATTGAAGTTTCCATTAAGACAGCGCACAGCGGTGATCACAGTACAGGTTATGTGTCACTGACAAGCAGCCAAGCAGAAGCAGTTCTACACTGACCTGACAGTCGATGTCTACCAGTCCAGAGAGAAGATACTCGACAATGTCGTAATGACCAGACTTTGCCGCTAGGTGGAGACACGTGAACCCCTCTACATCCTGAGGAAATGAAAGCAAGTTGCAGGAAACCTCAACAATTTCTAATTCATGAAAACACAGACTTTAGTGTAATGTACAAATTGCTTTTTAGGTAAAAAAAATATATATATATGTTGGACATCAGGGGCGGATGTGACATTTCCCAATTGGGAGGGGAGGAGAAAATGGTATGGGTGCGGCTTCATCGCGATGAATGTTTAGTGGTGCCACAACTGTAATGAGTTTGTAGCAGTAGTAGTAGTGTTTCAAATCATTTTTAAATATAAGCACCCCCCATGCCCATGCCTAGATCCGCCCCTGTTGGGCATTGAACTTGGGAGTTCTTACCCTGTGTCTGGAGCTGGCTCCGGCTCTCAGCAGGTAGCGGGCCGTCTCTATGTGGTTGTTCTCACAGGCCTCCATCAGCGGCGTGCGCTGGTCCTCGTCACACATATTTAAGTTAGCGCCAGCCTGAATGGGACGCAAAACACAAGCGTGGGTTATTAAAGGGACATTTCACTTTTTTTTTTTTCAAAAGAATATATGTTATTGAGAAGATTTCGAACGCTTTTTCCTGGGGGGGTTTTAGGGTGTGTAATAAGTGGTAGTAGATACTTTGGATTTCAGCAGCGTCTCTGATGTCCTCATCAGTACTTCCTGGACTACATGTTGTCTCAGTAAGACAGCTCAAGGATAAGGGATGGGCATTATGGGAATTGTAGTCCAGGAATGAGTGTTGATGACATCAGAGACACTAAAATTTAGTGCTAAAATTTAAAATAAATAAAGCCACATATTACACACATACAGACCCCAGGAAAGTGTTCCGAGTCTTCTAAACGTGATTAACATACATTACATGTCTTTGTAAAAATGGTGAAATGTCCCTTTAACACTTGCGTGTACATTTTAGGGGAGTTTTACCATGGAACAGAAACATTAAATTCAAGAGTTTTCTGTACAAACACAAGGCAAGTGATCACAGGACAATCCACAGTCCTCAACCGCAAAGCACAGTACTTGGCATTTGATTTGTACGGTCAGTGATGCAGTGCTTGTAAAACACATGGCAATCCCAAACTGGGCTTACCAGCATTTATGCAGGACTGCAACTATCCATTACCGTAAATTACGGACTATAAGCTGCTACTTTTTTCACATGCTTTTGACCCTGCGGCTTATACAATGGTGCGGCCAATCTATGGAAAGTTGGGTAAAGTTGGTGAACCAGATGTAACTCTTTGAGAGTGTAAAAATGCAACCAAATGGACCCACTAGGGTCTATTTGGTTTTCACCATGATATTCACCATGATATTCACCATATAAATTAGCACCAGTTAATTAATAAGTCATGTTCATTTTGGTCTAATTTTGATGTTTTGCCTCTTTTGTTCGTGAAAATCCATCCTGGAATTGTGAACAAAACCAAAAGAAATCTTTAGTTTTGGGGTCTGTGGGGTGAAGATGTTGTTAAATTGTGAAAAAGTTCAAAACCACTGCTCTAACATGAAGCACCTGACTATAAGCCTAGATATATATACACTAACGACTCCCCACTCATTCACACAAGGACAAATAGTTGAAAACTGTGGGTGTGGCAGACATATCGCTGACAGGGTCTTACTTGTACAAGCATGTGACAGATCTCTTGGTGGCCCGTCTCAGCTGCAGCATGGAGTGGTGTGCGTTTATTCTGGGTCTCCATCTTGAAGTTGGGGTCTATACCCTCCACTGGAAAGTAACACACACATTTCATTTTCCATCACCAGACAAAATAGACAATTTGCAGGGAGTGAGACGTTTGTAACAGCCAATTGCAACCACCAGAGGGGGCTAACGCACCTAACATCAGCACCACTTTCTTTAGCTCTCCTTGTTTGGCTGAGATGTAAAGCTGCTTGGGATGGAAGCGAAGTTTCTTGGGTCTAATTAGAAACAAACAACAACAAAAAAAGAATCATCAATAATCCAGGCAGGGTGCAATTCCTTGCAAATCACAATACTTTTGAGATAGGACTTACTTTTCTGTATCAAGGGCCAGCAGAATGCTGTCCAGGGTTTCCTTAGGTGGTCCTTGGGGGGTTAGAGGAGCCTCCCCCATTGCAGCCAGAGACACACCTATCTTGGACCCCCCAGGAACCGCAGAGGTATCAATCCCCGGTCCAGAACAACTAGGCAGAGAGCTGTCTGCCCTGCCGCCCGCATCACCACTTACAGCTACGCGAGATGTACTGAAAAGATAAGGACATATCAGTAATGGTCATTATAGAATACTACTCAAAGTTAAGTGATTGGTTGTCTAAGTCAGGGGTTTTCAACCATTTCATACCAGGGCCCACTGTTTTTAGTCAGAGTTTGAGCCACAGACCACCATTTGAGGACATTTTAGCCCCACAGCCCCCAAACTACAGATTTCTTTTGTTTTTGTCCACAATACCTGGCTGGATTTCAGACACAAAACAGGCAAACATACAGATCTTCTACATGCTCTAGTTGTGTAGACTTGGGCTAATTCATATGATGAATATTTGAACTCTAGAGTGTAAACATGGAACCAAAGAGTTACATCTGGCTAACCAACTTTTCATTTAGCTGGGGAACACCTGGAATCCTCTCAGGGACCACTGGCGGTCCCCGGACCACTGCTAGTGGCGAAAGCTCACAGATGATCTCAAAGCGAGAACACGGAAATAACAATAATAATAGAAACAATCCAACCTCCCACATAAGCAACACATTTCCACAGAGCGAAATGCTATTATATTTTCACTCTGCTGTCGGATTTTAGCAAATGCTACACTACTGACCATTCAAAATGCAGCCCAAACTGATCGGGGTAATCCATCAGGGTGGTGGCTAACCTTAGCACTAGATGTACCATATACAGAGCTCTGACCAACCAAGCAGTGTCCATTAGAGGCTGCAACGGACATGGCTCTAGTACAGTGGTTTTCAACCAGTGGTCCGGGGAGAAATCTGTAGTTTCTTTAGGTCTGCTGTGGGGTGAAAATGTCCTCAAATGGTAGTCCCTGGCTCAAATTCTGAATAAATAGTGGGCCCTGGGATCAAAAAGGTTGAAAACCCCTGCTCTAGTAGCTCTATATATATGGATATGGAGTATCAATATTCAGGGTGTAACAAACTACGGTGGCCTATATGTGCATGTAAAGTGAATGTGATTGAAACAGTCATTACAGTGAGCTTTTTTTTGTATGACACCAACTACAATTTTCACCAAACCCTACCTGCCCGTGGTGGTGTCCGCCCTGCCCTCCAGTGCCACGGGCGTGGCTGGACCGTGTGTGTGCGTCAGGGGCACGGTGGAGGTGGTGTCGGCGTTGGCGATGGTGACCTCCTTGGCCTTGCTGGCCTCCTCTCCACAGTGTGGGCAGTAGCTCTGGCCTCTCAGCACCGAGGCGCACGCACGGTGGAACCTGTGAGAGATGCTGACGTCGGGTTGGCACTCCAGGAAGGTCCCCTGTAACAGAAAGGCAATAATAAACCAGGCCAAAGTTATTAACTCCGAGATGGAGAAGAACCACTACAAATCTTGGAATCGGATCTAGGCTGAAAGCAGCCACTGGTCTGTGTATTTCCATGTAACTGTATCCTCTCTGTTCAGTTAATTCTCTATGTGGATTACAATATGATACGTGGCCTGCGGTGTTAGTTCAAACAGTATACACAGTGTTATGCAAGGCCCACCTTTGCGGATGTGGCACTCAGCTGACCAATTCGGCAGGGTATTTAAGCTCACCTACGACTGCATTTTTCTTGCGTTTCTTCTTCATAATGGTTTCTGGTCGTTGTTATGCGCCGCTAGCTCCCATTGCGGCCCCCAGTGGGATCTGCTATTCTGTTCCGCGACGAGGGGTTGATATTGTCTATTTAACTCCCTGCTTTTAACTCCTTAGGTGCCATTTTGCCATCCTGTAGCGCCCCCGCTTGGTCCAGAGTGCCATTTATTTGCATTCATTAATTGATTGATTGATCTCAAAACCAATATTGCACACAGTGTAGGGAATGCTTTGATGCTAAAATGCCGAGATTCATCACAAAGAAGTGAAATCTGCTAAATCTGGACGCCGATTGCCACAATATGCTCAGATATATGGCCCTAAATACCACACGCATGGACGAATGCGAGTGCACCCCCGTATTCTGGAGAACGATCCCGACGTTAGCCGAAGATGCTCGTAAACGAGTTACATCTTAACGTCCTTGGCACAGGTAAACAATATTGTTTAGCTTGTTTACATCTTGTTTTTCATATATATATATATATATATATATATATATATATATATATATATATATATATATATATATATATATATATATATATATATATATATATATATATATATATATATATATATAATTTTTCATCCCACGATTTTGAGGCAGCGGACTGGCCTCATGCTTCCTTCAATGCATGAGGAGTCCATGCATTGAAGGAAGCAATATTTTCACCTGACGGGGGAGTTTCCCGGGTTGGATGTAGCACGTGGAAGGAACACGTTATTACAACCAGTTCCAGTCCCATCCATCAGCCGCCCTGGCTGGCCAGGGGGAGGCAGTTTAGAGTCCAGGGTCACAGCATGTTTTTGTGAGGGTATCTACCCTAGAGGACACGGGGAGAACAGGCAAACTCCACACAGAAAGGCCCTTTCACCAACCCCGCCTCGGGTATGGGCACTGATGACGCAGAGTTTTTTTGTTTGTTTGTTTTTTTACGTTTGCGGCCCTTATTGAGTTAACGCGTATAGGAAGAGTTGCTCCACTCACAGCCCTGCAGAAGTAGCCGCAGCCCGGGCAGCACTGGTGCTTCACCATGCCGCCACGGTGGTCCTCGCACAGCACCAGCAGCTGGACCGAGTTGGAGGGACGCATCATCTCGTGCTTCAGCACGGCGGCCTGGCAGCGGCTCAGCAGGCCGTCCATGCTCTCCGTGGCCATGCACTTCCGGTCGGCCAGGATGAGGATCTCGCGGCTCTTGGGCGTCTCCATGCGGCAGCTGCAGAGCGGCAGCTCCTGGGCCGGGTCCTCCTGCACCGCCGCTGCACCGCCGCTGGACGCGCCTATAGGTAAGGGGGTGAACACAGGCCACCAAACACATTGCTTTAAAGGCCCGGATACGCTAGCAATATTTCGATCAATATATCAACTAACAATGTCAACATCAACGGGCAACATGGTGAGACACATGGCAACAGGCAACACCTCCCATTAAAAAGGGGAATTCCACCTGTATTTTTTCTTTCTGTAGAGCGTACAACTGTGAACCAAATGGACCCACTAGGGTCCATTTGGTTCACAGTTCCATTTGTACACTCTCAGAAAAAAATAGTAACATGGTGAAACACAACTTGATGATGTTATAAGATGCATTGTTCTGGTTACAAAAAAATAGTTATAGCACTAAGTATTATTAAAAAATATAATTCAAATTGTTCTTGCCGTTTCTTTTTAGTTTGAATTGAATCATTTTCACCCAAACGTTGTTCTCACAATGTTCACTTGGCAGAATAAAAAAGTTATAAAATGTTCTCTACAGTGAGGCAGCAGTAGCCATGTTGTTTTCAGAAAAGTTTATCTGTGGGAGTCTAGGAGAAAGGATCACATGACGCCAAGGAAAGCTGTGATTGGAGGACTCCGAAATGTTCTCTGGGGCAGGCTTTATGTGTAATCCCAGAGATAATCCATTCGTCTTCCTCTCCTCCCCTCCCTTCTGCCACTCACTCAGGTGAACACTCTTCACGGTGATGGTGCTGCCCAGTTTTTTGTTTTTTTTTTTTAAGTTATGTAGTGTGTGCTGGATGAAATAATCTGGCCCGATTATCTAGTAGTGTGTGTTTTGATGTGATGTCAACCCTGCTTGTCCACCTCCCCAACTAGCGCGGAATCAATTCCCAGCATTTCAACGGTTTCAACACAAACACAAACACAACACATGAGAATACCACTATGAATGAATTGTATCTTTCACCTGTCTTTTGTGAAGCAGTGGGTCCTTGGGCCACGGGGTTGTCTGACACTGGGGAAATCTTTGTGCACTCTTTCCTTTGTTCAGCTGGTGCCTGAACTGTTTCCTGCTGGGGTTCAACTGGAGCCTCGGAGACTGTGGGAGTGAATGGGGTCAATATTGCACACAGTGTAGGGAATGCTTCGATGCTAAAATGCCGAGATTCATCACAAAGATTCATCACATTTTTTTTTTTACATTTACGGCCCTAATTGAGTTGACATGTATGGGAAGAGTTGCTCCACTCACAGCCCTGCAGAAGTAGCCGCAGCCCGGGCAGCAACAATATATGATAAAAATACAAGTATAGCCTAGATTGTATCACTCATTTGTGTATTGTGTATCGCTTCTATGCCAGTTCTGTGTCAACCATGCCCAAAAATGGAGTTCAGGCTTCAGGGTACTCCTTATTGGGGTGAGATCCACTGGTATATCAATTTCTCACTTTGATCATTGCCTCGAGTTGTATGAGATGTGGCTTGTAAAGTTGTTTCAGAAAAGTGCTAAACAAATACAGTGTATTACATTATATTATATTATGTTATGTTATGTTATGTTATGTTATGTTATGTTATGTTATGTTATGTTATGTTATGTTATGTTATATCATATTATATTATATTATATTATATTATATTATATTATATTATATTATATTATATTAAAAAGGTAAAAGCATGGTGCTTGACCACAATGAGTCGCTGTCCATCGATGGTGGTGCTGAATCATTCACAAATTTTCTTTCCTTAGTTTGCTCATTTTGTAACCATGTGGACCCCTAACCGGTGCACTTGGTTAGCCACTCTCAGGGTTACAGATTTCACTGCAGGCCGACAATAAAGTTGTATGGTATCATATTGTACTTTAGGATTTTACAGTGTAAATTACTGGGCGGTGGTACCGTTACCCGACTTGACTTTCATCTTCCTTTTCCGCTTCCTGGACGGCCTAAGCCAGGCGTTGTCTCCCTTTGTTTTCTTCTTCAATTTCTTCTTCATACTGGATTCGGAGCTCTAAAAAGGTGAAGTGAATTCTTGATTACCAAAGTGAATGTGACTGATGGACAGAAGGCAACTTGTAGGGCTGGCCCCAGAAATAGATTAAACTGGACTTTAATGTCCCACCAGTCCCATGGGGTATTTGTTTTCACAAATCTCCCCGCTGGGTCAAATAAAAGTGTAATTTAATCCTACCTGGCCCCAAATATTGGATAAATAATATTCATTATTTATTCTGAACCATCATTTTTTCATTTTCTATTCTATTTTAATCATTGCACAGACACAGTTTAGCAGACACAAGCTAAAAACATAACATCTGACTAGCAGCAGAATATACAGTAAGTACAGTGAATAAATATACAGTATAGAGTGCTATGTCTACTTTTTACACTGCCAGGGTGCAAGAGGGCTGTTTATCTGTGACATCAATAGCCCCTTTGTCGAGTCTTATTCAAAAAGGCACTCTGTAAAAAATGGGTGCATAAATACAATGGTTGATATAATGTGTCGGCTAAACCGATCACTATAGTCCTCATCGGTCCAATGGAGATAGGCTGGAGACAAGCTTCAACTTCAGCCCAGTCCCAGAAACGTTCAACGTATTGATTGGCTGATCTTACCAGGTCTGACTCTGTGCCCTCTTCTTCGCCTTCATCTTCTGCAGACTCCTCAGACTCCTGCTCTTCTCCCAGCTGCACCACGGAAAACAACAAAACTCATCAGCAACACATCCCAGGACCCCTGCCTCATCCTCCACAACAGCAACCCCATGAACAAACATGATACAGATTGTGCGCCTTGACTTTCTTTGTCTCACACTGTCCTTGCACGCCTGCTCTCTCGTTTCCATGCGATAGTCAGCTCTGTTCCCCTCCCTTATCATTATATATATATATATATATATATATATATATATATATATATATATATATATATATATATATATATATATATATATATATATATATATATACAGTATATATATATATATATATACATATACAGTATATATATATATATATATATACATATACAGTATATATATATATATATATTGTTATACATGTCTTTTTTGGTGTCGAAAGTCGAGGAAAATGAGCCTCTCACGGTGGAAATGTGCAATCCATTGCACTCCATTGCACTTTGCGCACAAGCAGGCCAGGGCCTACTCGTGTGCGAGCAGAGCGAGTGATCAGAGATACTTGCAGTATCAAGATCTTTTAATCACCTCTCCATTACATCACCACCCAAACTGGCCAATCAGAGTACTTTGAGGGACGACCAACAACCGACCGCTTAACTTGCGCTCACTCGGCTCTCGCTCGCTCTGCTTGCGCAAGTAAGAAATGGCACAATAGCTACTCAAGTCACAACAAGCCTTTTTAGTATACCAACTGCATTCCAATGGAAAGCAAAAGTCAGAATCTTTCAGTGATGTTATAACAAGGCCCAACAAAGATCCATGACCGGAAGCTTTCTATATAAAACAAACAAAGAATCAGATTTTGCACAGCTTTTAGTGTGTGGAGGCTTCCTTTTATTGTCTCCACCAGTATGGTGGTGACCATGTCCCCCTACATCACCCCCTTATCCATCTTAAAGCTCTGGAGACCTGTGCTCCGAAGGGGCACAGATCTAGTTCCTAATTTGGTTTCCTTTTGGCTCGGTCCCTAGAGCTTATACGGGCATAGGGCAGATAATACCATAGTTGATAGTTAATAGTTGTTCATAGTGAATAGTTAATTTGCCCAAAACAAACATTAATGTCCTTCGCTGGCACAAATTACACCATAGTCCACAATCTACAATAAATAAATTAAAGTCCATAGACGTAGACACTAAACTAAACAAACATTAAAATCCATTAACTTGGCTTGCCTATGACGTAATTTTAGAAAGCCATACATTGGAGGGGCTGGCGCCCCTCACATAAATTCACACTCTTGTGAAGTGAGGGGCAATCTTATCTACTGTATGTAGCACACACAAACACACAAAGCTGGGCGTAGGATGGAGCCTAGCTTGGACCTGTGTTACTCCATTTAACAAAGTAGTGTACAATTGAGTGCATCTAATACTGAAGGTCACGTCATCCTCTCAGCACTCAGTGGCCACATCTCTCTTCACCCCCCCCCCCCCCCCCCCCCCACACACAACACACACACACACAACACACACAAACAACAAAACCAATAGTACTAAAATAAGAGGTCTTGTGTTCCAACCTGCGAGGCCGGTTCAGACGAGCTTGTTTCCTGGGTGACGGCAACATTTCCATCTCTAGGCGGTTGCTCCTCCTCTTCGTCCGACTCGTCTCCGTCCTCCGATTCGTCCTCCTCAGACTCGTTTTCAACTCGCTCCCCGTTCACATTAGTCAGCTGTTTGGGCTAATGATGTGTGAAATTAGGGAAGAAGAAAAGGAATTGAGATCATTCATCCCAGTCTGACAATGGGCAGGGGACAGCTCACACCTAGAAAAAATATATTTAACTTAATTTTTGAACATAAATTTGGCGTGCCAACCGCCAGTTACTTGGTGCATCTTAACTCATTCTGTGTTCTTTGGCGGCCTCTGGTGGCTACTACGCTACACTGCCACCCATTCGCCACCGTTAGAGGAAATGTCACTTTAACCTTTTCGCTTCATGACACAGGATGTTATTATGACTAGCAGTCTTAGCAATAGCTACTGCTCTTTAGCTGATACTATAACCAGGTGGATGTCTGTAGTGTTGCGACATTATGATGCAATGGCCGAATATGATGAATGTAGGGTTGTGAATGGCCATATGAATATAGGCTGCGTGTCATGGCTGGGCAACGCAGAATTAATGTAATGGAGAAACGGAGCGCTAACATTATTGTTTTTAACAGGATCCAATGGGAGAGGAATAATAATAATAATGAAACCAGCAGGGTGACAGGTGACCAAAGGAGTGCTACAAGGTAAACATGCATTAATTGATTGATTATTTCAAATAAAATCATATACAGTATGCTTTTTTCATATCCTTTATGGATACTTGTCACAGCGCAGTTTAGCTTCTTCTCATAACAAGTCCCTGCAGCTTTGTATGCTATTAAGATATTTATGAATCATTTGATCTCGCAAGACATTTCTTAGACTCAGTCAGCACCAACCACAGCAAGTACAGGGCTTTTGCATATGAAGAAAGGGCGAGACTAACTGAACATTAGCGATAGCATAATATGTGATGTATCCGAACCGTTCGATATTCGTTCAAATCTACGAGAGGCTTTAAAAGGAATATTCGACTGTCATTTTTGGCCAACATCTGCAGGCCGAGTTCCTTCTTCATGCACATCAAAACATGGTACACAAACACTGGTACTATGGCGTGGTCCCACATGCTATGACTCTTCATAACGGGTTTCTTCATAACAGTTTTGGGTACAATGTGGGATTAAATACTGGAAGTATCAGTGTGAACTATGAATGGTCCTTTTAGGTTCAACATTTTAGGTCGAATTGCTCTAAAGCCCTGGTAGAAAATCAGGTTTGAGATTTTTTCAAACTGCCAGAAAATGGAAGACAATCTGAGTGCAGAGTTTACTGATCAAAATAACAGATGTGTTCCACATGAGTCAATGTGTAAACAAGGTCCATGGCTTTTGGCCAAACACATGAGTTATGCCTATTCAAGTAATTGAAGTATGACTGGTTCAAGCGCTCTTTGGCATGACCCTCTACCATACTGAAACATTTCATGAACCATTTTAAACTTAAAAATAACATATGTATGATCAAAGTCAATTGAGTCCTATAGTGCCACCCTTTGGCCAATGGTTATGGGCTTCGCGTCCTCACTGGCATAGCCCTCTAGTCCACCATATTGCGTCAAACGTCAAGACAGAACTGCAACACACAAATACAATAGGGGACCCTTAAACATATCAACTCAATATTTAAAAGGAAGGGCCTTTTGACCTGTTGGCTCTCCGCCGAGCGTTGTAGCTGCTGAAACATCTCCAGCACCGTTCGCTGACGCAGACCTTTGGCTTTTTTCTTGGGGACAAAGCTGTAGGTTCCCATCTTCCTCTTCTTTTTACGGGATGGCATAACTCCTGAGGGCGAGACTGGGGTAACACACAAAAAAGCAGATATTAAGTGATGGATGTGTTCCATTCCCCGTCTAAAGATAACCTCAAATCGAGAGAAAGTGGGCCTTAAATTGGACGGCTTTATGTCGTGTGTGCATGTGACCACGGGCTCCGGTGCAGTCTAACCTAGACTAGGCTTGGCTGGAACTGGTCTTGGAGCTGAAACCACATCCGTCGCTGGGGCTGGTGGTGGTGGTGAGCCTGATGAAGTTGCTGGAGCCGTCTCTGGTGTTTCCACTGGGCTCTGAGGTAGCTGGTTCTGCGTGGCGGTAGGCTGCGTGACGGTCGGCTGCGTGGCCGCGGGCTGCGTGATTGTCGGCTCCGTAGCCGCCGGCAGCTTGGCAGCCGGCTTTGTGGCTGTGGGCTGCGTGGCGGTTGGCTGCGTGGCTGTCGGCTGCTTGGTGGTTGGCTGCGTGGTGATCTCCTCCTTCGGTGTAACCCGACCCTCCACCTTTGTACTGTTTCCTTCTCTTAGTTCCCTGTTGAGAAGCTGTAAATGACAACAACCAAGCCTTTATGATTCAGCCTTTATGTGTTACTATGTAATCTTCTATAAAACCCCTTCCATTGACCCCCCCCCAAAAGGTAATATTATTACCTTTTGTGCCAGGCTGACAGCAGGCCTGGACATGGTCTTGCGTGCTCGGTTTGTGGTAACGAGTGGCGGGGCAGGAGAAGCAGTAGGGGCAGTAGGAGAATGAGATGGGGCTATGCCATTTTTACTATCTGTCTGTGACAGCCCTTGCCCAAAAGCCGGCGGCCCGGCGGCGCTGGTCTCTGTCCTTAATGCGCCCGAACTTGGGCCGCGACCAGACGCCGGGGACGGCCCACTTTTGACCGTGTGTCCTAGCATTGTGGGGGGCAACGAGGGGAACCACTTGGCGTTCGGAGAGGACCCCCCCAACCTCGATGCCGCTGCGGAGCCGCTCTCCTGCTGCTTGCCGAGGATTAGTCCATTGCTTCCGGTAACAGAACCGTGCGGCGGGTCCCTCTCCAACATTCCATTCTCGTTGACCAACGATAACATTTTGCTGTCCTCTGAAAGGCTGTGCTTCGGGCTCCTATATCTGCCACCGTATTCCGTGCCCTCATAGGTCCCATTTAGTGCTGCGTCACTACCAGGCGTGTGGCCCAGCCTGGTTGCAGCCAGCTTGTCTGTAAAAAGGAAGAAAAATTATATACATATGCATAAGAGTCAAACGAAAACCATTCAAATTGAAAAGCAGGTCAATACATTGACTCCTTTCTGAATTTCACACGACAAATTAACCGGCATAAAGACAGTAGAGACAAATGTTTCAATGCATTATGTATGTCACCTCTCTCTTCTCCTTTGTTTGGAGAATCCATTCCTTCTTTCCCTGTGGGCTCTTTTTTACCCACGCTATCCTTGGCCAGGCCAGGAGGCTGTTAAAAAAAGAATACAAGTTGATCTACAGAAAACTTTGAAAAGCTTGGGTTTGTGTGTGCATGTGTGCGCGTGTGTGTGCGTCCGTGCGTGCGTGCGTGCGTGTGTGGTAGGCAGTCATTTCAAAGAACATTCATTACTCAAGTTGTTCAAATGGAAAGTAAAGAAGAAATTAAGAAGAATAAAAACAGACAGCACAAAGGAAGACCAATTGAAATAGGTTTATGACGCTTATTAATCTAGGCTCCAGCTTTCCCATTCGGTAGATTCAAAGGAATCTCCAGCAGGACCCATACACCTCAGCAGTAAAGGCTCCCCTCGGCTCTAACCTGCCAACGCACTCATCGGCCTATCAGCAGTCACAGCAGACGACACCCGACCACATAAAAAAAAAAGCATGGGAAAATATCTGCTCTGAAGCAGGCGGCAACAGAGGCCCCTCTACTCAGGAAATCTCTTACAGAGAGCATCTGTATCTCACCCACTTTCACTTTTCAGAAACTTTTTTTAACTCCTTTGTTGCCTACTCTTCGCCACTTCCATGCATAACACAACAGCAGCATGTCAAACCAACAGCAAAAATGGAAGAACATATTATTGGATTTACATCTTTTTTTTCCCTTCAGCATCACCACAGCCAGTGCCTGCATAGTCAGTCACCTCGTTCTCTGGGGTCTGTTGAGGGGATAACGGAGTAAAGAGAGATCTTCAGAACAGACTGGGCGTCAGCTTACTGTTCACCATGTCCTCACCCATAACATGAACAGAATCCCATTTTATACCTCCCCAGATTCTCTCAGTTAATCACCAGAGAACGTCAACTAAGATGAATCTAAAGCAGATAAGAATATATAGCCCATGATACAAAGGCCAACTGGAGGCAGGAGGAAGACTAGTTTGCATGCGGTTGTTAACAAAAGGGGCTCCAGCAAGGGAACAGACAAAGAGGTCTCTCCTCGATGCCTTCAACAAGGAAACACACAGAATGAGCTGTGGCTAGTGAGAGAGACTGAAATCTGAACAGAACAGCAGGACGATTTAGACAAGTTGAACAAATATAAACCTGAATGATTTTACGGGGGGGATCTTACTTAAGAGTCTGAAGTAGAAACATTTCAGCTGTTGGTGGCTGTGAGACTGAGAGCCTGTTCTAGGCAGGACAGACTCTGTGGCCAGCACTGCAGTGGTTGTCTTTACAGAGAACCTTGAGGACAACATCTAAAGCCTCGATGGTGAGGCATCTGGAGGAATGCCGACGCAAAAGGGGCAGAAAGAGCAAGAACCATTTAGCTCTCCTGTTAAGGATTTTAGGAATGCCAGAGGAAACACTGTCCTCGGATGTCCCCCTAGTGGATGGCAAAGGAAACCACACGTTAGGAGAAAAGAAAGGGGAGGGGGAGGGGAGGAAGAGAAAGCAGTCTGCAGCAGATCTCCGCCATTTTGTGAGCAGACTGTGTTTACTGACACAGTATGCCCATTGCAGCAGCTTTCCACTAGATGGTGAAGGTAGCAGGGACAGCATTCAATCTGGGGAACTGTCGAAAAGGAGTTCTATTATACCTGAATACCTCTGCTAGAATTCTGAATTCCCATGAATACGAATCAGAACCAAAGTAAATGTCCTTCAAAGACAAAACAGACTGAAGATTCAACAATGACCAAACAAGCAAAGCTTCTTCAAAACTGAATAAACTCGTATGACCTCAGCAGATTAAAAAGAAATATGTATATATTTATTCTAAACATAAATAGTGTATGGTGTCACTGTAGCTGAAAATACAGCTCATGACTAAATCTTACCAGCTCGGGCTATTTCTGAACCAGTGTACTCTGTCTGGAACCCTACAACATGAAGAGGATATGGTGCCCGTCTGAGGCCTTCAAGTAAACACAGGCGTGTAACTGATCCTCCATGACGACTACATAGCTGTGCCTGAAAAATATGTCCACCTTGAGCCTACACCTTTTGCGAGCAGCAGGAGCACGATTGCATAATCAGTTCTTTTTTTTTTTCTATTTGACTATTTGACAGCTCAAGGGTGCCAGCAGCCCACACAGAGAGCAAGCAGGAAGCCCTGGCACACAAAGGACCACCACACTGCTTGCATACATACAGTACATACACACGAAACAATCATATATCTGGCCTTGTTGTCCGTATTGTTGAATGTATGGGTAATAACAGGTCAATGGACTGGTTGATCGGTCGATTCATAACTGCACTGACTGAGGACATCTGTAATGTATTATCAATCATGTCGACCCGTTCCACAGGACGACGTGTGTTTGTGTGTGTGTGTGTGTGTGTGTGTGTGTGTGTGTGTGTGTGTGTGTGTGTGTGTGTGTGTGTGTGTGTGTGTGTGTGCGTGTGTGTGTACAGGTATAGGTATGTCCCTTATTGTATTGTACAGTATGGTTAGGTCTGGCCTTATGAAATCTCATTAGACCAGACAGACAGACAGACAGACAGACAGACAGACAGACAGACAGACAGACAGACAGACAGACAGACAGACAGACAGACAGACAGACAGACAGACAGACAGACAGACAGACAGACAGACAGACAGACAGACAGACAGACAGACAGACAGACAGACAGACAGACAGACAGACAGACAGACAGACAGACAGACAGACAGACAGACAGACAGACAGACAGAGAAGAGAAGAGAAGAGAAGAGAAGAGAAGAGAAGAGAAGAGAAGAGAAGAGAAGAGAAGAGAAGAGAAGAGAAGAGAAGAGAAGAGAAGAGAAGAGAAGAGAAGGTAAAAACAGACATGCATGGTCTGAGCCTGAAAACATCTGCCAGGAGCGTTAAATACCATTGCGCCTGATCTCCATGATGAAGTCAGGCTGCTCTTCCAACATCACAAATGAAACAATTTGCCTTATTGTGCATTGATTACACTCCATAAATTAATTAACAATAATATATATATATATATTTTTTAAATGTGGTAACGATGAACAGCCAGCCCTCCAACAACAGGATCCAAGCCGCTGGCTTAAAAACCAGTGAGCCTCTTACCAGTGACACAGCACTGTTTGCTGTCTTTCTACCCCCACAGCCTTGGAGGCAGAGCTAGAGCCACGGCTACTGTACCTGCAACAGCAAGAATCCTCGAATTCACCAAGAGCTCGGAGGACAAGGACTGTCAGTGTGCGTGTGTGTGTGCGTGTGTGTGTGTGTGTGTGTGTGTGTGTGGGTTGGTCAAGCAGCAGACACTGTCTGCCACCTTTTTAGCACAAACTAAAAAAGAAAAAAAAACAAAAAAAAAAAAACATCTCACTAGAAGACAAACCACAGCTTATAACTGAGATAGATGTGTGTCTGGAGAACAACAAACCAAACATGTGTATCTCCTTTAGAGGTCCATTCACAGTCAACCAATCAAGGGTAATCAGTAAAGCCTAGCCCATGTTTTCCTGTGGTAAACGTGTTCCTGTAGCAAACATCATACCTGCTGTCTTCTCAGGGCCTCCATTGAGAAGGAGAGCGTGGGCAAGAGAACGAGAGGGAGTGTGTGCGTGTGTGAGTAAGCATGTGTGAGTGTGTGTGAGTGCGTGGGTGGGTGCGTGCGTGAGAGATAGGGAGCAAGAGAGAGAGCAAGAGAGCGGGAGTCTCGAACAGATTGTTCCTGTTTTCCTCTCTCGCCCCACATGCATATTCACCTCAGTGGTCATGTGACCTGGTGGCTCCCTCTACTGGTTTCTCACTAAGAGAGACCAGATCTTCTCAGTCTCTTCAGATTCCCTTCTCTATTCCAGCCCCAAAGACTTCGGGAACAATTAAGGGGAAAGGGATATCCAAAAGTGAGACTTTAGACTTCATTGAAGAGCCTATAGCTTCTCTCCACCAAAAGGAGAGAGCAATGCACAATATGAGCCTTCAGAATGACACTTTGTGACTTTGAGACCTTTGTGTGCAACAAGCTGCATAGCAGTTGGGACACATGATCAGAAGATAGTTAATAGTCATCAGAAGAAGACCAGCAATTAGCTACAGTATAGGAACATCCTCTATCACTGAAGAGACTTGAGCACAAAGAGGCTCTACTAAGAGTGTAAGAATTTGTTTTCAATTAAGAGCAGCAGAGAAACATTACAATGAAAGGTTGTGAGATAGTCATCCAACAGTTATAAGGCCATGCTGAGTATTATGAGCACAGGCCACTTTTACAGAGGCTTCTAGTATAAGCGTTGTAGGCTACAACCACACTCTAAACAAAAAGAGTGTAAGAGGACACCCGTCACCTCTGCACTACAGGCATGTGTTGCAGTTGTGTAATAATGACTAGGACGTGTCCTATACAAAGCCTGGATTTTTACAAATGTTAGGTTGCTAGTTGCTAATTAACAAACATGTTCAAAGCATTTAGCAGAATCATTTGTCCTCTAACTAAGAATGACAGCACCCGCCACCCAACCAAAGAGAGACAAACAACACAACTGAGAGTTCTCCAACAAATAAGGTTCATAAAGTTGATTTATCAAACAATTGCACTGCACAGACCATCTACAGTACCAACAGATGCACAGAGTTGTGAAATCCAATAAAGGTAGGCCTAATAATACTTCTGTATGTACACCCAGAAGGGTAACGTATAGATATTCCAATTCCTGTTGTGCAGGATTCTATAAATAGGTTGTATACTTTCCTTCTACACCCCACCCATGATCTTGTCATAAACATAACCTGTTTGTCAATAGAGCCGGGCTATAACTTTGGTTATTGTCACTAGTACATTTATGCGTGTGTCAAAAATCAAAACAGAAGCAACAGAGATCCCTTTTTCTTTTTTGTGAGTTCTTTTACTTTTCTCTTGAAATATATAAGTAGAATATAAACATTATATGCATTGAAAGTTTCTCATTGTTCATATCATAGGTTTTATAAACCAATAGTATCTTCTATGAGTAAACGAATGAAAGCACCAAGACAAGAGTGTGGGGACAGGTCATTGGGTTTGACGCTTGAGGGATCTACAAAAAAATAGGAAAGTGGAGATCCCAGATGATCATTGCTTGTTTTCTCTTTGTCCCAACATACCTAAGGTAACCATGATGAAAAGTGCCTGACAAAGGAAGTCTGACTCCAATAAGCAGAAAGGAGGGAGCAGCAGAGAGTAGGGCTCCACACACTAACATCTAGCAGCAGCTACCCACACATGCACGCACCCTCCTCCCTTGTCAAGTCACATGGCCACTAGCACAGTAGAAAGCTCTGGCAAGGCCTTTTCTGGGCATGCTCAGTTCGGTCTGTGACGTTTTTCCATATAGAAGGAAGAAGAAAGGGGGAAGAAAACGATCAGCCATTTGTGAAACAAGAGCTGTCAAAAGCTTCTGAATCAGCCATACATGTCCCAGACTAGCACCCTTGAGAGGAGCAATAGATGTCTTCTCCCCCCACTGTCAATGACACAGGTCCCTCTCCAGTTTTCTTTGGTCACAACACCAATATGGCTCAATTGTGCTACTGCATTTAAAGATTATCTGTGATAGGAATTCGGGTGCATCATCTGATTGAGGATGATTTGATAGCAACAAGCCTAGAATATTATTTTACATTTGTTTATGTTGGATGAAGAGGGCAGGTTATGAGAGTAACAAGACAATATAGGCCTTTATGGAGAAAGACATAATAAACAGCTGGTGCTTTTCTGTCTGGGATCCTAGACTGGATTTTCCAAACAAGACCAAAAGCTCATTTTCAGCTCATATCATTCAATACCATTTACATTAAATCAAATGTTTAGAATGTTGCCCAAATGCATAGCATGAATAATTTTCAACCCACCATGGTGACTGGTTTCAGCATGTAATGTAAAACTACATGGGAGTCACTATTCTATGCCAGAGGAAATGAACCCAGCAACACCATTATACTCCTATCTCTTGAAGCTTAGATGTATAAAAAGATAAATTAGGTTGAAGAAAATCACAATAAGACCTTGCTAAGGTCTTATTTTCTTTGTGTGTACATTATATAATATATATTTTCTTGAAAGCTCGTCAGTGAGAGTCAACGTTTAACATGTCTTGTTCAAAGCTAACATCAAATCAAACGTCTTTCTGGCTTAAAAAACCCACTATCACTGGAGAAAATGCATTGCAATTGCTGTAGCATTAGTCTGCACACCAAGTTAATCCTAGTATTGGACCACGCATATAAGCACTATTATGGAGGGCAAATACCGTGTTAGTTACGGTCTCTCTGAGAGCAAAGAGCTTTATTTCATGCAGCACACTTGGGCGGATGTGATGAAGGACGAAGGATGCATTTATTCCTCAGGGTCCCCGTTGTCCTGCCGTCCCTCAGCGAACCTGCCATGTCTTTTAGTACAGGCTTGAAGCCTGAGATGATGATTACAGCATGTGCACTGCAGTACAGGTGTTTACTACCCACTTTTCAGTAGAAAGAAAAAGGAAGAAAAGCCAACACAATCCACAAACTACATCTCAAAGACAGTTTAAAGATAATCTAAACATAATCTGACCAAATGGTATGAGTCTAGGGAGGACTGTCTTGCTCTAACGGTAAACACATTCAAAGATTATCTTTTATTTGATTAACCACTTTAGCCTTCAACTTGAGATCCCCAGGCTTCTATTATTACAATTAAGAACAAATTCATTCACTGGAATAGCCAATGTACAAGCTCACAACGAGTCTCTCCGATATCTATACATTGTGAGACTGTAGATCTGCTATTTTAACCGAATGTCGCCCCTAATATAGAGACTGGAATTTGTGTTAACTTATTAATGATTAATACACAATAATTACACTATGATCAATATCCAAAGCCAAAGACTAAACAGATACAGTATGTTTGATTAAAGGGCCATTTTACAGTAATAATAAACATGACGTCTGACAGTGTTTTCTTTCTGTGGGTGGTATTTTGAAAAAACGTTGAACTAACAAAAGATGCCCTCCAACCACTTCGTGAATTCTCTCTTCCATGAACATTGGGTACCATCAGACTGTTGAACAAGGCCTGAAGAGAACACCGTCCTGTCACCAGAACGGCTGTATTTATGTTGACTTCTTTTGCTGCTTTATTTCATGCAGCACGTCGGAGCTCATGAATATAATGTTATATGGGGATATCTATGATTTTTCTTTTGATGTTTTTTTTCTTTTTCTTTTTCAACCCACTCTCTCTATGCACGTGTGTACAGCCTTCTCTTTGGAGCTACTCTTGCAAAACTGCTGGACCAAACAGTGCCAAACTCAAGTACTTGCACCTTTTCAACAAATGTTTCAGTGTTTCCCCTAGCCTAGGTTTACTGCAGGGGCGGCCTAGGCAGAACGAAGTGTGCAGGGGTGACTCGAGAGCCGCTTTGTGAAACAGACAGCAGGAGAGAAACAAAGCAAGAACGCAATAGAAACGTTTTCCATACGAAGTGATTTGCCTAAAATAAAATGTACCTGACAGAGGTGGGGTAATTGATTATGGGAATCAGTGAAACATTGTTGTCTCCACCAGGACGAAAGCATGAGAGAAAGTCTGTTTACCGTTCTGGTACCGTTGAATATGCACACAAACTTCTTGGAAGCCAATGACGAACCTCTGCACAACGGCCTCTTATAGCGCCACCATGAGGCCAATCGAGCAGAACACATTTCAGCACCATACATCACACAATTTGGTATACACTATCTCCATAGGTAGACATTAAGGGAAATTTGCCACTGGCCCTTTGGGCCAGTGGCTTTTAAGAATCACTGGCCCCACAACTGTAACCACTGACCCAGGTAATCGATCCCCATAGTCTGCAAAAAAGACCACCATTTATTAATGCATTAAATGCATTCAAGTTAACAGCACTCTTTTCATGGGGGTCAAAACCAGTAGACCGTTCAGCAAGCTGACCCTTATACAATGCAGAATGCCTAAAATATTTTTTGTGCTAATAAACAAAATATAAATAAAACTTAAACAATTACAAAACAACACCAACATATTGTGAAATAAAAATAGGGCATTTTACCACTGGCCCCATCCCGCCAGTATAGGGCGCCATCTGGTGGTCCGCACGTGTTTTCAAACCTGTTTCGGGCCATCGGGCCAATTATAATGTCGACCCCTGATCTCCATAGCCATGCAATTGTGATCAACATGACTACTACAGAGCACATACTCACATATTCTATACTGATTGGCTAAGATTGGCTTCCAAAGCTCACATGTTGCCTTTCAAACAAAATGTCACAAATGAAATCACGAACACAATGCAATTTCCGTGAAATTAAACACGCACATTTCCACTAGCGTGGAGACATGCGACTTAAATTTTCCCAAATCAGTCTCACGATGACGCTATAACAGGGCAATTCCTGTTTTCACCTAGGCTAGGCTCTAACTGCATCGATCTGTGTACAACTTTGTTTGCGCACTTCTTAAAGACCATAAAAAATAAGATTGTGCCACCATGAGGCCAACTTCTGCAAAACACACCAGATTAATAGTTCTGGCCACCAAAAATATTCTACTGTCGTACATACAGTACCAAGTATACACAGACATGTAAAGCTATATTCATATATATTATTAATATACTGAATATTCCACGCAGGGATCCACAGCTCCCATTCCATGTTTGGCTGTTGGCAAACTGCAAAGCATACAATGCTTTGAGTTTAAATTAAGTCATTAGAGTGAGTCATTCCGTTGATTCCAGAACTTGATGCGACTTGAAATGTAGTTAGGAGTAATTCTTATAATAGACTGTAAAACATGGACAATGGTACTAGTCCGGTTTCTACATCTACAGACAACGTTGAACTTTAATATGAAGTATGAACTATCACTTCCTGTATGGCTTCGTTCTTCTTTTTTCCAGAGAGATGCTTAAATACCAGATGTGCCTGATTGAATATTATGCAATTAACACAACAGGCATATGTCTTTAACAACAAATCCAGGGGAATGAGGCAAATCCAGCCACTGAGACAAAAGTGTAGTACTACAGTATTGATGTAATACAATACAGACGGCAATCCGTGAAATACAGAAGTTGCATGACACCAGGTTAGCCTTGCCAAGGCTCTCAAGGAAGGTTCTCACCAGAGAACCTTGCTTTGGTATAGTAGGATTGGCTACTATACCAAAGCAAGGTTCTCTGGTGAGACGGTCAATAATCCCTCTCTGAGGGTCAGAAATACAGGTACAAACACAACCAGACGGCATGGAATTTTATGGAGAGTAATACCACACTTTGCCCACTGTGTCCATCTGCCCAAAATTGGAAAATCTCAGAGAAATGATGACAACGCACACTGGAGGTTAATGTAAACAAGCAGTGCGGAGTTAGAGCATCTGCTATAGAAGCTGGTACTGTAATTCTACGTTGTAGTGGTCCAGTTATCAGGTTTGTTGACAATACAACGATGACACAGGCCTGATCATGGATGACAATCAGACAAGAGGTTGAGACACAACCTCTTGTCTGTCACATTGTGTCACACCTGACACAATGGTGAACAATCTAGTCCTCAATGTCACAGCCAAACTGCTGGTTCTGGACTACAGGATGCCAGGCAAAAAGCCCCGGCATCTACATAGCTGGTGTTTGAAGTAGTGGAGAGGGTCAGCATCAGCAACTTCAAATTCCTTGCCATTCACATAGAGAAACTCACCGAGAACGTGCACATCAAACAACTGGTGAGGAAGGCACAACACAGCAATGCCTCTACTTTAATTCCTTAGGCCACTGCAGAAGTCTTGTATGGTTCCCTACTTAATTCTACAGAAAAAGTGTCAGAAAAAGACCCGCTGTTTCTCATGGCAGCAACCATGGACTGGCAGCAACCATGGAAGGTACACTGTAGAAAAAAAGCTCTGCTGTATTTTTGTGTTTCCATCAAATCAGATTTTCATGAGAACATACAGATATGTTCAAATGATGATCTGAATAATCAAAAGGTGGTGGCAAAATAAAAAATACAGCATTGGTTTTTCAGCATCACCAGTGTGCTATTCTTCATTGACTTCAGGGAGGCCATTGACTTAATCCACAGAGGAATGACGTTGAGAATAGTACAATGTTCCTCCGCCTCCTCCTGCTGCAAGCAATTGAGACCATGCAAACAGGAACAAAAGCCTGAGTGACAATGTCGGATGGTAACAGTGAGGAATTCAACGCACAGCTGCAGCCAGACGCCAATAGCATTGGACTATGCTCTAAGACAAGCTATTAAAGGAAATGTGCAAGGCCTCGACTTGATGCTGCCTGCTATCTGGCCTTGCAATGTAGGAACGACTCTCCAAACCAGAGTGGAGTTGGAGTGTGCCTCAGGCTAACCGTAAAGAAGACAGAGGTCATAACCTAGCCTGGTTCAGAGTCAGACCTATCAACCTGGGGCAGAACAGTGCCATCTGGTGTCTCTTGGTCTGGCCTTCTGTCGTGAATCTCTGATTTCTCGATACCAAGATGTAAATACCAATGAAAGTCGGAGTTGGGGGTTGGTCTAACTAAATCCGACCAAACCAAGCTGATTGGCCAGCACCCCTGTTACTCAACAGTGCAACGGTTACAGTGTCAAACAACAAACATGGCGGCTGCAACTGCACTGAATCGTGGCCATATCAATCTGTCCATTAAACACACCTATGATATGATTGACAACAACCTCTGGTTTGTTTGGTACAGAGCCATCTAGTAGAAGAGTTGCAACATTGAGGGGCAAGAAATTGAGCGCTCTAGTGCTGTTCATGCAGTCCAAATAGGGACAAACTTGGAAATGCATTGTTTTCAACGATGGCGGCGCAAATAAGAGCTGTTTTATGCATGTTTAACATGTCAACGGTATTGTACAGTAACAATGTTACTGTTTATGTACTCTTTATGTTGTACTATTACTAAAATAAAGCAATTTAAGCTCATTAGCACTGGGATGTTTCCTGACTCAATGCATTTCCGTCTACTTCAGATCCAGGACTTGTCCCCATTTCTTGTCCCCATTCTCTATTCAAGTCTACGTAGCAGTGCCACCATTGGACTGGCCCCATGAAGTGGACGGTGTTGTCGTAACTCTGTCTCTACTCTATCTCTGGTTTGGTATGAACTAAGCCCCTCCCCCTTGAAATAGATAGCGGACAGTTTCGATCGATTCGACCGTTATCAGTGGATAAGATCACAGTTATAGTTGTCATCAGCAGGGCTATTTCGTCACAAAATGGCCATGCTGTGGCAACCCAGCTTTCCTCAATACCAAAAACCTGGTGTTTGTCTCCCCCGTGTGGCGGCCGCCTGCAGGTGCAGCTCAACAAGGGCGAGCTGCAGTAGGTCTGGCTCATCGCGGTGCAGTCTGCTTTAGACACACTTGGCTACTTTACTGCAATTGTTTTGGTCAATATACTGACCTCCTCTAACCATAACCCTAAACCGCAAGCATGTCGCCACGCTGAGACAGGGAATAAAACAAGGCGGCCAACCGGCCACGCTGATGGAGGATTTCCGGGTTTTTGTTTTATTAGTGCAATCGTGTCAGTCGGTAGTTTCATCTTATCAGTGCAATCGTGTCAGTTGGCTCCCAGACAACATGCCTCATTGATAAGAACGGCTAATAAGCAGTCTCCTGGGAATTATCGCTTGATAATGGTCAAAGCGGGTGAGAGTTTCAGACTCGAGCTTCAGGAAGCTGAACTCGAGTCTGATAATCAGTCAATGTCAAAGTTGCATGATTTGTCACTACATTACCGCAGCAAAATTGGTTCTCCGCTTTTGACCCATCACTTGGAGCGGTGAGCTGCGGCTTGCCGCGCTCGGGAATCATTAGCTGATTTTGACCCCCAATCCATCCCTTTGATGCTGAGTGCCAAGCAGGGAGGCATCGGGTCCCATTCTTAGAGTCTTTGGTATGACCCGACCAGGAATCGAACCCCGGCCTCCCAGTTCCAGGGCGGACACTCTAACCACAAGGCTACTGTTCTGTGTGGTACTGAAAATCAATTAACCAGGACGAACACATCACTGACAAGTGTTTTACAGGGCATTACCAAGTGTATCAGAGAAGATAGCAATAAGTTGTTGTTGCCAGCAACACCAAAAGTCCCCAGACAAAAAGCTTATACTGTGGTAACAAACACACAGGGACCTACTTAGGTGGACGTATTAAAGAAAGATGCTGGAGCAGATAGCACAAATGAACTCGCCATATGTATGGAGATAATGTCGCCATATGTCTGGCATAAGAGAGAGGACTGTAGCTGGAAGCCTGGATGAGAGGGGCAGTGATTTGGCCAATCACTGCTGACCCGCCAGCTGGAGAGTGTTGTGGTTAAGGGTCGAAACACTCAAAGAAGGTTGGGGACCACCTGACGACCTCTCATCCAGGCCAAGGCTTCATCCATTATAATGGATTATTATTGCATCTTCGATGTATTTACGAACTGTAATCTCTGGGCAACCAGTGACTTCCAGGAAAGTCTGGATGGCAACCGAGGAAGGGCGGTGACGCTGGAGAGACAGCTGACCTCCAGGAAAGACTGGCGGGGTAACAGGGGCTAGCACTCCCTGTTGCAGCACTCGCAAGAGGGCACCAAGCAAGCTACAGAAACTACAAATGAGCAATACCCCCAGAGCCTCCCGAGAGGGGGGGAGGATGAGAGGCTCGCTAGGACAGATTCAACGGCTACGACAAGGACAGTGACACAGACACAGAGAAGGCTCAAACAAACCACCTTGACCGGGGAGGCATGGGAGGTGAAATGCAATTGCGGTAAAGTCTGCAAAGGCGCAAGAGGGCTCAAGATACACCAGCGTCTAGTCAAGGACAAGGCCAAGTGTGGACAAGGGAGGACGCAGGCACACCGCACAGATGAACAGTCTGGTGAGACGCAGGAGAACCCTAGGCAGGAAGCACACCATAGTCCTAGAGATCTCTCGGTGCCTGCAACCCCCCAAGAACGCACAGGGACAACCTCAAATGCCAGCCCAGAAACACTCAAAGAAGGTTGGGGACCACCTGACGACCTCTCATCCAGGCCAAGGCTTCATCCATTATAATGGATTATTATTGCATCTTCGATGTATTTACGAACAGAACCGAGATGACTGGAGACACCGATGGAGGCTTGTGTGAGGACAACACAGAGACCAGGTCCAGCTGGCTCAGTCACTAGAGCTATTGCCTTTGGACCACAAGATCATCGGTTTAGATGCAGGCTAGGGGTCTCCTGGGGGTCTAGGAGATCTGGGGATAGGCCCCCCTGATACAGACAATAAGCCGTTCCCGACCTATAGACTCTATTTAACTATGCAGACTCTATTTAACTTCTATAGAAGTACCTCAAGAGCATCCCAGGCTTCTGCCTGTCAGTGGGCAAGGAATAATGATAGCAGAGAGAGAATGTGAAACTTTATTGTGGAAAGTGTCAGCGAAGCTCGCAGGTACATCACATATTGTTTCCATCCAGCCATGGAGAAACCAACCGCTTCAACCGTTAATTCCCAGGAGACTGCTTATTAGCCGATCTTGATCTTCTCTACACGATTGCATTGATAAGACCCGAAAAACAAAAACGGAAATCCTTGATCAGTGTGGCCGGTTGGCCACCTTGTTTTAAGCCCTGTGTCAGCGCGGCGACGTGCTTGCAGTTATGATTAGTGTTAGAGGAGGCTTATTGACCAAAACGACCACAATAAATTAACCAAATGTGCGTTAAAACGGACTGCGGATGCTCTTACGGTGCAGTCGGGGGGTGGGGCTGAGGATAGTTATCAACTCAGTCAGCTGGCAGCATGTGACAACATCTGCTTAACAGGCAACTTACGGGGAATACTTGCTTGATTCTCTGTAAAAATCCGATGGAGAAACAGTCAGACATTGGATGTCAACAATCTCCAATTCTGCCACATGGCATGTGGCTTGCCAGCCAAAATACCAATTCAATGATAATAGAAATGATTAGAAAAGCGTAGACAAGCCTTCTATTAAGAGAGTGGAGGAGGAAGAAACCAGTGCTGGTTATTTGGTTAATGGAACCGAAATAGATCTAGATTCCATGTGTTCTGTAAACCTTCCGTTTAGGGCTTTGTCACTCTCTCGATGAAGTGAACGGGAATGACGCAACTCTCTACTGAGTGTGTTTGATTCAAACAGCTCCCGGGGACGGTACGCAGTATTGACACTACCACAACTTCTGCAAAGTGGTCCTGAGAGCACATCCGGGGCCATAAGGCTCTGGACCAGGGTTAAGACTATAAGGAAAATTAAAATGAAAACCTCTGTGCTCAGAGGAAGCCATCCCACTTTTCCCCACCTTATAAGGTCTAAGAAAGCCTGACTTGTTCACTGACAGATGTTTAAAACCTTTTGAAACTCACAAGTAATATATGGCGTTTACTAAATGTCATTACTATAAGAGTGACACAATGTCTGAGGAACAATAACAAAATAATTGTGGTCTCATGTTCAGTACCTATACCCGGCCGCACACGATAACAAAGAAACTTCATAGTGTAAATGAGACGGTAGATGTATACAGCCATCCGCTTTGACTCTTAGCACGCCATAATGACAGGAAACGCCAATACCTTAGAGCTGGAATGGGAAAATTGCAAATACTAAACTATGGGAGTGTTTGATTTTCATGAGGCTACACACGGCAGGAACGTGACTGCATCTACAATGTGTTATGTTTAGTGTAGGGGATGAGGAGGCAGGTTGTCTCACTCACTCACTCACTCACACACACTCTCACACACACACACACTATGTCTGCATTTTCTAAAATACATGTCTATTGCAAGATTTAATATAAGTGAAATCACAAAAGACAAAATTTTCATTAAAAAATAGGATATTCATTTGGAATCACGAAAGGGTTAAAATTGGGGGCGGGGTTTGGATCCATAAACAACCACAAATAAACTATATAAAAGTAGCATTTCAGCGCCCTCTGCCGCCCAAAAGTGAACCCTCTCTAACAAAAGACATACAGGCACACACTACCGCTCATTCATTTCTATAAACTGTACGCGCTTCTGAGCGCTTATTATTACTTATTTACTCACGTTTTAAGCAATACGATTCAGGAGGAGGATAATTCAATGTGTAAAACGTTTGTTTGACCATGAGTGTCACAGATGTGACTGTTGCGCGGCACGCGACCAACCGAACTTAAAAACAGACACCACTTTCATCACTATAAATCCACGCTCAGTGTTTTACATAAGACTTCACTCTTGTAGAAGACATAATAAAACACTAATGAGCCAAGTTATTGTCACAAAATGTCAATGTATTGCAATTTGTGAGGCGCCCGCGCTCAAATTTCAATGTTTCCTTTTCCTCAGAGGCGCTACCAAATAATGTATCCAGTCCAAGTGGGTACAAATTTTAGATACATTTGTTGCCTCTTGTGCTTGATAAAGAGAACGCCGAGGTCCTCACAGCGCTGCGTTTGTTTTAGACCAAAACAGCTCAACCATTAAACCACAATTATGAAACAATTGTCTCGCATTGAGAACTCTTGTGCTTTGGCTGCTAACTGGCTGCTACAGTGTTGGCGCTCGCTCGTGCAGGGGGGGCGCATAAAACCACACAAAACACACCGTTTGTGTAGAGCGGCATGTGCAAAGAGAAGCACTGGCAATGCCCATCGATATTATTATAAGCTGAGGGAGGGAGGTTGCGCGATTTATTTTGTACCGCTAAAAAGCAGCTGCTGGGCTGGAAGAAGAAGCAAGCCAGCCCCAGGACCACAGAGCAGCAAAGCAACGCGGCCCGGGAACGTGCATTCGCGAATAACCAAAAACACGGCTTTCAAAGCAGCCGTGGGAGAGTTACGCAAACTCTGCTCACTTCATAGGGCCAGCCCAATGGCGGCTCTTCTACACAGACTTCCACTGACAACGGGGACAATAATAGGGACAAGTCCTGGATAGTAATGTATGTACTGTTTGCAGTGGTTCTCAACCAGGGCCCACTATTTATTAAGAATTTAAGCCACGGACCACTATTTGATGTTGAGTTTAGTCTCTCCTACCCACAAGGATTTTCAAGCTTTTGTCCACAATTTAGGAGGTCATTGACAAAATGTTGGTCAAAATAACAATTCTACATTTTCTAAATGTTCTTGAAAATTACGTAATTCAGATGTTTAAAATTTAAATATAACTCTTGAGAGTGTAAAAGGAAACTGGTATAATGCATTGACGTTGGCACGCGCCATAGGATAGCCTATATATGCCGAAATTGCTGTTATTTCGCAGTCCTCGTGGAAAACAAATGCATTTCCAACTCAGGCCGCTCGAATAGCACTCCTCGAACGCTCAGATTCCGACCCCCTTAATGTCGCAACCCTTCTACTAGACGGCTCTGCCGTGGCCGAGCATTCACGTTCCGGGGCTGAGCATCTTCCTGTGCTGCACATCCAGTTGCCCTCTCTCCCCACCACCGGGTCTTAATAGCACCAAACAAAAGGGTTGCCTTTTCTCCCCCCCGGTGTGGAGGAAAATGTACGAGGCGCGACGGAGTTTCCCCCGCCACCCGAAAACAGTGTCCCATGTGTATACATCATTATATTGTCAGTCGCGTGAACGCGGCGAGCAAAAAAAACGTTGCGACAACAGACATAAAGCAAGCTTGTGTTCTCACTCACCTCGGCGGTTCCTACCGAAGCCATGGATAGAAGCTCCACCCCCCGGCTTGTGCCTAGTGACTACGTCACGCATATCGATCTGTGAGACCGTGAGATGCCACACCTGATTGAGACAGTTATGAATAAATTAATAAGTGCATACTGTGGGCCTATATAGTATTTGTACATGCATGCATAGATACATTAATAAAAAAAAAACATGCTTTTTGATTACCCCCCCCAACCGATCCCTTCTCCTTAAAGGGGAACTCCACCATTTTCAATATTTTAATAATTAATGTCATTAATAGGCCTACTGTATACCTTAGAGATATGTGACATGATAAAAAGTTCACCCAATTCTGTATTTCCTAAAAATGGAGGTCTGAAAAAAACATGGTGAAATACATTTGATTACATCATCAAGATGTATTTCTTTTCTTTCAGACCCCTTTTTCCTGAGAGGGTACAAATGGCCAAATGGACTCGCTAGGGTCCATTTGGTTCACTTTCCATACTCGCTACATACTATAATGTACGTGCAATAGGCCTACCCACTGTGAGTAGGGCAACACACCAAGGGAGGCAACAAAAAGTGCCAAGCTGACCCTCAAAGTAGGCCTAACAATTTTTCAGATATTATACGAGTAGGACAACCAAAGTGATTGACATCACTAGTAGCCTACATTAAAATAATCAATAATTCATGTTTTTCTGTATGTAGGCCTATTCTTCTGCTGTGTTTCGCATGCACCCACACAAGACCGTGAGGTCTTTCGTTTGTGTTATCCGTTTAGAACAATATGGTTTTGACTGTACTGTGTACTCTTCTTGCACTCTTCTGTTGTCTAATCAATCAATCAATCAATCTAGTGTTTGAAAATGTACATTTTCCAAGAAAGTGCAGGTAAATACAAAATATATAGCTTAGTATAAAATTGGTAAGGCATTGGCCTCACCAAGATAATTTTCACCTAAAATGTATTGCCATAACCATGTTCCAAGTGCTTGTCTGGGTGCAAGGCCAGTTGAGTCGGGAGTCTCGGGACTGTCCAGTCCCTATTTTAAAGTTCAAATGAAGGGTTAGGGGGCCACGGCCTGAAGAGGTTGAGAATGTGAGCCACTGCCAGAGGCTTTATTCCCTGTGAGAAATGCTCATTCAAGCCATTACAGGACAAGATAAGCTAGAGTGTACCAGAACGTAAGGTATGTAAATAATATATGGTATATCCTGGTCCTTTGCTGCTGTGTATTGCACCATTCCAGTATGTCTAACCTCATAGCTGTTACTTTTTATTTATGTTATGCCCATGTGAGTGTAGAGTGAAAGAGTGACCGGATAGATGTTCCCTCTTAGGTGGGAGATTGCTTCATTTCCAAGATATTTCATTCAGGCGTTCCACAAATTGAAACCTTGACCATGCCTCAACTTGTGACTGTAGGTGTTCAAAGGCATAGTTGTCTTTCTGTTGTAAAGCCGACCATACTAACCAGCATGACCAAAATTGACATTTTATCTAAAACGCAAGCTGGGGTTTAAAATAATAAGATAGGTTAGGGTTAGGCCAATGGTGAAAGTTATTTAATCACAAATTCATTAACATGTCCCTCAAATGAGGAGTTCAATGAAATGATGGAGCTTCCCGAACTAATTTCAGCCACTTCTTTACCATGTGATGTGACAAAACAGTGCATTAATTAAATGAACACAGGTCCTGCTGTGTTTACTTGATGTTCTAGTTCTATCAGTGGCTTGATCCCTGGCTACTTGGCCTCACACATCCCTGGCTACTGGGAACCCTCTTCACCCCTGCCCACTTTGTCAGGCTGGAATTACACTATTGTAAAGAAGTCAAAATGCTCTCATGTGGTCATCCACTCACAGATACAGTATTCTTGTATTGAGTTGTGCTTGAAATGTAGGTCTACTGTAATTCTGCAAATTGTACATAATGTAAATCCATTAATCAATGTGCACGCCTGAATTCACTGCTGTTTTCCACAAGATATAGAGTAATATTTGCTCCTGAAATGTGTTCTTTCAAGATTGCCAAATACAAAATGTAATAGCCTTGTCATGTTTCCTTAATGTAGGCCTACAGCCCTGTATGGACATGAACCTCTTTCTTTTTGGCTGATAGGTTTCCTTAAACCAAATCAAACACTGAGGCTGAGTGCCAGCAGGATACATTAGGTACCATTTTTGAGTGAACTATCCCTTTAAGTATTAATAACCTAACACAAATCCCATGGTGATAGTGTAATTAAATCCTATGGTTTTGTTTTTCTAGCTAGTTGTATCTCTTTTGCTGCGTCAGTCCTGTGTAATGCATTGCTACCAGGACAACTGTATTTCCCCTCTGGGATCAATAAAGGTCTCCGTCTTTCCAAAGGGGAGTCACACCCTAGGCCAGGGGAAAGATGATGCCATCTCCAGGCCAGGCTTACACTGCTACACATAACACACAGGGGCAGATCTAGACATGGGCATGCCCGCCTAAATGCCCTGTCTGCCCCACCTAACACAATAGCATGCAAAACAACCCAAGATATTTCAAACTAAAGTGCCTATATTTAAAACGATTTGAAATGTTACACCCGCCCCTGATAACCCATACTATACAAAACATTCAGGATGCTTCTTGTGGAACCAGCATTCACAAACTCACATCAACAACAAAAATAGATGGCAGGTGGATTTATTGTTCTGCTGTACAACTTTCAATGACTCTGTGCAATATAAGTTGAAATACATTTACTGATCAAGTTGCTACTATTGTCTGTATACTGCACCAGTATAGTACAATTACAAGTAGAAAACCACAACAAAAATAATAATAACGAAAACAAAAAAACAAATAAATACATGATAGAGCGCATGTTAGGGTTTATAAAGCTATAGTACCTTTTGGTGAGGAATAATTAAATAGAACATGGGTTAAAAAACACCTCAACAAGCTTAAAAAGAAATGTTCAGTTTTTTAATGATGGGTTTCAATGACAAGACTACTTGGATTGGATTCTTGCCATTTTGTTATTGGTCCATTCTAAATAAATCATCATCATAAAAAATAATGACTTTGTTCTCAGTATTTCAAGAGCTACATTTATATCAAGTCAAGTGGAGTCACAGTCCAGAGGAGTCACAACAGCAACAACTTCAACAACTCCATCACAGGCTCCAATATGGTGAGGACAAATGGACACTGGGACTGTTTAAGGCACCATGGAACCAGAGCATCTTACCACTGTATCAGTAGTTGCTGTGTTTGTGTGTTCTGCCAGGAAATTCAGTCTGCCTTAAGCCTAAATTGTACATGATTGCATGTACGCGAACAACCATGATGTTGCCTAGTAATGAAATAACCAATTTTGATGCAAACTGTATATTAGTTCAGTGACACGGTTGTGCGATCAAGTGATTAGGCCTTGGCAGTAAAACTTTTGTTCTGTGATTTGATCTGTATTGTGAGTATTCAACAAATGAACTTGTGCTGGCCCTCAATGTTATGTGCAACAGCCTTCAGTTAAAGGTATTATAGGCAAATATTGTATGTACAAACTCTGTGATTGTAAACAGATTTGAATCTAACCTCACCCTCTGCTCTAGATGAGCCCAACGTCAATTATTTATTGACAATAATAAAGTTCTGGACCGTCTGCAGGGCAAAGCAATTGTCCGTCTCCAGGGAAACAGCTGCAGCATGAAAGTAGTAGTGACATAGAGGGGGAAAAGGCAAAAAAATATAGCTACAGTATATATACATTTTATTTTTGGCCAAAAAGTTGCCTATAATACCTTTAATTAAGGATGACATGAAAATGTGCATTTACCTAGAGAATGCCCACAACAGAAATTATATGTATATATGGGGATTTATCTCAAAATGTCAGGCATGAACTATAATGATGAAGTTTACAGGTGGATCAAGCATTTGCAGAAAGTATCAACTGTCGCAGAAAGTAGTCGTAGGACATGTGCACGTGTACTCACTCACACGCACGCGCACACGCACACACACACACACACACACACACACACACACACAGAGCACAATTTCAAACTGTCAAAACAGTGCTTGTGCGTCTTGTGCGTGCACAGTTTGTACCTCATGTAGATAGTCATGTAAAGACATTTTTTATTATTATTATTATTCTTTTTTTTCTTTTTACATCTGACAACTCTTGAGAAAATTTAAGGCATGGGAATACCAACATGCATTCTCATCTGAACCCCAGGAAAGACCAGACCAGAACATTTACAGCAGTCGTCAAACATGATAATGTAATGTACAAATACCAGCACCTGTCCTGTGTACCCACCCAGTGTTCCATACATGGAGCTGGCTTGTTCTGACATCACACCGCTCCATATGACGCCTGACAAAAACTCCATAGATAGGGATAAGGGGACACAGACATACATACAGCAATCTCCATATATGGGCATAAAAGAGCCACAGATGAGTGGAACAGGTACTCTGAGACGGGTACAACAGGTATTGCATAGCCGGTGGGATATGGATCTCCAACTTCATCATTACTGACTCGGTGCTCTACAGCCGGGCACCAGTCTATTAGGCTACATATAAGTTGCACAAGTATAAGATTTAAAGTCATAAAGCTTGGTTACAGACAGTAGGTCTCAAGATGGTGCATCACAGACAAAGTTCTTGGGTGGTTGAATGGCATAACATGCAGTATGTTCCCATATTCAGCATGTGCAAAAAACATTACAAACTGGTCACATTTTCATTTTGGATGAGGCTTCTCCATTGACGGCCCCTTGGGGGCTGTCAAAGACCGGTATCCTGTTCCAAAATGATTTCAAGAAACCAAAGTTTATAGTCTCCAAGTAAAACCCGCTACTTACTGTACGCACAACACCACAATATAGGCACACATCCATCAAAACTAGCGATTAACGTCGTTCCAGATAACCCAGATCATCTCGATTTGAATACATTTACAGTAATGACTCTTACACACAATATATTATTTCCAAAATGGTTTATAAATTTGTACAACTTCATAAAAATGTATATATATGCATTATATTAATGTATCATAAAATATTAAAAGTACATCATAGTATCATATAACTCAATGTGCATGAATGTGTGTGTGTGTGTGTGAGAGAGAGAGAGAGAGAGAGAGAGAGAGAGAGAGAGAGAGAGAGAGAGAGAGAGAGAGAGAGAGAGAGAGAGAGAGAGAGAGAGAGAGAGAGAGAGAGAGGGAGGGAGAGGGGGAGAGAGAGAGAGTTCACCGTTTGTGGTGTATGGTATTGTCCTTATTGATGCTCAACAGCATCATCTGTCACATCACTACAGCTGTAACCTTCCTAATAGGCATGGCCTTTATGCCTGGCAATATTACCAGAACGGTTACATTTGCGGTACATTTACCGCAAAGGTATACTTTTGTGTTTAATCGGTTGAATACACTGTTACCTGGCGGCTACCTCAATCTTGAGCATGATTTATACTTAGTTGCACACCAGGAGTAACTGAATAGCAGCACTGGAACATCTCGTGGGTTTACTGTATATGGCTCAATGGTACAGTAGCTGTTGAAGGAGGAGAGTCCGGTAGTGCTCTGCTGCTTTTTCTGTTCTCCCAACCACAATAAAAACAAAAGAGTTAGTGGTCACAGGCTACTGTAACTTTTATGAAACTTCTGAATGTAACTTGAGATTTAGATTGTTCTCATTTGTCCCCGATGGGGGAAAATAACAAGCTCACTGTACAAAGTAAATCCAAGCCCAACAAGCGATGCTATCTAGGATGCTATCTATCGGGCATATACTCAAGAGTTTTACTCAGAGACCATCTCTTAAACAGAAATATCTTTTTTTTTAGAGACAAAGCTTTCAGGCAGCAAATCATATGAATCCCAGGTGAATGCAAAATGCAATGGTACAGTGATGAAGCAACAGTACAGTACAGTACAGTACAGTACAGTACAGTACAGTACAGTACAGTACAGTACAGTACAGTACAGTACAGATTTAGAACGATATTAAAACAAACGCCAAGTTTTGGTCTTGTAAAATGTGACCTTCTAGCAGGCCCAGTCACTTTCAAGGCATCACAGATGCAATTACACACAACAAAAACATTGACTTCCACTCCCAGGACATTACCAAATACCCCAACATTAAATAATTCACTCCTTACGTAATGCTTCAAGGTACTACAATCAGGCACAGTGTAGTTCGCCCATGTATCTGTGGAGAATAAGGGCAACATCTAATAAAACATCCCTTTTTTTTCAAGAAAACAAACAAACAAAAAAACATCACCAAGGGTGCCATATCATCTGTCCAGTTCATATCAGTGAGCCACCACTAAATTTGTCCAGCAGGTGGCGTCAGTAGGCTGCGGATGGGCTACTGGAGTTGGCACTGCAGCTTTCCTCGTATGTGGGAGGAGGCTCTGGAAAACATGCAAGTTGTTCACAAATGTTATCTTCAGCAACACAATCCTGCTGTACCGTTCAAAGTTATGCAGAGGCTATTATACCTATAGGCCCATGGTTAGGCAGACATTAAACGGATAGACCGGATTTTTTTAAGTTAAGCTGTATGAAATTCTTGCCATTATATAGTGGCGCCGTCAACTGTATTAATTGATGTCCGGAGTCCTGTGGTGGGAGTTCCGTTCTGGTTTTGGTGAAATATGAACTAGTTCCAGTCATTTTTGGGGTTTACTGGGGGCCACGCAGTGAAAGGGGCCACGCAGTGAAAGGACACTGTTGCTAAATGTGACACCGAAAACTGGATTGGACTTCTTTTTACTGATATGAATCTCAATGGACATTATCTATATTTTGTATTTATTGAAATAGAATTGATATAGGTAGTCACAAGTTTTAAGATTTTTAATTCTTTTTAGATATAGCCTTCTTGTCGTCTTAATAATCTACTATTGGTGGGGCCGACCTACACACATTTCACTGCATTTTGAAAAACAACGTTTTTTTAAAAAATCTGTATGTGACGAATAAAGTTTGATTGATTGATTGATTGGAAAGTAAATGAACCCCCCCAAAAAACTTGCTTTATGTTGTTGACCTATTTTTAAAATATTAGCACATCCTTCATTCAATTTTGACCCCTCTATCACAGGGAACTATGTACTTTGTGTCCATATCACTACGCCCAAAAAGTAGTTCCATGTGATAGGGGGGTTTTGTGGATTAATTTACTTTTACTGCGTGGCCCCAGGGACCCCCACCAAATGACCAGAACTACTTAATATTGACCAAAACCAGAGATCGTGAGCGGAGCGCGAGTGGAGCGGGGAGCGGAGCGCGTGGATTTTTAAGTGAGCGCTGAGCGCGTTTTCAAATGGGTCGGAGCGCGCTCTGGAGCGAGAATTATCCTCCGCTCCAGGCCGCTCCAAGCCATTCAGTCCAGACAACGGCACACGTGTTCAGTAGCACAGCATAAACGTGTGGTTGTGGTTCAGATGGCGACTATAGGCCTACAGTGCCAGCAAGACAACGTGCGGGAGGAAGGAGGAGATGATGATCATGATGGAAATTGGAAAAAAGAAAAAGTAAGCTGACTGTCTTGCTGTCTATCTTGCTTTAGATGCGTCACCTCGCTATTTATTTTGAAGCACTGCACATAACGGCAACGTATTTGAGCGCAGCGACCCCCCCAATTATGTCCAATTCCCCCACAGTGTAACATCATCAATAACCTATTATCCTGTATAGCATTTTGGAAACGAAATAGCACGGCATAAGATTAATTAGTTATTCGCCGCACCTGTCTGGGTTAATATAGACAGCAGTGTAACTGCACATATAACTCTTAAATGTTTATGTTGTGAGGGGGGCAATAACCACGATGTGTTTCGACAAAGAAAAAGCTGCAGCCTTTTCTTCCAGCCGTCAAATTTTGCTCCTGAGCGGGCGGGGCTGAGCGGAGCGAGGAGCTGCCCAAATGAATATGAGCACGGAGCGGAGCGGGAGCGGTCTGGGAGGGGGTCCACGTGAGCGGATTGCGAGCGGGACCAAATACGTCGAGAGCGATGAGCGGAATTCTCGGGCGCTCCGTTCCGCTCACGAACTCTGACCAAAACCAGAGCAGAACTCCCACCAAGGGACTCTGCCAATCAATGAATACAGTATATTAATGGACAGCATTTCATACAACTTAAGTTCAAAAAATCCGGACTATCCCTTTAACGTGAGATGTATAACCCTTTGCGTGACTGTGGCATAAAGTAGAGAATGAAGTACAAGTACACAAGTACAATAGAAGGGGACACCGGTTCAACAAAGTATAAAAGGTCTAAGTGTGCTATTATTGGCCAGGTCTGATCATGTTTACCTGCTGCCTTTCAGTGCACACTTAGCGCTCTGTTTAATGGACCACTTACCCTTACTGGTTGGCTAGTTATTATGGCACAAATGTGAATTTTCTACTGTACGTTCTAATATTATGTGTACAATTATTCTCCATAAACCTGTGCCTTGAACAAGGTATTGCAAGGTGTAGTGCCGAATGGTGTTGTACTGTTTGGTGAATGGGTGTCGGGACAATGGACATGTTTCAAGTGCTATAGTAACATGACTGCGGTGCGGGTGACGGTTGACTCGTCCAATCTGCAGCCAAATTCTCTGTGTGAACACATGAGATAACATTAGCCACCGTTTCCCTGTAGAGAACTAATGGACTTCCACCACAAGTATTTGTTCTTTGGTTGTTGGCGATAATGTGACAGTTTGTGGCGTGATCATCGCGAAACACTAATCATTAACTGTGATAATAATGACAGAATGCACATGTAGAGCATTTATTTGTGTACCTGCCTGTGTGACACCCCATTCCATGGCTTTACAGACTAAGACCTTTACGCTTGCTGACAGTAGTGCCGTCTCAGGTTCCCATTTAGTTCCCCACAAACACCTTCACACCGTTTTCCCCCTCATGTGGACAATACCCACCACCCAGAGCCTTATAGTGGGAGAGTTGTGATATTGAGGGGTCAGAAACCAGAGCAGCCTGGTCAAGTGATTTGTCGATTTGACGTGACTATACAGAGCCTCTCTGAGTCCTAACTGCAATTGGGAACACATTGTTTTCAACGAGAACGGCACAAGTAAGAGCTATTTTAGTTACGTATGCAAAACGACAACTATTTTGAAGTATTGTTCAGTCACAACTACCGTCTCTCTAATGTTTATGTTGTACTATTATTAAAGAACAACTAAATAAAGGGTTTTAAAGTCATTAAAGCTGAATTAAATACCCGAGTCCAACGCATTTCTGCATACGCCTACCCCCAATAGGACTCAGCTGCAGCCTCGCAGACAGTCTCGCGAGACGCCCCGTATCACAAGAATGTCAGTTGATAACAGGTTGTGAATGGGGTGCTGTTGGTTCCATGCTCCTCCAGCAGCGTGAGCACCCGGGGACGTAGGAGTGAACGGGAATATCGCAACTCTCCCACTATAAGGCTCTGCCACCACCCAAGCCCCGTCACCACTGACACATACATTTTCACCTGACAGCAACGGATCTTCACTGGAAATGCACAACGCATGCAGAGGAACACTCTACCGCTCTCCGTTGCACGCTGCGCTGAACGTGCCAACCTCTAGGAGTCGCTAGTGCAGTAGTGCCGTGGCAGAGACTACTGTTGTAAGGCAAAGGGGTCGGTGCAACAAAAACATTGAGCGTGTGCGTGGTGGTGGTGGTGTGCGCGTGCGAATAACGAAGCATGCGACGTCGCGACTGACCGTGCGGGTAGTCCCAGCTGCTGTATTCCGGAGGGAGGATGAGGGAGCAGGACGTGGGCACGGGAGTGATGTCTCCTTCGGTGAAGAACGGTATGGTGGCTCCCGTGGACACGCAGAACATGGGAGCGGACGACAGCGCCGACCTTTGGCCGCCGGCGAGGAAGGCGGCGCTCATAGGGGCGCTGGGGGACGTCGTCGTGGTGGTGCCGCAGAGGGGCTGGCCCGACGGGTCTTGCTGTGAGTGGCTCTTGGTGGGGATCTCCTCGCTGGCGGGACCGCCGCCCGTGCAGCACAGCTCCTCCTCCAGGTCCTCGTCCTCGGCGGGCGGGGCGCTGGGCGTCACCCCGCCCAGCGGGCTGCTAGGGGCCGGGCTGGAGGTCGGGGGTCTCGACGACGGGGACACGCTCACGGCGGTGTTGCCGATGTAGACGGGCAGAGTCACGACCGCCTCCGGAGATTTTAGCGATACCTGCGGACGGACGTAAAAAAAAAAACACACAGAGTTTGTATAAACGGTAAATGGTGCAATTATATACTGTATATACCGCCCATATCCAAGGTGTTTTACATATTGCATTAGACTATGCAATATGCGAATACCTGAATTTGTGTGGGTCTATGTTCATTTCATAATGTTCTATGTGTGCTGTAGCCTAATGGCCAATGTTCCAATCTGGGAAAGGAAGTGGTCTACTGCTGTTTTTCTATCAATTAGCATGTTCCTGGCTTAGTGGATGGTAATATGGTACGGTAAATTGGCCTCACGATTATGAGAAAGGAACAGATTGAGTCCTTTGTTGACTCGGATCATAAAGGAGAAGAGATGCGAAACATTTAAATAATTCAAATGAAGAGGCAAATCAGGATTCTGTTTTCAGCAAATGGGTATCTACAGTACAGCACATGCACAACAACACGAAAAGATACCTGCCAAACACAGATAGGCAGAATCTCACTTTATATAATTGTATCTTTCCATCCTCAAATCATAGGAACGTAAGGTTTTAGAACTTTTAGTTTAGCACTTTTAGCCACACAACTTTGATAGTGTTGGATATGACATGTTTTTGATCATTCAAACATACAATTCTTCCCATTGTTTGACATAACAAGAACCCACCACCATGATCCAGCTGTGACCCAACAAAACTAAATTTGTAGGATTGTTTCTGAAACATAGGCATAATCATGCACAAAAAGCTTATAAAGAAACACACACAGGTCACACACACACACACACACACACACACACACACACACACACACACACACACACACACACACACACACACACACACACACACACACACACACACACACACACACACACACACACACACACACACACACCTGAATGTAGTAGTCAATGTCGATGAGGCTACAACAGGAAAGCGCTGACTGAGGAAGTGGAGGAACGATGATCTGCTCCCTCCATTCTGCATGCTTGCCAGCCTTCACCCCGGCTCCCTCCACCTCCGCTATGGTCCTCAGGTCATACACAGGCCGTTTGCTCTTATATGTCACTTTCTAGGAAAGGAGGAAGCATTTCACTTTGGTACATGGCTGCAACGAGTATACATGTTAAATAAAACCATCCACATTGTTTACTGTGCCTGTGTGGAATTAGATGTATTGGCATTATGACTCCCGTTCACAAGTCAGACAAGATGATCCATCACTCTAGAGCAGTGGTTTTCAACCTTTTTCATACAATGGCCCAATATTTATTTTGCATTTTAGCCACGGACCACCATTTGATGTTGAGTTCAGTCGGTTGGAACCAAAACTAAGGATTTTCAAGTTTTGTCCACAATTTTACGAGATACAGTAACTGGCAAAACGTTGGTCAAAATAACAATCCTTCTACATTTTCTAAATGTGTACATTCTTAAGTAATTAAGGTGTAATTCAGATGTTTAAATATAATTTAACCCTTGTAAAATAATATCAAATAGAACCGTAAGGCTCCATTTGTTATCATTTTACGTTGTACAATCTCAAGAGTTGCAAATCTATAAATGGTCCATTTGGTTACCAACCGTCCATCATTTCGCTGGGAACCACCTGGAATCCTCTCAGGGGGATCAACCAGTGATCCCCGGACCACTGGTTGAAAACCATTGCTCTAGAGCGCTGTTTGTAGTCTTTTTTTTTTCCTTTCGGATCACGGCTGTGGATGTGTTGTCTGTTTGACAACAAGCCATGGAACTATTTTCAGGGCTAACATCATGCATCAATGGCGCAAACACTTGCGTCAGTGTACATGCTCCAAAGTTAATCAATCAATCCAGCCAGCCTGGGTAGTTTGTAATATACTACCCTATTGGTCTGAATATAAGACATTATATTATTATTGTTATATTATTTGACATTATATTCTTAACAGTTTAAGTGCTATATATTACCATATTGTCCCGAATGTAAGACTACCCTGGGTATAAGACAGCCCCCATTTTTCGAGACTTCGCCCCTACTGCTCATTTATGTAAAAAGAACATTGAATGTCAAATAATATAGTCCCCAAATATGAGACAACTCGATTTTTTAGGATATTTCCAATGGAAAAAACACTGTTTGATATTCAGGCCAATAGGGTACTATATTACAAACTACCCAGGCTGGCTGGATTGATTGATACAATACGGTAATATAAACATTATCATCCCAGTCACATTAGTTGTAGGTAGTATTGCACCGGAGCTGTTGTTACCTGTATAAGACTGGCCAACACACACCCTGTGTCCTTGCCAGACTTGTTGTGAATCTCCGTGGCCAGTCTGATGACCTGACCAGGGATGTAGCCTCTCAGGTCGCAGCGGGCCTTCAGCATCAGCGTTCCCGTCTTCACCAGGAGGTAGCTGAACTTCTTAGTGGTCACAGCGCAGCTGGGTTGCTGAGGGGGAGACAACGGATGGAAGCAGCGGTCATCGACATGCAAAGACTAGTAGTCTGTGTAGTGTAAGACCTGGCTAAGATTTGTATGCACTTCATTTAGGAGAGAATATCTAAACTGTTCTTGGCTAATATGGCCACTGCAAACAACATGAGAACTGTGACTAAGCCTCTATCCGGGACGAAATACCCGGAAATGACCACACCCCTTTTAAAATGACCCCTATTTCAAACATGGCTCTAACTTACAAACCGTTGCAGCTACAGATTTTCTGAGGTGGTCAAAATGTTCAGAATACTCATGTTTGTGGTATCTGTGCCTGAGTCAGCAACACTCCATAGTCTTCATAGTGGCCAAATCCAATATGGCCGCCAGCCCGCCACCTGAAAAAGTGTTTTATCTAGAACGTCTGAACCAGATGAGCTATGAATGCAAACCTTGTGTCTAAATCATGTGTTTTGATAATTAGAAACATGCTGGGGTGCTTATCTTTATGAATGGGTGTGGCTAAACATCTATTTTGCATATTTCAAAGATGGCGACCATCTGACAATCTGTTTTGCTTATGTTACTTTTGTCATTATTAGTAAACTCGCTGTCAATTGTGAGCATTAGAAGCACATTGGAATGGATTTTTTTTTATACCACAATAACATAAATGACACACAACCAACCACAGGGAGAAGCCTTTTCTTGTCAGGTCACAATTCTATTATATCGAGCGACAGAATCCAGCTTTCTTTATGTCCAATAGGCTTACATGATTTTGCAGTCTCAGTGAAGTTTGATGTTGCAAACTTTACTGGCATCTAAAGATCCTATGCTAAATCTAACCTTAGCCCTAGGGCTGTGTTCAAAAAATCGATCCAGCGATCTGATATCGATCCACGCTCAAAAACACGACATCGATTTAAAAATGTGTGGATCGATCTTCTCCAGGCGACTGGCACCATTTTCTTTTACGCGGAGGCGCACTATAGAAAAGACAGACACTACTAAATGCGTCGCCGCCGCTGCCAAAAAAACACGTGCCAAAAAAGCTCGTTTTGGACAGCATGAGGGCCCATATATAACAGATATAACAGATTCTGTGAAATCGTGCTCGATTCCTGCCGTGATTCCTGGGGGAACAACGAAGCACCTGCAGCCCCTGGACATGATCAGTGCATGTGAACCGTGTTTTCAAAGTGGGAGGCTTGGATGATTAGCGGCGAGAAATCTTTCACCAAAACTGGTCGCATGTGGAAAGCAACTTTTTCTCAAGTCTGGCAGTGGGTCCTGACTGCGTGGAAAAGTGTCAGAAAACATCCACGATCACGAACGGGTTTCGAAAGGCTGGGCTGCTGCGGCAGCAGCGGCGCGATGAGGAGGAGGAGGCGGCGAAAAAAAGCCTAATAAAAGTCACATTGATGTCGCTTCGTCGAGCGCATTGAGAGGATTCCTGGTGGTAGCCAGCTAAATGATATACAGTTGCTTAACCAGATGTGCGGTAACTTTTTGAGAGTGTAAAAGTGAAACTCCGTTCACTTCATGAACCAAATGGACCCGCAAGCGCTCATTTGCTTTCTTGAAGTGAACGGAGTTTGCGTATCTCTGGCTAGCTCTATGGCCAGGCCTGGATGTAATATTTCTCAATCGGGGGGGGGGGGGGGGGGGGGGGCAGCCGAAAATGGCAGTTGGTTTAGCGGTGCCACAATTGTAGTTAGTCAATGTTTAACTACCGCTAGCCTTTTGATTTGAAATATCTTTATATCTTTGAAGTTTTCGTTGTTTGCATTCCGTCATGTTTGGTGGGGCAGTCAGGGCGTTTAGAGGGCATTGCACCCCCATGTCTATGCCTAGATCCAGCCCTGGTCTATGGCTGTAGCGGTTAATTACATAGGCCTACAGCACGTGCAGTTAAATGTTACACGTGTATGACTAAAACAATACAGTTCACGGCACAGTACACGTTCTGTGCACTATAGATTAAAACACTTGAATGAGTTATAGCCTAAAAAAACATTTTTTTCTTGAAGTCGTTTAAATAATAAAAAGGATGCTTCTCAAACAGCATTTCGTTGCCGGAAATCTCATCTGTGCAAGAATCCTTACATATGGTAATTACCTTGGTAATTAATTAACAGTCCAGTGCGGCTTGTATATGTACACAATTGATTTTTTCGCTAAATTTGGCCGATGCGGCCTATATTCAGGTGCGCTTTATAATCCGGAAATTACAGTAGGGCCTACTTGATACTTGACTCTTCTCTCTCTGTGTCCCTCTTACACATACACAGATACAATCACCAACACATGGGGCCGTCTTGTCTATTGGACAGTATTTATTTCCATTATGTCTGTAAATGGATCGATATCGAATCGAATCGGATCGAATCGTGGATCGAATCGGATCGTGACCTTGTGAATCGAAATCGAATCGATCTAGGGAATTTGGATCGATTCCCAGCCCTACTTAGCCCTAAACCTAACCTCAGAAAAACTACTAAATCTAACACTAAACCTAACCTCAGTAGAACAATGACTGAATGTAACTGGCATAAAAGGTGAGGGAGATAACTAAAATAAATAAAAAGGCCGCAGCAAATGTGGAAAGAGGTGGAGTTCGGGCAAATGATTAAACGTCGCAGTAAAGAAGTAAAAAATCATGGAAGATAGTAAGTTGCGGCAGATAAATAAAAGTTGTGGCTAGTGGCGGATATTGCTTGCAATCTCACGATAGATACAGTATGTATAGATATGATACAGAGACCACTATACGATATGTATGGATTTATCGATATATATCGATTATACGTTTATTAAAAATAATGACCATGTTGCACAAATAGAATAAAACTCTTCCGGGCTCAAGGAGATCTTTAAATTCCAGACATCTTAACAAGGGCTCTGGGAGTGTTTTACACCTGCCAAGTTGGGCTTTGATAACAAGGTACGTTTGTGAACACTGATCACCAGATAATTCAGGATATATTGATAGTTTTCAGTTTTGTAATTAAATAATCTCAACCAATCGCTTACCAATATTTGACCTGAGAAGTATTTTTGGTCAATTAAAACAGACTGGTATATAGCATATCAATGAGTGAGTTTTCTTAAATACAATAACTAATCGTCTGACTATATGTGTCATTACTCTGAACATGCACTGGAATTCCACCAGCAGCATAACGGTTGCCACTTTTTTTAAGCACTGTGTCCACACTGTGACATGTTGAGGGTTAGAGATAGGATTGGCAGGTTGAAATTTGTCCAGTAAAAAAGGTTCTGTGCTGTAAAATCTATGCATGATTAAATGAATTAATTATTTTAATTGCATCATTTTTTTCTGTAATTAATTCATTTCAATTAATCAGTTAAAGATAAAAGGAGCAGGAGGAGGAGCAGGAGGAGCAGGAGGAGCAGGAGGAGGAGCAGGAGGAGCAGGAGGAGGAGCAGGAGCAGGAGGAGCAGGAGGAGGAGCAGGAGGAGGAGCAGGAGGAGGAGGAGCAGGAGGAGGAGCAGGAGGAGAGCAGAGGAGCAGGAGGAGGAGCAGGAGGAGCAGGAGGAG
>CM076985.1:14277165-14304665 GCA_039105355.1 Benthosema pterotum
CTGGTGGGCCAGTCTGGGCAAAATGTTAATTGATAATTGGTCTGTGTCATTTATGTTATTGTGGTGTTGTTGAGGACTTGTACTGCACCCCCAACCTGCAAAGTCAGGAGAGTATCTGTACACTGGTTGTAAAACACTTTTTCAGGTGGCGGGCTGGCGGCCATATTTGATTTGGCCACTATGAAGACTATGGAGTGTTGCTGACTCAGGCACGGATACCACAAACATGAGTATTCTGAACATTTTGAGCACCTCAGAAAATCTGTAGCTGCAACGGTTTGTAAGTTAGAGCCATGTTTGAATTAGGGGTCATTTTAAAAGGGGTGTGGTCATTTCAGGGTATTTCGTCCCGGATAGAGACTTAGTCACAGTTCCCATGTTGTTCGCAGCGGCCATATTAGCCAAGAACAGTTGAGATATTCTCTCCTAAATGAAGTGCATACAAATCTTAGCCAGGTCCTAGACTAGTGGGAATACATGAAGGCCCGGGACCAAATAAAACTCGGACCAAGCCCATAAGTCGCGGCATTGAGGGGTCAGAAAACCGAGCTCTCGTGAGGGCTGTTGCAGCCTGAAAGAGGGATAAGAGGGACATTTCCATTTTTTTTCCTGAGAGTGTACAAATGTGAACCAAATAGACCCGAGCGGGTCCATTTGGTCCCAATGGTACACTCTCAGGAAAAAAAGGTCCGAAAAGAAAAATCATTAACATGGTGAAACACAACTTGATTGTAGAGCCGCCATTGGACTGATCCCATGAAGTGAACGGAGTTTGCGACAGGGTAATTCTGTCCTGTTACCCTCTGTGGACTAGTTTTACACGCCTGTTGCAATGTTCTCATGTTGATCACAAGACACCATTACCGTGTTATCTCCAGGTTGTCTTCAGAATATGTATCACACTGATTTACTATGACACGGCAGTGTCTGTACCTTTTGGGAGAAATACAGCAGCAAGATTTGTGTGAGAACTGTTGTGACAAAAGAAAGTTGACCAATGGAATACAACCACCCTAAATGACTGCAAGTACCCCACTGGACCTTGCTCTCAGTCCCAAAGAGAATTTTTAGAACTGCCATTTCTAAAAAAGCCCTATACCCTGTTAAAAGTAAAATATATGGGTTGTTTGGGTTGGAGTGTTTTGGGTACTTTTGGGCAATTAGTAGGACTTGTTTTTATTGTATTGTATTTGTAAAAAATGTAACAAATGTAACAAATTGGATTGAATTGTATGACACATTAGAAGGACAATGGTTAGAGTTACAGGCCTTTTAATCTAAAGGACCCTCATCACTCTCAGAGTTACAGGCCTGTTATGGTCATTTAGGTCATTCTCTTAATGTTTCTGATAATATTAGGCTTCTCTCATGTCCATAATGTAATGTCTGAAAAAAATGAGTTGTTTGTCATTAGGAAGATCCATCGGCTGACTCCACCACAGCTACAAAGCTCTCCATAGCTTCCCGGACTCCAGAGCGAATGCTGGGTCATCGCGGGTCGTGGTGAAAAGTGGCAAAGGGGGGCAGAGAGACGTGTGCATCGTCAAAGTGATGCATTGAGAGCAAAGGAGGAAATGAATTAGAGGCTGCTCTGCCCCCGAAATCCAATAAACCTCCATCGAGATGGGAGATGATCAAATAAGTCCGTGCTCTACCCACTTCACCAAGTCCATTGCTCTGCTGTACCTCTGCCTCTAAATCAGTGTTTCTCAACATCTTTAACTTCAAGCACACCCAGTTTGATATGCCCCCCCCTGTCACAAATCTTTATCTCTTGAACTCCAACACAGCAATATCCTCAGTGTTTATTTTACTCTGAAAGTGTACAAATGAACCAATCAGAGCCTTCCATTTGTTTCCATTTGCACACTCTCAGATGTACCGCTACAGATCCATTACGGGTCTATTTGAGCCCGTTAGAGTCCCCAGACACGGCTCAGGCATTGAGAAAGGTGCTCTAAATCATCTCTGTGACATGTTTAACCACAATGTGAGCTGGCGTGAGACGGTTTACATACTTTTGTTTTTCAACCGGCACAGTTCAAATGAACAATATGGGGGGAAAAAAACGGTTTATGGACATTTACACGGGACAAGGACAAGTGTTTTGACAAAGCAAGCACTCGGGGAAAAGCTCCGGTCCCCAGGGCTCTCACCTCAATGTCGAGCACTTCATTGAGGTTGAGCGGGTTCAGAAGGTAGAAGGCTCTCTGGGCTTTGTAGTCCTTGGAGAAACGGGGCGTGTCGATGACGGCTCTCACCCGGTAAACAATCTTCCCGAAGGGTCCTTCAAAGGAGGTTGGCACAGCGTCTGCGGGAATAAATCGGGGAAAACATTTCAAATAGTGTGACATCAAAGGCCTTTACGTAAGCCCCTCCTCAAACTGCTATGGTCCAATCACAGCTAAGCATAACATGTCCACCAACAGCTTTCCTAGGTGATAAAACATTGGTGGGTCTTCCTCAGCGTTGTTGTTTTTTTTTTTTTTTTGAGAAGGGCCCATTGGCGACACATTTATATTTTAATGATTTAACCTCAAACAGTAACATTTAAAACAATGACATGGCATTTTCTTTCTTTAAAAACATGAAATCGTGTCTTCATGGTCATGAGAACAGCCAAACAACATTTGGCTACTGTGTTAAATGTGTTAGATATGGACTAGTCTGGCCATGAACACTTTTAAGCCCTGATCACAGAAAGGGATGATATTCTAGTCTCTGATGGGACATTTCCTAATGCAAAATAATAATAATAATAATAATAATAATACATTTGTTAAAAGACAAATTTCCAGAAAGAGATCTACAGTAAAAGTAAATTCACCAAACTAATGAAACAAGACGTACAGTATTTAGATGTATCACTTTGTACTTGTGTGTATGTACTGTATCTCATCCAGCAAAAAGAAACAAAATGCTCTCATGTTGCCAGTTTGTCTAACTGCCGTGTGAGTTGCTTTGAAATAAATGCCAAATCAAAGTCACAAGACGTACCGACCCTGGTCGGTCTCGATCTGAGAGAGTCTGAATCATAAATCAAAGAGGGAAGATGTTCTTCTGTCTAACTGTTCACCGACTCCAGCGACAAAGGAAGACAGGGAGGGTTTGAGGGGAAAGGGAAGGAAATGCAAGAAGAGAAGACCAAAATAACTATTTTGGGAAAATGCTGTCAGGCAGAAGGGCGTCGATGCTAAAGTGCAGAGAACGGAGGAGGAGGACCAAGGGCACGATGTACACTTATTCGTACAATGGTACAAAGCATAAAGTAGGCATTACAAGTCTGATATTCTATCATACTATGAATGCACTGGAACAAAGATTGTTCCTTTCAGTTCATGTGCTCACTAAGACAATATACCGTAGCTTTTGCTTTATTGAATCTCTAAAGACTTATCTCTCTAATTTCCAGTGTATTGGATTAGATTTGTCAGGAAAAGGTGCTTTATTGCAATTCTGCCAATCCCTCCCTCCCTATACCTTCGCTCTTTCCTTGATCCCCATTTGAATGATAATGTCAATGTCGCAGGGGCGGATCTAACATTTCCCAATTAGGGGGGGGGGGGGGGGGGGGGGGGCAACAGAAAATGGTAGGATGAAGCCGCACCCATACCATTTTCAGTTACAGGACTTTTATTAGGCAAGTAAAGCATCAATAATAACATCAGTTGTTGAAGTTGCAACAGACACACTGCATGCATAAAGCTAAAGGTCTGACTCAGAGTTTTCTGTTTTCAATGATGAAATGCTGTTGCTTTAGTGGTGACTCAGCTGTAGTTACCGGTAGTTAGTAGCAGTAGTAGTGTTTCAAATCATTTTAAATATAAGCACTTTAATTTGAAGTAGCCTATCTTGGGTTGTTTTGCATGCCATCATGTTTAGTGGGGCAGTCTGGGCATTTAGAGGGGCATTGCCCCCCCATGCACATGCCTAGATCCGCCCCTGCAATGTCGGTGGCTGTTCTGAGGACAGGACTGCCTGCCTGTCTGCCTGCCTCTGCCAATACGGATTAGGAGCAGGGCTGTAGTCTGGTTGCAGACAGCTTGGCAGGCAGGGCACCCACAGCCAGTTTGGAGGAGACTGCTTGGAGACAACAGCAAGCGCAAACAGACAGACAGTAGTGTCTCTCCTCGGGGACACATCAGTGTCCTGTTGCTTGGCTGCGTGGACATTAGTCGTAAACCCTGTCTGTGTCCTTGAGTGTGAATAAATGGATTCATCGCTGATCGCTGAACGACACATGGGATACAGCTGAAAAGAGAATTTATTAAACTTGCTAATACCCGCCTTCCACACACATTGTGCGCAAACGCACGTGTGCGTCGTGCAATCGGCTCCTTATCTCAACAACGTCTGCCTTTCTGTCTGACTCAGCCTTGAATACGGAGCCAAACTTTGAAGGAAGGACAGAGGAAGTAACCTGTACTACTACTCAGTCATTTACCGTATATCACTGGTGTTTCCCCACAGGCCAATCTAAACATTTCCCGGATCAGGGCCCACTCTGTAGACTCATGAATCTTGAGAATACCGGTTAGCAAATACAGTGCTTTGCCAGTTCTTTGGGTGGTGGACCCACTGGCAGTATCCTCACAGCCCACTGGGGGGCAGTGTGGTCTGGCCCCACAGGTTGAGAATCGCTGGTCTAAAAAAGCTCAATTTAGAATTAATTGCAAGGAGAGTATTTCTTGCTTAAAAGAACACATTGCCATGCAGCCGTGACACAGTCATGCAACAGAGTATAAATTAGTCATTATTCCCCTCTCTCCCAGCTGCTCTGTCTGTGTGTCTCTCTCTCTTTCTCTCTCTCTCTCCGTCTCTATGTCATTGTTTCTGGGAACAAGGCCATTCACCTCTTCACCTCAGCTCTTCTTATCTCAACCCATTCATCCCTCCAGGCCTAATTGCACTGGTCCTGTGGTAGAAGCAGCCAGGGCTCTGCAGCTGTGAGCCCTGTAAGCTGAGTCAACCTCAGCCAACGCCTCCCTCTGTCTGTCTGTCTGTCTGTCTGTCTGTCTGTCTGTCTGTCTGTCTGTCTGTCTGTCTGTCTGTCTGTCTGTCTGTCTGTCTGTCTGTCTGTCTGTCTGTCTGTCTGTCTGTCTGTCTGCACTTCTCTGAGACAGACAGAGTGCAGTGGTAGGATAGCCTGGGTGATCCTTTTCATATCAAGGAAATAAGGAATGAGGGACCTCCAAATGAATACTGATTTAGCTGCTGAACCATGGCTGTGCCAAAAGTGAGAGTGTGAGTGTCAACGCCCTAATCACATGATGGAGAGACAATATAGGCCTATAGCAAAAGATTGCTTTTTCTAGCGATGGAAATAGGTGAATTTGAACAACTACCATAGCCCCATTGTAAGGTCCCCACAAAACGGTCGAATACCAGTTGTTTTTGTGGAGGTAAAATGCCTGAAGACTGTCTATTTTCGGAATGACTCAGTATAGCCTAAAGTAGGGCTTAATTGACAATGGCAACACATCTACAAGTACTTCAAAATTGGGTAACATAATAAGTACACACTATTAAGGATCAGTTAAGTGATGTTTAGTCATGTATGAATTATGTTTTACACATGATGAATTCGTGATTAATGAAGTATTTACTTAACACTTAACTTAATTGTGAATAGTTACTATATAAAGTGTTACCCAAAATTGTTTTACCCAAAAGGGGAATACCACCCAAATGGACCCACCCAAATGGGCCCTAGCGGGTCCATTTGGTTCCATTTGTACACTCTCAGGAAAAATTTTAAAAGGTCCTAAAAAAATCACTAACATGGTGAAACACAACCTGATGACATCATCAAGTTGTGTTTCACCATGTTTTTTTTTTCACCATGATTTTTTTTCAGACCTCCATTTATAGAAAAAACAGAATTGGGGGAAACTTTTTATCATGTCCAGGTATAATAATGACATAGTAAATTGTTGATGGGTGGAACAGTACAGTGTATGAGTAAATGCACTTGTTCACCAGTCTGTTTATTAATCCTTTCTCATTTTCAACCTCCTCCATCTGAAACCCTATCGCCTTCAGACTGGCTAAGTCTACCATTCACGAATCCCCGTGTGTGTTCTCGTCTTTCCACAAACGTCTCCATCCCTCCTTCTCTTGCCTCCGTCCACTCCGTGCATCCATGATCCCCATCTGACCCTTCACATGGTCTTTTGTCCACTCATATGCACGCAAGCTCAGTTTGGAAGTTTTCTGAAACTTGCGACAGAAAAATCTGTAATATTATCGTCTCTGCCAGGTGTGGTCAAGACTATCTGTTTTCTCTCCCGTCAGTGTGTGTGTGTGTGTGTGTGTGTGTGCACATGAGTCAAGTGCGTTAACATTTTTAATCAGATTAATAAACAAAATTAATTTAAATAATTAAGTAATTATTTTCAACAGCCTTAGTAAACACAGAAAAACAGTTTCAGTTAGTCATTATTAAAGCCTTGTTATCATTCCTTAAATTAAATGTTGTGTCACTCCCAGCTTTTAGTTGTGTAGTTGTGTCGTTCGTCAGCCGTTTTAGCTAACTTCTATGACGACAACCCCTGGTTAACATGTCCTGTGCAAACGCTCACACAAGCTCCCCGGGGGTCTTGGCGGGGGTAAAAGAGCTGTAGGGCTGAGTGGCAAAGCAAGAGTCCATGAAGAGCAATTAAACACTGACAGCACCACGAGACGCTGCGCTAAAAATAACCCTGGTCTCAACCCACCCGCCCCAGAGAATGAGAGAGAAAGAGAGAGAGAGTACAACATCCCAGACAGTTCCTGCACTGTGTGCCCTCACACCTGCACAATCACCCTTCAGACGAAAACACTCAACAGTGTTTTCTGCAGTGCCAAGAGAGTGTGTACTGTATGTACGTGCGTGCGCCTGTAAATGGTGCATTTATAGAGTGCCGTTATCCAAAAAGCTTTGCGATGTACTGTACATCATTGCGCGTGCGCGCGCACACACACACACACACAAACGTGCGCACACACACACGCACACATGCAGCAATGCAACCTGTTCCTTGGGAGCGTTTTCAGGGTCAGGGAGAGGGTGCTTAGTTTAGCTGGCTTAGCTCTGGTGTGCCTTGTGTTCCGTACGTTTTTGTCTTCAGGGTATGGGTCAAGTGTAATGTGTGTTATACAGGACCTTTTCAGAAGCCTGGTACTTACTAACATTAGTACAGTTTAACATTAACTATGTGAAGTATGTACTATAGCTGAGCCTTCAGGTACAATGCTGATGTCATAGATCTGCTGTAAGTGCCATGCCAATCTCGATGTTACATCACAGTGCTTTGTGCTTCATTCAAAGGAGCCCTCGCCTAAGTGCTTTAAAAGGGCACTATACCGTATTACATGTTACATCGTTGGAACATTTGGTTTCAGTGACACACCCCGTTACTGTCCAATCATGCTTACATGAAAAGTTGAAAAAATACACAATAAGTAATTTATTAGGGCTAAGCATACAAATATTGTGTTGCTTACATCTCTGTAATAACAACACCATAACATAAGGTATGTTTTATAATACTGAATATGCAGAGTTATTCAGGTCTGACAACAATGACATAATTGTACTAGAGACCTAGGCTACATCCGAATTACAATTATTTGCAGGGTTATATTAGATGACGCAAATTCCGATATGTTACCGAATCATATTCTATTGAACAGCTCATGTTCTTAAAGGAGCATTCAGTCCTCCGGGTGACAAGATGTGCACATGCACACACTCTGCATTGGGAGGGAATGCAACAGGCCAACAGCACATACACCAAGGCCCATTTGATCCTGATTGGAGGAAGGCCCCTCTCATCCTGATTGGATGAAAGGCATTACTTAGACAGCCCAAACTGAAACTAGTGTTTTTTTTATTAGGGGCTAACTGGGGACAGGGAGGAACGCCTTAAATGGTCATCACCCTACAGTAGGGGGGATTAGCCGAAGAAGAAGAAAAATAAAAATAAGTCACTTATACTACACGTTTAAAGAGACAAAGACAGACAGGCAGATTGGCTGCTATGCAAGTACAAAGACATTGAAAGTCACATACATTATTATTGCGTCACCATAATTGCGTCACCAATGTCGCTTACATCTCTAATTTCTACTTCAAGCAGCGCAATAATAGTCAAAGTCTAGCCATAATGACGGAAGGGGACCAAATGTTGAGTACCGTTGGTGATTATCTACTGAATTGCCAAAGTCACATGATATGATATCAGTTTGGTGGTTTCAACTGTGGCTTATTTTCACGTCGCCTATTTGTTTTGCCACAGACTGAAATTTGCGATAAGGACGGCAAAGTAATTCAACCTGGGAAAACAATTAGTGGCACCTGTGGTGCGTCTGTGACACGACACGGTGGAATGAAAGATTAAAGCCTACCTGGAATGAGGAACTGGAACGGGAAGGCGTATTCACCGGCGTTCAACGTTCCTGGAAAAAAAAAAGACAATGAACAGTTAAAATCATTTTAGTCATAAAGAGGTTTAGAGTTTCCTCATTCTGAACTGAAAAACAATTCAAAGATTTGTGCCACATTTTCACCATTTTCAAAAAATATCAGACCTACAAGCTCATAGCGCTAGGTAGAGCTTGTGTAGGCCTGATATTTTTTTTAATAACTAATAATAAAGTAATGACAATGATGCTCATTGATGAGCATTATAAGTAATGCTAAGTAATGATGCTACTGAAGTACTGCTTAAGTACTGTAATGCTAATAATGCTAAGCAATGCTAATGTCAAGTATTGTTAATAATGATAATACTTAGTAATAATAAGTAATTAAGGCTAATTAAGTAAGTAAGGCCAATAATGCTAAGTAATGCTAATTATTCCAATAAACCCTAGAACACCAACAGGTGTTCCCACCAAAATCGAGTTAAAAGCAAATACATACACAGAATAATAAAATATGGTTTCTTAGTTGAAAAGGAAACATTTTTATATAAATAAAAACATTAATAACAAATTATGAAAATTGAATTTTTTGTTACTTATTAGTCGAAATTTATTCCAGTCCTCTTTGTGGACTGAAGACAAACAATACCTATTGTCTTGACAGGAACAGTGAAGTAAGAAGAAGCGACAGAAATAGGTCAGAGATAAAAGCTTGTCACGCTGATGTTTAAGACGATAGAAAGCTCCACAACAACAATGTTTGGTATGCGCGTCGCCATCAACACGCATTTCACTTTCAATACAGAGGCGGTGCATGTTGCCTGTTGCTGCTGCGCTCGTGCATGTGTGCATGCACGACGGGTGTGTTTGTTTTAGGTGTTTTTCGTAGCCTTGAGCCACAACTGCTGACACAGATAAATCCAGGTGACACCAGGGGCGGATCTAGGCATGGGCATGGGGGGGGCAATGTCCCCCTAAATGCCCTGACTGCCCCACTAAACACGATGGCATGCAAATAAAGAAAGATATTTCAGATTAAAGTGCTTATATTTAAAATGATTTGTTACTACTACTGCTACTAACTAGCTACAGCTGTGGCATCACGAAACCAACAGCATTTCATCATTGAAAACAGCAAACTCTCTGAGTCAGACCTTTAGCTTTATGCACGTTTGCGTGTCTGTTGCAACTTCAACAACAACAACTGATGTTATTATTAATGTTTTACTTGCATAATATAAGTCCTGTAAGTCCTGTGAAAATGGTATTTTCTCCTACACCTCCCACTGAAAATGGTATTTTCTCCTGCACCCCCACGCCAATTGGAAAATTTTACATCCGCCCCTGCATGTCCCTAATAGATTGAGTTTCGGACACAAAAAACAGGCTTTAGTGTTCAAACACAGCGCGGCTGACACAAAGATACCTTCCCCCCTGCGGACAGCACAGAAGGGTACTTCACACACAGCTGAGTCTAGTCACACATTGTCAAAAAGGAAATGACAAACTACAGGGTTTAGTGAAACGCAAAGCATTGCCTGGGCTGGGAAAGTTCAACAGCTTTTTTTCTGGCAAAAGTTAATCAATGATTTACAAAGCACAGCGAGGCTAAGCTGTGTGATCGACCCGAGACAGAAGGCACCACCTCTGCCTTCCACTCTAACATCAAAGGGCCAATGCTGCTCTTGAGAGAATACAGGTGTCATCAAATGGACACGGTAAGGATGCCATGTGTGATTTTGGTCCAATCTCGAGACAGGGGATCAGGGGCGGATCTAAGCATAGGCATGGGGGGGCAATGCCCCCCTAAATGCCCAAACTGCCCCACCAAACATGATAGCATGCAAAACAACCCAAGATATTTCAGTGCTTATATTTAAAAGTATTTAAAACACTACTGAAAATGGTATGGGGGCGGATTCATCGCCCGTGGCGTGAAGCGACGCGGCGATGAAGCTGCCCCCATACCATTTTCTTCTGCCCTCCCAATTGGGAAATGTTACATCCGCCCCATGCAGGGGATGTAACTGTAGCCCTTCTCCCTAACTAATGCCCGGCTATATTTCACTGTATAGTGCTGGTGAACTAAACGGAAATCCCTAAATTATTGGCAGTTGAATTATTGAGTCATCCTCAGTATTATACCTGTGTAGCAGGGGTTTTCAACAGGTGGTCCGGGGACCACCAGTGGTCCCTGAGAGGATCCCAGGTGGTCCCCAGCTAAATAATGGACAGCTGGTACCAAATGGATCAGGATGTGTAACTCCTGAGATCGTAAAAATTAAACCAAATGGAGCCTTACGGATACATTTGGTTTCCTATTACGCTCTGAAGAGATAGATTGTCAAGATTATATTTTAACATCAGAATTGCTTCATTGTCGAGCATCTACAGTTCTACACATTTAGAAAATGTAGTAGACTTGTTATTTTGACCTACATTTCGCCAGTGATCTCTCCTAAATTGCGGACAAAAACTAGAAAATCCTTGGTTTTGGGTTCAAGTAGCCTGGTCTAGCCCTCAATGATTTTGGCCTTGGGGGGCGGGGGTGTCGTGGGATCCACACGGCGGAAGTGCTGCGCTCTGATTTGATCTCACTAACGTGTCGTCATCTCCGGCCCCTCCCACGCCCGTCCACTGCTGTTCTACGTCACATCATTTAGAGCGACGCCCACCCCGGAAGGTTCACTCCCCCCTCAAGGCCACTTTCCAACGTGCGTTAGTCCAGGCTTTCCGTTTTCGCGCAACGCAAATGAAAATGAAAGCCTGGGTGTCGAGGCTAGGGTTCAAGAGACTAAAAACTCAACAGCAAATGGTGGTCCGTGGCTAAAATGAAGAATAAATAGTGGACCCTGGTCTGAAAAAAGGTTGAAAACCAATGCTGTGTAGCATCTATACTTAAGTTATGAATGACCTTAAAGGGGAATTCCACCCATTTTCAACATTTTTTCTGAGAGCGTACAAATGCAACCAACTGAACCCTAATGGGTTCATTTGGTTCCATTTGTACGCTCTCAAAAAAAGAAGCGTCTAAAGAAATCCATTAACATGGTGAAAATACATCTTGATGATGTCATCAAGATGTTTCACCATGTTAGTGGTTTTCTTCAGGCCTCCATTTCTTGGAAACACAGAATGGGGGAACTTTTTTATCATGTCCACCCATCACCTCTAGGGTATACTAATGACATAATTAGAATGTTGAAAATGGGTGAAGTTACCCTTTTCAAAATCCAGCAGTAGACAAGCTACAGTGATTCTTAATACAGCAGGATGCTGACAGACTAATGTGCCTTTATGAATACTCTCCCCATAGAAGACAGTCATAAGAGCGAATATCAGACACACACACAGCCGGGCAATGGCACATACCATGCATCCTTCCAAGGGGAAGGACACAGTAGCATTGGCAAAGGTAACGAAACCACTGGAGCGGCACAGACTGTTATTACGTGACTTTATTAATAAAGAAGTGTTGCAGCAACGACGTGCACCAAGTTCACAGTTACTTCAACAGTCTGTGCTCCAGTGGTTAATTTACCTCAATTACAAGAGATTAGATATTCAAAAACACAGACGCTATAGTCTGTTAACAGTAACAGTAAAGAGTCCTCTTGTTTTGTTTTTTTTGGCTACACTTCACTGGATTCCGGAAATTCCATTTAGAATTGATTTCAATGTCCAAAGCCCCGGAAACAAAGATCCTCTAATATACCCAAAGTCAGAAACTTGGCAACGCTGCCTTCACACACACTATATGCTTTTAAATTATGGCAAACCCAGCACAAAGACATTCGAGAAGCAGTTTTGGTATGTATTTTTAAGGCAGAAGTGGGAGGCAGGATGATTTTCACACTTGTTTGTGATGAAGGAAGATTCCTTGCTTCCTCGTCATATGATTCACAAATAGAACTGATGCCTACAGTTGAACTTGATATCAGTGACTGTATTGGTCCACTGTAAAAAACTGTGAAAACTACGGAAATTATTGGCAGATACCAATGTTGAAAATATTTGTCTGCGTTGCAAAGTAAACAAATACATATTCAATGCAATTATCATTCGTCCAGGATCACGTCCAGAATCTATAGCCTAGTAGGCTGCAGACAGCCGACACAGCAACATAGCCCGTGCAAAACGTATGCTTATCGACAACAGATAAATATCAGCTACTGTCTGCTATCAACCCTGTCCCCTGTTTTCTCTCTTAACGCAAATGCAGAGTAAAAAACTTTAGTTTTTGATTGATTGATAGTTTTCTTCCAAATTATGTAGACATTTAGACACAAAATAAACACAAAAAAGCAGGAGGGTGTGTTTGTACTATACTATAAATATTCTACCATACATTTCTACATCTACAACAGCTGTGGAGACTAGTTTACGCTCGTTTGCAGAGCTGACACACAATTGAGTAAGTACCGTATTGTCCCGAATATAAGACGACTCGTTTATTAGACGACCCTCATTTTTCAAGACCCATTCACAGAAAAAAGAGCATTGGATGTCAAATAGTATAGCCCCTGAATATAAGACGACTCCATTTTTGGGATATTTCCATTGGGAAAAAAGCATAGTCTTATATTCAGGCCAATAGGGTATTAAGTATTTACTTTTGCAGGAAAACATCAAGGTGGTAATGTTTCTGAAAGGACCCCGCAGGCCAAAAGAGTCCCCTTACGTATGAAGTACAGATGATAATAGTTGTTGTGATTATTGTTGATGATTAAACATCACATAATGATGTTGAAACGGCAATCAGTATTATATAAGATGACAACGCTATGTCAAGAGTCAAGACACAGGGTGTATAGGGTGCATCTGCCTCCAGCTTGGGTGGGCTAAATATAAAACCGACAGTTTACAAAACAAGCCCTGTGCTTTGTGTTTCACCAAGCGTGTACATGCATGCACGTATGCACATGCATACACACATACACAAGCTCACGCACACATGCACACACACGCAGACACACACGCGCACAGACGCACACACACACACACACACACACACACACACACACACACACACACACACACACACACACACACACACACACACACACACACACACACACACATACACACACACACACACACACACACACACACACAATCCTGTCACTCACAAATAAAGACAATGAATAACAGCAAAAGATCATGGGAGGGGTGTATTGTGACATCACTAGTGATGCATACCACATTATCAGTCAGTGTGTGTGTGTGTGTGTGTGTGTGTGTGTGTGTGTGTGTGTGTGTGTGTGTGTGTGTGTGTGTGTGTGTGTGTGTGTGTGTGGCTGTCATTTCCCTGTATTTACTCAGCCCTTGGGGCACAGCCGCCCTTTTTCACAGCAGGAGAGGATATGAAACCGTTGGAGATAACGGATGTGAAATTTAAGCAATATCAACATGAGTGTACTTTACCATAGAGGAGGAGGAAAGAAGACATCCCAAGTACCCCATGGAGAGGATTTGCCACTGAATCTGTGAACTCCAAATAGTACTTTCATAATGTATTTAAATTGGCTGCGTTGGCGCTGTTTTGTCACCGACTCAAACACCACGAGATTAGATCTTCACGTGATTCATTTTGGGACCTATAGGATGAGAGCACTGAGGGTGACTCCTTATCCAAGGAGCAGTGACACATCTAGCACATACTGTACATGGGCATTAATGGCCGTCTAAATTAATATAGGCCAGGGGCGGTTTTGCCATTAGGCAGACTAGGCATTTGCCTGGGGCGCTATGAGGGGAGGGGGGGCACCGGGGAGACCACCAGACATGCTTTAAAAAGGATCCCAGGCTAATAAGCCTCATTCTATAACTAGAATTTAAATTTAAAACACATACAGTATAGTATGTTCTTTAGTTTAATATTAGTTCACAATTTTATCCCTTGGGGGGTGGGGGGTGGGGGGGGGGGCATTTTGCTGTGCCTGTCATAGGAATGAAGTCCCCCCCCCCCCACCAAATGGACCCTTACGCGTCCATTTGGTAAGTGGGGGCTCCAGGGAAAACCTTGCCTGGGCGCTCCGAATTACTTAGAAACGCCACTCATATAGGCTACTAATATAGACTGAAATAATTAAATCACAGCAGCACAACATTTATCTCACAATGGGAACCATCTCCACAGCTGGTTTATCACATAGCTGGTATGTGGACTTCACTGCCTGCTATGGGATCGGACCAGTAAGAGGAAATCTTTATGGACCCAGGATTGCTCAAATCCTTAACAGGATCCCAACCGTACTTCTGTCTGTCCGTAGTCCCTGGACTGCCGCATGTCGCACGTTATGTACAGTAGTGTAGTCCACTCCCTGCCCAGCATGCATGTTGGCTTTCACTACACCGAGTTCTTTGATCTAACAATAGGCATGATTTCACAAGCAATCACCTGGAGAAGAAATGATCCATCCCTGTAAAAATTAGATCCAAGCGGGAAATGCGTGCGACAGTTGTGAGTTAATAGCAAAGCAACATAACAGCACTGATAACACTACAGATGAATAGATTTTTTTTTGCTCAGCCTTGAAACCTGATTGGTGTTAAAAGAAAATCCATAAATGCAGAGTTCTTATTTTCCCAATGTACCAAAGGAACATTGTGTGCGTGCGTGTTGGTACTGTATATGTACTGTATGTACACCTAAGAGTATTGGTGACCACAGGTCTGTGGTTATTTATGACTCGACCGTCTCACAGGTTTCCTCATATAAATACCTGGGTATCTGTATTGACAACTCACTAACTTGGAACACACATGTAGACTGTCTCTGTAGCAAACTACAGCAAAGACTACATTTTCTCCGACGTCTCAGGGTTCATGTGAACCAAAAATTTATGTTAGTGTTTTACCGAGCAGTCCTGGAACGCCTGGTCAGATTTGGCATCACATTTTGGTTCGGCAATCTCTCTCGCAACTGAGGTCTAAACTGTTCAGACTGGTGCAGACTGCAAGGAAGATCATAGGAGTTAGACAACTCCCCTCTCTGCAGTCTATTTATGAGCAGTCTACACTGAAACAGACTCAAAAGATTGTCAATGATGCTACCCATGTATTAAATGGAGAGTATGTACTTCTACCATCTGGGGAGAAGATATAAAGAACCAAAGTGGAAATACATCAGGTTTAAAAGGTCATTTGTACCAGCATCAACTAAAATGCTGAACGAGGCTATGAAACAATAGCGAACACTTAAGACAACCCTGTACATTGTGTAATGTTGTGTCACTGTTGTAGGGCTGTAGTAGGGGTGTAAGCCCAAGACAAATTTCCCTTGTGGACAGTAAAGTTTACCTTGACCTTGATGTAATGTGAAGATGCTTCACTGGCCGGTTTTTGTATAAACATCAAACATCATATACCAACTCCTACTCCGACTACCAACTCAGATAATCATTTCCCAACAGTACTGTATATCTAAATAAAAGCAACAATGGGACACATCACTGACAGGACTTCCATTGTTACAAGCTATGATGACATCGCTCCCAGAGGGACCGCATTTCTGTGGCTGGATTCTTCTTCCAGGGAACGGATCAAGAGTCAAGAGACAAAATGCTGAATATCTCAAGCAAGGATTTATTAATGCTCTTGAGGGGCGGGTGAATACTACAGAGACATAGAATAGAATGCAGCAAGCGTGATGCAACATAGTGTCTGAGGCTCATCTTGGGTTTTATTATACCACCATTATTATCCCTCATCTTTAAATACGTCTAGAAATAATATCATGTTCTTCACAACAGACATTTTCAATGCCATTGAAAATGTGGTATGGTGGTCCATTGAAAATTCAAAGTGGTGGTCGGCGGCTGAAAGGTGGTCCCCAGGCTAAATGATGGAAAGTTGGTTAACCAGATGTAACTCTTTGAGAGCGTAAAAATGAAACCCTTGCGGGTCCATTTGGTTTCATTTTTACACTCTCAAGACTTAGAATATTCATCACAACTAGAGAATGTAGAAGAACGGACATTTTTGATCTATGTTTGCCCATTTTGGAGAGCCAGCGAAATCTGCCATTTTGTTTTCCCAAACCCAGCCTGGAATTGTGGACAAAAGCAAAATAAATATTTAGCTTTTGGTCTGTGAGGCTAAATTCTCCTCAAATGGTGGTCCGTGGCACAAATGCAGAATAAATAGTGGGCCCTGGGATCAAAAAGGTTCAAAACCACTGCTTTAGGTGCAGGACGCGTCACATTTACCAGTACAGTAGTTACACAACTTTTCCTGGCATCAGAACTTGTTTGTCCACTGGTTCCCTAACGCTGCACACAGCCACACAGTACACTATCACTGCAGAGGGATATTTATTTTATTTTTTATTGTTTTGCACCAGCAGATTCATAAGCCTATGATCGCCATGTGGCGCACATACTGCCCCATTATCAGTGACGGAAGAAGTACTCACAAGTTTTACTGAAGTAAAAGCATCAATACTACAAAATGTATGTATCTACAGAGCTGAAGTGGTTTACCGGTATGTATGTTTTGTAATAATCAAAATCCACGTCCAAGTAACTAAACTTGTCAAATAAGTAGAAAGGGGAAATGTATTAATACTTTAATAGTCTTGTGTAAAGTAATAAGGGCTCAAAATTTAAGGCACTTGAGTAAATGTACTTACTTAGTTAGGCCTACTTTAGTTTTTACACCAGTGGTTTTCAACCAGAGTTGGTAACCAAATAAGATATCTTGAACTCTTGAGAGTGGTTTCATTTTACCCTCCCGAGAGTTATATTATAGTTAAACAACTGAATTTTCAAGAATGTACACAAACAAAAACTTTATTTTTTGGGACTAAAGGACTAAAGCCAAAGTCAAGTGGTGGTATCAAAATGGTTAAAAAGCACTGCCCATCATCTGTTTACCATCAAAGATGTAAAAATTGTGTTGCACTACTGCAGAAAGAAAGAGATTGAGTTGCTGTATCTGAAAGAGAGACAGAGAGCCCTGGGGTTAAGCATTGAACTGCTCAGTGATGTTTTAACCAGTGCAGATTACATGGTCTAATGATCGTCACTGTGAGGTTCCCCATGGCAATTTGCATCTTCAACAGGTTTCACGCATGCATGGCTCGCAGTCACACACTCAAAACACACGCATACACTTACACAATTACACACAGAATAACCCGGTATATGCACAGCACACACACCAACAATAGATAGCGTAAAGCCCTCATTTCCGAGGTCCAGCTAAGCCCCAGCGTGGCGGTACACAGTGAAATGTGAACACATTTTGGCCGTATGCAGCATCACTGCTTCACGAAAAGGTTTGATCCTCCTTAACTGTCCGTGAGTAAGAACTTAAGAACCTGCCCTCTCCCCATGAGGGCTGTTAAATGGTCGAAATGCTCCTAATAGCCAGTTAGCTCTCTCACAACTAAGGCGGATATAGGCATGGGCATGGGGGGGCAATGCCCCCCTAAATGCCCTGACTGCCCCACCAAACATGACGCTATGGAAACAACTCAAATTTTAAATGTATTTCAAATTAAAGTGATTATAATAAAAATGATTTGAAACACTATGCTACTAACTAACTACAATTGTTGTACCATTAAATGAACAGCATTTCATCATTGAAACCATCACATCACGTTTCTGTTGCAACTTCAACAATAACTGAGGTTGTTATTGATGCTTTTCTTGCCTAAAATAAGTCCTGTAACCAGAAATGGTATGGGTGCGCCTCCATCGCCCATGGCGTGAAGCGTCCAGGCAGTTTGACGGTTAACAGCGCCACACAGCCCTACTATTACAACACAAATCAGTACACAGTTTAGATAAAGCCTCTACAATTACGTTTGTTGCCACAGAAAAGGATGATAACTTTACATCACAGCATGCTGTCATATCACCTTTCCCGGTATGAGGTATAGAGAATAGAGATCTGCATTAGAACATCATTAGAACTTAAGTACGCAGTACAAGTACATTAATCCACAAAATGAATGTTGTATTGTTTAATTATTTCTAAAATATTAGCACATCCCACTCACTTTTCTCACATGGAACTACTTTTTTGGCATAGTGATATGGACACAAAAACATAGTTCCCGGTGATAGAGTGGACAAAGATGAACGAAGGATGTGCTAATATTTTAGAAATAGGTCAACAACACATATTATTTTTTGTGTTGTTTTTTGGATTCATATACTTTTACCGTGTGGCTCCAGTGACCCCCCCAAAAAATGACCGGAACTACTTTATATATTTAACTCCCACCATGGGACTCTGGACATCAATGCAGTTGACACCACTGTATTAATGGCGAGTATTTCATACAGCTTAACTTAAAAAAAAGCATAATTGCCCAGGGGTGGGCAATTATATTTTTCCAATGGGCCAAGATATTCCCAGTGGAAAAAAACATCGTCTTATATTTAGGCCAAGGGGGTAAATGGCATTGATTTGACACTCTAGTAAGAGTATTATTATGCAATGAAAAGGGAAAAAGTAAGGTTGTTTCCAAAATCTCCAAAACGATGGCAAAGAGGTTCACGGCAGGAAAGTTGAGGTATCGTATTGCATGTTGTATTTTCTAATTTCCAAGTAGCCTTTCACGGGCTGGTCAGAGTCAGCCAAAGGACCGCATTTGCATCCCCTGGGCCACATAAAATGTCCAGGTGTGCCTTATAGTCAGGTGTTTTGACATCATGCAGTCAGATCACTACCAGGAGTCAAGAGAGCGGGACAAACATGCACCTGCAACGGTCTGATTTGATGTACTGTGTGGGAAACCAACCCTCTGCAGCTCAGTCAAAGGGGAAATCCCCCATGACCATGTTACATGATGTCTGTGCAAGCGGTATAGGTGCTATGGTACTCACAGAAAGCCCTAAAACAAACATATATTTGACCACGGATACAGGGCTAGACAATGACATTGTTGTGTGTGCGTTCCTCAGCCACACGCACACACAGACAGCAATACATTCACAGTAAACAGCCTAACGATTACTGAACCGATTACTTGCTAACTGGTAATGATGAATTTCTATCGATCATCGTCGATTAATCATTAACATTACGAATTCTAACAAAAAGGACTGCGCTTTAAAGTCAGATACTACTTTGATTTTACTATTATTTTACTTATCTGTACAAATCAAACACAATAAAAAGTTGTGCTCCCTGCAGTTCTAGGCAGTTGCTGCTCTGTTTGCAAGCAGCTTATCCAATGATGATAATGAAGGCTATTTTACTGGCACATGTACACAGTAAAGTCCTAAGCCTTGGTTTCACCCATTAACACAGGATTACTGTGTGCTGGGGTATGACTAAAATGGACAAAAATATATATCGAAACTAACTGACCTTTAAAACTAATAAACAACTAAATCTCGCTGCTCATGTACTGTAAGTCAATAAGATAAGCAGGGTATGAAGTAATTTTTGTTCCCTTATATGCCAATGAATCAGTATGAAACATTTCTGGAAGATTTATTTTTCTTTTTTAGAATTGACTAAATTGATTTGTTCGATTAACCTCGGACATTGTTGTACAATGCTATCGTGCGCGAAAACAACAAAGAAATAGTTGCAAGAAGCAGCTGCACAATCTGATGATGTCACAATTTTCATTGACAATATTGAAATATACTGTGCATCTCCATTAATGCTCATTAGGGTTATTCGTAACCCAATAGATTAGAAACCTCACCTTTGTCTGTTACAGACAGGGTGCTGTTGAAGTACTGCTCCTCCAGCGTCCACGAGGTGTCGTTCATTTTGTTGGAAACCCCACAGGAGCCCTGGCAGTTCACTTTGATGGCTGGGTGGGAGAGAGAGGAAAGCAAAAACATTGGTTGTTCAAACAGCAAGGAAACAAGCAGGGGACAATAGTTGGCATCAGAATTATTGTCATAGTTTAAGCTGAGACTTTTGCGATCTCATGTCAGGCCACAGTTTACATTGTATATAGCTTGTTTCCTCTCGGGTTAATAATAATGATAACTTTTGTGCTAGTTGTTGTTGTCTAGAAGTCCTACATGCAACATATTTTGTCAAGAGCTTACAAGTATCAGACATTTGGTGTAATAAAGGGAAAGAAAGGGCCAAAGACAAACCCATAGCTTATTCATTACTAACAAATAGTACTGCTTTTAAAAATTCCCAAACTTTTAATGTACTAGTAAGTATAATGAAGTATAATAGCTATAAAACTAATAGGATTTTATATAAAAAAAGACAGATCATGTTTAATGTTGCTTAGTAGTGATATCCTATACAAGATGCTAATGAGAATAACTAGTAAAAGGTGTACAAACTAAGCAAACATCATTCAAATCAGGATATGAATTAGATGGGGAATGCAAGTCTGAAGAGGTGGGTTTCCAGGGTGGATTTGATGTGAGAGGAGCATCATGCTGGGATACGAGCCGCTGAGCTTGTAACTCACATGTTAACCGTCAGCTAATCAGATTCAAACCATTCTACAGGATCTAATTTGATCCTTTGGTGATCTGACACATCCTGACCACCACAGACACAAAGCAGATTACATGTTTACGGGAGCGGCTCCGTCGACACAAGTGTGAAAAAACAGACCTCCTCCACCGCACTGCACGCACTAATTAGCATGAAAAAGACCCAATCGAGCTGCACAAAGCACCGTGGTATGCTTAATCATAGTGCCACTTGAGTGGCGGTGGGTGTATGGAGCCTTATTCTCCTCTATAAATAATACACAAAAAAAGACTGTGGATTGTGTGTCTGCCGACAGACAGAAGAGAGAGTGTGCAGCCAGCACCCGCATTATTGTCACTGAAAGGACAAAGTATCCAGTAATCTTGTGGTTGACCTGTTGGAACGACGATGATGCAGAAAGTTATGCATCATGATTCATACCAGTGAAAGTGACCTTTGTGCGGACGAACTTGATACACGCTGATCCTAAGCTGCGCCTTAATCCCAAGTACAACGCAACAATAGTTTTCGGGATTTCCACTCATTTTCAACATTTTTTCTGAGAGTATAAATGGAGCCAAATGAACCCTAATGGGTCCATTCCGTTTGTACGCTCTCAGAAAAAAGTGTCCAAAGCAGAGGTATTCAAACTTTTTCATACCAGGGCCTAATATTTTTTTAATTAATTTTAGGCACGGACCACCACTTGATGTTGAGTTCAGTTTCTCTGACCCCAAACTAAGGATTTTCAAGTTTTGGTCCACAATTTAGGACATGGGCTAACTGGCAAAATGTTGATCAAAATAACAATTCTTCTACATTTTCTAAATGTGTAGATTCTTGAAGTGTTTAACTGTAGACTATTGTTTAAATATAATTGAACTCTTGAGAGCTTAAAATTTTACGCTCTCAAGAGTTACAGATCTATAAGAGTCCATTTGGTTGCCAACTTTCCATCATTTAGCTGGGTACCACCTGGAATCCTCTCAGGGACCACTGGTGATCCCCGGGCCACTGGTTGAAAACCTCTAGTCTAAAGAAATCCATTAGCATGGTGAAGTACATTTTGATAATGTCATAAAGATTTGATTCACCATGTTGATGTTTTTTCCCCGAACTCCATTTCTAGGAAAAACAAAAACGGGGGACTTTAAGGTATACTAATGACATAGTAAAATGTTTAAAATGGGTGGAATTCCCCCTTTAATATCAGCTGCTATGCTCACTTATCTGTAATCTCATGTTGTAGCCTGCATGCACTGTTTTGTCCCTGCTTCACAACCCCAACACTTCTTTTCTTTCTTTCCCTTTCTGGAAAGGGCAAAAAAATCTAACAAAAAAAGAATTTCACCTTCATCAACTAACAATGTCAACACCAATGGGCAATGGGGAATTCCACCCATTTTCATTTTTTTTTCCTGAGTGTGTACAAATGTGAACCAAATGAAAAAAGGTCATAAATGAAAAATCATTAACATGGTGAAACACAACTTTATGATGTCATCAAGTTGTATTTCACTATGTTAATGGTAAAGTTATAACATAATGCAACATATAATTCAAATTGTTTCTAGCTTGTATTGAATCATTTTCAACCAAATGTTAACTTAGCAGACAGGCAGCAGCAGCCATGTTGTTTTCAGAACAGTTTATCTGTGGGAGTCATAGAGTAATAAAATAGAGAGGGTTAACTGTAGCTATAGCAACGCCCCCTTGCTGTTCATTTCAATACAATTCAATTCAATACAATTTCTCATTGGCGTTTTGAAGCACCTGGAAGACCGCCGGAAGTAGGTCTACTTCCACATTGACCACCAAAAAATGGTGATCAAATGCGGAAATGTTTCCTCCATGAATGCACCTGAAGCGAGGGATCATGGGAAGGGAAAGGGTTCATGAACGAGCGCTGTCGAGAACGAGCAAAGTAAAAAAAAAAAACATCATAAAAAACAAGCTCAAGCGTTTGCTTATTATCTGTCATGCGTTATGTTTTGAGAGGTGGTATATGACGTGAACAATGGTGGTTCAACCAGGAAACAACTTCAACAAAAACTGCCCTGTCCGTGTTAACATAGCAAACCAGCGTGCGTGCCCTCCTGGTGCTCATTTCAGCTGCCTGCAATTCCAGCACTGACCACTAGAGCTATCGCTTCAAGCCTGGAGACTGCCTCTGGGGATGTGGCGGGAGTCTGGGAGAAAGGCTCAGGTGATGCCAAGGACGGGTGTGATTGGAGGATTCAAAAATGTTGACCAGTAGAGGGCGCTAATGATCTGACTTTTCTGAACAACCAGGAGTTGATCATTTTCTATAGTAAAGTACAGTCAACATAGATAATTGATGTTGCTTCTTGATATTGATCAACATCAGGGCCTTAGGTAAACTCATGGCTAATCTATGGTGTTATTGGTGACCCTAGTTAAACACAGGAGGTCAGGTCAGCAGCCTATGTCGTGCCAACTTTGTCTCGCACAGGCACCATGTCGCAACGTGAAAGCCTTTTCACGGTGGCTAAAGAAATCCCGAAACGGGACACAGCCAGGGTAGCATTTCTCTTCATTCTACTCGGAAACAGATTCCCACGCTATCAAATTTCATCGTGGCCTGAAATCGTCCATGAAGGCATGCCCAAGGACCGGATACTTGAATGAATGGGAGGTTATTGTTTAGCGCACTACTAGCACTAGAATCTTTGGCAAAGATTGTTAGAGCTAGACACCTACTAACAGCGTATTAATAAACATTCAAGGGGAATTCCACCCATTTTCAAGATTTCAACATTTGTACGCTCTTGGAAAAAAGGTCCTAAAAGAAAGGTATATAAATGACATAGAAAAATGGATGGAATTCCCCTTTAACATATGGCACAAAACAAATGCAGCAACAAAAAATGGGTGTATATTGTAGGCCACTGACTGTGAACTGTGTGTGGTCACATGCACAGGCATACGCACACGCATGCGCACGCGCACACACACACACACACACACACACACACACACACACACACACACACACACACACACACACACACACACACACACGTGTACATGTGACAGATGGCAGCACTCTCCACTGGCAGTGGCAGAGCTGGTTGTTGGCACAGTTTGGGAGGGGGTGGGGTGCAGTAGTGTTGGGGGGGCATCTTTTGCCGGTTAAAAACAATAACTAAAATGTGTGTAGTTATTGCTCGGCTCGGCGCACTGGTGATGTGGGCATTAAATAAAAAAAAAAAACAGGTTGCAATCTGCTTTGGCAGCCATCTGCCCTTTTCAGGAGGTGGGGGTTACAGTATGTCATTGTGAGACCCCCCCCCCCCCCCCCCCCCCCTCACACACACACAAACAACACACAAGCACGCACACAGCACATCGCAGAGCAATTTTTATGGGACCATGTTTTCCATTTCCTATGCGTAATAAAATCCACTATTTCAAAGGATAAGAGCAAAATGATTTAAGAATTTCTATAAATGAGCATCTGAGAGACGAATAACAGCTTAGGTCCACACTATTGATCCATATAAATGATGGATGATTATAGATCTGCTATTTTCACAAGTTTAGGCAAAAAAGGTATGGGAGTCACTGTCCCCTATTCTTTTATGATGACAGGGTGAGAGCGAGTCATGCGTAACGTGACAACAACAAATATTACAACACACCACAGAATAGTGCCCTGTTTGCTTATCACATACTCACGAGTTACATGAACACTCCAGGATTTTACTGTGTATGACTGTGTAAAGGGGCTCAGCCTTGAAAAAGGTCAGGGCAGGGGTAATCTGTTCATGTCACCCCACCATAATACCCAAACACAGCAGGGAACCTGGACACTGCTACAGAGAGGAAATATAGTCTAACGCCTGCCATATCACCTTTCTCGAAGGGGGAACTCAGTTGTGTATGTCCAAAACCAATACTTTTCAGGAAATGCATAAAAGAGAACTAAGTGTTCCAACGGATCAAATGTACTGTAACCATTGCATGGCCAGACTGTTGCCTCTCACAGTTTTCAAGAAATGATTCTGACGTCATACAGTCCGGAGCACGGATCACAAGTAAAATATAAAGAAGTGAACCCTCCTCTCTGTCTTGACTTTACAGTCATACACATTTCCTAATATTATAGAAATCATCCAAACATGTACGCTTCTTAGCAGAAATGGATATTAAAAAAATAAAAAATATGTTTTCGTGAACAAAAATGCTGGCTTCCTTACTTGGATTTTGGGAGGTATAGTTCCAGTCTCAATAAAGCATTTGGAAATTGAATGAATGAATGAATGAATGAATACATGGTTGAGTGTGCTACATAGAGGCACAGCAGTGACCATAAGGGTAATGTGTCACCACATTCTGTTACACACAGTCAAGGTCACTCTGACATTATGTTCATCTTTAATCAGACGCCATATTTAAGAACAACAGGTTTTCCAGTTGAGGATGGCCTATAGTCTCCAGTAGCCAGAGAGCCATCTATTCCACAATCATCAAATGAGGCTATAATGATAGCAAAACAAGACATAACTAGATCAGTGCCCCTCGTGGCACAGGTCTCCACCAGGCCAGATCAGTTTGTGGCCTCCTGGTGGCACTATAATGGTCCAATGTGAGTGCTATTTATCGTTATTCCTGATCAATTTTAAACCAACGAAGGGTGCTAGAAGGAGCGGGGCCTTACGATGGGGAAGGGTGACGTAGCAGTTGACGTAACGGCCTCCTGGTGGCCTACTTGTACGTGAGCAGAGCGAGCTAATATGACGATGATCACCTAAACCGGCCAATCGCATGCCAGCATAATTTCATGTTACTCATATTAGGCGTGATTCATCGTGGTGTCATCACTCTCAAGGGTGAGATTGCGTTTGCTGTCAAATTATGGTGGTCCGTGGCTCAAATATTGAATAAATGGTGGGCCCTGGTATCAAAAAGCTTGAAAACCCCTGCTGTAGATGGAATAAGGGAGGGGCCCAGTATACACCCCCAGGGGACCATGTGGGACAAGAGACTATTCCAGAGCCTGGAGGCAACTACAGATGTCTGCTCAGCCTTGATTCTGAGGTGTGATTAGAGTTATTGCTGAGAGGATGACCTGCAGTATAAGGGTGTCTTGATGTCGGCCGCGACCCAGTTGTCATCAGAGGCTACAGTGAGGAGTTAGCAGATCAGAGATGGATTGTGGAGCCACTCCGTTTATTACGGTGTGTGTGTGTGTGTGTGTGTGTGTGTGTGTGTGTGTGTGTGTGTGTGTGTGCGTGCGTGCGTGCGTGCGTGCGCGTGCACGTTAGGGCTTCACATTTACACTACACTGTAAAAACACTTGTTTTTGTCCAAACAGTTTCCCCTTTACTAGCTCATTTAGGGTAGAACCGTGTCACACTCGCCCACTGTACCCCCCTCTCCTGCAGAGAGAAGTGTTCTCTTAAAGACAGGGTATCATGCTAATATCAACTTTTTCTCATTTTAACTATGACAAAGTTGTGATAACATTCGAAAATGCAAACATATGGCTATATAAAGCCGTTTCGATGCTGTTTCAGGTCGGAGGACACTCTTCTGAAAAAACCCTCCCACCAGCTCGGAAAAGCCCGACCCAAAACAGCGCGTCACCAGTGGAACACGCTGACGTCACACCCCTAGGAAACACATGTTAAAAACTCCTCGGAATTCCATTATTTTAGCGTCATGTTAATGAAGTAAATAAAAATCTTTTTTGGTTAGCATGACCAGGGACCGCTATACTATGCACTCGAGATTTTTTGTAAATAATCCGCCAGCCGATTTTGCATTATCTACTGGGAAACACGGCCGTGCACTCCTCGCATTTCTACACAGGCTTGGGGGGCGTGTCTTTCTTGAGTCACTGTATCCAACCTCCAGCTGGTTCCAGCGGGCCACGCTCGCTAGCCTGCCCATGCAGAGATTACGTCTCTCGGGCAGGCTTTTGAGTTTACTCGGTGTCGGTATGGGGGGGAAATAGACAGAGTTGCGATATTGAGGGGCAGAAAATAGTCTGGTTACGTGGTTCATGTACTTGCGCGAGCCTATAGACTCTAATGTATGTAGTAACTTCTTCTTGGCCGTTTGGCTTGATAGCCTTCTAGCCACCTAGCAGTGGCACCGGCTTAGCGGCTACTGCTACTGCTAGTACCGGGCTGTGATGGCGGCGGCGGCGGCTGCATCCTCTCCCGAGCCCCCCTCTCGCTCTAGCCCTATCGTGTGCATCGAGTGCCGCATGCAGAGTTACGACCCCAGTGCTTTTGGAGCGATGGGTCTGTGTAACAAATGCAATGCGATCTCTGTGCTAACGGAGAGGCTGATCGAGCTGGAGGCTCTGGTTAAAAGTGCTAGCGGTGGTGCGGCTGGCTCGCCCACCGCTCGCACCCGGACACAGGGACGCCACCGTCAGCCGCGGACCGCGGCTGATCGGGGTCCCCACGAATCAGATCGTGACGGCGGCTGGGTGACTGTTACTGGAAGGAAGCGTAGTCATACACATAAGCACACGGGACACCAACCACTCCACGTTTCAAGCAGCTTTTCCCCACTCACTGCTACACCCAGACTCGCCATACAAACGGCCGCGGGTCGACAAGACAGTCAAGACTACAACTCTGGTTATTGGTAGTTCTATAGCAGGGGTTTTCAACCTTTTTGACACCAGGGACCACCAT
>CM076985.1:14307165-14617165 GCA_039105355.1 Benthosema pterotum
TAGTATCATATACAAGAAAACCTTCCAATTCTCCCCCTCCATTTTTCATTATAAGTGCATTAGTCTTAAACACTATAACAGTAAGTAACACCATCACTACTATTTCAAAGACAAACATTCTTTTTGATGTGTAGATCTTGTTGAGCTGGTCATTTTGAAAGCTCTCAAGTCAAAAAAGTGTGGGTAGCCCTGACTTAGATTGTCTACTATGAAAAGCACTTAGGGCTGGGGATCAGGAGATAGCTCACCTGTTACAAATAGTTACAACACAAATTCATCATGACTTATTTGGGATCAAAATGAAAACCCTTCAGTTCCTGATCCCAGACATGTGACAACCAAGGAGGGATACTTGTATACCTTCAGTATAGGGTAGTTTTAATTCCCCAAGGCAACTAACTGGGGATAGTTTAGCAATAGTACTCTTATATATAGTAGTTAACACTGTTTTGAACGACTGATTTATGGGTGGCGTTCCGTTCACACTCCTCTCCCTTCACTGGAATTTGGGCCCTTGGGGGGGACAACCATTCTGAATCAATGTGCCTGTTAAGCAATACCGCTCTTTGTTACGTCACTCCTTAACCTGTAACACAGTGGTTTTCAACGTTTTTCATGCCAGGGCCCACTATTTATTCAACATTTGAGCCACAGACCTCGATTCGAGGACATTTTTGCTCCACAGACCCAAAAGTAAAGATGTACTGTATTTTGCTTTTGTCCACAATTCCAGGCTGAATTTGGGAGAAAACAAAAACAGTCAAACACACAGACCCAAATGACCATTAATCTTCTACATTCTCTAGTTGTGTAGACTTGGGCTAATTCAGATGATGAATATTTTAACTCTTGAGACTGTAAACATGAAACCAAATGGACCTGCAAGGGTCCATTTGGTTTCACGTTTACGCTCTCAAAGAGTTACATCTGGTTAACCAACTTTCCATCATTCAGCTGGGGACCACTGGTTGAAAACCACTGCTGTAACAGAAGGCACTTTTACCTCAAACTGGTAAATGGTAGTTCATCACACAGACCGTCATCATGTCAACACAAACGATCAAGAGCAGGGAAATGGCAGAAAAGGCTTCCCACTCTGCAAAGCCATGCAGCACACAGCCCGTCTCTTATCAGTCAGAAATTGATCTCAGTGATATCACCACTCATTCACTACATGGCATCACTGAGTCAGTGTGTGTGTGGCGGGCCATAGTTAGCAGCAATGGTGGAGGAGGAATAAGTCCTCCAATGGCTGTAGTCATTGCGCAATGCGCATGGTCCACTTAAGCCCCTCCAATTGATCCAAAATGCCGCAGGCCCGCTTGGCCTTTAACCAGCCAAAATTCTCACATTTCACTCTCCTTCTCTGTTCCCTCCATTGGCTCCCAGTCGCTGCACACATAGAGTTCAAAACTCTCACGCTTGCATTCAAAGCAACCAAAGGTTTGACCCCACCATATCTTACTGGTCTCATAACACCCTACAAGCCCTCCTGTGCACTCTGATCAGCCGACACAGGGAAGCTGGCAGTCCCCCCCCTGCCAAAAACACCTGGCCAATGCTCCATCCGCCCCAGGCTCTTCTCCCTCCTGGCTCCAAAACTATGGAATGCCCTTCCCATTGCAATCAGAACCACAGACTCACGCCCTATCTTCCTCCGCAGTCTGAAAACACACCTCTTCAGTTTACATGGCTGAAATGTCATCAAATGGTGTTCTGTGGCTGAAATTCTGAATAAATAGTGGGCCCTGGTATGAAAGCCTTATTCTGTGGAATATAAAAGTACAATATTTGTGCCATAGTGAAGTGCAACTCTAAAGTAACACTAAGAATAGTGGAAACACTCGAGTAAAGTAAAAAAAAAAAAAAAAAAAAAAAAAAAAAAAACACAGCACTTGCTGAGTAAATGTACGTTGTATTTATTTCCCACCACTGAGGTGCAGTCAGGGACACCGCGGCTGAAAGAAACGGTGTCATGTTTGAGGAAAGTTTCTGCCGATGATCTCAGGCACAACGGAGCTACAGTTTGTTTAAATTCGGGAACAATGCACACTGAGGTAGCCATTTATCCTTCTGCCAAAACACGGAGCAGGGAAAGTACCCCCAAGACAAGGCGAGAACTGTGTCAATAAGATGACTGAGATACCTTCACTAAATGGGTCAAGAGGATTTAATGAGGAGATTATAGGAAGGGCCTGGTGAATCCCTTGAGGATCTATGAGCATTCTGTGTGTGTTCCATAGATAGCAGGCATGAACAGCCAAATAACAAAGGCACATTCATGCTTTCTAGGTAATGTGTTGTATGACCTGTCATCTTCCCAAGGAAGGAAAACAAAGGAACTGGTACTGTTCACTCAGCCCCCTTTTTTACATTCTAAATTAGATTAGAATTTCTAATTTGGAGTGTGTGAATTCTAGATTGTTCAACATGATATTAGAGATTTTTTTTAATCAGATGATCAGTTAACTCAAAATGACTCAAAACGAGTAAAACTCATGTTGAGTACTGAGTGAGAGACTTGGTGAGCGAAGAGAGTTAGGTTACATTGTCTCTTCCTCGTGAATAGACAAGTTGCCATTTATAAAGATATGTTTTCTACAGTTCGCCTTGATGAGTTGTAACGTGGTTAAGTTTAAGTGGATGATGCACACTTTTGCCAAGTTAAAATATAAAGCGAAAAACTCCCCTCGTATTTGTTACGCTTGATTTAAGAAAACTAAGATAGAAACTGAAAGTCAAAACAGCTCTTTGTTTCACTATACTGCATGCTGGAATCCGGTTAAACTAGCATAGAAAGTAGAAACCGATTGCAAAACCAACCATACTGTTTGTGTGCCGGATTTAGGCAAATTTTAGGCAATACATATCATATACCAAACATAACCTTAGTTATGTTAAGCAATGTGTCACAGTGGACCGTACTGACTCATTATGGGGACCATCAAGCTGTGATGGCCACTCAACTCAGCACCCTCTACTGTAAGTTACACAATACCATTGATATGGTGAAACTTGTGAATAATCTATTTGGAAATGCCTCATGGTTACTGTACAGTACTGGCTCACGTTTCACTGCCATCATCCTCTGTGTTAGAGTGTGGATTGCTGGTAACAAACAGGGTTAAAGGAACGCATAGGGCTGATGAAGGTAGAATTAAGGGAACGTAGGGTTTCAGGGCACATGGGTTTGAGGGAACATACTGTAGACGTGCTCCCCACACCTTTATTTCCATTGAGGTGTGGTTGAATTGTAGAGTAAATCTCCAAGCTGTTAATAAGATTTTCAATCAAAACTCTACGATCAGGGAAAAGTCGCCAAGCTGCCCTGTTGCGCTAAAATATATAGTGTAATTTTTTGGTTTTGTTTTGTTTTTGACGTGAAGAGGATTGATTTTTGTTGCCTTGTTGAACACAACTGCACACAGTTACAGAACAGACAGTATACTGTACAACCCCATAACATAATATTCACCAAACATTAGACATGTTTGCCCAGTTTCTCACGCAGTAATAACTCTGAGTAGTTAACGATTGGAGAAAAATTAACATGTAGAACGTCATTGAGCACAGAACACAGAGCTCAGGACTCATGATGTTTCATGTAATCTGATGCTTCTATTCACTGCTCTCATTAAATGTTTAAGTGCTGTACACAATTAGTGCCTCTGGCTACTTTCCCCCATGCGTCCCTTGGCCTTAGGCCTACCCTGCCTCTGGACAGGACTCCACTAGATGACCGTATGATGTATTGTAAACAGTCTCTTAAAGTGAGGAGTCATTGGCTCTTATTTGGACTAAACTGTTGTCTTTTCTTTCCATCTACACAGCGAGTAGATCAAATCTCATTTCCAGAACTGTGCAGACGTACAAGCTCACACAGCACAATGCAGACATTACATCACATAGCTCACGCCTGCAGACTTGGGAGTGTGAACGCTTGATCTCTCATCTGTGGTTACTGGTTACTCACCGCAGATGATAACAGTATAGTAAGACAGACGCACGCACGCACGCACGCACACACGCACACGCACGTCTATGTGTGGCTCACTGTGTTCGCAATCAGATCGAGAGCCACACAGGCAACCCCACATGCACTCTGTAGCCAATGGTCACTCTTGTCCAGTTTATAACTAAACTCATCTAGATGACAATGACTGAGATTATGCACACACACACACACACACACACGCACCATAGTTATAGTGACAGTTCCAACTAGCCATCCTAGTTGGAACACACACACGCACGCGCGCACACACACCCCGACTGCACTGATGAACCACTGGAAATTCTGCCCAGGACAGATGGGTTTTCTGCGCTGTCATAAATCTCATCTATTATTAGTAGTCTAGTAGTTCACTCAGCCTGAGTAGTCCACGTTTCTGTGGCGTCAGCTAAACCAAGCCACTCTCCATCCATATTCATATTAGGAAAATGGATCAATACTAAATGTATTCTTTGTCTTGAAAACAGTCTGTGTTGCACTGATCATTTGAATTTTAAAATTAATAATAATGAGAAGAAGAATTACTATTATTATTATTATTAATTATTATTATTAACTTACTGAATTGATGGTCTGTGGTTTGTGGTCTGATGTCAGTTGAGTATTAACCACTTATTTATTCACTTATGGTACTTTGTTCATTCAAATCTACAAGCTCACAATGTGTAGCATAGATGTAGATCTGCGAAGGTTTTTAAAAAAGATCTAAATTTGGTATTTTAAATACCAATACACTTGTACTCTTAATCAGCTGAATCTTCAATTCCAGTGAGTCTTCCACTTGTAGTATTGACGATTTTTCATGAGTAGAGCAACAAAATAGATATGGTTTATTTAAATTTTCAAGCACACTATAGCTAAACGGCATCATGTAAGTCATGTCAATATTTCTAAATTGATTTACAGTAGACAACAATATGAGTTCAGTCTTTCTCAAGTTGTAGGGGGCGTGTTCCCTTTGACCCCACCAAGAACGGTGTGCATGTTGGCAGGAGAGACGATCAGAGGAGCAGAGTTTCTACCTCCCAGGGGCGGATCTAGGCATGGGCATGGGGAGCAATGCCCCCCTAAATACCCAGTCTGCCCCCCCAAACACAATGCCATGCAAAACAACCCAAGATATTTCAAATTAAAGTGCTTATATTTAAAATGATTTGAAACACTACTACTGCTACTAACTACAATTTTGGCACCACTAAACCAACAGCCTTTCATCATTGAAAACAGAAAACTCTCTGAGTCAGACCTTTAGCTTTATGCATGCTGCGTGTCTATTGCAACTTCAACAACAACTGATGTTATTTTTGATGCTTTACTTGACTAATAAAAGTCCTGTAACCGAAAATGGTATTGGGTGCGACTTCATCGCCCGTGGCGCGAAGCGACACGGGCGATTAAGCCACCTCCATACCATTTTCTCTTGCCCCTCCAACATGTTCTCTTGCCCCCCCAAATGGGACATGTTACATCCGCCCCTGCTACCACCGTTATCAAGACCGGGACTGAAGAATGGATATAGTTTCTATATGAAAGAGTAGAGCTGAACTCTGGCCTGTACATCATAAAAACAGACCAGCTCAGCTCCACCTCATAACCCACAAACACACAGGGACACACAGGGACATTCCCTCTTTCGTAGGAGGGCCAGGACGAGATCAGTACCAATTACATCCTCAACGCATTAGTCAGGAAAATGTCGTCATTTGTCGCTGTGACCTTGAGATCTCTCCACAAGTCAAATGTCAAATGAAAGACGATTTGATTTAGTAAGGAATTGCAGCTGGCAGTGTCTCTAATTGTGGATCAGCAGGTTGCAATTAGGACTGATATTTGCGACAGAGCATCAGCAGTATTCTTGAATCCTCCATTTGTCTTGTTGAATGCTCTTGCTCATCAACATGAGACAGCGTTTCAGGGATTCAAGTGGTGGTTGAATAAATAAATGTATAAAATAGATGTATTTTCTTTTTTAAATCTGGAGCGAACCGGAAACGGTGTGTTTTTTTATTATGAAACCCACTTGATTAACTGCCACAGAGAGTTGCTGAACCGATCAGAGCATGCATCTCTTCAGGCAACGGGGGTGTGAAAAAACGTGACACATGGACACTTTACGGCTCAAATGGCTTCCAAACCCCACAGAAAACTCCAAGCCACATAAAATCCACTGAAGGTGAAAGCTCAGGTTTTCTGGGTGTGAGTGAGAGTGTACACTAGTCTCATGAGTGACAGTAAAGAAGAAAAAATACATTAAAGGCTTCCCATTCTTCAGCTTTAATTGATTTACACAACATCTTGCTTCTCTTATAGTTTCAGTTCTCAGTTATGCTCAGCCCCAGAGCTGGCCTCTGCAGGTTGTAAAAGGCCTCATCGGTATGCAGCGCTTTTGGGATAAGGGACATTTTCATGTTCACCAAAACCTGACAATGACCAGAAGCCAGCAGCGGCAGACAGACAGCGATGCTATGTAGACTGTGAAGAATGGAATGTGTGACATTCCACAGGCACTTCAAGAATCTCAGCAACATCACACAAAAAACTCCTCCTCCTCCTTCATCATCAACATTACAGCCTCGCTCCTTTTGCATGCCACTACGTTTCACAAATCCCAAATGTACAGTCAGTGTAATATATGATACGACATTCCCCGGTGAGAAATCAGGGAATCAAACCCCCAACCCTGACCTTGCGCTAGCCAATTGCCTTACAGGCTTAACTTTGTATTGAAGTGCGCTGCTTCTGCATTAGCACCAGTTGCAACTGAAACAATCAACAATCAATGCCTATGTATGATGTAAATGGAAACAACGTATGTTCTCCCTGCTCTGCTGGGTGTAACCATTTCAACACGGATCAACTCTTTACTCAACATTTTGCTGATACAGCAAACATGACAGCAGGAAACAAGGTTCCATTTCTCTGAAAAAGCGTGACTCACTCTGCCATTCTTTAGAAAAAGGTCCTATCCTGAATAAATAACATGACATTGACATTGTAGTGCACAACCCAGTATAAATGGATAGTCCCTTTTTAAGGGAAAGATTTATTGTAATATAATGGACATATAAGTAAACACAGTGATTCTCAGATATGGACACTGTATTTGAATACATGAACAAACCCACGCCTTGACATGAAAATATACATTTGTGCTTATTTGCTGTTTAAATATTACAACAATATGTTGATAGTTACTATATTGTTACACCCCAAACAATGGGAATTTTATCGTGTTACAATGACGCATGTATTAAGTCAAGTCAATTACAATAGAATCAATAATCTAGAGCAACTCCCAAAGTGGAAGATTGGACTAAATGGTATTTGAACCCTAAATGACTGGGCAAAAAAAAACAATGACTGGGCAAAAAATAAATAAAAATGAATGAATGAAAAGATTTACCATTTACAAAGTAGGCATTTAGCAGATGATCTCATCCAGTGCGATTTCCACGTGATTTGTTGAACTGTAGTCAACAAACAACAGTGCTAGAAAAACAATTTGGTGCATCATTTAAACAAGAAAAAAGGTGTCAGGCACCTCTCCTGGATCATAAACATAGGGAAAGACAAGCACATTCAGTGCTACTATAAAAGTAACTACTAGAATACTAGGCAAACATTCAACCTAGCATTCTACCACAGAAATGTTATCTAAGTAATATCCTTAGCATTGATGGACAGTATTTCTACGGCATCTATTTAGCTGCTAAATAGATGTTGTAGAAATACTGTTTGCTTGTCCATCAGTATGCTAAATTTTAGCATACTGTATTTACAATACATTTAATGTGTGAATGAACAAGTAATGGCATCTACTTTTGGGAGATGCCATTACTATGCATCGATGCTGGTACAGGCAACAGGGGGGTTTTCAGAGTGTGGAGGGGTTGTCTGAGGTGGGTTGAAGGTCATTCTACAGCTTGGGAGCCATGGAGAGAGAATACGAGTCTAGGTCACGACACAGTTTGAAGTATCGGCCAAAGGTTTCAAAACAGAAGGGAATATGGGGAAGTTGTTGGGCCCCCCTTCCTCATAACATGTGCACAGATCAATGGACATAATAGCCATATTCCAGACAGCATGGGGGGTGAAAGAGGAAGAGAATGGGGACCAGATAATACGGCCGCTGGTGAAGAATCCTCTTAATGCAGTAGACCTAAATAACAGAGCATGGGGGGGTTGGTTATAGGGGTCAACGGCTCATCCACGCGACATAATCCCAATCTGAGAGGAAAGGACAGGTGGTGGCGACAATGCTCCGAGCTTACGCCATGGACAAGTCAAACAGCTACTGTAAATGCTCCTTTGGGTTAAGTGAGAGTATCGCAGTAATGCCTTATTGTTGCACACAGGGTTTTAATATTGGCTAGCGTGATGAATAAATACACTCACAATAATCGTGCTGTGGACATTTTTATCGTGAAAATGGCCTCCGTCATACACTAGGAATAATTGAAATTATCTGAATTCGCAGCAAATTCAGTACTAGTAATACCATCTATAGTTGATTAAACAAACCTGTAAAGCTGGCACCAAAAATACATCTACAAAACATCCAACAAGCCCCCATTCACACCAACAGGTCTACAGTGGAGAGCGTGATCAGCCTCAGTATCTCAGGGTTCGGAGAACCTAGGCTGGTTCACACCATTTATCCAAAGAGTAAAGTGACTTCTACAGCTGTACATGCCATGCACCGTGGACCAGTATGTATGAGCATATCCTAACCGGCAAGGAGGATTCTCCAAAAAACACCTTACTGACACAGTTGCTTTACAGAGGCAATTAAAACAACACCACAGTGACAGCATATCACCAGCGCCGAGCTACACCCAGCGGAGAAGGCTCTTAGGGTGATGACACTTAGCATTGGAGTAGCGCTGGCCACACTTTACAATTGTCAGACAATTCTAATAAGATGAACGAGTTAAAGTAAAAGTGCACCAATATAATGCAACAAGGCGCAAATATTATAAGGCTAAATAATGTGATGCGTAGGTGTTGGAACTATAGGGCTTTGGGGGCTGCAGCCCTCCCTTGTGGCCGAAGACAGGGGCGTAGGAGACATGAGGTTTCTGCCTGACCGCAATACTAAGTAAATGCATATTCAGTCAGACTTAGTGAATTTTTCGACTGGGTGAATCACTAAACTCTGAGCATGCAGACATTGGTCCACTGTAACGCTCACAAGTAGAAGTGCAGAACGTCAACATGTGTGTCGGGGGGGAAAATAGAGGACTCCTGAACAGTGTTTTCTTGCACACATGCATTTCAGACGTACTTATTGCTGGCGAGCAGAAACAATGTTTCATCAATGCTGACATCCCTCTGAAATCAGGTTAGCTTTTCAAAAGAAACCAGATGAGAGGCGAGATAACCCCTAGTGAAGGACTGTGTGCCAAAACAGATTCCCGTTCTCAAGAAATACTTTTTAAACCACATCCATTGGGTCCATTTGGTTTCATTTTTACACTCTCTAGAATTAAAATATTCATCATGTGAATTAGCTCAAGTCACAACTAGAGAATGTAGAAGATTAATGGTCATTTTGGTCTGTGTGCTTGACTGTGCTTTTCTCTGAAATCCAGCCTGGAATTGTGGACACAAGCAAAAGAAATCTTTAGTTTTGGGGCCTGTGGGGCAAAAATGTCCTCAAATGGTGGTCCGTGGCTCAAATGCTGAATAAATAGAGGGCCCTGGTGTCAAAATGGTTGGTCTTACTCTTACTTCTATGTTGAAAATTAAATTAATATTACGCAGACTTTAGTTCAGCCTTTAGTCTTGGCCCTCCACAATATTTTATGTATCTCATTTGGCCCCTTGGGAAAAATAATTTCCCACCCCTGCTGCTCTATACAGAGTGTACAGTAAGGGACTGCACTTGTTTCTTTCAACACAATGGTGAGTTACCCCTAAGAATAGGGAGTGTTTACAGGGTTCAAGTGTTGAAATGCAGGCGATAGGAGACGGTATGTGGGCCGGGAAGGGAACACTCTCTCCGTGAAATGAACAGGTATCATTACGCAGGGCTTTGTTTGTTGCAGCTCCTCCGTTCCCCCACCCAACCCTTATCGCTTTGCCCTCCAGGCAATGATGTCACCATTTACCCAGGCAGGCCCACAGAGTCTAGACAAACACAACGCCCAGCGGCACACCAACGCAGAGCTCAGCCAGCTGAGGAAAAAAAAAGAGATGCCCCCCCATACACACACACACTACTTTGGCACTGACACTCCAGTCTTCCCTGCAGGGGAAGACGTAGTCTAAAGAGGGTGCTTCTGTATAGGGCGGGTGCTGGGGTGCACATTGGCAGGCGGACGGACCACCTCGTCACTCTGACGCTAGTCAGACTGTTGACTCACAAAGAAGGTGCTGTTTTTCCCTTTGTTTTGCCAGTGGGTTTCCAGATTGCTTCGATTAAATAAACATAAAGTATGTGAGGAATCCAGCAGACAAAATAGGGTTTCAATTGGCCACAAAGTAATTAAGTAAGTACGTAAATCCAAAAACACTGTTATTGCCCCTTTTTTCTGTGTATGGCAAAACACCCAAATATCTTTTTTTTGTTTTGTTATCAAATGTTTTTTAATCATGAAATAGACAAAAAATATGTTAATCCGAGAATGAAATAAAAAAAGACAAACAACCCCATCCAACCCTGGGACCAATGAAGCCATCAGGAAAATAAAGAATAAATAAATAATAATAGCAAATACAAATATACTGTGTACAATTAAAACAGAGATTATAAGACCTAACCTAATATGTTCTTAACTGCATCTGCAATGCCAGACCAAATATTAACATTCTCCTCCTTTGCTCCATGTAACCTTGCCGTTGACATTTCCAGATATATAATATCTAGGAAGGTTAAGGCCCATTGATGGAAAGATAGCGAATGAGGAGGTCTCCAACGCGTAGCAACCATCTTCTTTGCAGCTGTTAACCCAGCAAGGAAGACACGTTTACAGGTATTATTTTTCAAGTTCAATTTGGATATATCATTTAAAATTAATAAAGATGGAGAAGGAGTAATGTTAGTTTGTAACAGTACTGAGAGGTTAGCAGCAACCATATTCCAGAATGTGAGAACACCTGGGCATTCCCAAACCATATGGAAAAAGGTGCCAGTGCTGTTAGAACTGCAAAAAGTGCAGTTGGGGTTATTTAAAACTCTCATAGCACATAACCTACGTGGAGTCAAATATGTTCGATGAACAAAGTTTAAATGGATTTGTTGATGATTAGGGTTCCTAGAAGCCAACATAATATTGGACCACACAGTGTCCCAGCTCCAATATGGATCTAGATTTGGTATATCAATCCTCCATAGAGTGTCAACAGGCAAGGTAACATCCAAATATCTTGAATTTTATACTCAAAATATATGACTATGGATTTACATTCTCTTAAGTATAGCTCAAAACAAACAAGCAATGAAGCATTCTTAAAAAACAACACCACCACCTCTTATTGTAAAACCTTAATTAGGGGCGATATTTAGGCTCTGTGCTATGGCTACACTGAACTGGTCTGGTGCTGTTGTCCCTGCACTATTGTGGTACACAGCTCTGCAGGGTTAATTTAACTGAGTAACTGAGAATTTAACAGAAATTTAACAGTAATTTAACAGTATTTGTACAACCCCCCTCCGTGTTACAAATGGATACATTTACTTTCCTCAGTGTGCAGCCAGTTTTCCTCATGGCGAACATGACTCCTCGTGGTATAAACCACAGAAGGACAGCAGTGGTTCTCAAACATTTACATCAATGATCCCCACCCAAATGTACGCATATCAAGCCACAGACTTCCATTTATGAGGAGGTCTTGGGAGGCTGTTCCAGGGGAACGCCCAAAAGAGAAGTTCTCATTCAGATTAGGTCGACTACAGAATAATACCGTTGTCTAGAAATCTTTGTTAGAATACTTCTTATACCGTATATACTTTTGTCACATCGTGACACAATGTGAGCGTTGCAGATTGGCCATCTTGACTGATTTTGAAATAGTGCATAAGTGGTCGTCATTCTCTGGGTCTCTGTTCATGACAGTGCAGACTCAGAGGATGCCAGGCGTAGCCAAACTTGTTGATGATGACACACGCTTTCTACTGGGGAGTTAAATGGAGCTGTGTAGCAGCAGGCTGCACTCACTGCACCGCTGTAATCTGCTGACGAAACACTCGGACAGAATTAATGTAATGAAGCAAAGCAAGCAGACCGAGACCGAAACAAAGAGAAGCAAGACGTTCTGTAAATGCAGAACAGGAAGCTGATGTCAGATTTTCAAATGTGAGACTTGAACGAGTGTGTGTGTGTGTGTGTGTGTGTGTGTGTGTGTGTGTGTGTGTGTGTGTGTGTGTGTGTGTGTGTGTGTGTGTGTGTGTGTGTGTGTGCAATGTGCGCCGGAGTGATTCCACAGTCTTGTTTACATGAGAGTGATGTCTCTCGTTACCATTCACAGTGATTGAGTTACACTAAATGTTGCTTGTTTGTTTTCTCTGTGAGCTAAGCCACGATCATTTACCATCAATCTACACACAAATAGATATTCCCAGCTCTTATTTCCATACATGAGGACTGAGTTGTAGCGTATGTGTATTTTTTGCCAGTTTCTCTTGGAAATTACACACTCCCCTACATAGTTCAGAACCTCAAATAACCTAAAGCTGCAAATCTTCATCTGCTGCTTATTGTAGAGGCTATGCACGTAATATCGGGCGGTATGCGGGAACATCTACTAAGAGGCAAACAAAATCACACCTGGGTTAAGTGAGTGGTGCAACTGTACCATGTTGTGGGGGTCTCAGTAGTGTCCCCGCAACATCCAAGAACACTCCTGAACGTGTTGCCTCCCAGGAACACGCCCAGGAGAGCAGCCCGGTTCCAGCAAGCTACCCAGGGTCCATAAAATCCAGATAAACTGCAGTCACCATGTGGGGGTCCCAAGAATGTCCCCAGGGGGTCCCTGGAACATCCAGACCTGCTTTCCCCAAGAACACAGACTTGGGGCCTTCCCACTTCCGCATCGGGCGAGTGCCATATACACACATTGATACTTAATTAATGGAGTAGTTAGGCACCGCTTAAAAACAACTATCATCTGGCCTGGGCAGGTCATACATCCACTGTAAGCAGCAGAAGGCGCGCACACTGCACAGCAACACCAGCAGCACCAATACTGAAAAATGCTAATAATGATAAGATTTAAAGCCGATAGCTACTACGTTGTAGCTGCACACTCATAGCTGCAAAAGCCAAAAGATTTAATGGGGACACATAAACCTTTTGGAATTGGCACATTTATAACAGCTACGAACGCTGAATTAGCTCGTACAGAAAACCTTTATGGAATCTGGATGTATATTAAACAACGTTACAATCACAGCTGTATGGAAAGCTTGAATTATCCTCTTTCTATTTTAACATTCTTTGCATAAAGGGTCATCGTTTTCAGTGACACGCCCTGCTGGCTTCTTCATTACAGGCAATTTAGAAACAGGTGGCGCACAGGACCGTCGAGTGATTCCAAACCTCAATGCTAAATGCTGCTAAATGATTTGCCACTCTTCTTCTTGGTTACTTGACCTTTTGTCCCACCTGAACTGTGTGAAAAGAGGAGTTAATGGGTAATTATGGGCCTTGGATATGCCCGTAAACCTTGTGTTATGGTACAATTCAGGGGCATAAAGTAATAGCCGGTAACTTTCCTGCAGAAGACATAGCCAGATTCCTTCCTTTTTTGTGCAGTGGCAGGAAATGGGCCAACCCATCAGACCAATTCACACCGCTCCACAGGTTGTGAACCACTGTAGAATGGTAATGCTGTATACTGTATACACTGCCATACAAGATCAATGACAAGGTATTCCCCTGCTATACAGGACATTGACACGGGCTCTCACAGCTGTCCCGATACGTCAATATCCCTGAGCCTTATCATGTGACTAGCAGACAGACTGCTGGCACATGGTAGACATGCCGAGACTCGGCATGACGCTTAACTGACCAGACATCCTGACTCTCAATGCCACCCCCAGATCCATAACCCTATCACACACACACACACACACACACACACACACACACACACACACACACACACACACACACACACACACACACACACACACACACACACACACACACACACACACACACACACACACACACACACACACACACACTGATAACTATGAGGAGTTCCCTGTGAATTCGCCCTCAACCCATGTAGCACTGCCCTGAAGTCCAGGTGTATCTATTCAGCGCTGCCGGGCTTAAAGGAGAATTCCACACCAAAACATATTGGGCATCAATCTACCTTGATTCCTGTGACATGATATACAGTATTCTCCTTGATTTTTGTCACTGATGATGCCCCCTTTTCTACATTTCACCCTGAGATCCCCCTCCCTCCTGTGCAGTTTGCATTGGCGCAGGTTGTCTTTATTCTACTGCAGGTATTTTAGTAGATCCAACCCTATTTTCTTTTCACACATCAAAAATCAAGGACATTGTGTATCATGTGACAGGAATCAAATTAGATTGATGTCCAACGTGTTGTGGGTGTGGAATTCTCCTTTAATGTTGCACCTCAGTAATGGGCTGGCCGCACCCAGGCCACCACTCTGTGGATTTGTCTATAGAGAGTGCCCAGCCTCAGTGTGCAGTCGTCATGGCATCAGGTGCAAACAAATCAGTCAGCTCCATCCGGGCACAAAAGGAGAACACACTGATGACATCAGGGATCTCTGTCTGTGCTATTTTCACGACTCTTGTAGAAGGGAAGTTAATTTGCAACAATAAAGTAAAGAGGGAGAGCTTTCAGTGTAACAACAGCCTCTGTCTGTCTGTCTGTCTGTCTGTCTGTCTGTCTGTCTGTCTGTCTGTCTGTCTGTCTGTCTGTCTGTCTGTCTGTCTGTCTGTCTGTCTGTCTGTACACCCCGATTCAATTTAGGCTGAAACCTTGCACCTATGATCTGGCGAAGGTCGTAGCAAAACTAATCAAACAATCAAATCAAAACTGATTTTATCTTTTTCTAAAAGATAATTGATAATTATAAGAATCTTTTACTAATTAATGCTTGTTGTATGTGCATGTCATTATGAGTTAGGAGAAAGAAAACATAAAAGTTGTAAAAATAGCCAATGCGACCTGTTTAGGGGTTGTAGATCAGCTAATTTCAATATTATGGCATGAAACTGGAAAGGAGTATAAAGTAACACTTTATTATATTGGTTAATTAGTTGATTGCCCATTCAGAACAACAGAAAGGATGATGATATAATCTGGTGCACTCGGCTTGCATTTATGTTGACTCCTTAATTTTAAATGACGGACAAGTGGGCTTATCAATGGAAATACTGACTAATGGTCTTTTCATCAATAATAGAGTGAGGTGGTGAATATCCCCCGCCCCACAACTCACAGAATCAACATCTAAAGGAAAACGACACCAAGGTCTGCCATAGAGAACAATCTCTCTCTCAATTTATTCCACCACAATGCAAGTTGTAACAGTATATACCCCACTCTCAGACTACAATTGTAAACAAAAGGCTAACAATGGCTAAATCCATATGGCCCACAATCTACTGTATATCATAGATAGCATGTGGCTTATCAGCTCAGACTAACCTCAGACACACGTTTGGAGAGGGTGGAACCACCACTTAACACCACTCAACCTACAACAAATATGCCCATATGGAAAATATTTTATATGCCATCTCTTGTGTGATGAGCTACATTTTGTGTGAAAGTGGCACCTTTCAATATAAGATCCATAGTATTTTTCTGTGGCTTGGATGAAAGGTGCCACTTTCGAGTCACTTTCAAGAGTTCGCATATAAGTTTTTTTTTCCATATGGGTGTCCTGAATCAAAAGTAAACACCCACTGGCACTCAAAGAGTTAAATGATTTCCATCCATGATTTCCAGCTAGTTTGCCCATAACAAGGCAGGGTCAAGCTCAGGTTTTCTATTGGAATATCAGGAAATTGGAGAAAGAACATGTTCCAACATCTCCCTCAATATGCTTATCATTTAGTCAAAAGTCCTTATTAATACATTGCTTGCTTCTCTAAAAAAAAAATGTCCGACATCTGCCAAAAATAGGGTCTGAGTGTATAAGACATGGGAAGGTACAGCCAACTGAACAAATGCACTGAAAAACTAACCTAAACTCTCGACCCTTTTGAAACGGCCGCGACCGTCGAGGTCACAAAATGATTTCGCTTTTTTTGTACAAACAATACAAATGCAAAGTAAAAAACATTCTCTAATTGCTTTCTACTCATATCTCCCAGCAAATGTTCATCATTAATTTGTTTTATCCACTGTTGATTCCCTAGCCATGAACCTACTGTAGATAAACACTGATCCCAGATGCAGCTACAGGTGGTGTCGTGTCCCACAGCCTCACCACAAACCATAGTGGTCATGGTGTGACCTCACAGTGGGACTGCCACTGTACGCCATCTGTCCTACACGTCCAGCCCAATACAAGAGGCATAGTAAAAACGAAAATAATATATCATAGCATACTTTCAAACACTTCACAATCACAAGTGTTGTTTCAAAATGGCATAGAAGCATTTTAATAACAATGATGATAATAATAAGAGAAACAAGTGCAAGACGGGAAATATGAACTCGAATCACGTTACCAAACAGGACACAATGTGCAGAGACAGTATTCTAGCTCAGAGAAACTAGGATACCAGGTAAACAATGAGTCCAGCATCTGTCTAAACAACATTGTTATCCAAATATTAACATTCTTAACATTTCATTTGTGTGTTGCCCTTGCCTTGCCATAAAGGACCCTGTATTCTGAGGGCATCAGATGTACACAGTACTCCCTATGAGTAGGCTACTTTGTCATAGGCTCTATACTACTACATGGACCTTTAGCCTAGGTTATCTACTCTAGTTACCCGTTATCCTGTACATGTCCTGTGAAGGTTGGTTCCAGCCCACTATTATCTGGAGGAATCCAACAATGGATTCTTTGTGCAAGCAATTCCATCCATGAAACTCGACAGGCTGTTTTTCACCTTGAAAAACCTATACTTCTGCACCAACAACACTACCACCACCCACCCATCCATAAATGTTGGATAACTCTATACTATTCATGCTGGGGCTTGTAGACCAGCCTGTCCTAATCAGTATAACAATCACAGACTACTTTTAAAACTTAAAACAGAAAAAAGAACAACAATAACAGCAACAAAAGCAGGGGTGTTAGGCCTGGGCAATATATTTATTGCTTATTGCCTATACATTTTTAGGCATTTGTCACAAAAAACACCTGTGTGAGTTGTGTGATGATGCCCTTCCAACACACACACACGCACGCACACACCCACGCACGCACGCATAACCAATACCACACTGATTTTTTCGCATAATGAATGTTGTAATGCACAGGATGCGGTGCAGGATGTGGCATGAACTGCAAGATAAATGCAAAATAAACAATATCCACCCCATCATGCTCATCCTCAGCGAGGCATGCAGTCACTGTCACCAGCTGGAGAGACAGCGAGATGAGAGAGCAGCCAGCCTGGGCGGATACGAGTTAATCTTACAATGTCCGGAGCTTAACGGTAGTCTATGAAAAGTGTTGAAGTACCAGGCTGTCACTCACCGGGGAGTGGAGAACAGATCTACAAGCTCACCCCACGTCACGTAGCACCGCCCTGGGTGCTTGTAGATCTGCTACTTTCGTCGCATCGCGACGTGTTTCAAGTTAGTTACTGTACGTCGGCGCGAGCAGTGTAGAGCAACAAAACAATATTGTTTTGTTGCACGAGACCCATATGGGTCTGGTGCTTGCAACAAAGTATCCGAGTCATAAGTATTACTGCTATAGTCTTGGCATACGGTATTTTAATTGTTTAAAAACACCCATTAACTTTCCGTGCAGGAAGGTGTGTTTCCTACAATCAGACGGAAACCTCCTTTTTAGACTGCGCTCCAGGAGAACCATGCACTTGCTGTTGCTAAATTGAAATGAAAATGTTGCCTCTTCTTACCTTTATACGGCAGCGCGGTGCCAGTTCTTATTTTCAAAGTTCCACTGATGGACTCGCCGGGACTGTAAACCACTTTGTTGTTGGTAAAAGTAATGTCAAATTCCTGCAGCTTGCCCATGGTGGTGGCTCTGCTCTCCTCTCCTCTCCGTTCTGCTGCTACTCTGCCTCCTCTACTGAATGTGACTGACTGACTCTGACTGACTGGCTGGCTGGTGGAGAGAGCAATGCGCATCACTCTCTCTCACCTGCTGCACTCCCTGTATGACAGGCTCCACCCCGAAGTGTGACGTCATCTCCTTAAACCATCAACATTGTACAAGGCAGCTCTGGTACAAGTAGGCATACAGTGCTGTGCGAATGTGAGATTGCGAGCAGTGATTCTTTTTTAATGCAAATGTGAAGAAGAAATCACATAGTGCCACAAAGGCACAATATAAATTAATATAAATATGAAAATATTAATAAATACATTTAAAAAATATATATTAGTATAACAATAATAATAATTAACTAATAATACTACGATATCTGGACTGTCTTTATTGGTATTTTGCAGTCAGATAGTCATACCACTACTTGTCATTGTAGTGCTTTAATGGTGTACCATATTTATGTTGTTATTATGTTACAGCCTATTGCTGTCTTTACCTGGATTGTCATTTTGATCTGCACATAGTGTGAGTTTTAGACCTATAGACCTCAGACTTGTTTAGTACAGTTACATGATCGTACCTATACTATATCAACTCAAACCATATGTAATATCAAAATATCCTTGTTTTTTTGTTTGTTTGTTTTACTATGCCTCATCAGGGGCGGATGTAACATTTCCCAATTGGGGGGCAGAAGAAAATGGTACCATTTTCAGCAGTGTTTTAAATACTTTTAAATATAAGCACTGAAATATCTTGGGTTGTTTTGCATGCCATCATGTTTGGTGGGGCAGTCTGGGCATTTAGGGGGGCATTGCCCCCCCATGCCTATGCCTAGTCCGCTCCTGTGGCGAGTCATGACTGATTTTTAAGGTAAAAGTCACAGAGAAACTCTGCCAGCTCTGGTCAAATGCTGTGAGACAGATGCTTCCATGACAACAGACAAACGGAATGGTTGCCAAGTTACTGGCTGTATCCATGGAAATGTGAACTGATCTGATGAATCATTCCCAGCACCCCCCAGCCCCCGACCACGTTGCGAAGGCTATACCTTTACACAGGTGGTTCCAGAGACCACCGAGGGTTGGACTTGTTCAAAGGGGTCCCCAGCCATCATATCCTTCTGTTTGTTGACTATATAAAATAGCCCAAAATAGCAAACCATACACAAGCACTTTGTGCCACGGTGGGAGCTTGGAACCTACAACAGCACATCTGCTAAATGTTGCCAATGTTTGGAAAATGTTTTTGATCATTTTGATTATTTCTTAAACATAAATCTTCTCTCCTGGGGGTGCATGTACAAATACAAGTCCCCTTGACCTTTTAATCTATAGCCTACATCAAACTGAGGGTCATTGCCATTAAAAGCTTTGGGAACTGTTACACAACAAAAAAAAAACACCCTTCTGGCAGCTCAAAGGTCAAGGGGTCAGCCCTCAAACATCATGACATCAGTTCATGTTCATCTTCATCTCATGTGTCAGAGCGCCAACCCCCCTCATAAATTATATTCCTATCGTTGGTCTTGTCTAGTTTACAATTTGTTGGGTCTAGCCCAGTGCTTTTCAACCAGTGGTCTGGGGACCACCAGTGGTCCTTGAGAAGGTTCCAGGTGGTCCCCAGCTAAGTTGGTTAACCAGCTCTAACTCTTGAGAATGTAAAAATGAAACCAAATGGATCCTTGCGGGTCCATTTGGTTTCATTTTTACACTCTCAATCAAATGGATCCTTGCGGGTCCATTTGGTTTCATTTTTACACTCTCAAGAGTTAAAATATTCATCAACTTAATTGGCCCAAGTCTTCACAACTAGAAGATTAATGGTCATTTTTGATGTGTATGTTTAACTGTTTTGTTTCCCAAATCCAACCTGGAATTGTGGACAAAAGCAAAATAAATCTTTAGTTTGGGGGTCTGTGGGGCTCAAATGTCCTCCAATGGTGGTCCGTGGCTCAAATGCTGAATAAATAGTGGTCCCTGGTATGAAAAAGGTTGAAAACCACTGGTCTAGCCAGTCAAGGAATACTATGATCTCCTACAAACCATCACTTCTCTCTAACTCAATAACATCTCTTTTTTGTTGTGATTGATTGATAATAAACATTATAATCACAAGTGTTAATACAATTCTGAGTATTGCTTTATCAAATTTCCAGAGTTGTGTTTAGTGTTTACACTCATAATTGCAAAGTGTGTGTGTGGACTCTAATACCTGTATATAGCTGACAACTGGAATTAAAAGCATAATCATTGCTCCACCTAGTGGGGGAATTGCAGAATATTTTTGCTGTACTGTCACAGTTGAACTTTATTTCATCTGAAGTAGTAGTAGGCTACTGTATAATCAAGAAATAGAACTCATTAATATTGGCTAATAGCCACATTTGGTTCTCAAAGGTCTTCATGGAAAGTGCCCCTATGGTATGTCTCAGACCCATCTGAAGATTGTTTTTGACCCCCTTGTTAAAAAATAAAGAAAAAAGTAAAAAAAAAAAAAATCAATATGTTTTACACATTGCAAAGCTTTGTGAGGTTGTAATTCAATTTCTTCAATGTATAGAGTTAAAGTGGCTATAATCTTGAGGATTCTTCGTACATAACGTATAATGTACACTCACTAAATCAACTGACAATTAGCAGTATATCTTAGGTATCCAATTAACAGTCAGTGATAGCTATATAAAATGTTATATTTTACAGAAAGTATTTATTGAGCCAGATAACTATGCAAGCCAGGGATAAATGTCTGTGCATAACGCGTGTCTGTAAGATGTGCAGTGTCTTACTGCTAGATATTCATGTCACTCTAAAAGTAAATAAGATTATACCATTGTCATCTCATCATCCATTGTTAACAATGGATGATGAGATGACAATGGTATGGTTTCATTTATCAATGAACACAATGGCATGGTAATTACCATACCATACCATTGTTATCTCAGAACACAGTAAAAAAAAAAAAAAAACTCTTAGTGTCAAATATGTGATATTTATTTGTTATTTTTTTAAATATCAGTCTATTGGATCAATAAATAAAATCATAAATAAAATGGAACTGAAAAAGCTCCATCTGAATGCTTGATTGGCAAGCACCCACACCTGTTGTGGACGACACATTCATTCGTCCGGCCCGTCGAGCAGGCAGGTGCGTGCGATGGCCGCCGTCACCACATATGGGTCGCAGTTGGCTGCGGGCCGGCGGTCCTCGAAGTAGCCACGCCGCTCCTGTCCCACCTGCCGCGGGATGCGGATGCTGGCCCCGCGGTTGGCCACGCCCGCCGAGAAGTCGTCGATGTGGGCGGTCTCGTGCAGGCCCGTCAGGCGCCTCTTGTTGTCCTGACCTCCACAAGGGTCGTACAGCGCGATGTGCGTGGCATGGTTATTGGCCAGCTTCTCAATGGCCTGCTCAATGTGTCTGCAACACAGTACGAGTAAAGGCCCTGTTCAGATGTAACACACACACACATCTTACACTTGTATCCTACAACCTCTGTGCTGAAAGACAAACTTGTATCAGAAGACAGCCATGACACAAGTTGGTGTCTTTATGATTCTTCTGACCATGTGATTCCCGAAGTGATACAACCTCTGAGTGTGTCCAGTGTGTGAAGGGCCCTTAGTAGAGTAGTAACTATCTCAGAGATGACCAAGTTTAATGTGGCAATTTTGGACTTTAAAAACAAATGTCATGGACTTCCAAGATGGCCGCGACCAGTGTGGACGTGTAGTTAAGAGCTCTCTGCCACTCGATTGGCATTAGGTATAAAACTCGATAAGCAGAAAGTAACTCGAACGGCACATACTTTGGAAAACGTTAAAGATGAAGAAGCAACCAGAAAAGCCTAAAAAAGTTGGAGGAATGCGTCAGGACGGCGAGGTGGAGGAGTATGGATCGGCGACGGGCCCTGCGGGCGGCAGCGTGGCCTGCTCACAGGCTAGTCTGGAGGCTATGCTAAGCAAACAACTCGGCGACCAACGAAATCTTATTACGAGCGAACTGAAAAGATTCCTCCGAGAAGAAAACAAGGAGCTGGTAAAACAAATGGAAGACAAGTTGGAGGGTAAACTGTCGGACTTTTCCGCCGATATATCGAGACGCTTTGACGAGATTGACACGAAGCTGAGAGGACAACAGGAGGAGATGGCCGGCGCGCTGCAACGCACGGAGGAGGTGGAACAGTGGAGCTCGGAGGTGAATAAAACTGTGAAGGAACTGATTGCAGAAAACAACAAAATGCTGGATAAGATAGAAGATTTAGAATCAAGATCCAGACGTTGTAACCTGCGCATATACAACTTTCCAGAAGAGGCAGAGTCCGGGAGCAGCTCGATGGTGGAATTCATAGACAATTGGTTGAGAAAAGAAATAATAAACACAGATTTGTCCATACAAAGAGCCCACCGAGCTTTAATCCCAAGAAGAGAAGGGAACCAGTCACCGAGGTCCATAGTAATAAACTTCCTGAGGTTTGATGTGAAGGAGAAGATCCTGTCCAAGGCATGGGAGAAGAAGGTCGTAAAGTTTGGGGAAAACAGAATATACTTTGACCATGACTACACGGACAGGGTGTTAAAGACAAGAAAATCCTACGCCGAAATCAAGAAACTCCTTAATGCAACAACCCCGAAGACACAGTTTAAAACGCCGTACACTAGAATGCGGATCCACTGGGAAGATGGATGGAGAACATACTACTCAGCCGAGGAAGCCATGGAGGACGCAAGGAAGAGAGGCCTGGGGACGGAAGGAGAAGGAGAGGAGACCGTCATGGAAGAAGATGGGGAGCCCGACACGGGTGGAAGAGGACCTGCGCTGGTGGAGGGTCTGAGGCAGGCCAGGTTGGATGGCTGGGCGCGGGTTGCTGGAAGACAAGGGCAAGCTGATAAGGTCGCGCTGAGAGGAAAAGCGAGAGGACGCGGACGGACCCCCAGGCGCTGAAGATGAGAGCCCATTCTGGCGGAGAGACTATGGCGGCTCGGTTTCGTAGCCGTACGTAGGCTGCCAGAGGCTAACTGACTACTGCTCCAATAAAGAAGAGACCAAGAAGACACCCACAGCCTTAAGATGATAAGTAACTGAGAGGCACTAACTTGAATCACTAATTGAAAATGTTTACGGTGTGTGTGTGTGTGTGTGTGTGTGTGTGTGTGTGTGTGTGTGTGTGTGTGTGTGTGTGTTTGTACGTGTGTGTGTGTACGTGTGTGTATGTGCGTGTGTGCGTGTGTGTTCTCGTTTGTCTGTCTGTGTTTGTCTGTCTGTCGGGAAGGGGAATAAAGGGCTGAAGGGTATATAGTTTAAATAAAGGGGGCATATACGTGTGGGCTGACCGCTGGAATATGTGGAGGCTTTATTTTGATCGAAGAATTAGGTGCATGAATAGGGTTATGAAAGTGAAATGGAACACACAAGGGGACTTAATATAATTTCGTTTGGGTTTTGTTTACATTCCGAAGCAGAGAAGTGGGGAAAAGACGAGGGTGTATGGACACATTATTTGCTGCTCACGGATTAAAGTGAAATGGCCACGGTTTATGGCATATGGTCAATAGAATGCCCCAGAGATTGGTTTATATAGGCTTAGTTTTATCTATTTATTTGTTTATTTATTTTTATTTATATAATCCCCACACTTTCATGCATCTTTGTCATTTACCTTTATCTACTTCTGCTTATCCAACTGTTACACTTTACATAAACAATCGAGTTGACAGGAGAAATAGCTTCATATCTCTGGTATGGGGGGACCTCTAGAGGTTATCTTCGGTACTGGAGGGGGGCCCCTACCTAGGGTTGGGACTTCCCCCACCAAATCACAGGAGGGTCAACGGGGAGGAGAAGGGAGGGTTGACGCCTCCTTTTGGAGGTCAGTTTCTGTTTTTGTTTTTGCGAATGTGATTGTATTTTTGTTTCTGTACATAGTTGAAGGGGTTTTTGGTTTTGCTGTATGTTGGACACACCAAATGTTTGAAAACAGGATGATACTTTTAGTGAACCAAATCTTATGGATATGACCACAGGACAGAACATTAAAATTATGACGTTGAATGTAAATGGCTTGGGGAACCCAATTAAAAGAGCAAAAGTAATGACTAAAATTAGAAAAGAAAAAGTTCAAATAAGCTTTCTCCAAGAAACCCATCTTTGTAAAACCGAGCATGAAAAACTGAAAAAATTTGGTTATAAAAATGCATACTATAGTTCTCATACCAATCCACGTAAACGTGGGGTCGCAATATTGATCTCCAATCAAATCAAATTCGAATTTCAAAAGGAAATTAAAGATAAGGAAGGAAGATATGTGTTAGTAAAAGGGAAAATTGACGACATTAAGGTCACACTAATCAATGTATATGCACCCCCAGAAAGCAATAAGCAATTCTTTAAGGCACTGTTTGATATTATAAGCTTGGAGTCAGAGGGTATATGTTGGTGTACAGGTGATTTAAATGTGGTGATGGATTACGAGTTAGATACTACTAGTTCTATCAAGAGTAAGAAGTCAATCTCAAAACTGGTTAAAAATACGTGGGAAGAAATGGGATTTGTAGATGTCTGGAGGGATCGTAATCCATTCAGAAAAGAATATAGTCATTACTCTCCAACTTATTCTGTGTATAGCAGGCTAGACTATATATACACTCAGAAAGAGAAAATGGGACTGGTACAAGATTGTCATATTGGAGTGGCAGATGTATCTGATCATAACGCTGTCTACTTGAAGGTCTGTTTATCTAGCAAAAGGAAAAATACCATATGGAGAATGAACACTGGACTGTTAAACAATGAACAGGTGGTTGAACGAATAAAATCTGAAATTACAAATTACATAACGGACAATGACAATGAAGAGACCTCCCCAGTAATATTATGGGATGCATTAAAAGCAGTGGTGAGGGGAAAGCTAATTGAAATTTCGAGCAGATTGAAGAAAGAAAAAATAGTAAGATATAAACAACTAAGTAGTGAACTTAAAACATTAGAACAAAAACACCAAAAGAAAACGGACAGACAAGTGTTTACACAAATTACTGAAAAAAAGAGACAGATTAATGAAATTCTCCAACAGGAGGTAGAAATGAAGGCTAGGTATTTAAAACAGAATTACTATGAGAGTGGCCCAAGAGCGACAAGGTTACTGGCCAGACGTCTGAGAAAACAACAAGCAGATAGAACAATTCACAAACTGCTAGATCCTAGAACTAACGAAACAAAATACAAACAGGAAGAAATTGAGAGTATTGTTTTAGATTATTATAAGGAGTTATATAGCCAAACACCTACTCCATCCACGGAGGACTCCAAATCCTTTCTAAATAAGTTAAATTTACCTTCAATTGGTGAAAGAGAGAATACAATAATAACACAAAATATAACCATTGAAGAAATTAAGAAAGTAATAGGGAGATCCAAGACGGGGAGGACACCAGGAAGTGATGGTTATGTGTCTGAGTGGTATAAAAAATTTGAACAAGAATTGATGCCAACTATGTGTAGGGCCTTTAATTGGGTTAAAGAGAAGGGCGATACCCCCCCCTCATGGAAAGAAGCTGTAATTACAATTCTACCAAAACCAGGGAAAGACAAACTTCTATGTTCAAGCTATAGGCCGATCTCATTGTTAAATGTGGATTATAAACTATACACTTCAATTCTGTCGGATAGGATTCAGACTTTTATCTCGGATCTGTCGAATGGAGACCAGACCGGCTTTATTTCGGGGAGACAGACTCAGGATAACATTAGGAGAACATTACATATATTACATAGAATAAACAATAATAAAATCCCGGCAGCGATAGTTAGTTTTGACGCGGCCCAGGCTTTTGATAAGGTTTCACACAAGTTTCTATTCCTAACACTGAGGAGGTTTGGTTTTAATGATAACGCAATCAAATGTATTGAATCACTGTATGAAAACCCGACAGCCAGAATCAAGGTAAATGGCTCTTTAACGGACAGTTTTAGAATAGAGCAGGGGTGTAGACAGGGCTGTAGTTTAAGTCCAACGCTGTTCGCTCTTTTCATAGAACCATTAGCACAAATGATTAGAGACAATGGGAGAATACCGGGAATAGAAATTAACGGGGCAAAACATGTCGTAAGCCTGTTCGCAGATGATGTATTGGTCCACCTTAAAAATCCTTCAGAGTCATTTGATCACCTAATGCAAACGTTGGATGAGTTTAGTCAATACTCAGGATATAGACTGAATAAATCCAAAACTCAAATCCTTATGCTTAATTGTAAACCAACTGCCAAACTTAAAGAAATGAATATAAACTGGGAGGCTAAATCTATCAAATATTTGGGCATTAATATAACCAAAAATCTAAACAAATTATACTCAAGCAATTATGGAGAAATCAATACTAACATAAAGAAAGATATAGAGAGATGGTCTACGTATCCCATGGGGTTTAGTGATAGAATTTTATCGATTAAAATGAATGTCTTGCCTCGTTTGCTGTACTTGTTTCAATCATTGCCGATTCCAGTTCCGCAGACACAATTCAAACTTTGGGACAAACTTATTTCGAGATTTATATGGGAAGGAAAGCGCCCCAGGATAAGATATAACACACTGCAATTATCAAAGGATAAAGGAGGATTGGCACTCCCCAATTTAAAGGAATACTATCATGCAGCACAGTTGAGACCAATATTGAATTGGTGTAGTCAGTCATATGTAGCAAAGTGGAAGGATATCGAAACAAAAGGATTCACAATCCCTATACAAGCAAATATTGGAGAGAGAAAGCTACAAGAAAATGTAAGAAGAGAAATAGAGCTGCACCCGATCACTTCCTTTACCCTAAATATATGGTACGACATAATAAAACAACTGAAAATTGGAAAAGAGTTGGGTCTGCTGAAATGGATAGGATATGATAAAAAATTCAAACCAAATTTAATTGATCCAAGGTACAGACAATGGAACCAAATGGGTGTGACTCCTACCACCATGAGCTCATTGATTCAAGGAGGAGAAATGATGACCTTTGAACAAGTTCGGAGACTATTCAATTTAAATAGACATGATCTTTTTCGGTATTTCCAAATAAGAGACTACTATAACAAAGAAATTAAAAGACCAAATGATGATACTCATCCTATAATAAAAATCTTTGAGCAGGCATATAAAGCAGTCACACCCAGAGCCATTTCACTCCTGTACACATGTTTGATGACATCTAAAAAGGTCTCTACTGTATATATTAAAAACAAATGGGAAAACGAAATGGAAGAGGGGATCACAGAAGGCGTGTGGGAAAATATGTGGGAAGAACATCAGACAACAACCCAATCTACGGGATGGAGGGAATTTGCATGGAAAAATCAGATTCGGTACTTTATCACACCCAAAATTAAAAGCAAACAACTTGGAGTCCCTCAACCATGCTGGAGGGAATGCAATAATATGAACCCTAACCACACACACGTCTTCTGGGATTGTCCTAAAATACAACCTCTGTGGGAAAATATACACGAGACAATATGTGAAGTTCTGGACTATGACATTCCTAGATCTGGTCTTGTTATGTACTTGGGATGTTTAGAGGAGACAGTAGTATGTCCAGGAGATAGATATCTTGTGAGGATTCTTTTGATCGCAGGAAGGAAGACTGTCACTAAAAACTGGCTGAAAAAAGAAACTCCGGGTTATAGACAATGGAGGGATATAATAGATAGCATTGAAGAAATGGAACGAATGACATATAGAATCAGACTGAGAATGGACATGTATTACAAAAGATGGGAAAAATGGACTGCTTATAAGAGGTTGAGGGGAGAAGTATAACTGTTTTTAGTAATCAATTGTTAAAATGAATGTGTCCAACATTGCTTTGTTTTTGTTTTTGTTTGTTTGTTTATTTTTTTTCTTTCTTTTTTTTACTCTGGAAAACCCCAATAAAAAGAAATTAAAAAAAAAAAAAAACAAATGTCATAGTTTTGTCTTGAAAATATGTGATACTATAAAGTCCAAAATTCGCTGCATTTTTCTCAGACATTTCTGAGATGAAAGTCAGAAAACTACCCCGTTCCACCAGTGTTTATTGTGTGTGTGTGTGTGTGTGTGTGTGTGTGTGTGTGTGTGTGTGTGTGTGTGTGTGTGTGTGTGTGTGTGTGTGTGTGTGTGTGTGTGTGTGTGTGTGTGTGTGTGTGTGTGTGTGTGTGTGTGTACTCACTGCAGTCCACCTTCCTCCCTCATAAGCTTGGTGCTGACGTTAGTATGACAGCCAGCGCCATTCCAGTTGCCTTTCACAGGCTTGGGATCCATAGTGGCGAGGACCCCGAAGTCCTCGCACACGCGGTGCAGAATGAAACGCGCCACCCACAGATGGTCCCCCATCTCGATGCCCTCGCAGGGGCCGACCTGGAACTCCCACTGGGTTCCGAGGAACAGCAAAAGAAAGTGGAAAAGAGAGAGGAGAAAGAAAAACAAGATGAGAGGAGAAACACCAAATCAAGTTGTCATACAACTACATTAATGTGAGAAATGTAATCCGGGGTGTGTAGACTGCTTGCCTGAGAAGGCATAACCTCAGCGTTGGTGCCACAAATTTTGACCCCGGCAAAGAGGCATGCTTTGTAGTGGCACTCCACAATATCACGGCCATAGACGTTGCCAGCACCCACGCCACAGTAGTATGGGCCTTCAATGGAAAACAAAAGGATGACTGTTCAGGGTTGTTTAAATACTTTCAATTCTAGTGCATGTACAAATGTTTATTTAAGCAATATTACACTTGAGGGTGTGCTTCTGCGATACCTTATAGCATCACAGGTGTCCATGAAATCATGTTAAAGCATACCCTTGAGTGTAATATTGCACTTCTACAACAGTAATCCGGTAATACAACAAAGAGAAATGGTGATAAATAATATTTCTTCAATGACAGATGTAGTCACCACGACCACAAATGTCTCAATAACAACCTGTTGTAGAATTGCCATTACATGGTCCTCACTGTTCATCCACTCAACTAACTGAGACACTCACTCCAAGATACAGTTGCAATCTAGAACAAATTTGTCCTGAGGACTGCCTCTTGAAGAAGCGCCGCTAGGCATCTCCTATCCCTCGCAAGTGTGACTCAATTTCAAATCAAGTGTAGGACAAACATTAGTGTTAGTGTTGTATAATGTAGTTGTTAGTTGAGCCATATGCGTGCTACAGTATACCTTGGGGTCCAGGATATCCATTCTGAGGCCAACTAAAAGGGTGTCCATCGATTCCTAACAGCGTGTATTCCTGCTCCATGCCAAACCAGATGCAGTGCTCCTTAACCTTCTCCATCACCTTCCTGCACTGGAACCGTTGATTTGATTCTGGATCAGGGGAGGGAAGGCAGTGGAAGTGAATCAACGGACAGATGTAATTATTCAATTCTACCATAAATCATTATTTTCGTAGCACAGTCTGTGTCTCGTAGGATGGAACCTAAATATATACCTGCAGGCAAGCGGTTGTACTGGAGGACCTCACAGAGCACCAGCTTGTTGAGGTCCAGGGTGAAGGGGTCCCTGAACATGCGCACGGGGACCAGGTACATATCACTGTTGGAGCCCTCGGACTGGTCCGTACTGGAGCCATCAAACATCCACTCAGGAATATCTGTCCACAGAATAAACCCATCAGCAAAACAGATGCAATACATTACAATAAGTATACAGTACTTGAAGTTCTTCCTGGAAAAATGGAGGAATTGAAGAGGAATATTTGCAATTTAAAACATTTTAGACGTTTTTTATTTTTCTGAGCTCTTTATACAACATTAAAAACCTGAACTTTGAAAATGCATTGTATTTTCTGTGGTCTGGGGTTTGAAAGCCTTTTGAGCTTCAATAAAAACAGGCAAAACTGTGAAACAGTGGCACCTGCTGGCAAATCTCATTGACATCTGCGGGATTTTCAGGGTGTTACTGAGCACTTGTTTGAGCCAGAAAATCCCAGACCACAGAAAACCTACTGAATGACTGAATGCTAAAAGTTCTTTTTGCATGATATTGACTTCAGAAAATCTATAAAAAAATTATGACATTTTTGTCACAATTCCTTTAGTAGAACATACATACATCTCATCAACTTGTTATTTTTTTCAACTTTATATTTTGTCATCTCCTCCCGTCTCCACCCTACAAAAGATCATGCAACCACAGGCACAGGCGACCGATTACCTTCAAGTGATTTGGGCTCTTTGTCCAGAGTTTTAGTCTTGCAGCGCAGACCCTGTCCGGAGCCGTCCAGCCAGATGTAGGTGACCTGACAGTAGTCCCCCTGTGGGAGGCTCAGGTAATGTGGTCGAAGGGCCTTGTTAAGGCGAGAGCTGTCCGATACCGTGTCCATGATGATCTTTCTAAGAGATAGCTTACAGCGATGACAGAAGCATTTTAGAAATAAACAGAGGGCGGCAAATAAATAAAATAAATATCTTATAAAAGACCTACAGGATATGAAGACAGATTTAATGTGTGCTTTGAAGGAGAGCTGACTGTCTAGGACAACACAGAGGTTTTTTTTTTTTTTTTTTTTTACCATAGGGGCTGAGGTTACCAAGGCGCTGTCTGCAGCGCCTTGGTAACCTACAATGACATGCCCAAAATAGGCTCTGGTTGAAAGTGGCTAATGCATGTTCACGTGAGGAATATGTCACTTTCAAACATTCTGCACATAAACAATAAACATGAAGTATAAGATTGCATTAAGAACAATACATAACATTGTCAATACAATTAACTCATATGTTTGGGGTAGTTTGATCTCCGTGCCCCTCTATGGAAACCTTTAGATCCTGTGTCTAGGTGAGAGCATGACCTTTGACACAATCCTGTTTCTTGTTTGACACAAATTTTGACCTGGAGGTCAAGATATTCATCCCATGAGCAATCAGCCAGGTTTAATTATCTCAAAGGTAAAATTTGCATCACCTTCGCAGAGACCTGGGTCCCAGAGTAGAAGGGGAACAGTTAACAGTTAACACAGTACAGGTTGGACACAAAAAGAGACAAATAGACACTGATATGACATGTTTGAACTTACCATAAGAGTCTAGATAGATAAGATGAAGTTCTGTGTCCACTCTCTTCTCAGATTGATTTCTGCTACACTACCTAAACCCGTTTATACCGTCATTCTAATGGCATGCAAATTGAATGACACTGATTATGATGTCACAGCTTCACGTGATGTAGAATCTATTCATTACTTAATTAATAAAAACATCTTCCGTTGTTCCTGTTCCACGGACAGGAAACATCAGCACGAAAGATCTACAGTATCATTTGTATCTAGTCTGTATATACAATTAAACCATCTATATAAATTGGCAAAAAAAAAAAATACAAGACAAAACAAACAGCTGGAGACAATCTTGACATTTAGACATGTACACCTGAGCCAGCCAAAATCCCTCCCTCTCTCGCCAGTTCCCATGAGAATTAAACATGAATATCCAAAAGGAAGGCAGGAGATCTGCTGATGAACAATTACTGCTGTTTGCTGAGACACAACAAAAGCTTGCAGTTCGATGCACATCAGTACACAATTAAAAATCAAACTATATGTAGAGGTCGCTGTTTATTTTTCCACTAGCCCAGCTGTCCTGAGATTTGGGAAGGTCAGGACATTTTGTTGCACAGCACAAGCAAAGATCAATTATAGGAGACATTCACAGAGGACAATGACAATGTTCAATAAACAAAGTGAGGCTACTTCATAAGTAGTGTTCAGTCTTACTCACTTACTCTTAACCCTTATTAGACCATATATTTTTTTAATTGTTTAGTCTTAATCCACACTTAGTGAAACTATAACATCTTAGTCTTTTAGTCTTAATGCAACGTCAATTTTGAAAACATTAATGAGCCTTTTGAACTACTGGTACATGCCATTTAATCATAGTCCTATTCTTACACAACTAAATACTACCTGTAACATAAACCTATCAGTAAAAATCTATTTGTAATAATAGTAATACTGCAAAGTAAATAGCAAGTAAAATTTTTTAATAATTGCAGTGGGCTTAAAAGTGCTATATTTGAATCTGATACTGAATGTATTGGAGTGGAAGTAAAAGTTTTGGAAATTGGAAATACTTGAGTAAAGTGCAAATACTTTAAAATGCTACGTATAATAGCAGCAACATTTTTTAATCCACATTTGAATTGAATATTTTCAGTGCAGGCATTTTTTGTTACTTTCCAGCATTGGTGGAGAGTGGGAGTGGGCACACTTTGTGTTCTGTGTACTATGTGCACTGGATCTGGGAGTTTCTATATTTATCAAGTCATCATTTACCAGCATTGTCCTACCTACTGAACTCAAGACAATGTCAGCAAACCAAAGCCGGATCCCCAACAGAACAGCCGAGCCTCGGTCAAAATGGGCCGAAGATGTACTATTTCAGGTTTTTACAAGAAGAATGTCGTCCAGCAACTTTACACGAGGAACAACGAGGTTTTCCCAAATATTTGCCAATGGGTTCCCAGATTAAGTTGCTGGTTACTTTCTAGATTCGATTTGATTACATTAATCACATCATCCCTATTTCAAGTGTGGGCTATTTGAAAGTAGCAGATCTCTGTAATCACATGAACATGCCCTGGTGCGACGTGTTGTGAGCTTGTGGATCTACGATTCATTTGAAAACCAGACTTGAAAAATGCCAAAGTCTCCATAATGAGTAGTACTTACACTTAGTAAGTAAAAGTTGATTCTGATAGTTTTGTGTTCTGTTCAAGTACATTATGGATACCAAACGTTTACTTGACAGACGTTGACAGTATTTACTACTTTACTACAATTTCTTCCATCCATCACTGGCAGTATGCCTCTTTCCTCCAAACTGTTCTGTGCATGTGCAGCTCATTTACGGTTGAGTCTGTAACCCTGGCAGTGACTCACTGGCTACAGGAAAAAATAAAACATTCATCCAGGCAGACCAAGAATCTGCATAAATGTCACAATGTCTGTGTTTGGGTGTGTTATACAGTGTTATCAGTGGTTAATACAACACAGCTTGCATGTTAATTTTTTCCCTCTGTTCCCTTATTCTCCACCCGAGATGTTAGTCATATTAAACCAGTGTGGGGCGTTGTTCGGCACCAGCCATAATCACACACCTCAGAGAATTCATGCAGGAGAGAAGCCCTACGAGTGTGACCAATGTGGGACATGGTTCACATGGAGGGGGGGGGGGGGCACCAGCAGTAATCTCAACTAACTTGAGAAAACTCAGAGAAGAAAAACCTTACCAATGTGGGTGTGGATAACAGTTCAGCACCAGCAAGCACCAGCCATAATCTCAAACGTCATCTGAGAATTCATACAGGAGGGAAGCCCTACCCCTGTACCGAGAGTAGGAAACGGTCCAGACACCCTCAATAGCTAGGCGGGAAAATGGTGTTTTCAATGCATGATACTTCAGTTGGTGATACAAGCATGAAATTTGGCACAGATGATCTTCATATGACCCTTAACAATAGTCAACCTCCGGCCACGCAGAATTCCAAGATGGCGGCCCCCAAAATCCAAGATGTCTGCCCAGAAAGGTGATTTTTCCTTCATAACTTGAAATGCATTGATTTTACGCCCCATAGATGTATTGAACGTTAATACAAAGTTGGCCATTACGGATGATTTGGTACCAAGTACATGTCTGTATCTCATACGGTTCATGAGATACAGCATATAGGTACTTTCACAGATTGATCAGAGCAAGACATTTGTAAGATTCATTCTTCAAGTCAATCAAATGGTGATGCATGCATGAAAATTGGTATACACACTCTGCAAGCCCCACTATTTCTAAAAGTACTGCATGCCCTGCAAAATTCCAAGATGGCAGCCCCCAAAATCCAAGATGTCTGTCCAAAAATGTGTTTTTTCCTTCATAACTTGAAATGCAAAGATTTTAAGCCCCATAAATGTATTGAACGTTAATATAAAGTCGGGCATTACGGACATTTTGATCCCAAGTACATGTCTGTATGTACCACAGTTCTTGACTTACAATAATAGACGTAGTGATGAGGCACCATAAGTGTAACATTTTGGCACGTTTCACTCTTTAACTCAAAGATCCCTTCATCACCATATTTTCTATTTTCAGGAAATGGACCTACATGCATCTGCTATCATAAACCACTTCAAGTTTTTCAATTGATGAAACGGGTTGGGAGTTATTAAACCGATTGTGAAGGGCTGTTTCAGTGCTAAATTTGCTGCGTATATTTTGCGAACATAAGCCACCCAGAAATGTCTGTCTGTGCATCTGTCCTTCACAATAAGTGTATATGTGAAGCGGACGCACCAAGTGTAGCATGCGTCATAGTATAATGGTAAAATATGCTAATAGGTGTAATAGTGTAATATATGCAATAGTGTAATAGGGCTAATAGTGTAATATATGCAATAGTGGTATACTGTAAGAGGGCAATATATGTAATAGTGTCATAGTGTAACATGTGTAATAGGGTAATATGTGTAATAGTGTCATAGTGTAACATGTGTAATAGTGTAAAAGGATAATATGTGTTATAGTCTCATAGTGCCATAGGGTAATATCTGTAATAGTGTCATAGGATAATAATTGCAATATGCTAATAGGTGTAATAGTGTTATATATGTTCATTAGGGTAATCGTGTAATAAATAAAATAGTGGTATAGTGTAATAGGATAATAATGCTGTTGTGTAATATGTGTAATAGGCTAATATGTGTAATAGTATAATGTATGTGCAATAGTGTAATATGGCAATTGCACTATAGCACTATTGCATATATCACACTCTTACCCTAATGCACATATATTACACTATTACACTTATTAGGCTATTACACAATCCGCATACTACGCTATTACACATGTTACACTGTGACACTATTACACATATTACCCTATTACACTATTACACATGTTACACTATGACACTATTACACATATTACCCTATTACACTATTACACAATGACACATTTACACATGTTACCCTATTACACTATTACACGTGTTACACTATGACACTATTACATATATTACCCTATTACAGTATACCGCTGTTGCATATATTACACTATTACACTATTAGCCCTATTTCACTATTACACTATTGCATATATTACACTATTACGCCTATTAGCATATTATACCATTATACTATGACACATGCTACACTTGGTGCGTCCGCTTCACATATACACTTATTGTGAAGGACAGATGCACAGACAGACATTTCTGGGTGGCTTATGTTTGTAAAATATACGCAGCAAATTTAGCACTGAAACAGCCCTTCACAACCGGTTTAATAACTCCTGACCCGTTTCATCAATTGAAAAACTTGAAGTGGTTTATGATAGCAGATACATGTAGGTCCATTTCCTGAAAATAGAAGATATGGTGATGAAGGGATCTTTGAGTTCAAGAGTGAAACGTGCCAAAATGTTACACTAATGGTGCCTCATCACTACTTGTGATGATGCCTCATTACTAGATGTTGTAACTCAAGAACCGTAGTACATACAGACATGTACTTGGGATCAAAATATACGTAATGCCCGACTTTATATTAACGTTCAATACATTTATGGGGCTTAAAATCTTTGCATTTCGAGTTATGAAGGAAAAAACACATTTTTGGACAGACATCTTGGACTTTGGGGGCTGCCATCTTGGAATTTTGCAGGACATGCAGTACTTTTAGAAATAGTGGGGTTTCCAGTGTGTGTGTGTGTGTGTACCAATTGTTCTCATGCATGTATCATAATTTGATTGACTTAAGAATCAATCTTACAAATGTCTTTGTCTCCTCAATCTGTGAAAGTACCTATATGCTGTATCTCATGAACCGTAGGAGATACAGACACATACTTGGTACCAAATCGTCCGTAATGGCCAACTTTGTATTAATGTTCAATACATCTATGGGGCGTAAAATCAATGCATTTAGAGTTATGAAGGAAAAATCACCTTTCTGGGCAGACATCTTGGATTTTGGGGGCCGCCATCTTGGAATTCTGCGTGGCCGGAGGTTGATTATTGTTTAGGGTCATATGAAGATCATCTGTGCCAAATTTCATGCTTGTATCACCAACTGAACTATCGCATCAAGTTCCCGCTTAGCTACAACGGTAACCTCAAGCATCAACAGCTAACTCATGGCGAAGAAAAGCCCTACCAGTGTGGGTGAGGGAAAAGGTCACCAGAGAATTCTCACAGAACAGAAGCCCCACCACTGGGAACAGTTCCTCCCCAGTGGTTATTTCAAACTACATGAGGGAAGTCATGAGAGAGAGGGAACGACAGTAGGAGATTTTGAGGCAAAAACTTCTCAGTTTCACCTCTAAGCCCAAACCACATGAATGATTCATCATGCAACTGCTTGCAACAATTATCCGCAATGGCAGTGGCAAGAAGTTGCATTGGTTTTAAGTAGTTTTGGCGAGTAGTTGCAACTGGTGTGATTTGGCCTAAACAAGACCCTTTAGTCGCGCCAATCACGGAACAAGATTTAGTGCTACATGAGGATTCATGTATGAGGGGCCAAGCCCTTAAGTTAGTATTGTTTTATTCTCAGAATAAATGCATCAGTCATTTTTGGCGAAATTGAGATAATAAGAAAAAACACATTTTCTAATCCATCTATTCTAGAAATTCTAGATATCTCAATTTCACCAAAAATGACTTAGGCATTTATCCTATGACGCTGACGGGATGTTTCTTTGCACAGGCTTTCAAGTACCGGTACCGGTAGTTATTCTGAGGAGACACATGGGGGCAAAAAACAGATTGTGGTGCAAGCTTTAGTCGCACACAAGGATTCATACGAAGTGTCCTGGGGCAGTCAGTGACCGGGGAACATTGTACCCTGTCCCAAAAGAGCAATTTGATGCCTCCCCAGTATCCAAACTAGTGAAAATGTCTACCAGCTCACAACACATCGCTTGATGCCATGATGTGATCTTGTAGATCAGCTATTTTGACTACTTCTATTAAGTTTTCTAGCCCAAAGGGGACATTCACAGAGGACAAAGTTTGTGTTCTCAGGCAAGCAAGGCTACCTGCACTTCATAATAATACAGTACAGTACCGCATGTGGCATATAATGTTATTCAGATCAGGACTGGGAACAACACAAAATAAAGTGTGCCACAACTGTTAAAGTATCCTGATCTCAGTGAGAGACCTATAATTATACTGTATTTTCTCTATAATTATGTTGTCCGCTCACTCCCATTATTCTCACAGCTTATGATCAAGCGTATGAGTATACTGTACTGTATCTCCCATTTTAGATGTGTATTATATGAACATGTTTCTGTCATCTCATGTTTTGTGTTTCGAGATTATGTTTTTTGGCCATCTGCCCATGGCTGATGTCACAAAGCACTTCACCAATCCTTTTTAAGTGTTCAAATCCTTGTACAAGAACACATGGCATATTTTGGACATGGTCCGAATGGTGATAAATGATGATTAAAATGTTTAATCATTCAACAGCCTATATATACAGTATATATAATATACCTGTATATGCAATTCTTTAATGTAGACACAAGGCAGATCTCATGTTATGCCTACTCATTTTTATGTCAAAACAATAAGGCATTTCACACACAAAAGGCAATCAATCCATCATCGCTTCTTCCATTAGTAGCCCTATAGTACACATTTCACTGATCACCGTTACACTTTCATGATTAGAATTTTTGTGTCCCTGGTATAGAGAGTGCACAGTGTTAAGTTACAACAATCACACAGAACCAAAAAGGGGTATAGGACCCGAGATTCACTTCCACCATCGCATCAGTAACACAAGAGCCATATAAAAATTGCACTATAGGCTCTAGGGCTACTGTTTGTACACAGTGGTTATATTAAGCTACACATTGTTAAAGTAGACAGATCTGACCTGACACAATTATCCTTTACACACACAGCCTTAAAGCTAGGACAAAAGACTGCATAGAAAGCAGAGAATACAGGTCCACCGCTATCATTAGCCTACAGTTTTCAGTGTTATCCTTCAGTAACCTTGAGTTCTTATCCTGTTCAATACTGATCAATACGTGAACTACACCGACATAAGCGATAACCCATTGCCCACATTATCAGAATACTAGGCCAACATAATGCCTTTAGTGAAACATAAGATAGCCGTCATCATGCTATAAAAGATATGCATTACAAAACAACATTTTGCTTAAATATTCCACATGGTGCACAATATGCATATACTGTATGCTACCAATCAGACCTTCAAAAGGAAACTGTAAAGGTCCCATTCGTGCAGCTACAAAGATGGATGAGAGGTCATGTGTGTTGTGAGTCTGTATACTGTATATCCTCCATATACCGTATGCTCATCATCTTGCCTCTTCATTATGCTTTTCTCACAATCCGACAGCTCTTTCGCGAGTCTCTCCGTTCTGTCCTGGTGGGCTGGCTGCTCACACTCCAGGCTCCCTGCACCTGAATACTGTGTAGAAAAGACATTTCACAGTAAAGTTTTAGCAGGGCTCCCCCAAGGTTTCAATTCCAAGGGGCCCCTATAGGTTATACATGAGAATGACTATACAGTATTTCCCATTAAATCTTTTTTTTTTTTTTTTTCCCAAGACAAGAGGCTAAAACCAAATGGGGTCCATTGGGTTGCATTTGTACACTCTCAGATAAAATGCTCCTAAAAGAGAAATCATTAACATGGTTGGAACTAACTGATTGATGTCACCAAGTTGAGTTTCACCATGTTAATGATTTTTTTCAGACCTCCATTTCTAGGGAACATAGAATGGGGGCCTTTTTTTTTTTTTACCATGTCCACACAACATCTCTTAAGGTATGGACATAGTAAAATGTTGAAAATGGGTGGATTACTGGGGATCTTTCAAATGAAAGAGGATCCCTGGTCCCACAATTCAATTCAGCATTCTAACCTACTCCCATATCCCGACATTAAAAGCACACTGACTCCAATACGGTAGCCTAATACCCTTATAGTTTCTAGGTGCAAATCGAACGATCCTCACCTTGAATACAACATGGGTCCTGGCCGTTTGGGCGGCTTGTTCGCCTGCCGCCGGTACTGCATGACTCCACAGAACAGCTCGTGAGCGATCATCACATACAGCAGGAAGATGAGCACTGCTGGGTCCATGTCCTCTCTGTCTCTCTACTACGGAACCAGCCCTACCTACATACCGCGGTGTGCACAGACTGCAGACTGTGGCACCGGCACAGTCACTGTACAGTGTACACTGTCAACGTTTTCCAGGCTACCCGTGATAAAAAAGGGGTGCCGCGTGCGCGACAACACCGTCAACGTACAGACGGTGTACGATTCTTCCCTCGCTCTGATATGAAACAGGTTGGCGCCCAGTCTAATTTGACCGTCAGGTCCTCAGACAAGCTGCACTGCAGCCGGTGCGGTCACCTGATCAGCATCATACTCGATTATTTCGGTAATAATGTCATCATCATCAGTCTCTTCGTCTATTGAGCATTGTCGATATGTGCTATACACATCGACTCTGTTCGAGGGAATCGGTTAGGTAAAATGCGCTGAATCACACATGCATGGCAACCTATTTAACTTTCGTGCGCGCTGGTCAGCTTCCCAATTAGTTCCATGCACATGCACATTCCCAACCGCGGCGCGCGCGCGCGCACACACACACACACACACACACACACACACACACACACACACACACACACACACACACACACACACACACACACACACACACACACACACACACACCTGAATGAAAAAAGGACCAGCAACAATGTTTTAATAACTTTAATAACTTCAGGTCAATCACGAGATTAAAATCAAACTGAACCCAACATTCATACATAAATTGCAAAGAAAAATCGAAGCCGTCAGAGACTGAGGCTACTCTCACAAGAGATCCACTATGAGGTTCCTCACTTTTGGTTCCACTTGCACTGACTTTTCCCTCTCTTTCTGCACAACACTAAAATAGTAAAATCCTCAGTAATTCAACTTGAGAGCATAGAAAATATTTAATCGCACTTCACTAACAATCTTATATTATTTGGCTACCTCCTCTCTAGCAGGATTGCTCAGTGCTCCCAAAAGACTTTACAAATCTGTTGGCAGTCAGTTCTGCACTTCATGGGCTCTGTAGACCATGGCGTTAAGAAGATTCATACTATTTCTATCCATACTATGTAGCCTTTGTCCATCTGACTTAATTCCAACATGGTCTGATCAGAAAATGTGCACTGGGTACACTACCGACATCCACAATAGGTTTAGGAATACCAGCCTGAGCTGTTCTGCCAGACAAGGCAAGTTTATTGGTATTCACACCAACCTGTTGTTGGACACAGTAACAAAGTACATTTACTTACTTGAGTATAGGCATACTAAAGTAACATTCTGAGTATCTGTACTTGTACGTGAGCATTCGTACTTTGGGATGACTTTCAGTCCACTACGATTCACAAACATTGTCTCAGCTTTGAAGGCCATTGCCTTTTTCTAAACCGAAGACCACCTTCCTATGCTGCATTCATCTCTCCTGCAGACTTTGAGAACGCTAGCTGCAGCCATTCCTCTTTTGCTTGCTTGTATTCTGACAACACCATATTTCTAGGAAGAGGAAAGGCACGCAATGAATTAACCACTATTTCAAGTATAGTGGAAAAATTAGAGATCTACAAGCTTTGTCCGCCACCGACGTGTCCACAGGAGAGCTCCAACCTCGTAGCCAAATCTATTGGGCGGCTTCACTAATTTATCCTTCACAATGGATCACAATGTTTTCCTGTGTGTGTGTGTGTGTGTGTGTGTGTGTTATGTGTGTGTGTGTGTGTGTGAGAAGACGACACAAGCAGTTCTGCTGCTGTGATGTCGCCTCAATGGTTGAGCGCCACTTCCCAGTGGCAGGAAGGCCCTTTCCCCCCGGCTCAGGCCTCCTCCATCTCCCTCACCACTGGTTCAGTCTCCTGTCAGGACAGCAGGAAGTACAATATGAGAACAACACATACTGCAAACCAATATCATTCAGCTGTGAGAGAAAACGAATGGGTGGAAATGTCATGAGTCTTGCATATTTGCGTTGGTAGTGCGCAGCAGGGACTTGTATTAATGTGTTCTATTCATAAAAGACAAATATACTGTAGATATGTGTTAAAAATATGCTAATAACTATGGCCTACAACTATTTCACACAGTGAACAGCAGGGACAGTACTTATAAGGCATGCGGGCGTGTGTGTGCTGCCGTGTGCGCGTTCATGCATGTGTGTGTGTGTGTGTGTGTGTGTGTGTGTGCATATGTGTGTGTGTGCGCGCACGCAAGATTTGATTTGCTGTCATAAGAGAAAGTTATCAAATGGAACACAACCACTCTAAAGAATAATCATTGTGTGTATTCTTGCAACGACTGATCTTGGTATATAATCCATATAATGCACTATAAACATACAGATAAAACATAAACTATGAATATTATTATTAGATATTATTAAAATTCCCTTACAGAGAATGTCACGTTGATATTGTCGAACCCAGCCATCATTTGAGGCTGCACTGGTGATGGCACAGTCACACGGTCCTGCTGTGGAATAGTTCATTGCGACATTTTAGACAAGTAACAGGAATATTCTTATTTGTGCTGGATATTACATACAATTCACAGAGAGATGCTAGACCACTGATCTACTAATGGCCATCCATGGCACAGAACAATTCTCATTTCAAGGCAGTCTTTACATATTACACAAAAGGTTTACACAAGGTTTCTGTACTCCATATTAGTTAGGGTGACTGATATACTCACTGTGACATCAGGCTCATATATTTCATTGCTGAAGCCAGTAGCTCCAGAGGCTGCTGGCGGGCCAGCATCCATCTTGGCTCTCTCACGTGTTCGCAGGTAGTAGTACAGCAACCCACACAGCGTTCCCACCAGCAACAACACGACAATGACCGATGCTGCAGTACCTCCTGCATCGTCGTGGGGTGCAGGAGGCTTGGCTGAGGGAGATTGTGTACTGTTGTTAGATAGTATCAGAGGTAGATATAACTAACGTACATGGATAAACAGGTTGATATATAGGCAGATTGTAAGCGAAGCATCCTGTGGCTATAAAAAGCATACCCTCAGGTTAACCGCCTCTGATATTGTGCACATGTCTTTGCATGCTGTAGGGAAGGCACCTTTTTACTCTAGCTGCAAACAAACAGCTATAGCTTTAGTTTTGTCAGTCGGTTGGCCGCTCGCATATACGGTATTTTCCCAACCCGGATTAAACAAAGGGTGGGAATAATTTAAATAAATCTACAATTAGAAGTTTCTACCCTCTGCATAGACACATTTTGAACACACTTTACAGTTCAACACTCCTCAAAAAGGGCATAGTCCTTATATAGCCACTGTATGGATAGAGGAAATTACAAGGATATGTATTACCGGTATTAATGTATTGCATTATGCTTGGTGGGTTATTTGTGTGCTGTTGACTTACTTATTGGATCCGTTATTTTTCCAGCACAGTTGACACCTATGGTGTATTCAATATCATCCAAAGCCAGAAGTCCTGCAGAGCCTTTGATTCCTTCAAGCAAAATCTGATAACATATAGCAACAGAGTGATATAATCAACACTTAAAACCACATACATAGTAAGGTTTGTGAGCATGCTGTGTATCTAGAACTTCATCATGTTTATGTAGCATGTAATATAACTAGATGGCTTTCATGATGCTGAACACATGTTGCATGTTTAGCCTTCTATATGTTCGTGAATGGTACCCTGACTTTGACCTGTTTGCATGAGGTTTCCCAGTGGAGTTGAATTTCAGCATTTTAGTACATCTTATTAGACACACACTGGTGTATAAATGTCTTGATAACGATTTACAGTAGCTTGCGGATTTTCATAACCTGCCCCAACTACAACTGCTGTTACTGTATGTACAGTAGTTGTCTACCAATCTCGCAAACATCCTGAATACATAACTAACATTACAATAACACTAGGCGAAGGTAACATCCTGGCACTGCAGGATGAAATACAAGATGTACCAAGGGTTCACGGGATCAGGGTTTTGGGAATAACACATTTCTAGTATACAGAAAAGTACGGAGCCCTGGAGGTGCCATGCAGAAAAATATATTTTAAAAGCGTTCGAACGCTTTATTTAGCGTTCAAACGCTTTGTTAAATCGTCCAAACGCATTATAAAATCGTCCAAACGCATTATAAAATCGTCCAAACGCATTATAAAAACGTCCAAACGCATTATAAAATCGTCCAAACGCATTACAAAATCGTCCAAACGCATTATAAAAACGTCCAAACGCATTATTAAAATCGCTTTATAAAACATTATAAAACGCTGCTGCCGCACTGGGAGTGACTCGCGGCAGCTCCGGGGGTCCCCGGAGCGTCTTTTTTGGACTTCCAGACAGAGCTCGCGGCGAGCAGGGAGCCGAGCTGCGGACCTGCCCGACCGAAGAGCTCTCTCGGTCGGGTAGAGTCGGCCGCTCGCCCCCTACTCGGCGCGAGCTCCGGAGGTCCGAAAAAAATGAAAATGTTTATAAGTCCAGCTCCATCTTCAAAGGGTCCCCGAGCGGCCCCCTGCCCCCGGGAACCCTTTACACCCAAGGATGAGTCAAAAAGCTAGTTAGCTAGCCAGCATTGGCTATGGGGAGGCAGTTACCACGTCATAGACGTGTATAGATGTGACGTAGCCGAATCCTCCTTCAGAATCTCCACCGTCTATATACACTGTATCAGGGCCATATAGTAGAAGGGTTGCGACATTGAGGGGGCAGAAAGCATTCTGGTAGACTCCAATGCATTCCGTGACTTCCGGTTGTCCCCATTCTCACGCCGAGCAAGGGGAAGAGCAGCCGACTCTACCCGACCGAGAGAGCTCCTCGGTCGGGCAGGTCCGCAGCTCGGCTCCCTGCTCGCCGCGAGCTCTGTCTGGATTGGAAGTCCAAAAAAGACGCTCCGGGGACCCCCGGAGCTGCCGCGAGTCACTCCCAGTGCGGCAGCAGCGTTTTATAATGTTTTATAAAGCGATTTTAATAATGCGTTTGGACGTTTTTGTAATGCGTTTGGACGTTTTTATAATGCGTTTGGACGATTTTGTAATGCGTTTGGACGTTTTTTAATAATGCGTTTGGACGATTTTGTAATGCGTTTGGACGATTTAACAAAGCGTTCGAACGCTTTTAAAATATATTTTTCTGCATGGCACCTCCAGGGCTCCGTAGAAAAGTATGCAGGAATATATTACATAACCTTGCAGAAAGAAGTCCGATTTAAAGCTCTGCTAGTGAGAGTTGGGTGGATATCGGTTTGAAGCACCTTGAGCCGGTTCGGTTTATACCAGCACAACATCTAGGGCTTGTTTTCTTTTCAAAGACTATGACAGTTTCAAGTTAGTGGGACTGTCACTTCGGGTGGATTGAAAAGATAGTATCTATCACATTGATTAATGAAAATGAGATCAAATTATGTCAATGATGCTTTAGTCATGTTCAATTTGAGAGAAAGTATACATTGTATGGTACTGTATATATGACAGGTTTTAGATTCATGCATTCATTCATATATCATATCCAGAGTGACATGACACCTGTTAAATTGTTGAGTCTCACCTGGTATTCCTGAGTAGAGATAATGTCGTAGTCAAAGCGTCTCCAGACTCCTACCACCTCAGTTATTGTATCGTGCACCGTAATTACTCCATCATTAGTTCGCGTCTTCACCATCAACTGGCTGTCAGCTGTATACGCAGATGTGACAGATTACAGTATCTACATTAGTATTGTGACAATGCTTCCCGGAGGAATCAGAATGATCGACGCTTACAGTGCCGCCACTTTGGTGGGTGGACTGAATTAAAATTGGCTGTATTATCACTTGACTGTATTAAACTTAAAAAAAAACATGAACTATCCTATAACACCACCCGAAGAAGGCACACAAGATATTGCATAATCCGAAGGGCAGATCCAGAACCATTTTTATATTGCATATCAAACTGGGGTGTCTTTGAAAGCCAAATTGTTGAGAAGCACTGGGAGCGGACGCTTACAAGACGATGGCTTGTGAGCCCAGAATCTGAGGCAGGTGCCCTTGGTGGGGGGAAGGTGTGCACTCAGCAGCAATGCGTTGTCAGTGGCCGGGGTTCGATCGCTGCTGGGGAGGAGCAGGAAGTGTCCTACGTGTAAAAGGAAAACAGATCGATCTTGCTTTACACCTTGCAATATGTTGGTCTGCCATCCATATGAGCCACGACTCGCGCACGCACATCACATTACCTCTCTCGCTCTGCAGGGTGTGGTCGTGAGAAGGGGTGGCGTAATGTTTCTCGGTCTCAGGGCTGGTCAGCTCCCAGTCCAGTTTGTCCTGATGGTGACTCTGGGTGTTGGTCCAGCCACACAGACCTCGCTCCAGGCTGCATTTGGATGCTGCCGCATTGGATAACACAATGGATTGGTTGTATTTTTTGTGTTTTCTTATATGATTGTTAGGCACCAAATGGACGATTATTATTATGGAGTGTGTACAAATGGAGCTGGGCAAATGTGCAAGACATTAAATAAACTAGAAACACTAGGAAATTAGACTATGAGAGGGAGAAGTCAAGTTTCAAGACGGCCCGACCGAAGTTTTCATGTTGCATGCTAAGACTACGGTCATACGGCCCTGATCCAGAAAAAGTTTGGGGAACACTGGAATTAAAACCATAAGCTATAGTACAAACCTTGATCTTGACATGGGTGACTCGAGATAACAATGTCATCTATTGCAATGTGAGTCTTGTCGCCCCCTGCTCCAGTCGCCTCAAATTGCAGCTACAACAACAAAGTAGAACACTACATCAATAACTTATATCCCAGAACAGTATAACATCCAGTGATGCACTTTATCTGACAAAATAATTAATCAGTTGGTCTGATACTTTGCCTGATTCGGTCTTAGTTTCTGGCCAAAATAGCAGATCTACAAGTTCACGACGCTTAGTGATGCAACAAGCTGGGAGCTTGTAGATTGGCCATTTCAGGATACAATATGTATGCAAAATGTACTGGTGTTACGTCCACCATATATATATTTTATAAATATATACGCTATGGTGTCTCCATGAAGATGTGCGGTGAACATGTTGTGAACTTGTAGATTGTCTATGTTCGGGTAAGAGATTAGGCAAGCAGAGAAAAAAGGCTAATGTAGACAAATCTGTGGAGCACCTGAGCTGGGTGCAATCATAACTACACTGTCAATTGCTCTCAGTATCACAACGCAGTTCATGGTCGCCACTCAGGAGATTTGTCTATGGGGGGACTCCAGTCTAAAGTATCTAAAGTTTAAGTGGGTAAAATATGAACAAAATGCAGTGTCTGATGCATTTTTACAAAATGTGTCACTCTTTACTATATTTTGTTTGGTATCTCTTTCTTACTCATACTCATTTTGCAAACTAATAGTTTACCTTTGTCTATTGGGAAATGAATGGTACTTTCTGCGATTATTGTGCAAATTAACTGAATCCATGAATGAATTAAGGACGGTGCTCCTGTGATGTCCATTGATCAGTATACCTGCCAGTCCACCAGGGTGGTGGTGATGTTGCCGCTGGCATGGCGCCACACACCTCCCTGGTCCAGCTGGTCAGAGAAGACCACCACTCTCTCTCCCTTCACTGGCTTCATGTACACAGTGAGAGAACCTGGCATTCAGGTAGAAATACATAGGAAACACATACAAGACTTAAACAAATCAATCACATTGATTACGTTGCAGTTAATACAGTCATTGATTAATAATGAATCTCTATAAAGGCATATCCTTATAGGCACACATTTAAAAAGGGAATTCATGAAAAAAGCCTTGTGAAATGTGTAGATCAGGAATTTATGTATTTTATCATATATGCGACTGAGAGTAAGAAAGAACAGGTGGTTATTCCATTAAGATTTCTTCATAAAATAAACAAATAAATTGTTATTTTTAAAATGGCCTGCATACATGTGTCTTGCTTGTTCAAAAAAGAACCAATCCAGTGACTTTTGCCCTTAGTATGTATTAGTATTAGGTTAGTTTTTCAGACACTTTTTCCCCTTCAGATATTAAATTATCGCTAAGCCTTAATTCAATACATTTTTCTTCCCTCCTTCCTTCGTCATTTGCCCTTTTTGCCCTCAAAAAATGCCACAGGGCTGTGCCCCTAAAGTGACGCAATTCCAGATCTGTGTGCAGACTTGGGTCTCCACTTTCATAACACGCTAAACCCCTTAGCTTCTTTTTTTTACTATTTTGAAGAAAAGCTTATGGAATAGTTCAACCAATCTTTTTACTTTCTTTTTTTTTCTTTAGGGATAAGGGGTTTAGCGATGACGAAAATCTTGGCCCTACTGTCTTACCAGGATGGCCTCCACCACCATTGTGATACCAGAAATGGACGCACTCAGTCTTCAAAGACCCAATGCGTACAGGGGAAGATAAAGTAGTTGTGCTTCCTGCTGCAAGGACACTCTTGCCGGTTTCTGCCACCATGTAGTAACCTACAAGTCAATATAATCACAGTATTAGCATAATTGGACCAGATCAGTCTGTAGTATGAAGTAGTATTGTACATTGTAGTATTGTTGCTTGATAAGCAGTTCACTTGTAACACTGTAACTGATAGACTTCAATGTTCCAAAAAAAGAAAAGGAGGAAAAAAGAATAAAAATAAAGTAAAAAAAAGGCCTCAATGATCCAATACAACGAGAGTCAAGAGCGTTTTGGTATTGGAAGATTTATTTGTGGTCACCAGGAACCCACCTAGTCAGCTCAACTCATAATCTAACAAACACATGTCCTTTTTCTCCTTAACATATCAAACTGAGGTTCATGGGATTGAGAACATAACTTCTGACTCACCCTTTTTAGTCTCCAGAGTGTGGTCTTTTCCAGGGCCATTAATTACGCTGCGTCCCTGTTTGTGGAGCCAGTCGATGGCACCGCTGCTGGTGTAGCCACAAAGCTGCCCTTCGAACGAACACATCCTGGTCACGGAGCACGTACCGTCCAGAAAAGTCACGTCGTCGATAGCCACTCGCCCATCAAAGCCAAAGCGAACAGCCTCGAACACCAGCTGTTTAGAGTTTACAGAAAGAAGAGTGAGTACTGCAAACTGTGAATGTGAAAATAATAACATAAACCTGACTTTTTTGAGATTCAAGAAGGTGTAAGCCTGTAGATCTGCTATTCCTGTAATTCCTCATAAAACTACAGTAAAGGTCGAAGTGATTTACAAAAAGGACTCATCGATCAGCTCTCATCACAGCAGTTGCCCATAGCAGACGTCTGTCCCCAGTTTAAATCTAGTTTAAACTGTTGGAATCAGCATAGCTCACCTCTCCACATCTCTGTGCTTGTGTGCTATTGGGCCATTGACAGATGAGCACAAGGTGGTGCTAATGTACAAGTCTGTGTTTAGAATGATCACATTGGCTTTGTTGAGGGGGGGTATAGCAAAATAAAGACCAGTAATTCTGGAAATGGAAACTTGCCATGTTGATCAGATGGATCAATGAGCTTGTAGATCGCTGTTTAGGCTTAATTTTGGGAGGTTTTCTAGATGACATATGGGGGCAGCTCTCGTTTTAATTTGATCAAAAAGAAAACAACAAAACAAAAGCTGGTGCGTTTTAAAATCATACTGTACCTGGAACTTGGAGTGCTGGTCAGGTACCGTGCAGTGGCCCTGGTGCCATACATTCCCATGGGCACCAGTTCTGGTCCACAGCAGAGTTTCAACTCCAAACTCATCCAGCAGTTTAACATTCAGCACACCTGGGTGGAGAACAGCAGTGTCAAGTTACCGTATGGAGGAAATGGGGACAAAGAGAGATGTGAAACCAAGGAAAAGGTCATAATAAATGTTTTTTTTACTTAAAGCAATTATTTAAAAGATGCACATAAACCCTAGATCACTATTCTGGAAATGTCATAAAATAAAATAAGTGAGGGATCATATATATATCATAGCCACTATGCCTATTTGCTCAGACACTATGAAATTTGCCATTCATTGGCAATTTGTGGATGGCAACCAAAAGATGGATTAAAAATAAATACAAATAATTAATAATATGTTTAATATTCCTCTACTTTCTTGTACCCTGATGGCCCGGTGGGCTGCGGATCTCTCTTTGAAAACCACTACTCTGTGATACTGCACAACACATTGTTTTCCTCCAGCTCACCCGTCTGCGGCCCGTAGAGTTTATAATAGAAGCTGAGGCAGTGTGCGGTGGAGATATCCTCTTGTGGATACGACAGCAGGCGGCCGGTGGCACCGCGCAGCTCTGGATCCCAAACGTCTACGACCAGGCTCTTACCTGGATGCCGCATGAGAGGGAATGAGGGCAGGAGGGGTCAGTGTTGGTGTGGCAGTTTGGATGAATCATAATGCTTGGTTGATAGCTACGGTACAGCAGTAAGGCAGTCAGTTAGCAGGCAGACAGGCCATCGTACCGACTCCAGTGGTGTGATCCATCCCGTTGGAAACAGTCCAGTCAAAGTTATCAGTCTTATCCTGGTACCAGCCACAAAGGCCATCTTCAAAGTTACATGCCAGGCCTGCCCAGAAGAGAAGCGTTTAAGTCAGATAATGTATTCAAGCAGAACTGGAACCATAATTTACCAGAGCCCAAATGTATGGGACGTTTATTACGTGTATGCTGAAACGTTGCACATAGAATGCACAATGTAAAGTTGTATGCTGTACCTGTTGGAGAATGTGGCCAATAGTTGGCGTGGCAGTCAATGTAGCTCACGTTGGTCACTCTGAGCTTAGCACAGCCGCACTGGGGCTTTCTACGGAGACCTTCAAACGCCAGCTAGGGAAGGGGAAAGCCCAATACGGATGGATTCATTATTGCAGCTTAAAGTTTGTCGAGTGCCACGGGTTAATTACAGTACCATCCGTAGATCAAATATGATCTTTAGGACCGACGGGCCACGATGTTCTTTGCAAGTGATCTCGTCGGATTTGTGAAATGGGACATTTTTCACTCATCTGCAATCTGCATTAGTTGGTAACAAAATAACTACAACTGGGGAGTAAGGCTTGACTTATAATCTGTTTTTGACACGTTAGCAGAGCTTGTAGATCTGATCTTCTGTGAACGAATGATACAATGAAGTCTGAATCAGTGGTGTCCACTGAGACACATGCTTAGGAATCTCAATTGAATGGCATTTCAAAACGACTAGGAATGTAGTTCTAATCGTTTGGTTTTTCATGCACTTGTTGGATGTTAAGAACTGATCATAAAAAAACTTCTTAAATTGTACCTGAAAACGATCTTTCCTGGCTCCTATGTGGACCTTATGCGGCACCCATGATGCTGGATCTTTTCCCGTCTTTCCAGTGAACTCCCAAAGCTTAGGCTGGATGCCCATGAGGCTGTCTATCACCCTGAGGGACACATCACCTGCAGGACCAGGGGCAAGAACAAAGTTCTACGTATAATATCGCAAAATAATCAATCTAATAAACCAGGGGTGTCAAACCCAAATACAGAGTGGGCCAAAATAGAAAAATTGGTCGAGGGCCGGAGATAACAGTCTGTGTTTCAACACCGGTTTGCGATGACGTCCCTGTCAAACAGCGAAAAGGTAATTTTCCATCAAAAATCAATGTCTCTTAATGGCAAGATAATTGTAAAGATGAAACTGCCTGCATTAAAAAACTGTTTTAAGTTTTAATGAAAAATAGCAGGTGTTCACGTGTCATAGCCGGCCACTCTGTGGCGCGCTATTGTTCGGGGAAAATATTTTTCTTCTATGATCCTCACCAAGTGCTGAGTTAATTGAAAAAGTAAATGAGACTGAGTTGAGGAAGTAAAACAATGAGTTGCATTCATTTCTTATCACGGTGTGTGCAATATACCAGAGGGCCAGTTCTAATACTAATTCAATATCATCCCGCGGGCCTTGAGTTTGACATATGTGTAATAAACGATGCTCAAACGGACAGACACACACATGCACGTTGTGCGGCTGCACTGCTCAAAACATGTATGAACAACATTGTAGTTGAGAAATAGTTAAGGTAAGCAGTGTGTACCAATGTGCGATGGACCTCCAGTCAGAGCATAGGAGAAACTGACGGTACATGCTGGGCCAGAAGGACCCAGGAGAGGAGTCAGTATCCTGGCCTCCGTTTTCTGCTGGCCTGGGGCAACGGTTACGTACAGGTACTGATCTGAGACAGACAGAAACAGAGAGTACTGAGGAAGTTGGGTGCATTTGGATCTCCTATCTATATCTACAGTATAATAAAAAAAAACAATTAAGTTGTTAACACTCGTGTGCACGCACTTGAGGAGTGTGAGAGACCGAGAGAGGAAAGAAAGATTGAGAGGAGTAATGATAAAGATCATTACTCTTCTCAATCTGTAAGGTTGTCCTTTCTCTCACTCTCTCACACGCTCACACGCGCACACACACACGCACACACACACACACACTCTCTCACACGCACACACACACACACACACACACACACTGACTATTGTACCGTTGTCAGTTTCATTGTACTTCTTGTGCACCAGCCATTGTTGATTTCCTACACTTGCATCAGTCCATCCAGCGATGCCCTTGGCATTGGCAGTGGAGAAATCACCTGAGGAACAAACCGATGTCATTCCACCATACAAACGGAAGATAAATTAATCACAATGCCGACTTAGCTTGTCACTTCTTTCTGTTTTAGTGTTTTAGATCGGTTCTAGTTCCACTGTCATTACATTGTTTGAGAGGAACGCTAAACATGCTTATAACAAATTCATTCAATCAGCAGTTAATGTGAACAGACCGCAGCTGGCTTCATCCTCTCCATCCGTACAGTCACGGTAGAAATTACACATCAGCTCGGGCTTGTTGGTGCATGGATCTCCAGGGGAGTCCGGCTCGGCTGGTTTAGGCTCAGTGGCTGTAGAAGAACACAGGTTTTTTTTACTTGAAAAATTACTTTTCTACTTTCAGCCAGCAGATGGATGCTGGGATGGCTCGGATGAGAACACACTGGTAGGATTCGAGCGTTGCACTTGGGGACAGTTCTACATGTAGACGGAAGGCTGAAGCAAACAATTTTACAATTCACAGAGGCCGCCCTCAAGACAGAAATAATCCTCAGTGTTCAATCCTCAATGTTCTCTGAGTATAGAAACTGTCAGAGCTATAAATGTAACACTAGCCAGGTTTCCATAAAACCTTTGCGAAAATAGGAAGAGTATGTTAATTAAGTCGAAAAAAAGAAAATCGAATCGTCCGCCGTTTCCATTAACTGATGAAATGCGACTCATGGGAGTCCAGGGGAAAATAAAATAGGTTCATGAAATAAGCAATATGTGGCACAGTTTTGCCAGTAACGTGAGACGCATGGTTATTTTACATATATTTTTACTTTTGAAGTTATTTTAGGCTTTACAATTATACATGGACTGCCTGCTTTCCGATTTAACTATAAGTCCTTTGTGATGTGCAGGGGTTACTCTGGCTCTGCTGTAGCAAAAACAATAATTAATATAGCCTACAATCCTAATACATAATCTACACAATTCACCGTTTTCCTGAACCGGAGCGCTTGTGAGACTTGGTAGTCTACTGATTTGGCGTAGACCTACTTTGAGATAGAGTAGACTACATTGTGTTATCTGCAGCGCGACACCTTTCAGCGAAAAGGTATTTTTGTGGAAAATGGAAACTTATTTGCATTTTGAGATGTTTCCATTCAACATTCTCTTCGCAAGAGCCATTTTTGTGCAAAAATAGGACTTATGGAAACCAGGCTACTGAGGATTTTGCAGTGTATACTATGGAGGACACACTGTTTCAGATCGGAATTGTTTTTCAAAGTATATCCAGCAGAATGCCTGTGTTTTCATGTGATTGTAGTGGTGATCTTAAAGTCTGATACCGTTTATCGCCTGGCGGCATTCGGGAGACATCACAATGCTGTCAACTGCGATCCCTCCATACGCAAAATCCCTCACTGCTGCCATGATGATAATCTATAAGGAAATAATTGACAGAGAAACACTTGAGAGTTGAACGGTCGATACTGTGTGAATGAACTTAACGCCACTTTATACGTGCCGTTACAAAGGTCAGCTCACCGGCAACAAACGGAAGGCTGTATAGCTGTAAATAATACAATGCTAAGTTGCTTTTAAACACATTAAGACGTCTAGTTATGCACCCCAAGTGAATCTAGAAGTATAGTGACTCTCAAAGCGGAGTTCATTTCACCAGCTATACTGCATATCCAGATCGCTCAGTGATCTATTCTCCACATCTGTAGTATAAATAGTTGTAGTATATTCTGTACCAAATCTATGCTGTACAAACATCTCTTACGGGTGTCCCCGCTGGCACTACATATTTTCAAATTGTGCAGCCTAAAACCACGGAGCGAGTGAGTGGTCACGATAAGACAAATAATTAACCACAGGTATGATCGACATTATCTTGTCCGGACAAGATAACATGTTGTCCGGACGAGATAATATATTATCTCGTCCGGAAAATATATATTTTTTTTTTTACCATGGCCACTCAGGGGTTCCATAAAAATGTTTGAATTTGCGGATCATTGACATAAAAATGTTTGAGAACAACTGATCTTGTGTCCACCAAACAGACGGATCTTAAGTACACTAAATAATAAACATATTAGTATGTATTATTTACATGTTTATGATATATATTGCGAACTTAAGACATTTGTTCAACTACTCACATTAAAATGGGAGTCAGAGACAATCTCCACTTCTGCCTTCACCCAAAGGTCCCCCAAAGCACCACCCCTCTCCCACACGGGGTAGATCTGTGTACCTGCCACCAGCACTGATAGACCCCCAGACCTCGGGCCAAACTGATGTGTGTACATCACCATCTATAGGAGGACAAAATAATATGTTCAACTGCACCTGGTTCATGTTCATGAGTGGGATCATCCATGTGTCTGGCGTGATGTTTATTATGTAAAACACACCTCAATTCTCAGGAATTCATTTTCACGATTCAATGTATTTGTTAAAATATGGGCTCAGTAGAGTACCGTGTTCTATTTAGTTATTGAGAAACACACACATGCATGCACAGAAAAATCATGCAATAATACACATGTGAAGTGTTATCATGATCATATGTCATCTCATTCTGTCCTATCATACTTTGTGACCACATTTTCCATCTTCACTTTTATCTTCAATGTTTGTGTTCACACAAACCCAGAAAGTGCACACACCCATCATTAATTTGATTTGCCACATCTGTGTTGCTTAATGGTGTACTATTAGTGCTATTGCAGTGTACTATTAGTGCTATTGTGGTGTACTATTAGTGCTATTGTGGTGTACTATTAGTGCTATTGCGGTACAAAGCATTATAGTACTGTGTACTTTATTGCATAGTGGTGGCATCCTGCCAGGTTTTTACTTTGCTTGGAAAGTGGCAAACAAACTACAAAATCAGCCAAAAAAAGTGCCTTTCAAGATTTTTTGATTAATCTGAATACAGTAATAATAACAAGAAATTACAGAGATGGTTGTAGCTGGATTATTGCGGTGACAAAGGACAGGTGTGGGTGGGAGGGGTTACCTTGCAGGGATGTGTGCTATTGGTAGGCTCAAGGAGAGGACTGTGAAAAGACGTCCAATCATCACCCACCAGACCCCCATCAGGCACAGTGACATAAAGGAAGTGACCTGTAGTGGAAAACAATGCGTACAAATTACAATACAAAATGTCAACATTATTGACACACAAAACCTGGGGAACCAATGGGGTCCTTGAGGGAGACACAGGGGTACCTGGTTAAATTATATTTTGGAACTCGGTTTGAAAATCTATGTAAAAAAAAACTCTGACTGGGTAAATGTAACCAGATGGACCCAAACGGGTACATTTGGTTCCATGTAACTCCTCTCAAGAGTTAAATTAATATTGATTTTACAATATAAATTAGGGGTCCCCATAATTAATATAAACCAAATTATTTTCTTTACAATCACTGGATTATGGAGAGATTTCACCATTCATCATTTCTGAATTGCAACCGACCTGAAGCACTGTTTTGGGAATGGTCTCTTCCTGGTCCTTTCAGAGGATCGGTGGTAGAGATTTCTCGCTGACTGGTCCGCTGCCATTTTAGATTTTTGGAAGGAGTCCTCAGGTCCCATTCGCACGTGTCTGACTCAAAGTCACATACACTATAGTCTCCTGAAGGCAGAAAAAAAGCATATCTCACAATAAAGCAACTTAGAACACAGAGAACACAATTTTAATTCAATATTGTATTTACAAAGAAAAATCGTCTCCTTCTCTCTCACACACACATAAAGGTTATCCCCCCCCCACCCATTTTGTGGGACAGAGAAAAAAAATAACATGGTTTCACTATGTTAATGTTGTTTTTCAGACCTCCGTTTCTTGGAAACACAGAATGCCGTATGCCCATGTCACAAGCATATTAATAATAATAATATTAAGATCATATATAATAACAACGTAAATAACATGGTAAAATGTTGGAAATGGGTGAAATTCCACTTTAACAATTAGCATGTGCCAGTCATTTCACTAAGAGAAGTATGTGATCCACACAGAAGTACTGTGACTTTGTACTTTATGCTCTTACAGGCTTACCGTACATGCCCTTTCCATTTTACAGTATGTGCCATAAAGATACCGCACATTCCTGGAAATCTAGTGAGCTAGTAATGTACATGATACCAACTCTTTTTCTACTTCGTCTGTATTTCACAGGAGGGCTGTGGGTAGTTCCGAGGGAAGTTCTGTACGCATGGAAGACGGGTAGAGTAGAAAAAAAAAACATGTCATGTACATTCGTGAGAACCTATGAAGATATGTTGAAAAGTGGTGAAGTGGCCCTTTAAAAAAAACTCCAGTAATCCATTACACATATATTCATTATTATTATCGTTAGCCATAGCATGTCATGCTATGGCATGACATGCTATGGCATGACATGCTGTGGCCAGCTTGAAGCCATGTTCTGAAAACATAGGCCTACATATTTTAGCTTTATTTTAGCAGGTCATTGAGTCCTTTCTGTTACTTCCCGGTTTTGTGCCTTAACTTTGACATGTCGAAATTGGGCCAAGGGCATCCAGCCCGATTCACTCCTATATAACTCCCATTTCCATTACATAGACAAGTGACCTGAGTTTTACATTGACATTTGACAACACTGGTCACCGACAGATCAGAAGACACAATTGTTTTTCTCCCTTTCTAGGCTACCTTTAAAGGAGAATTCCACACCAAAACACATTGGGCATCAATCTACCTTGATTCCTGTCAACTAAGACTAAGACTAAAGACTAAGTCGACTAAGGTTTTTGATATTTAGTCGACTAAGACTAAACTAACAAAAATGAATTTCAAAAGACTAATTGGGACTAAAAGATGTGTGTTTTCAAAAGACTAAGACTAAGACGAAGACTAAATCATAACCTAAGACTAATGGAAATAGGAAACAACTTTTTTTTTTTTTTGTTCTTGTGAACATATCTGCAGTATAGATTGCATACGTTTTCAGGAAAGGGACTTATTACTAATGCAGTAATTTATGCAGTAATTTATAAACCTACAATGCATGTGTATGTAAGACTAAACTACTAAGACTAAGACTGAGAGACTAAGACTAAAAGAAGACTAAGACTAAACCAATGTTGATATTTCGTCGACTAGACTAAGACTAAAAAAATGAATTTCAGAAGACTAAATGGGACTAAAAGACTAAATGTGTCTTACTCAAAAGACTAAGACTAAGACTAAGTCAAAATATTCCCAACCAAAACACATTGGGCATCAATCTACCTTGATTCCTGTGACATGATACATAATGTCCTTGATTTTTGTCATAGATGTCCCATTTTCTACATTTCACCATGAGGTCCCCGTCCCCACAACGACGATGGGAACAGTTAACATGGCCGCTTTATTCTACTGCGGGTATTTTGTAACTCCAAACTTATTTTTTCCACACATCACATCAAACCACACATTACAAGATAATTGGACAACTATTTGATTTTTGAAGAAGTCAGCCGGCACCCGTGGGACAGGAGTTTCTACCGGAGTGATTGGAGAGGCAAAAGTGAGGGGAGGAGAGGAGGAGGAATAGATTATCTCTGGGATTACAAGTAAAGGCTGCCCCAGAGTGAAATAAAACTCAAGCGTGTTTATCAGTATACTATTAAAATATGATCTGTGAAAAAAAAAAAAGTTTGGAGTTACAGAAATACCCGCATTAGAATGAAGACAACCTGCGGCCATGTTCCCAACGTCGTCGTTGGCACGGGACCTCAAGGGTGAAATGTAGAAAATGGGACATTTGTGACATAAACCAAGGACATTATGTATCGTGTCACAGGAATCAAGGTAGATTGATGCCCAATGTGTTTTGGTGCGGAATTCTCCTTTAAGCATACAGGTATATCTCCCATGACATCTTACCACAGACCGACTCGTCACTCCCGTCACCACAGTCATCGCTGCCATCACAGACCAGGCGGGTGGACACACAGCCCTCATTGCTACATTCGAACATCCCCTTTGCACACCCCTCTCCTGCTGGCTGTTGTACTGATGACAAGGAGAGACCAGACCAGCATACATCATGAGAACCAATAGACAATAGACATTTAGCCGGTGCTCTTCTCCAGATGAACATTATCATCTGGATAAGAACACCTGTTAAATGCCTAAATACATTAGCCCTCCCCAAACCTTTTCCAATAGGCATTTGGACAAGACAGGAAGCCTTGACCTGCATAGCGACAGTTGCTAAACTACTTGGATTGGCATTGGACAGTGGCTAAAACCCGCCCCAAAGGGTGGGGTTTAGAGAAGGGTTATTTGCAGTGCAACTAAATGGAGTGGTAAGGGAAAGCAATAAGCCTCAAGAGGCCGTGGTTTGCAATATGCAGTATTTGAGAGATTTGCCCAACCACGCCGAGGAGTGCATATTGGAGTGCGTATTGGTTGAACAGAGGTCGCTCATAGTCACAATGCAAATATATTTTATTTCACCAATATTTGAGAAAAATGTCTTCTTCAGGGTTATACCTTGAAGGAGGCATTTTGCTGTCGGAACCTGAATTGCACCGGCGTAAGGCAGGACTACTTACTGGGCAGGGCACAATCCAAGAACTCAATGTCGTCAACGGCGACATCGCCTCGGTTCCCGCGCAAACGCTGGGAATGGAGGTGGATTTCGAAGGTCGAGTTAATGCGGCCGAGGAAAATGGTGGCCTCCCTCCAGCCACGCACGCTAGTGCTCTCCGGACGCCACGCAATAACCTCGCTGAGGTCTGGACTCACCACCGACGCCCACAGCGGCATGGGATCCAGCCCATGGTTACCTAGGACAGGCAGAGACACACTTTTGTCAGGAAGGTGTGCGCTTGTGACCAACAAGTTAAATGATCCGTTTTGTAAAAGCAAACAAAAAAATATTGTAATATGCATATACTGTACAAACAGGCATGGTGACAATGGACAATATAGGGAGAAAATATTTCAATAGCCAAACAACTACTGGTAAATCAATGGCAGCATGTATGGCAGCTATAGGCTTCAGTACTGTAGAGTTGTTCTCAACCACACACAAACATAGCTGAGAGGTTGAGAACAACTGTACTAGCTTATGTTAAACAATATACAGTAGCAGGCCTACCTGAATCCCAGAGGAAGTATCTCAGGCGAAGGCGACACGTTGGTGCAGAGTTCTGCATTTCTGGTGACACCAAGACTGTAGACCGTGGATCACCCGCTGCCTTTGCATTCACTCCCATATAAAAGCCTGTAAAACATGTTACTGCCCCTTAGTACACAGTAGCTCAGTGGTTTTCAAACCTCCAGGGGTCTTTGAGGGGGCTCCAGCAAAATGAGTCACAACAATCACATTTTAATGACATTCTGTTAACTAACTTCACTTCACTCAATCGGATGTGTGTACCTGCTGTAGCCGTAGCTCTCCACTCCGGATGAATGAATTCTCGGTTTAGTTTCGAACAGTTTCGACTTTGTTGCGCTGCTGCTACCTCTCACCAAAATAGCCCCTCTACAAGCTCACAATGCCGACGCAATGCATTGTGAGCTTGTAGATCTGCTATAACTCGGTCTGTGCGCATTCTGCAGGGCTGATCGCGATGGTGGCCCGGTGCGACGCCAGGTTCAGAGGCTCAGAAAGGAGAGGCAGAGCAGAGGACACTTTGGCATATTTATTTATTATTATATATTTATTTATTTACGTCCTGTCCGACAGACCCGTGGGACAACCAGTGAGACCTGCCACTATCGAGCCGTCCCGCACATCACTAGTATCTACTTTCTTCACCCATCCCTGGCTGGCACACAATGGTTTCAAAAGGGTGGTCTACGGCCAAATACATCAATTCATGAACATATTATTGAAAATGAACGGCTATTTGCTTGGCAGCATGAGACTTGCAGTACATATGTCAACGTATCATTCTACCTACAGTTTTGAGCAACACAGAACTGCAAGGTACTTTTTCACTAATTGAAAAAGATATTTTATTTATATAGGATTTTATTTATATAGGAGCAGAAAATAACAATACTACTAATAGTTATGGGCATCAGCTAGGATACGATAATTGGATTGGGATTGTGTATTATTGTCTATCGCAGAAGTTTTCAACAGGTGGTCCGGGGGACCACTGGTGGTCCCCGGACCACCTGTTGAAAACCCGAAGGTTCCAGGTGGTCCCCAGGCTAAAGGAAAGTTGGCTAACCAGATGTAACTCCTGAGAATGTAAAAATGAAACCAAATGGACCCTTGCAGGTCCATTTGGTTTCATTTTCACACTCTCAAGAGTTCAAATATTCATCATCTGAATTAGCACCACTTAATTAAGAAGTCTACAATGTTTTGTTGGCAAAATACAGCCTGGAATTGTGGACAGAACCAAAAGAATTCTATTTTAGTTCTTTGGTGTGAACATGTAATCAAATGGTGGTCCGTGGCTCAAATGCTGAATAAATGGTGGTCCCTGGAGTAAAAAAGGTTGAAAACCCCTGGTCTATCGTGAAAACAATACTATACCTGAGCTTATTCCAGTGGTGAAGTCGGAGGAAGGTCCAATGTTTGCGCTACAGGGACAGGGGTTGCCTCTGCTATACTTCTGCCAGTGATATTCAGACGAGTCTTCAGGAGAGACAGTCCAGCCACAGTTTTGGGGGGACTCAAAATCACACATAAAGCCCTTTGACATATACCCTGAGGTTTTGGGGTGGTATCAAGACAACAATTAGACAATTAGACACCAATTCAATCTGGGAAAGTTTAAAAATAGCAGATACAAGCTTGAAGCATATTACTTGAGATTGTACAAACAATTTTTGGGGTCCTCCTTGACATGAAACAGTTTTAACATCAGTGTAGCAATATACATTCTTCAGAGAACATGATTTAGAAGAGATTCCATAGTTTCTTCCAATGTTTTAGTGATTACATTGTATATTGTAAAATGTAGTGTAAATTCTGATTAAATTGTAATTATTTTACTATTGTAAGTCGCTCTGGATTAAGAGCGTTTGCTAAATGCCTAAATTGTAAATTGTAATAGTCAGCCACATGTGTTATGGTTTCAAAGTTTAAATATTGTCATTTGTGGCCCTTTTGGTCGAATTGAAGTAACTTCTGGCTGAGCCTATCCAGAACGTCCTCTTTTTCTTTCCTACGAAGTATGAATTTACAACATGAACACAACAGCCTATTCTCCAGCACCATTATGTCTCAATGAAACCTTCATTACTTCATGTCCTTAGCATCCCAAAACAAGCTTAAGCTTTAAGAGTCTTACCACACATGTCTTCATCCTCGCATGCGTCACAGTCACATATAAAGTCACACTTCACGTCTGCAGCCTGGCATAGCCTGGTATGTCCTTGTGTACGGACAACTGCGTAATAAGAGAGTCTCATCAGAAAGGTGTTGGTAATGTTATTGCTTTTGTACTAGAGCTTTGAGTAAGTAAATTCAATTTGCTTTTTACTTGATATGTGGGGGCATAAATGTCCAGATAACTGTACAATACTACTGCTTAATTTTCTTATGACTTGATACATTGTATTTTGTATTTTCCCTGTCAAATAAAACATATCAATAAAGACATAGTCTATTGGTAAACTGTAGTGTCTCGGGTTCAAATCCTGATCCGGGCAGCCTTTGCCGCCCGTCACAACCTGTTTCCTATCAGTCGTGTCCTATCAAAAAGTCCCCCAAATAAATCTTAAGAAATAAACAAAGATGAAATCCTGCAAATCAACAAAATATGCCTGGGTTTCCACATGGGTTCTACTTCTTGTATTACGCACATTTGTTGGAGGCGGAACCACTTTGTATAACAGTTTTAGTATTGCGTGATAACAGATCATGATTTTTATCCAACTATTTTTAGTGTACTTACATGGAGCATGTGAAAACTTAAAATTTGCACTTGCAATCAAAATCATCTTTCATCCAATTCAAACTACCGGTAATTCAAATATTGCTACTGTCGGGCACAAACCAATAAATGGAAAATTCTGTGAGAAAGTTGTGAGAATAAAATGTGTGCGAGCTCACAATGCGACCCGTTTTAGGCTTGTAAATTTGATTTTCCTTTGCCTCTAATTATATTATTGGTCTAATCAATGAACATACAGTATTAAGAGATTGCTGTGGCTTTTATTTTGTAAAGTAAGTTTTCTACATACAAGGTTTCAGTCCGACAACGACAATATAATAAAAGCAGGAGATTACAGCTCGATTAAAGTTGCCTTGATGGCTCAAAGAGCCTTCCCTTATCAGAACATATTACCCTCAACGATTTATGATACAGCCAATGTGAACAGCCTCAAAGGCCAGCTTGCTGGAAGGCACTGAGTTCAACACCAGTAAAAAACGTTGTTCATCCAACCGAATGTCTCTGATTAAGAGTCAAGATCCAAGATTCTGTTCTCTATTGTGACAGCAGGCAGTAATGATAGGATGTGAGAGGACATCCTGTCAAAAGAACGAGTTTGGAGGCTGACACCACGCTAGTAGGAATTCATGTCATAACATGAGTTTACTTCTCTTCCAAAGCAGAGAAAGTGTCTTTACCTGACAGAGCTTGACATTTAGAGGTCCTATACGTGATATGTAATGTTAAATATCTATGTTTAGGTAGTATTCAAAACTGTGTTACAGGATTCACATGTCTTCCTCACGCGCACATGTAATTGCACATCTCACAGCTGGACACGCTGTGAGCTTGTAGATTTAACAGATGTTTTGTAGTTAGACAGTTTAAAGGGCCGCTGGCCTTCTTACCCCATTGAAGTGTGAACAACAGGATTAAGGATAGGTTTCTCCAATGCAACTCCATCTCCTTGCCCGTTTTCCTTTAGACCAGAAGGTCTATACACTACCTGTCACCTCTGCTACTGTGAGGAGTCGTCCCCGGTTCTCTCTGACCAACTCTCCCCCTTTAGAAGATAAAGGCTGGACTTTTTATGACTTTCAGTCATATAACCATCTCTAGGAAGCATGCCAAATATTGTGCAACACATGTAAAAAGGAGAGGCTGCAAAATGGGCACATTGCATTTTGGTAACATGTCACCTGCAAAAATTACGTCTCCTGCAAACTGTTATCTGACAGTATAAGAGTGATATCACCAGGCACAACAATATGTATCCCTTCTGAAAGCATTGCATTTAATCATCACCACCATTAATAAAATACAATTGAATCTACTGAATTGCATGTGGCTCTATAAGCCGCCAGATAACCGCTAGATGTGTTCTAGATAGGCTTTCAGGTAGCAAGGGGCAAGTCAACCGAAGGAGGCTTTTCCCTAGTAACATGTATCTGACATCTACTTTGGTCTTTGGACAGATTCATATGATTTTGCTCTTCCTTTGACTTTAGAGTTCACAGGGTTCACCAGCTATTGCATTACCGAATACAATACATGGCCTTATCCTTATGTATAGTTCAAACAGGAGTACAGAAGTAATAGATATCTAGTTTCAAATGAGATATTTATATACTAGATAATATTTAGCGAATAGAATAGATTAATAGATTGGCTTTAAACAAGCAAATTGTATCACTTGCTACTTCTGTAACACATGTAGTGTGTTCCTAGTCCTCTCCAAGCACAAGTAGGATCAAAGCCGGTGCACCGGGCTGGGAGAATTACAGACTCACTGGTTTATAACAATTTATATATATTTTTTGCCAAAATCAATAGGATTTCAGAAATACAACAGCGAGTTTTGCAGTAGTATTCTGTTACCTAACATAGGGTGTATAGGTGAAATATCAGTGAAATACTGGTAGGTCTGGGTCAGGCCTCCAGGCCTATTTCAGAGCTTTGCTTGGCATTTAACCTGTACCTTTGCTGATTAATCGTAGTCGAGATCTGTCTGACGTGTGCTAATGCATTATGTACTCACCCATGCTGATGGGAATCTCAGCAATTAATTCATTAGTGGCAGCATGGAACTCAGAGAAGAGTTCCATGTCAAAATGCATGAAGTGGCAATTAGGTCTACAAAATTAAATCCAATTTTATTAATATAATGCATTTCACAATAGATTCAATGTGCTGCATTTGTATTAAATAATCAAAAATGTGTCTAGACAGCCTGGCTTTACAGAATTAATTGTTCTTTTTCAAACAAACATGTTACAACAAAAACTGTAGCAGCACTGAGTGATTAGCAATAATTCTGGAGGCCTTTCAGTTGAATGAATGAATGATATTCCAGTTGTCAGTGGTAAGAAATGGGCATCAAGTGTCACAAAATCACTGCTACAATCTCCTGCTATGTACATCTGTAATCCACGTAAATCGAGAAACGTTCCCCACCACATGACTTCAAATTTGACCCAGTCATTCCACAATACTACTTTTACTTCCTCTCAGCAGTATTATGAGTTGATGTTAACCAAAACACCTTTGATGTGGACAGTACTTCACATAATTAACCAGACCATCAGCAGTAGAAAGTAAAAGACACTTGATGCCCAGTTGCCCACCCACCGCATGCCTCAAAGTGTAATGATGAACATGATGCCAAAATGGCTCTCCGGTGTAATACTTTTGATTCTGATCTCGGTGTAACGGCAGAATTTGAAGCTGGGCTTCACATCAATACATTTCGAACTAAATCTCTCGCTACACTCAGTAGTACAATTATTTTGCCTGAAAGCAGCGCAAGTGTAAACCTCCAGGAAACGTTTGGCATGGTCAGTCAAACAAGCAAATAGCCCTAAAACAGCCTGGCAGCCTTTGATGCTGAGCCTGTTTTTAACAGTTGCTGAATCTGGAAGCAGCGACTGTAGTGATGATGCATACTCAATGCATAATGATTTTCTGACAGCTCTCTCAAAGCTTGGTGGTACGAATTACAGGGGCATTTTTAGAATGAATGAATTAGATATAACTTTAAAGTTTGTTGAACTCTTGCCTTCAACATCAACGCTAGAACTTCCCCAAGTAAACAAGTTCATCATTAAACAAGTGATGGGGAAATCCTCTGTGGTGCTGAATGAATCAGACACTCAGTTGGCTGCACCGACAAACATTGTTGGCAACCATTTGTAGGACTCCCAAAGAAACCTTCATTTGGCCAACATAGCAGAAAAGCACAAGTAGAACTGGAGGTCCCCAGAAATACTGCTGTTCCCCCCAGGGGGTAAACAAAACACTATATAGTATATTACTATATATTGTTTGAGAAAACGGCCTATATGCATGAATTGACATAATGATAACGCCTGATACTTGGATGAAAATGTATTTTTTGTTTAATCGTTTATTTTTTTGCTCAGGCTATAGGTCTCTACATGAGTTCTATCATTGGGTATTGGGTAAAGATGATCAGCATTAGTTTGTGACCATATGTTCAGAAATGCTTTTTAGCAAGGACACCAATCGCTCAGCACTGCTACAGAGATTAATCACTATTACACCTATTTGTAGTTTGAGATACCAGTTTTGATCTTTTTGACAAAAGCGAAGACTGAACAGATAGTGAAAACAGGGCAATGTCGATGTCCCCAATGTTAAAGCAGAGTTCCACAACAGCTGCTTTACTTTTTTTACTTAAAACTTAAAAAAGGAAAGAGGAAAGTCTTAGCACTTTTCCTTTAGTTTTATATTATTTTAGCATCATCAACGTGAGAGAGAAATAAGAAATTGATCTCGACTCACACAACGTAGCGGCAAATGGCCCCTCCTCATTAGGCGTTGATGGACATAAGCCCCTGCCGCCCATCTCTGCCATTGGCTAGTTTTGCGTTTTTGTGAAAACACAAGCATTGAAGACAAAGGTGAGATGGCAAATTGCGATTGCAGGGATTAAAGTAAAAAAAAAATCTTGAGACTGAAAATGATCTTTTGCAAATAAGCACTGAGCTAATTAAATGACCCCTGTGAAATCCTCAGGACTGAAATCAGTACCCAGTACTGAGAACTTTAATCCCTGCGATTGGCCTGGAAGGAGATAAAGAGAGCCCCTCTCTTCGCACAGGTGTGTTTTTTGTTATTTGAAAGTATAGTTAGGAAAACAATTCAATTGTTAACAGAACTTTCAGTCCAGGAGAAATAGATGGTGTCAGTATCCTTCATTATCCCAGGTCACCTCATAGTCTGGATAGCGGGCCTTCAGTTTCTCTGTTGACACTTGATGATTCGCTCTCCCAAATCCCTGGAAGGGAAATCATGGTGACTGTAAGCTTAAATGATTCAGAATACAAAAGTTAACCCTAACATTCCCAATAGGCAAATGTTCATCGAAAACAACTACCGGTAGTCGCAAACAGCTGCGCTTGTAGCTTGTAGATAAGCTATTTTCAGCAAAAGGATTTGGTGTAGATGTTCACACTTAAACCTTCCGTCTATCAATCTAGTTTTTATTGTGAACGCAGTGAGCACTTACTACAAGTAAGATGCTGTGTATACGTATCACTTAGGTGTGGGAAGGTGTTTGCTTCCCTTATGGAGCTCTCCATATTAGGGTAAGGTGAGCCCAAGTCTGCTTGGCTTACATACAGTAGTAATCTTACGTGTTCGCAAATGAAAGCCAGGCATAACATGTCTGTCCGTCACACACTACATATTTGGGTATGCCTTACAAAGAACTCCATATACTGTATGGGCATAAAAGGCACAGGCATAATTGGGCCAGTGCCCAGCAGGCACCGCTCTAGTTTGAACGTTCATTTGCGAGCTGCATTCACTCCCATGTTTGCATGTTTTACTTGGTCTGTAATAATTACTACATCTCTTTGGCAATGCTTAGTTGTGGTGGGTTCACATTGAGCTTGTAGATCTGCCATTTCTGTTTAACCAAGAATGTGGTTTTCATGTGGTCAGGCGTACCATGGAGTAGCCGTAGACATGGATCTTCTTTGCCTGCGGGTCGTGTCGGATCCTGCCTCCACCCACACACTCGCAGTCCAGCAGTCCTCCTTTCTCCAGCTCCTCGGACACCTTCTCATAGATGTCCGCTAGAATTTAAGCAAAGATAGTACACAGTGATTTACTACAGTCGCATGATCCTCTGTGTCGATCTAATCCATTAAAAGAGAGGGAAATCTTTAATAAGACAAATAATAATGTTTATACAAAATCTCTCTGGGGGTCTCTCCCTCTTTTCCTTCCCCCCCTAAATCATTCCCATGGTTTTGTAAAACTTTCCCCCCACCCAGTGTCATTTACCACAGGGGTACTACACACCAGAGGGGTACTACACACCCTCCACCAACCTGGGGAGGCAGCGGATTGACCTCATGCTTCCTTCAATGCATGAGGAGTCCAATCTGCTTTCTATACAGGGGGAGCCTCTCTGGTTGGACGTAGCACGTGGAAGGAACAAGTTATTCCAATCAGTTCCTGTCCTCATCAGGTAGGCAGCCTAGATACCATGATTACAGTACATTTTTGTGAGGGTACCTAGTACCCAAGGGGACACAGGGAAAACACACAAACTCCACACAGAAAGGCTCTCTCTCTCTTACTCTCTCTTCCGCTCTCTCTCCAGATGGATTGTCCATGGCCAAACCCACATAACATGTGGGGGTCCTTAGGACACGAAAAACTTATTTAGAAAGGCATTCGTTTTAAAACCTGTAATTAATGACTTATTTCAGTGTAATTGGCTTATAGACAGTCTAGAGTTTGTTGAATGAGAGCTTCATTTTGACCAGGACTTCTCTACTGTTTGATTATGGGGATAAAAAGTGAAGTGCCTTCAGTGACACAACAAATAAACTATGGGCTATGGATGTGACTTACCACTAACAAACTGATACACCACGCCTAAAGTCTCTGCTGTTTGCATCTAGCAAAGCAATACATCTAATAATGCATCCATGTGCTTACCGTGGTATTCTGCCCAGGCATATCCTCGTACAATCGCTACCTCCGAGTCGTCTCCATCTTCTTTACTGTGAACATTTATGAGAACATACTTAAAAACACCCGTGGGGTCGATCTCTGCTTGCGGGATGTTGGCCATCAACGCCGCAGCCTTCGTTTGGGTGCACATTTGGAGCTCCGCGTAGTTTGAACAGTTATGAATGATGAATAATAATAATACTACAGAAAGAGTCCGGGTCGCTGATTTAATCATCCGATTCTTCCCCGTCACGTGAAATGGTTTGACAGCAATACCAGTTGTTGCTGGTGATGATGATGGTGGTGATAGCAAAGATAGTCTTGGCTAATTTGGAGGTTTGGGAAACTGCACCAAATATGCACACTTGCTTCACGCCGACTGTGTCACACATGGTGTCACATGACACACTTCCGTGTCACAAAAGAGCTTCTTCTTTTTGCTTTACGACACTTGCCATACAGTTTATGGTGCATTACCGCCCTCTATTGATCCGATTCTTGCATCACTTGCAAAGTTGCACAAGTCCTTCCCATCTAGGGTCGATTCCCTCTACTACATACACACACATTCTCTCTGTCACTGTGAGAGAGGGAATGTGTTTTTGCCAATATATTAGTTAACAATTATTACCTCAATTTTAAAGTAATATATTCATACTGCATATTACTGTCTGAGCAAGTGAAATATGTTAATATTACTATTACATATTACTTTAAAAATGCTTACTATTAAAAAAGAGAGAGAATCTACATCCCCAGTCAACCCCCCACTCAGTCACCTCATTTATTGGTGCCTGCACTTTCCTGTTACAGTATATGCTTCAAATTCCTGCCTCTTTTCCACAATGCTCCATCATCTGCAAACAGCGACCTGCCTACCTACCTAGCTGAAACCTTCGAAAAGTCAAATCAATAATGTCTAATCTAAGATTAAACCTGTGAAAAAACCTCCACTCCACCCACTTTTGTGCTCTCTAAACAGCAATCCTAACAATTTAGACATACCACCTTCCCCCAAATGCTTTGGTTTGACTCTATAATTGCTCTAGCTGAGTCTGGCCTCTATCTAGAACTGGCAGTTCTAGATAGAGGCCAGACTCAGAGCAGTTCTGAGCTGCCATGGTGAAAGTATCGTCCATTATTTTCCCTTCATCTTCTTCTCATAGTTATTTCTCTTTTCCTTTCCCCCGCTGACAAATTATCCACGCTGTGAGCTTTAGCCAAAGCTTTTGCCATTCATTTGGCCTTATCTTTATCACTTAGGCCTACAGCTGATCCTCTTGTATCATGTGGAGACTGGTACTCACACAATCTTGGAGACAGAACAATTTGCCTATGCCAGTGCGTTTAATCAGGTTATTCAGTTCACAAAGGAATAAGGATTATTCTCATAGATCTCAAAGTAACGGTGCATATAGTAACAAAAACAGTTCACTGGTTTGTCCACTAGGGAGGGGTGAAGGACCGTCACGGGCCTGAAAGCACAGGTAATGTGTTGAATGTCATATTGCAGTATGCATTGCATACCTTTTCAGGAGAGCAAGTCATAAAATTAAGGTTTTTACTTATTACTATTTTCAGTAATTTGTTGCAGACTATCTTGTTATGATTCAGCTTGTTCTTGTGTAGCAGTTAGCTAACTATGGTCTGACTGATATCTACCCTTATTATAATGGGGTTAGAAAAGGCATTTTAGAACCCAGGTTCTGAAATGTATACGTATGCCTTGTCTGAACTCACACACATGGAAAGAGGCACCTTTCATATAATCCTAGTATTTTTTTTTTGTAAAAACATATATAAAACATAATAACTACTGTAAGTTTGTAATTTATAATAATGATATACTGTATGATGTAGTTCAAACATATACAGTCGTATGGAAAAGTTTGGGCACCCCTAATTATTTTCAAGATTTTCTTTTATAAATCATTGGTTGATTGGATCAGCAATTTCAGTTAAATATATCATGTAGCAGACAAACAGTGATATTTGAGAAGTCAAATGAAGTTTATAGGATTTACAGAAAGTGCGCAATAATTACTTGAACAAAAGTAGGCAGGTGCATAAATTTGGGCACCCCAACAGAAAAATTACATCTATATTTAGTAGAACCTCCTTTTGCAAAAATAACAGCCTCTAAACGCTTCCTATAGTTTCCAATGGGGGTCTGGATTCTAGTTGGAGGTATTTTGACCATTCTTCTTTACAAAACATCTCCAGTTCAGTCAGGTTTGATGGTTTCCGAGCATGGACAGCTCGCTTTAAATCACACCACAGATTTTCAATAAGATTCAGGTCTGGGGACTGAGATGGCCATTCCAGAACTTAATTGTTCCTCTGCATGAATGCCTTAGTAGAATTAGAGCAGTGTTTAGGGTCGTTGTCTTGTTGAAGTATCCAGCCCCGGTGCAACTTCAACTTTGTCACTGATTCTTGAACATTGTTTGCAAGAATCTGCTGATACTGACTGGAATCCATGCGACCTTCAACTTTAACAAGTTTTCCAGTACCTGCACTGGCCATACAGCCCCACAGCATGATGGAACCACCACCAAATTTTACTGTGGGTAGCAAGTGTTTGTCTTGGAATGCTGTGTTCTTCTTCCGCCATGCATACCGCCCCTTGTTATGTCCAAATAACTTAATTTTAGTTTCATCAATCCACAGCACCTTATTCCAAAATGAAGCTGGCTTGTCCAAATGTGCTTTAGCATATGTGCTTTAGCATACCTCAACCAACTCAGTTTGTGGCATGTGCGCAGAAAAGGCTTCTGCCGCATTACTCTCCCATACAGCATCTCCTTATGCAAAGTGCGCTGAATAGTTGAACGATGCACAGTGACACCATCTGCACAAGATCATGTTGTAGGTCTTTGGAGCTGGTCTGTGGGTTGAGTTTGACTGTTCTCACCATCCTTCGCCTCTGCTTATCTGAGAGTTTTCTTGGTCTACCACTCCGGGCCTTAACTAGAACTGTGCCTGTGGTCTTCCATTTCCTCACTATGTTTCTCACAGTGGAAACTGACAGCTGAAATCTTTGAGCTAGCTTTTTGTATCCTTCCCCTAAACCATGATGTGGAACAATCTTTGTTTTCAGGTCATTTGACAGTTGTTTTGAGGCTCCCATGTTGCAACTCTTCAGAGAAGATGCAAAGAGTAGAGCAACTTGCAACTGGCGCCACCTTAAATACCCTTTCTCATGATTGGCTTCACCTGTATATGTAGGTCAAGGGTCAATGAGCTTACCAAACAAATTCTGTGTTCCAATAATTAGTGCTAAAATTATTCAAATCAATAAAGCAACAATGGTGCCCAAATTTATGCACCTGCCTGCTTTTGTTCAAGTAATTATTGCACACTTTCTATAAATCCTATAAACTTAATTTCACTTCTCAAACATCACTGTGTTTGTCTGCTATATGATATATTTAACTGAAATTGCTGATCCAAACAACCAATGATTTATAAAAGAAAATCTTGAAAATAATCAGGGGTGCCCAAACTTTTTCATACGACTGTATCTGACATTTATTTAAAATTTTCCATTTGAGCAGTGCATGCTTCGAATTCGCAAATATTATGTAAGACACACAAGTGCTATGACTGAAATTTCCAGATCAATTTGAACAGAAATATCTATAATATTAGCGCTTAAACCACGTAAACTGAATTTGCCCCAGGACACACACGCACACGCACACACGCCACACACACACACACACACACACACACACACACACACACACACACACACACACACACACACACACACACACACACACACACACACACACACACACACACACACACACATCCTCAGCAGGGGTGCCCACCCTTTTTGACCTGAGAACTGAATATATTAAGGATGGATGGAGTCACTAATAGATGGACACTAACCGAATCTATGGAAAAAACAATTCATTTGTCCATACAATTCTAACAACCAAGGGTATCTGGACCCAAAATCCAGATACCCTAGTGGTCATCTTATATTTGGGGACAATATTATCATTTTCGCATATGAAGTGTCCTAAAACACAAATTTACACTATGAAACTGGACTGGAGCAACCGAAGAAAGGTGAAGCGGGTGAAAGGTACACACAGAAAGGTCTCAGTTGGACAACACTGTGGGTTCAAACCCAGACACATAGATTTAGTGTTTCTTTTCTAACGTACACTTTGTATATACTGTAATTTGTTTTGTTCCACAGAAACTTAACCACTTAAACTATATCCATAGGATGCTGTTGCATCCTATGGATGCATTATTGCTGCATGATTGCAGCAATAACTTTATAACCATTGCTTAGAAAATTATTTTAAGCAATGGTTTTCAATAGGTGGTTAATCGCAGCTATTGCATGTGGTCCTTGCCCATGCGTTTATAGGTTTACCGGTAGCTGAGTATTTTCTTTCCACCAGTTGAGAAACAGTGCATGAACTGGATGACCTGGTGATGACCTATGATTACTGTCCATGTGGTCATTTAATGACAAGTTTGATTCCAAGAAAAATGGAGCTACCATCCCAAGAGCAACAAATTGTCTGCTTGAGTCATTATTACTAGGAAATTGTACAATCAATTGTTACAAAAACTCTAATTTTAGCCCATATGCTCACCCATTATTACCAGGAAATTGTACAATCAATTGTTACAAAAACTCTAATTTTAGCCCATATCCTCCCAACACAACAGGGTGGTGGTCCCTTGTTCATAATCGGTTAAAACACTGTTCTAAATTACTGTACACATTTTTTTCAATATTGAAAAACACGTTGTGAAAAACTACACAACATGTCACTTTTACAACGCATACTTCCCCAGAATAGGGACATTACGGTTAGTGGTGTAAATCAGGTTATAGGCTAGTGTCACATGTCACTTATACACCACATGCTTTCCCAGAATAGGGAATTAGGGTTCGTGGTGTGAATCAGGTTATAGTGTCTTGCCAATGAGCAATTTGATCAATTCCACGACAGTGTGAAATGGAGGGTATGAAATTAGCATGGTTTTGGAAATCTATTGGAAACATAGATTGTGCAACACAGACATTCACCCATTCGAACACAAATGCATACACTGATTGTGGCGGAAACCATGCAAGTCACAGCCAGCGCATCAGGAGCAATTTGACACTAGCTGGGGGAGCCCGGGTTTGAACTGGCAACCTTGCAGTTACCATCTGGTAGCTCTACACTTGAGCCACTATGCTTACTATATGACCTCAGATGATCACTGTCATTGACATACATACTGTAATATATATAGGCCAATGCTATTATTTTTGGCATGCCACTTGTCCCAGTATAACCTACTGTATGCGGTATGTGCCCACAAAGATATAGTCCCCAAATATCTTGGGGTCCCCAAGATATTTGGTGACACCACACCACCAGTATCTCTTCTAAAGCTCTTTCGTGATCTGATCCATGGAGTGTCGCTACTGTTTATAGTATGCTACTCTCACACCCAACAGGAAGCTTGTGTTACTGTATACATTGCTGACATTCACCCCGTAAAGATATCCAATCTGACTTGGTATGAATCCCAGAGTATTTTATTTTGCTGTCAAGAGGGCAAAAGAGGAAGCTTGTATCAGCCACTTGAATGAGATTCACATAAATACACTCGCTGGTTTGTCACTACCTAACATCCTGGTTTCACCTACAGGTTGCGAGTACAATGTTTTCAACTCAGCCGTGTCTACCATCTACCAGTATAGTTCTCAGCAAACTTTACTGGAAAGCTGGCCCTCGCTGAAAATGCAAGCTGATCAGAGATTCCCATTTCCACCCAGGGTGCCTCCACACTGGTTTTTGCACAGTCCGTGTTTCGGCCTGGGTGTGACGTCACGTCCTCCTTTTTTGGATGGGTTTCAATGGGCACTTCCGGCTAGTTCCTGTCTGCATTTTGGACAGTGGACAGGCAGCAGGAAAGACCCGCCCGCGGCCGAAATTCAGACCCGAACAAGCCGGAAGTCTCATTGACACCCATTCAAAAATGCAGGACGTGACGTCACAGCTTGGCCGAAATTGGTCTGTGCACTTTGCAGTCTGTAGGCCCTGCCACTACCAGTGGATGGAAATAGGAAGTGACATCACAGTTGAGCCCAAAAACACAAGTGGATACGAGCTAAAGTGTGGACAGAGTTAGTGGCTGGTGAGTCGGTAGATATTACAGCAGTGCCAACACAGAAATGTGTAGGAAGGAACCCAAAACACCCAAAACAAAGGTTCAAGGTAAACTTTATTGTCCCCAGGGGAAATTTGTCTTGGGCTTTCACCCCCGCAACAGCCATACATGGAACAAAAAGACAACAAAATACAGAACAGGGAGACAACATTACACAAGTGCACACCGTGTAAAAATCTGGCCTCTTACATTCACTGATGTTCCAAAGCTTTGTTTAAACCTGATGTACTTCCACTTAGGTTCCTTGTACCTTCTCCCTGCATACCCACTATTTCCTCCAGCCAGACGCTCTCACCAAGGCTTTCCCCTGCTCCATGCATACCCACTTCTCCCTCCAGCCAGTCTATTGAACCGGAGCTGAGCTTCACTGTGTCTCCCTGCGTGGTTGTGCCACCGACACAAACAGAGGCAACAGATGAAAATTCTTTATGTCGTCATATGTTTAATGACTGCATCATAAAACAAGGGTTACACACAAGTGTACAAGTTAAAATATAATTGTAAACTAAATAGAAATGGCAGTGCGACATAAAATAAGAAAAAAAGTTGTACGAAACATAATTCGAAATAGCACAATTCATGGCCAGTGAGCAATCACAGGACAGAACTGGACTGAATACCCTGATCTAAAACCATAAAACACATTTATTATGTAGCAGAAACAATACATAAAAAATGACTGCTGCAGGCCCCCTATAAAGTCTTGTAACAAACATGGTATAGAAAGAAAACAGCAGCAGAAGAAATGTATATAAAAAATACAACTAACAAAAATAGTGTGCATGGCCCACTAATAATCATTAGAAAGAACAGTGAACAGTTTGCATTAAATCAAACAATTGTATGGCAGTTCCTGTCTGAGCCAAAAACAGAGTGTGTGTGTGTGTGTGTGTGTGTGTGTGTGTGTGTGTGTGTGTGTGTGTGTGTGTGTGTGTGTGTGTGTGTGTGTGTGTGTGTGTGTGTGTGTGTGAGAGAGAGACTGCTATGGACAAGGCATTTTGGTAAAAAAAGAAAGAAAAAAGTGTCTGTAGACCCAAAAGCAGGAGCAGACCAAAAAAAAAACAAACAATAAAAGAATTAAAATATGACCGTCATGCCGCTAACAGTGGTACCACATGCCGTGTGCAATGACAAGTCCTCTGACTTCTCATGTAAAGACAACACATCCTGGATCAATCCAGACACACCAGGCCTTAATTCAGCTCAATTCAATTCCAACCATTGGGCACCCACGGTTGGTCATCCTCGACGCAAACGCGCCACACCATAATGCAGTTGTAGTTCAGCAGAAAAAGCAGCGTCATTAAAGCCAGGCCTATCCCGGCGAATGCCACCACAAAGAGGCACTTGCGAGAGCGGCAGAAGAGCCCGGTCTGCCAATGAGCTGATGGATCCTCCACCCTGCCCTCCTCCTCCAGGAGTCTGGGGTCGGAGTACGGTTTTAGACAGCTTTTAATCCAGGAGACAGGGGAGCGGAGTGAAACGGTGCTCTGGGGAGTTTCAGATCCAAGGCATGGTCTCGTGACCTCCATCTTGGCCGGCGGCGATTATTCCTCTCTTGACAGGTCCAAGAGATCTACGAGGAAAAGAAATCCGGATTGTAAATTGAAAATCTGATCTGAGCATTTGATCATTCTTTGTGCTAGTTAATGGTTCCTATGCTTTAATTAAATCTGTAAATGCCAGACAGAGCTCCGAGGTCTGCTGACATTGCCATTTGTTGCCGGTTGTTCCCAAAAGCAGACAAAAATGCTGGTGTGAACGCAGTTCTGCTGCCCCCCAGGCTCTGGAATAGATGGCCCTTCCTAGCAGATAAACACAGTCCATTGTAGCTTTTAGAAAATCCCCACTGATGACCCACTTTGTTTCCCCTTGATTTAAATCACATGCAAGAGTACTTATCGACTTAAGAAAAAAGAATCCTATTCACAAATCACAGCAAAAATCTTTCAACCAAATTTCACCCTTTGGAAACAGGACCCCAATTTCTTTAAAATAAAGAACATGCTTTGGCTTGCTGTCAACGTGATCAGGAAATATACGATATGGTGCTGATCAGTTCAGTGATTGGACAAACTAAACATGTCAGACAGACAGACCCTACAGACATTTACATCGATACAGCCAGACTCTTTGCTGTCTAGCTGTCAACCATGTGACCACCATTGGAAATTAATTGAGAGGGTGGGGCAGTGTTAACTTTGGCTGTATGAGGCCACAGAGGTTATCATCACAACAACAGAAAACTACTGCAACAATGTCACTACTGTATAGTGTCTGTGCAAAAAGCAGTACAGGAAAAAATAATTATGTAGTGTTCCTGCATAACTTCCAGCTATGATGATGATTGTCATGTGCATACTGTACCCTCTGTATACCATAGTCATAATGCAGAACGGTGGCTACAGGCATAGTAATGTGGATAGAGTGGTACAACTGGTTATTGTATAAGCCTAAATGAAAATAGTCCTTTGACTTCATGAGAAACACACCAGGTTATCGTTTACTCATTCCACTGAATGACAAGATCCCAGAGGACATTCTTGTCATACATTTGAAAAGGCAAGTGGTCAGAATGGATGCCTCTATAGACTAAAAACTTAAAGCCTTGCTTCCCTAGTTACTTACTCAACACAAGGGAATAAACACCTTAATGTGACAAGCTAAGAGAAATGGCCCCTGTGGAATTTTTATTAAGAAAGATCACAGGATGACACCATGTGCTTTGCAATAAGTTATCTGAATCAATATTCAAAACTGTCAATGTTTCACCTATTTTTACATGCCACACAAAAGACATATCTACTATTGGCGATTCACTTAATTTGTAACAGACCCGAAGCACAATGGAAGAAAAGGCTTTTACTTTGAAAGGCTGCACAGGAAGTGGAGGAAGTCCAATGAACTCACAATGGATACACACAAATACAGCCCAGTTTGCAGTCAGCTGAAATGTTTGCTCCTCAGCATGCAGTCAAGGATTAATGGAAGCTCATGAACTACAAAAACGGATCAGGATGATAACCAAGCAAACAAAGTGAGTGTATATTATGGACAAATGAAATAGGAATTTAAATGGAACTTTTAGATTTTAATTATTGATTTATTTTAACAGAGACTTCCTTGGACATCACATAATATGGCCAGTGATGAAGTGCCATTGAGAAACCTGGTTTAGCACCTAGCTGGAGAGGGAACAAGGTGAATGTTTATTGTTCTTGTTATTGGTTTGGTATATTTTGGTTGGCTTTTACTGTTTTATGTTTTGCTGGTGTATTTGAATGTTTAGCCTACTTGTTTTGGAAATGTATTTGTTTATGCTTATATTGATTAGTTGTTTTGTGCCTTGTTTTCAGTTTTACGTTGATTAATAAAGGAACCATAAAAATCATCAGTCGGCTTCAACCTCTTTCATCCAGCTGGGTCAGCTACAGTGGAACTTGCCCTACTTGGCCCCCATCTCCCCTTCAAGACCTCCATATCACTGCACGCCAGAACCCGGCCTGCTTTGCCCTGTCAGCCTGCATCACAGTGGTCAGTGGTCTGATGGAAATGGTGATCTCCTCCTCGGTACACACACTACACAACAAACACACAATTGAACATTGCACACACTATCAGAAATAAATGATGGTTCATACGGAGGAAACTGAACTGGACATTTCATACTCTTTTGGAAAATGGGTTAAAGTTTTCAAGCATTTGAAATCCATGCTTATGAATTAAGGTTTATGAAAGGTTGTGGATTTTTATGAGGGTTTCATATAGTTTTAAACACTGTGGGGTTTGAAGTTTATACAAATGGCAATGTCTTTCATGAAAGGTGCCTTCAGCGTTTGATACGGTATAAAGGTTTTCTTTGGTTCGCCTTTATTCATGGTTATCTCTGGTCCTTTTTCTGTGTGTCACACTTTCAAACGTTAAAATGCCGGAAATAAGTGTTTTTGTACAAGGGTCCGATCTAGATCAGGAACTGGACAAAGATATGGAAAATGCAAAAAGGGAAATTCAGGTCTTAAAGGATGCCCTCCAAAGGGAAAAGAGACCTGCAGAAAGGCAGAAATTAAAGGAAGCAATTGTTAATAAAGAACAAACATTGACGGATCTCAAAGAACGATGGATGGGATCTCCAGGACAAAATCCAGGAAGAAAACACAAGCCCTCAACGCAGAAACCGCAAACAAGCCCCAACCGGAAAAATGAATGCATTTCAAAAGGAAACTACGGACAAAAAGGTCAAAACACTGCTCACAATGTATGAAAAATGGAAGGAAATAGTGCGCAAAGCAAGGAGCAGCTTAAAGTCCAATATCCCAGAAAATGAGATCGAACTCTTGATTGATCAGGTGGTTAAAAGCAAGGAAAATATACTAAAGGTCTATCTTGAAATGAGGGAGCATACTACACCAGATGCGGATGTAAGGCGCAGGGTGGACGCTTGTGAGTCAATTTCAAAGGAACTTCTGCAAATCGCATACGATACAATGCTGAATGAAGAATTTGATGAAGAACAACAACATAGTCGCCTAAATGAACTGCGTGGCCGTGATGTTTCTCAGTCCATCTTTGGTGCACCATCACAGGCCGGATCCCAGTGTACTAGCTGTCACTCTGGGGCAGTGGCAGCTAAAAGGCTTGAGGCAGCAGCAGACCTGGCTGCTAAAGAAGCAGAATATCAGATTCATATGGAAGAACAGAAACTGAAGGAAGGTATTCAGAGACTCGAAGAGCAGCAAAGGAAAGCTCTAGAGGAGCAGAAGAAGGAATTAGCACAGCTACAAGTAGAGAGAGAAGTTAGAATCGCCCAAGCTAGACTTAAAGTATACGATCATGCGGTTCAACAAGAATCTATTATCCAAGATGACCACAATACTGTTAGAACAAAAGAAAATGAAGCGACCCCTCTAAAAGTGAACGATTCAAATTTGCAGCCTAAGGTTACCTTAAACTCATACCCAGATCTCACCTCCCTTACTCAAGCCCTTCAATGCAATATGGCGCTAAATAGACTTCCTATCCCTGAACCATTTGTATTCACTGGAGATCCCATAAGTTTTATTGAATGGAAGACTTCATTTTGTTCATTGGTTGACCAAAAACCCATTTCGTCTGCAGAAAAATTGTACTATTTAAAGAGATATGTCAGTGGAGCAGCACGGAAGGTTCTTGAAGGCACTTTCTATAGGAGTGATAGTGAGGCCTATCGTGAAGCTTGGGACAGATTACAGCAGCGCTATGGTCAACCATTCACCATTCAAAGAGCCTTTCGAGAAAAACTTAAAAAATGGCCTAAGATTCAGACCAGAGATGCCATAGGGCTGAGGGAATTTGCAGACTTTTTAAAAAATTGTCAAGATGCCATGCCCCATGTGAAAGGCTTAGAAATTCTAAATGACTGTGAGGAAAACCAAAGACTCATTCAAAAACTACCTGATTGGACCGCTTCCATGTGGAATCGCCAGGTAACTCAGTGCCTACATGATGATAAAGATTTCCCCAGCTTCAAGGACTTTTCAGATTTTGTTGCCATGGAAGCAGAGATCGCATGCAATCCCATAACCTCTTTTTATGCTAACAGATCCTACGATTCCAACATGAAGACAAAACCACACCATGAAACGGAAGGAAACACCATTGTGTATCACACCCAAGCAGTTTTGGATGGTGACCATAAATCATGTGTGCTTTGCAAGGACAGGCATCAGCTTCAGGAATGTCCAAGGTTTACAGTATTGTCTTTAGGAGCTCGACGAAACTGTATCAGAGAGAAAGGGCTTTGCTATGGATGCCTGGAACCTGGTCATGCCGTTAAGCACTGTGACCACCGGCATTTTTGTGATGTGTGCAGGAAGAGACACCCTACATGTCTTCACAATTTCAATTACGGAACGTAAACTCCAAGACCCTTTGCATTTTCAGATCGAACAATATGATATAGTAAGACTTCATGGTGTATTGGTGGGAGGAAGTCGCAAGGTGGGAGACATGAACTATGTTATTCCAATGTCCTGAAAATCATTGGTGCCTCATACACCCTTGATTTTGGTGGGAGTGTAACAGACCCGAAACACAATGGAAGAAAAGGCTTTTACTTTGAAAGGCTGCACAGGAAGTGGAGGAAGTCCAATGAACTCACAATGGATACACACAAATACAGCCCAGTTTGCAGTCAGCTGAAATGTTTGCTCCTCAGCATGCAGTCAAGGATTAATGGAAGCTCATGAACTACAAAAACGGATCAGGATGATAACCAAGCAAACAAAGTGAGTGTATATTATGGACAAATGAAATAGGAATTTAAATGGAACTTTTAGATTTTAATTATTGATTTATTTTAACAGAGACTTCCTTGGACATCACATAATATGGCCAGTGATGAAGTGCCATTGAGAAACCTGGTTTAGCACCTAGCTGGAGAGGGAACAAGGTGAATGTTTATTGTTCTTGTTATTGGTTTGGTATATTTTGGTTGGCTTTTACTGTTTTATGTTTTGCTGGTGTATTTGAATGTTTAGCCTACTTGTTTTGGAAATGTATTTGTTTATGCTTATATTGATTAGTTGTTTTGTGCCTTGTTTTCAGTTCCACGTTGATTAATAAAGGAACCATAAAAATCATCAGTCGGCTTCAACCTCTTTCATCCAGCTGGGTCAGCTACACACTTTTAACACAATTAACATCCAGAATTATTCAATGAACCAATGTGAGCAAGATTACCTTGCTTATTGGTTCTAAAACGGTATGGTATGAAGTGGCTTGGTTTTTGTTCATCAACATTCTCGCAGAAATAACCATGATGAAATGAACCATGAAACCATGCAAACCAGCGACAACAGTATGTAAATTGAAGGTAAAGGTATATTTGTGACAGGGCTTGACACTAACACTTGCCCGCTTGCCCGGGGCAAGTAAAAAAATGGTCGGGCAAGTGAAGACTGCTACCTGGTTGCCCGGGCAAGTGTGCGACTTAGTTCACTATAACACAACAAGAGCTTTATTTGTCTTGAAGGTGGTCATTGCGCTATGCCTCTGCGTCTTTTCCTGCTTTTTAGCCATCTCTCTCCCAGGTCCATTTGGTTCCAAACTATCATTTTGCTGGAGTTTGCCTGAGTCCGTGACCACAATGGTAACCACTGATTTACAAGTTGAATATTTACTGTAGCTGATTGTGACTTAAACAAAACATAGTCCTCGACTGCGAAAGGAAATGTTTAAAGCACCAAGTAGAAAGTAAACTTAAAGTATATTAGTAATTTACGACCTTACCTGAGGGCAAGTAAAACCTGACTTGCACTTGCCCGTTGGGCAAGTGCCTCTGAGGCCTTAGTGTCAACCCCTGTGTGATAGGCTATAGCACACGGAGGTGGTTGAAGGTCTTGTGTGCATGGATCCACAACAATAGTATGCGCACACTGGACTGTATGTGTTAGGTGTATCAACATGTATATACACATTTATTCAAATGCAGTCTTCAAATGTTAATCCTGTCATGTGTGCCAGTGTGTAAATATCGAGTAAGGGGTGAGGGTGCTAGTACAGTTCAGCAATGTGTGCAATGTTTATGTTGCTGTACACATCACACATGTGTTCCGAGTTCTTTTTTGTAATTGTATAATGTGCAGACTATTACATTTTATTGAGGCATCTGTACATAGTTTTTGAATGGTATCTGTCCAAGTACGTTTTTGACTTAGTATGGAACTGTAGTGCAAGAATTGCACTCCAATTAGCACTGACAAGTAGTCTATGGTTGCATTCTCACCTAATACTTCGGTAGACTCAATGCCAAAGGGCAGAGAAGTTATGATTCTTGCATATTCAATCTGATGCGGTTAGCTTTCACAGTGACTGCATCCGCAGCAACTGGAAACACAGCAGGGGCCTTTATCAATGCATAATTCCACACAAACACAGTGAAATGTGAAAAGTGATCCACACTCTGCTGCGCTTTGAAGCGAAGACGCAACCACCGTTTTTGGGAGGAAGTAGAAGATTGATTCTTTGATGCGCAATGCTTTAGGATTTGAATGAGATTTCACACCTGCTAAATGAAGCGCACATAAAATAGCAGGATTCTTTTTAAATCGCAGTAAACATTTCTGGTGTGAATGTAACCCAAGTCACCGTTTTCCAAGCAGTCAGTGAAGACCCATTTGTGGGTTGCAGACACATTTTTGAAATATCCCTATATTTCTAAATACTGACCAGCAGTCAACCCAGCCCAGTGTCTCTGTTCATTCAGCACCACAAATGCATTGTTCATGCATTTGTGGTGCTGAAATGGTCAAATGTCCTCCCCCTCTCTCTCATGCCTCTTCTTTCTCTCTGATGTCTTTTCAGACACTGAAAAGATACTGAACGATTCGATTCACTGCTTTTTAAGAATTCAGGGCTACAGCCACCCAATCTCTATCCCATCCAGTAATCCGGCTCCTGATCACACACAACTCAAGATTTGCGCTCTGCTGGGAAGCCTTCTCCAGCACTGGGCAGGCATGCCAGGAAAAAAAAAAGAAAGAAAAACTAGTCCACTCTCTCTAGCGAAAACCACAAATGTTAAGTTCCCTCAACGGTTTATGTTTTAACCAATTTTTTGGGCAACACGACAGTTTGGTGAAAAGATCTACAAGCTCACAATGTAACAACAGAAATGGGCAACCATGTCAACATATAGGGTGAGATTTTCGTTACCGCTATACCCCTTATCCCTTAACTTCTTTGCCTTTTTAAACTATTAAAAAAAAAACATTTCTCAGTAGTTCAAATGGCCAGTCTACTAGCTCACAACGTGTTAATAGATTGACATGTTGAAATAGTCCAAAAAAGTTTTTCAAAATAGTGAAAATGAAATAAGGGATATGGCATATAAGGGGTTTAGCATGTAACGAAAATGGAGCCCATAGGGTTTAAAATGAGATCAAGCCACCTACAGTGTAAGCTGACTGACTGACTGACTACATGATACATGATACATGATAGTATAATGTTCCTAAAATAGTGGAAATTAAAGCAGCATGAATGAAGTTATGTTGATCTATAGATGAGTGATCTTACCCTACTTAAGGGTCTAGTTGCATAGCACACGTAACTAGCTGAAGACGAGGTCAGCTACGGTACATGTATTTATTATTTATCTGTAATATATGAGATAGATGGATAGACAGAGACAGAGACAGAGAGAGACAGAGAGAGAGAGAGACAGAGAGAGAGAGAGAGAGAGAGAGAGAGAGAGAGACAGAGAGAGAGAGAGAGAGAGAGAGAGAGAGAGAGACAGATACAGAGAAACAGAGAGACAGAGACAGAAAGAGAGATACTGCCGTTTGAGGCTCTCAAAGTCACTCCTTGTTGTCTTGTCAGTTGTCAGTCACCTAGAAGGAACCAGCTTTTTTATGTATGGCAGTTTGCACGTTAGAACTTGTTCTTACCTGTTTGCCTTAAAGCGCTTTCTCCCCTCCCCTCAAAGTGGTAAACAAACGCAAAGCATAGAGACCGAGGGGAGGTAAGTTACTTAGAGCCAAACTCTAGAGGGCTCATCATAAGCAGATTAAATTTAGTTCCCAAATGATAATAAATACCTGCAAACCACCCTCCTGTATTTTGCAGGAGCTGGCTCCTTTTATTTAACCATTTCTGTGCAACTCCTACCCCAGCATTTCTCCTCCTTTTCGGTGGATTTCACCCTTTTTGCGCAATCAACCGGGTCAGAGGTCAAAGGCCTTTTAGTTAGCGAAATCCACACACATATAACTCCCCAAATACAATGCAAATGACATCTACAAATCCCCTAGAAATTAGGGATGGATTTCTTTTTTTTTTAAAGCAAGCAAAGCTGTCTGATCGACAGGGACTACCTGTACAACAGGGGTTTTCAACCTTTTTCATCCCAGGGACCACCATTTATTTAGCATTTGAGCCACGGACCACCATTTGATGACATTTTCACCCCCACAAACTAAAGATTTCCTTTGCTTCTGTCCATGACCATTAATCTTCTAGTTGTGTAGATTAGCCCATTTAGGGTAATCTACACAACTAGGTTTCTGAAAATACTTCAAATACAGATATAGTAGCATCACAAACATTGAATTTGGCTGATTGGCTTCTACTCCCATTGCGTGCACTGGTATGATCAGTACACCTGAAATTCATCCAGTGAAAAAGGTTATGTGGTGTAAAATCTATGCACGATTGATCATGCATCAAACCAATCAATCAATCAATCAATCAATCAATCAATCAATCAATCAATCAGACCAGATACTGGATCTGCCTTTATGGTAGTTAGCCCATGTGAGACTGCTCAACAGTTTTAAATGCTTAAACAATTAAAATTTGTACATGTTTAAGAGGTGATGGTACTTCATTAGAACCCTCCACCCATCACCACCCACCAGGCAAAACAGGAATACTTAATGAGCTGGTGGGGGAGTCCACATAAAAACATCATTTTAACAAATGGTGTAGAAAATTCATCCTCTTCATACAACAATAATACCTGATGATCATGATTGGAAAAAATCATGGCACTACATCTTTAAGACTACAGTCTATAAGAGAACGTTATTGATGATGACCTCATTCTCATGCACTCACAAGTGCACTTTATTATGGCAGTTGTAACAGCACAGGTGGGCACACAAACCAGGTCGCCACAGCAGACAACTGGGAAGACAATACATCTGGGCATAGGACCAACTGGTCACACAATACATCAGGGCATACAGGGCAAATGTGCAGATGTCCTGCTGTTGGAGCTGCTGCATAATGAAGCAAGCCTACTCCCCATGCAGTGCCAGCTGACCTGTATTCCTTGAAATACACTGAACTGACTGCATCTCTGAGCTCTACAAAAGTCTTTTAATTTATCATTCTCCGAAGATTGTGATTGTCCTACAGTCATGCTATGTGTGGATACCTCATGGCATTCAACACCTTCATAAATAATATAACTGAATACAAACAAGCAGAATTATGGAAACAGGTCTATACATCATCAGCATTCAGACATAAGCATAACCGCGTGGTGCTGAGACCTACCTGGCTGCACGGTCGGTAATGCTTTAGAGTTGTTAACTTTTTCCTCAGCTTCAAACAGAGCCGCTCATCATCGGTTTGTTGTACTGGTAAATGAATGAATAGGCAGTTGGTCTATCTGGCAGAATCGCTAAAAACAGCAACAAAACACTGCAGGCACTCCTACTCCAGTACATTCATGGCAAACAGCTGAGACAACTGCTAAAACTCTCTCCTCCCTTTAATGACTTACCTGACCGAGACACGTTGCCATTGGTTGGACTCCGTCTCTTAACCAATCATAATTGCGTTCAGTTTGTTGACAAAAATATGTGTGAAGCCCATAGGTGTAGCCAGAGCTATGAGCCAGAGCCATCTAGTGTCAGAGTTGCGATTGAGGGGTCAGAAAATGGGCGCGCGAGCGCTTGTTCATGCAGCCTGAAAGAGGGACAAGCTGGAGTGGGGGAAACCAAATATTGTTTTCAACGACGGTGGCTCAAATAAAAGCCACTTTAGACATGTGTGCAACATCTATACTATTTAAGGTTTTGTACAATAACAATTCAAGTCTCTCGTCTCTGTATTCTTTATGTTGTAGCCTGCCTATCTAAAATAAAAGAATTTAAGATCACTTAATATTAGGCTGTCGCCTGTGTCCATAGATATAGCCCTATATCTATGCCTGAGTCCGTTGCATTTCTGCTCACATCCGATCCAGGAAAAGCGTGGTTGGACTGGCCGAATGGCACACCGACGCTCATCCTTTCACAGGGCTTCGTTAGGATCTTTGGGAATGTTTGGAGCACATACGCTCCAGAGGCAGAAAGGGTGTCTAAGTTTATGTCTATGACTGGGATACACCAGAGAGGTGGTTCCCATCAGGGGCGGATTGGCCATCTGGGGTACAGGGAGTTTTCCCGGTGGCCTGTGCCACCTAGTGGCCTGGGCAAGATCCAAAATGCACTAGTGGCACTTCCAAAATGCACTAGAATGTGCTAGATGCTCGCCTGGAACATACAGATCAAAATGACCGTTAGGCTAATCTTCTACATTCTGTAGTTGTGTCTAATTCACATGATGAATATTTTAACTCTTGAGGGTGTAAAAATGAAACCAAATGGACCCGCAAGGGTCTATTTGGTTTCATTTTTACGCTCTCAAAGAGTTACATCTGGTTAACCAGCAGTTGAGCAATTTTCTGACATAATGTCACTATACCATTAACAACCTATAGAAGGTAAAAAAAAAAAAAAAGAAAAAAAAAGGTCAAATTTCATTATGCTTTACGTAACATGTGATAGCCTATGTTTAACTGTTGGTGTGGGTCATGACACTGAATCCATTTAAACCATTCGTTTTGCAAAACAACACACTCCTTGGCTGAAAACGGTCATAGCACTTGCCCAAATGTGCTGACCAGGCAGTGCCTGGTCAGCATATCTGGAAATGGTTCTGGTGACTCGTATTGCCGTTTCTGGCTGTATTTTGAGCAAAACTAATTTGCTTGGAATGGATTCAGCATGATGAAAACAGCCTTCTACAGGTTGTTAATTGTCACATATATTATGCCAATTATGAAAATTGTTCAGCATATACAAGTTAGCATCTGGCTTCTACATGCTGGAGACACCTACTCAACATTTATAACATAAAACCTTGGTGTACTCAAGTCAACATGCCTGGGTTCACTTTATGCCAAATGGATTAATTGCCTTTTAATAAGAAAATGCAAAAACTCACATTTAAGTATTCTTTTCTGTGAAACTGTGAGGGCTAATGTTACAGCACTTGGTAATCTATATAATGTCCTATATACTGTAGGTCTAGGTTAAAATTATAAATGGTGCACTGTATTTAAATTCAAGGTATAGTCCTTACAATTTAATATATGTATGGTTTTGGTTGTGAGCTTGTAAAATGTAAATGTGCTATTTTCTAATGTTAAACTGTTCATTTTGTTGTATTTAAACTTGATTATTGTGCTGGAATAATGCATCTAAGCACACAAGCGGTTGGTATTGGCAATATGTAGGTATTTTATTTACAATCGTATCTAAACAACAACATAAGTGTAAACGGGTGGGACTTCAGCAGAGGAGGCAAAAAGATGGCGTATGTGTATGTGTGAGTTATGCAAGTCGGTTGGTGCAGAAATCATTTAAGCAGTTTAATAACTGCTTATTGGCAATAACCAATAATGTAGGTACCTTGGCAATTGCCCTACATGCGTGTGCGTGTGTGTGTGTGTGCGCGCGCGCACGCATGTGTGGCATTCATGACATTACAGTTTTGACCCCATTTGACATGCTGTTTTTAGCCAGTACGTCAAATGGGGTCAAAATTGATGTCCCCTTTTTATTGGTCTCAGGATAGGGTTATGGTAGGACATACTGTATTAAATAAAATAATGCTGTCCCCCCAAAGTTTCCAAAATATGTGCATGTGTTTGTGTGTGCAGTGCACTGATATTACTATACTTTTAAGGGACAGATGTATCCAGAGGTATAACATGGGAGATATAAGAAACAATTATCTTCACAGGATTTACAATTTACAATTAGGATTAGGCACCAGCAATAGGGTTAGGGTGGAGCCTGTATACCTGTATTTTTACTTATTAGTGGTGAAATAGCAGATCTACAACAGCACAGCGCATTGCACTGAAATGTGTTGTGAACTTGTACATCAGCTATTTTTGTCTTTTCGCTTAGGCTTCAAAGATAACTTTTTTGAAATCATCATCTACAAATATTGTTGTGTGTGTGTGTGTGTGTGTGTGTGTGTGTGTGTGTGTGTGTGTGTGTGTGTGTGTGTGTGTGTGAGACTCACTGGCATAAAACATTCTCTGCTGCAGTCATGAACAAGTGCAATACAATCCCCCCTGACCCCGTTCCATATGAAACCATATTCTATTTACATAGCATTCAACATAAGTGCTTCAGACAGCTGAGTTACAGTAGTTGTACGTAATATGCAATAATAAGCATCCATAACCAAACAAAAGTATTTGAAAATTACACATAAGCATGCATAGGCCAAAACAAGAACTGGATCAGAAGCAACCTTTCAACTACGACAATTCACATTCAGAAACAATAACTTTGTTTCCATGCTTGTGTGTTGCGTTTACTTATAACTTAATTTGGAGATACTGCATTTCAAATAATAAACACAACTCAAATCAAGACATTGACCAAAGGCCATGAGTTAGTCTCTTACACATTATGCTATCTGCCGTAATTAAAAAATTAAAAACATTTTGTTGCGGAGTAAGTAGACAAAGCAACTTATCAATAGTCTGTTATAATAGTGTTTGGGACTGAAAAAGAACTCACACTGGATCAAACTCCAAAGGTGTCATTCTGTTCCAGTTACCTCCTAGGACTAGGTGATGCTCCGAGCCTGGCATCTTTACCTAAGATACAGTTCATGGGAAAAATGCCAGCACTCACGTTCTTCCGATTAGGAATTTCATTTATTAAAATACTCCCCAGCAGGTCCACGGCTCGAAAACAAAAACTCCTTGCTGGGGAGTAGTTTAATAAATGAAATTCCTAAATGGAATAACATAAGTGCTGGGATTGTTCCCTTGAACTGTATCCTATTTGAACCATGCACCCGTTTATACATTTTTTGCCTGGGATACTCCATTGCTTACTTCCTTCTCCTATCTTTTCCTAAGACTCAGGAATATTAGGCAAAAACACACCTATAATTGCAATTGTCCAACACAAGGTGAAACCAACAACAAAAAGGTAGTGACAAACAGCACAGATAAGTCTCTTATCTGTGCGGTTTATCTGTGCAGGTACGTGCCGTACATGTACAGTAGGTGTGCCTTTGCCTGGCATTCCTAACTCTGAGGAAAAACTGGTAACTGATAAATAATGCCCTTGGAGCTTGGTAAGGTGTGAATTCTGTTCTTTTTCAGTATTTACAGTACGTCTGCCCAGCACTTGGCAGTTTACTTTGGATGTGCAGGCTTTATTCACTAATGTTTGGGAAACCCCTCGGCATAAAGTGCTGTGCAGTGCCATATACCGGAGAGGATATGATAGTCTTTCAATCAAGCAGAAGTTTCTCACCTCCAGGTTCTGGGAAACGGCCTGTTTTTGCACCTAACCAAGACTGTTCACACAAACCCACACCACCATGTGGCTGCGAGTTGTGCTTAAGTTATAAGCTCACTTGGATTCCCTTGTGCAAAAGATCCCAAATAGCACAGCAACATCACATCCGTGTTCTGCACAGTGAGGAGGTTTTGCACGAGGGATCAAGTGTTGGTTAGTTGGAAAAACCTGGCCCTTTGATGCACCCCGTTGAATCTGGACATGAGAAAGCCTGTGGAAGGAGAGAGGGAGAGGGAGGGGGTGTTCCCAAACATACTGTATGGCTTATGATAAATACAGAAGAAGATATACCTGTGGTTTTACATATAAAATACTGCCTTTAAATGGCTGCATACTACTGATGGAAGCCTCATATACAGACCTATTCTTATCTCACACAACGATTGATTTTTTTTTTTTTTGGCACATTCCTGTACAGACGATGTGTAAATGGGGAACATTGATTACGTTCAAGTTGACCTTTAAGCTTGATGGTAATCCTCACTGGACAGGAAGAACATGCGTCCGGCAGATATTAAATAAACAAAGTCTTAAAGGGATTCATTATACTGCGTGAAAGCACTAGTATTCAAAGTGACGATAATGAATTTCATGGAGCATTTGCAGTATCGCCATGTCAAAATAATGGATAAAACGCACACCTCCGTCTGTTGGTAGAACTGGTGCTCGCATTCCTTCAGTAAAACTACCGCTAGCAGTGCTTGCCTCAATGTTTAAATAAATTAAATAAAAACACAGGTGCTTCTTAAAAAACAAATAATACTTCTATATATACCTAAGCTTACAGTACATGTTGAATAACTGTATATGCTGTGGTTCAGAAATAACACGGAATACCATGGTATAGCATAATAGTGCCAAAAATGAAATGATATGTTGAAAACAGCACTACCTACACCAAAACCAACCAAACTAAACTGTTATGTATCTAAATTAATCTGTTCATGTAGGTGTAATTAAAGTCTACCAGTGTGAGTAAAGTTCACAATGCCATTTGCAAGTAAATAACACTAAGTTGTAAGCAAAATAACACTTAAAGAAGAGCTAAAATAATAATAATTATAATTTAAATAGATTGAATAAGGTTCCCCTAAGAATATACAAGAAAGAAACCATTCTTGTTGTGATTCTTCATGTTCTATGCATGCTCAGGACTATATAAACATCTAACTGTCAGATTAATTCTGACAAAGGTGCAAAGGTCAGTGTCTTTATCCACTTCCTACAGAAACGTCCTTGAAGCTCCGCCCCCGCGCGGCAGCCAAAGGCCTCGTGGTTGGCAAAGCTTCGGTATAACGATGAGCTCCATAACAGCACACAGTACATGACAGGGAGAAGGCTCTCTCTCCCTCTCCGTGCCTCGAACTTCATTGTCTCTCTGTCGACTTCTCTTCGCATTCCCCTCTCTCTGTCTCTCTCTCTCTCTCCTCTCTCTCCTCTGGGAGCAAATCTCCTCTTATCACTCCTCTCACACCACTGTGCTGACAGACGGGTCGGACAAGTTGAGTTGGCCCGTGATGTCAGTGGGTGGGTACTGCTGCAGAGAGAGAGAGAGAAAGAGAGATAGAGAGAGTGAGAGTAAGAGAGAGAGAGAGAGAGAGAGAGAGAGAGAGAGAGAGTGAGACAGAGAGAGGGGAGGAAGTGGGGGGGGGGGGAAACAAAATGCTGTGTCATTTTCCAACGAATAACGCCGCAAACGACATATGGTGACGTGTTTTCAAATGAGTTTATTTTATTTTATTTTCCTTTTTCAATTAGTTCAATTTTTTTTTATTCAAAAATAAAAAATAAAATAAAATGGCGGAACGGCCTGTGCTTCGTTTCTGTGGACGTCTTTGAAGCAGACAGGACCTTTAACCCTCCTCAGGCAGATTACAGGCCTACAACAACATAAATTGAATCTCAGTGAAAATATAAACGATTTTAGTGAAGCAATTCTGCCTGAGGTGGGTTATTAGCTTGTTTCTAGTGGAGTAGATGTAAGAGCCCGTGGGTCTGGAACAGTGGCATTTAGTCATCTTCTGTGGAAGTCGACTCCCACCCCATCTTCACCCTTCCCGGGGATCTCATTAATTAGCATACCTTCAACCAGAGGAGGCGGAACTAATTAGTGAAATCACCGGCTGTAGTGCTCGGTTGGGAGTGAAAAGCGACTTGGATGCAGACCCAGAACTTCCTTGGCACAAAACTGAATGCCACCGACTTCTAGATCGCAGCACATTTAATACCAGGCCACAGACTGCATTTAAAACCTCATAAATTGACGGGGCAGCCAACGTCCATCCGTGGCTAGTAGGCAGCTTAGCCTAACTGAACTCATGTGTGAGTTTCTGCAGAATTGTAGAGTGATGATTGATGACTGAGGTTTACACACACTGTGGACTGGTTTAATGTGCTGTACGTACAGTACGTGTGCTTGGACAGGGGCGTCATTTTGGGTCTCTCTTTTGCATTTAACTTAAATTCAGTAATTTTACGCATATCCTCTAGACCACTTATTGGTTTTGTTTCAGGTTAATCCAATTTTATCGATGAATCGATGAATACATTTGACCTAGAATCTGAAATGGTACTGAACGCAACTCATAACCATCTGGTGTCCTGTGAGACAAGTTATCTTGGGCATGTCTTGAACTTTTGACATGCCTTTTGTCATGAAAAGTTTTGCGAGCTTGCAGATCTGCTACAGGGCAAGAGGTCAATTTGTCTGCTAGAGCCGCGTGTATTTCTAAAATGACGCTTCTGTGCTTCGGACTCTTACACCCAGTCTCTATAAATCGCTATGCTTCTCTCCTTAAAGCAGAGCGCATGATATACACATCTACTGTGGTATAGTGCTGGAGTGAAGCCTGATGTGCACTTTGACGGCTATTTTTAGTGAGCGATACTGCCGCAGGACGAAGTGTACATCAGACTTAAGGGAGAAAGGAGCAGAAAAAAAAACAATCCCAGTTCCATGTTGTTGCTATGGCAACTGTGATTTTTGCTTCATAGTGTAAGCCAAACATCTTTTGACTATGTTAGTCTGCCTTGGGTGTGATAGCAGAAAGCAGCCATATTTTGTACAATGCCTGAGTCATTCACGCAAAGAATAACTCACTTCTTAACCATTGTAAATATGACTGTGTGAACGGATCTTGCAGTACATTTTGATGTGTTGACTATCTTCAGATTTTTCTTTTCTTTTATAACGTCTTCCAACATCATTCAACAGAACAGAGTTCTGTTGAATGATGTCAGGTAAAACATCGGAATAATTTCCAACATGTCAGTCGTAATCCGACTTACTCCACCTGAATTAGGACTTTCAGTAACATGCTGGAAAATGTAAGTCACACCGCAGAAAGGGATTTGTTATCATAATGTGTTCAAGGTGCCACAGTGAACGTGAGCGTTATAATTACTGCACAGTGTACTGTACGGAATGCGACTCAAGTGAGTCAAACTATTACTTCACTGATATCCCTTTAGTTTTCCCTCGATGTTTCAAATAAGCAAGATCTACAGCGGCAGAAAGACTTTTAAGTGTCTCTCATTCTAAGCTGATGCAGCCATTTTGCATTCAAGCATATGAGATTCATAAGCTGATGTGATGCAACTAACATGCTCACTGAATGTATTGTAATCGTAGTGCTTTTTAAAAATCATTTCTCCTATAATAAACAGAGCGGATGCTCCTTGTTCTCTGGACCCAGGAGTTGCATCATCGCGTGGCTTACAGTAGTAGAGCCCCCTATTCGAGTGGTCCTCATATGTTGTACCTTGAGGGCCTGCTGTGAGTGAGGGACCACTAACAGCGGAGCCCTACCGGGGGTCCGGTGGACCAGCGAAAGAGAGACACTTCTCTATCAACACCACAGTTAAAAGGTTACATCTTACTTAACCACTTAAACCCCTATGCGTCCCAGAGGCCCGCAGGGCTCTCTGTTGGGGTCTTTTCAGTTTTCTGTTATTGTGGGGAAAGCTTTGGCTGAGAATAGCCGATCGAAAAGGTCAGATCGAGCTCTTGTTTTTCCCCACAACACGAACGCAGGGGGGTTCAAGTGGTTTAATTGCTAATCAGTTTTCGGAAATGTGACACACAGTACAAAATCCAAAGAATGCTAGTTTAACTCTCGAGAGTGTAAAAATGCAACCGTTCGGTTAGATCTGTACACTCGTGGGTGTTACAACAAATGCATACACACACATACATGTAATTACTGCGTAATTACGGCGTAATTACTGCGTAGTTACATGGCATCTACAGTAGGGCCACAAGATACGGTACAAGGACTACCGTTTTCTAGTTGTACCACGACTAGGTCTAACGTACGGTATCTACGAACAGTTACAATAATTGACATGCTTTTAAGAGGGAGAGAGGAGCAGTGTGGGCATGTGGGTGAGGGACACTGACACTCCATTGATATCCATTAATATAAAAGAAGAACACTTATATAAAATCAAAAATAATGGTCAAAGACTGAGGATGGTAAATTGGTTCCATTAGAGCATCTTTTTCTTTTTTTGTTGCACTAAATCCTAAATTGCTGCTTGTTTGTTTTTGTGTATTCTATTTTAGCCATTTTGTTTTAACATATATGACTAAAACTTTCACAACACAATCCAGAACCTCGTACGGCCAAAGTAGGCTAATAAACGGCGATTCCAAATCTTCTTGGCTTCAACATCGACCCATTCTAGTGATTCTCCTCCAGGAGAAAGCAAAGATGGTGATTCAGTTCAATGTACAAAGATAAATAATAAAGAAATGAAATAACATCCATATAAATGACAAATTAACACAAGAGAAAGAAACAGAGAGGAAAAAAACAGATTAAAAGGAGAACATGTCCAAATATGTACCTAAAAAATAAAAACAATAAAGAACATATAACATTTATTAATGTCTATTCCAGCTCCAAAGATTGTACCATAGCTATTGGTGTGAATCTGACCGTGCTCAATATGACAGTGGTCAGACTTGGTCAGCAGCCAGCTCCGTCTGGCTGGGCAGCTGAGGCACAAACAATTGCGGGTCACTAGTTTGTCAAAATGCTCCATCCTTGTGTAAAACAACCGCCGGCAACGAGTGCTTTTTCTACTGGACTGTGAAAGAATGAGAACTCCTCACACTGTTACTGTGCTGTATAGCCTGTAGCAAAAAGATTTATGGAGTCACCTCTGGGGTCAAATGGATTCAAATTACACAGTAAAAAGAATCTTGGTTGCTTGTTTAAAAAGAACAGAGGTTTAACTGTGCCGACACAGTAAGAGTTTGAGGCTTCGGAAGTTGTTAAAAGACCAAAAAGAATAAAAAGAACTAACAAGACAAAGCACACACATATATTGTACACACAAACAAAACAAACAAATTCTAATGGTTAATCAAATTGTCTTCACAACCTTAGAACAGACCCTTAAAGATGCATGCAAAGTTGGACAAGAACAAAGACATTGGAAATAATAAATACATTTGTAGTAGACAAACAAAACATGGTGAAAGCAAAAGTAAACCTAGGCTACGGTAATCGAGATCCATGAGCACAATCCTGAAATAGACATGGTTGGTCAAACACAGTCGTATTAGTCTGTTATCGAAAAGGACGAGAGACTACCACGGGCAACACGTCTGGATGGTGACACAACAACAACAACACTGGCGCATGCTTTCCAATGAACCAAAAAGCGAACCAACAAGAGGAACCAATACCAAAAACAACACAAGAGGAAGTGCAATAAGAAAGGATGGACGAAGTAAAGTATCGAGCAATCAAAATGACGGGACGCAAACACACACAAACACACACAAACGCGCACACATTACACATGTGTGTGCGTGTGTAGAGACAGTCGGACACACACACACACACACGCGTGCGCACACACAGAGATATCACAACACCTAAGAGAGACACACAACCGCCAAGAACATCCACGTTCAGAAAACAGGCGCAGGGGGAAGATAACAGCAGCCCAACAATATAAGCACCACTGGCAGACTGCTGATACGGTGTGGGACCCAAATCCTCCTCCTTTGGCACCATGCATGCCCCCTTTAAAAGTTCACTCAGACTGGCCCTGCTCTGCCCACAGCCTGTCAATCAATGGCTCTTATGTAGAGGTCTAAAGAAGGGTGAATTTTAAAAAAAAAAAATCGGTCTGCACTCCTGCACTGAAGTCCCCTGGCCTGAAGAGGGCACTGGCCTACAGATGCTGACTGGGATGGGCTGAATCAGATGGGGTTGAACTGACAGACAAGTGGGGCCCAGGCTGCAGAGAGAGAGCCATGTGGAATGGTGGGTGGTGGTGGTGGTGGGTGGAGCGGTTGGATTGGAGTCATGGTTTGGAGTCTCTCTCTCGCAAAGTCGCAGATGGGGATGCGTATGTAGGCAAGAGAGGACAGAGGGTTTCGAAGAAAGGCAAGGATAGAGAGCAGAGAGGTGAACGAAGAGACAGAGAGGGAAGAAGTATAGAGAGGGGAGGGGGGAAAGAGTAAAGTAAGGGAAGATGTCACTCGTCCGTCTTCTTACCGTGTCTTTGGAGGACCTACGTCTCTTGATGCTGGAAGCCAGGTTGGTACTGATGGACCTAAAAGAGGCTTTCTTTTTGGGGTCGGGTTCTGCTCTACCACTTTTTCTATCCTAAAATGATGAATATATGTAGAAACATTATTCGTGGTCCCGGGGCCGGGGTGACAACGTCCATTCTCTCTCTCTCTCGCTCTCTCTTTCTCTTTCTCTCTTCCCTCCACTACGATAACCACCACCACCTCCACCACCTCCTGTACCACCTCCTGCCAACCCAATGACTTCAGGAAGGTTTCCATTAGAACGACTACATGTGTAAGGTTTTTGGACGTGTACGAAGTTCAAATGGGGGCAAAGCAACGGGGTAAAGGCTGCTAGTTGTGTAGTTTTGCCATGAAGGCTCCTTTTAGGCAGTTATCTTGCACTTTTGTGCAATAAATAATACATGTTTTATCATGCCAGGACAGTACAAGATGGAGCCCCCGCCCCCCTTCCCCGGTAATGCATTGGCACATCCAAACACCCCCCAGACCTGTATAGAAATGCATTGGAATGGTTGGAGTGATGACCAGTAAAGGATGTCAGTGGGTGATAACTGCGCTAACACTGATTTTAACCATCCACAATATCCTAACTTGACACACTCACTCACTCCCGCCTGCACACAATGCACACATACCACCGCATCCCCTTACGTATCCCAGCACACAACAGCTCTCACAGGAGGAAAAACAAAACAAAAAGCATCAACAGAAACAGTCAGTATGCCCAAAGAAACAAACAAAGACATTACGAAAGTAAAATGTGCTAGACTCTACTTCTGTGTTATACGGTTCCTCCAACCCTTGTCAAAAAGCTCTGAGAGGGGGGAAATATTGCATATTCCTGTCAGAAACATCATATTTTATCAATTAATCTGTATCTTCTTAAGACCAAAATAGGAATGAATGCCCTCCCACCCTCATTTACCATCAGAGTGCCCCACAGCTACTCTCAGTTCTCTATCTACCGCACAATAAACTGGGTGTTTGTGTGCAAAGAAAAAGCTCATATTAAGGTATTCTTACATCCTGAGTCTCTAGAGAGGAAGAGGGCTGCATAGAGGGGGAGAAAAGAAAAATAAAGAAATAAATATCCATCCACTTTGCTGTTAGATCGTTTATACTTTAACAAGATCTCTTAAGCGAATGCCAAGTAACTAAGAAAATGCGAATATATAAAACAACTTAGCAAAGCAAACACCACATCCAAAGCCAGGCAGCTATGAAAATAAAAGGTTGAAAAGCTTTCCAAAAGGCAAACCATGAAAAAGCAGATCATCAAGGTGGTAACATAAAAACAAGCCATTAATTAAAAGCCAGTGAAAATCATTATACCCAATATTACGGTATAATGGAAATTCACTCCACACTCTGGGGGAATGAAATGAAGTGTGTGAGGGGAGAAAAATGATACAAAAGCTTTGTGAAGCCATAATAGCTGCACTAAAGCTGCCTTTTAACAAGAGATAGAGTAGGACGACGGTCTAAGATTGCTGCGAAGGTTCTCCGTGTTAAAGCGAGGATATCTGGACAGATGGCGCTTATAAAAAAGCACTTTGAAAATGCCAGACGGCATTGTCTGCCATCCATGCCGAGGGAGATGCGACCGGGAGATCTGTGACGGGATGACATTTGAAGAGGAGGGAGGCAGGGGCAAGTGTGGAGTGAATTTCAACATGCCGAAGAGGGTACAGTCAGTGTATGAGGAGATTAATAAGGAGAGAGCGACTTCTAATGAACAGAATACGCAACACAAAACAAAGAGCATGACAAAATCAATCCAGGCCAGCGCTGGGGCCCCCACAGTGAATGCTGTTTTCATCGGGTCACGTAGACTGGTCTCGTCACGGCCACTTTAACCACTTCAAACCTATGCTTGGTTGAGCAAAGAATCCCTCTAGACTTTGTACTAGAGGCCTTTCTGTTTCCGCTTGTATTAAATGAGTATACAGATGCCGTTTAAGTTGTGAATTTGTTAATTAGCCCTTCTCTTTAACCCCCCCACCCCACGCCTTTGGGGTGGGGTCTAGCCACTGTCCAATGCCAGTCCAAATTGCTTAGCAACTGTTGCTATGCAGGTAAAGCTTCCCTGTCTTGCCACCCCCTCTACCAACGTGCCGATTGGACAATTATGGGTTGGGGAGTGAAGGGCTAATCATAGGCTCTACAAGCTATAGACCTACAAGCTAGCATCTACAAGATGGCAACACATCATTCATGATGCATTGTGAGCTTGTAGATTTCCCATCTTTCCACATTTAGGAAATATTTGTGGTTAAGTGGTGTTACTTGATTCCACCCTATGACCCTGCTAATCGCACAAGTCCTGTCAGCCTCTTGATGGCTCGGCATCGGGAGACGAGGGGCTGGCGTGGAGGATAGATGGAGGCTGACAGAGGAGTAATGCTCCTTTTTTTTGGTTTTAGGACTGATTTGAATGAATTCATCCAGAAATAAATACATGGAAATGGGTTTTTCCTGTTGGTTAAGATGACATCTCATAAGTTAGTACACAACCATCATACTGTATTCAGTCAGTATTTTGTTCGATGTTAGAAGTCAGGACAAGAAAAAGGAAAAAAATCAATGCCCGTGTGATTGACGTTGATGTTCCATTTCTATTTTTTGTCTGTCCATGAAGAGACCCCCCCCCCCTCCACACACACACACACACACAAAGTGTGTACAGTCCCAGCCATGCAAAGCATGCTGGAACAATGGGTGACGAGTTGTGTGCGTGTTTGTGTGCCTGCGCACGCATGCGCGCACGACACGCAACGGTACACAGCATTGTTGTCCGTCTCCCTTTGGAAAACAGACGTGAGCCACCATTGCAATGCATCACAATTATACCGGTACCATCGTATACTTCCTCACTTAATAGATTTGGCTCTCAGCCTTAAAAAAAAAATACATTCATATTCAGACGGTGCACTTCTGAATAAAGCCGGCATACAGCAGCAGCTGCTCTGTGATGGAGTGGGGGAGGTTTTCTTTCCCTTTGGGGGATAGCCAATCATTTAGTTGAAAAATGCTTCCTATGCTGTGAACATTCTATCCCCCCGAGCTTTAGGGTATAGATTGACTCACCGACAGCACGGGAACACAACTCACAACTGGATTAATGTTTCGTCTCGGTCCGTTCGCGATTGTTCTCGACTTGTGTAGGCGATTACTGGTACACCACATTCCTTGTGCCAGGCGTTAGTTCGCACAAAGAAACCAAACATGAAACAATTGGGGCATCTGGCACCTACAGATAAACCACTCACAGGGTTGCCAACTGGCAAAATCCAAAACGCACTAGTGGCACGTCCAAAATGCATTAGCATGCGCTAGATGCTTGCCTGGATGGGAATATAATGTAAACATACAGATCAAAATGACCATCCACCTTTCTACATTTTCTAGTTGTGTAGACTTGGGCTACATCAGCTGGTCAACCAACTGTCCATTATTTAGCATGGGGACCACTGGTTGAAAAACGTTGTTATAGAAGGAAAAATGGTGAAAAATGAGGGCGCCTAGCGCCTGTCAATCATTTTCCCCCCAATTCAACTCCCAAAAAGCACTAGATTTTCCACCAGGAGCTTTTCACTAATTTTGGCAAAAAAAAGCTAAATATACAGTAGCCTGCTCACCGCCACATAGGCCTGTGTTCTCTCCACGCTTGAGCCGAAGGGTTAGGGTTAGGGGCAAATAAAAATAAATGCCTATTTCTGCACTAAACCCGAAAAAGCTCCCATCAGTTAATAACAGTTGGTGTGTCTGTTTGTCAGTAAGGGGATTGGGGTGCGAAAGCGCAAACATCTGCAGTGGAGAAACAGTGGGAAGCAGTGGCAGGTGACTCTCAGGTGTACGAAAGAGATTGCTATGGCGACAGAGTTCACACAACACATCCTGCGTGGTGTGTATTTAAAGCTTCTAAAGGCTCATTAGGAAACTCATTACTGAGGAAACATAAGACAGGTTCATCCTCCACTACATCACCATATCGTTGTGCAGAGAAGAGCATTTTAAGCATGTCATGCCATCTTTAATGAAGAGCATTGCGGAAGCCAGAGATGAGTCAAATCTGGTAAAACAATGATCTTCCTCAAGTAAGACCTTATAAGGACATCAAAAGCAGCGAGAGCCAATTGCAACAGAGCTAGCTACCCCGCCATGAGGGGACTTTGGATACTCAGAAGTGCACGTCATCTGGAGTGGACTAGGCTGAGAGTTGTGTAGGTGCAAAAATCCAGCATCAATACCCAACAGTTTAAACACATATTGCACATGTGCATACAGTACAAACATATATAAACATTGCACATATGCATACAGTATACATACAAACATATAAACATACAGTACATACATACGTTGTACATACAACAGGTACAAGTACATACAACAGGTACAAAAGCATGTACTACAAGCAGTCAGATCGATACCGACAACTAAACACAGGTATCTACTCTACTGAGGAAGGAGGAGGACACATATGCTATTGTCATCCCATTCAACACAATGGCTTTTTTCCTGCATGAACTGTTGCGTTTAATTCCTCAACAGCAGAGACTGTAATCTAAATAATGCTGAATACATTTGGCGTGCCGCTGTGCAGACCACTTGGCACGTGAGCCAGCCCATTACAGCGCTCATACTGCAAGCCGGCCGAGTCAAGGGAACATTGTTGATCCTAGTTCTGTCCTGTCGCTCCAGGGCCTAGCTGGCCGTGTGCAGAGATGCATGTCCGTGAGCGTGAGCCATATTGGGGCTTGCTGCCGGATTTATCCTTTGTCCTATATATGACGAAAATAGCCTGACGTAGCCTGCTGTGTGCTCGTAACTTGTAGATTGGCCCTGGCTTTACTGCAGAGTAATAGTTTCAGTACGAATAGACCGCATTGCCATGGCTGACCGGCCGACATGGCTCTCGAAAAATGTCATGCAAATTACATGCGTAGTTTTGAGTGTCCCCTCTCCTTTCTCAGTGAGCCCTCCCTTTACTGCATGCCTATGGACTTGCATAGTAGTAGTAAGGTCGATGGCAGACACTTTCGGAAGGACATTGATTTGCTGATAGGCACCCGAGACCGTGGGGCTTATACTGTACCTATACGGCCCACGCTGTTGCCCGCCATTCGACAACAGGGCCAGAACCAGTGACCCCTTTGTCAAGGCTCTCTCAAAGATGCCAGCGTGTGACAGACAAGGCCATGTCACAGTGTCTACACGAGTGCGGCCCCCTGCACGCTGCTGCACCCGTGCTGAAGGCAGGGTGAAATGAGAGTACAACTGAAGGGGTGATTGTGGGAGACGGTGGGTGGCGGGTCGCGGTGGAGCAGCGCTACATTGCTGTTATTATTCACACGGCGTCCATTTTGCTCTTACAGTATGTCATACTCAGGGGAAGGGTGGTTGGGGAGGTGAGGCCCCAATACCGGTACCTCCCCCTAGCATGACATAAGAGCAAAACGGATGCCTTGTGAAGGTCGACAGGCCCTGTTGCGTAAATGCAGTTCCCTTTCCCAGAAGTGGCCACAAACATCTCCCATCAATTTCCAATGGCCCTAATTTAGTTGTCTCAGCAGCATCATTCATCCTTTTTCCTTTTCCATTTTTTTAGTAAATGTTTATCCCGTGATTTTTGTAACCCATTTTTGTACCCTGTGTCAACTATCAAAGGTAATTCTGGGGTGAAGCAATCTCTCTGCCAACCAGGGGGGCAACAAACTACACCTCATGCTTCCTTCAATGCGTGAGGAGTGGAAGCTCCTTCTGTCCTGCCAGGAGTAGGGGGGGGGGGGTTCTCTGGTTGGAGGTAGCGCGTGGAAGCAACCCGTTATTCCAACCAGCTCCTTTACCCCTCCATCAGGCACCACCTATGAGAGCTATGAGCTCTAATGGACCATGAAACTGAACGTTTATGCCACATTCTTCATAAGGCTATACTGCGTTTAGCCACAGAGCCTATCGACGGCGAGGGCAAATCATGTTCTTCTTCAGCGACTAGAAATCGGGACATCGTGACTCAGCTCTTATAGCCGTGAGCGTTTTTTTTTTTTTTTTTTTTTTTAGACTCGGCTTGAATTGCTGTATCTGCTTGAGCGGACATTGAGCTGCACAAAACAAAGCCCCCCAGCATGCGATTCGTCTCTGATCCTCCTCCGTGTTGTTTTGAGTCTAGCCACATGGGACCCCACGGAATAATAATAATAATAATGCAACCGATGCTGTGTTTTTTCCGCTGTACTGCGATGATGGAATGTGTCATCCCCCCTGACAGGGCATTGATTTTTTTGATCGTTATGCCATTTGACGTGTTAGTTCGCATGCTGCTGTTAGTGTTGGCCGCCCAGAGTCAAGTCAGCATCAGTCAATAGAGATATGACACTTTCAAAGTGGTGCATTGGAAAAAAAGCGTAAAATAAAAGTCATTGCCGTATCGCATTTGCGGCAGCGTGTCAGTTGCCTTTTGGCCTCGTCGTCTGACCTTTAGAGAACATTACAAACCGCCAGCGCAGCAGCATAGAACCACCAGTTCATGGCATGGATGGAGAATGCACAATTATCCTTGCTATTGCAAAGAATTATCTTGTTTAGTATTCAGATATCCTTATATTAAAAGGGGAATTCCACCCATTTTAAACATTTTCCTGTACAAACGTGAACCAAATGGACCTAGCTGGTCCATTTGGTTCACGTTTGTACGCTCTCAGGGAAAAAAGGTCCTGAAAGAAAAATCATTAACATGGAATGGGGGGGAGGTATCATGTCCACACAACATCTCTAAGGGTAGATTAATGACATAGTAGAATGTTGAAAATGGGTGGAATTTCCCCTTTAAGGGAGGCTAAGCTAATTGTCTAATTAGTACTCTATTCAGTATACGCTTAAATGAAAGGTGAATTATTGGGGGTGAAGATGATTCATTGACTAATTTTCTGTTACATACTAACGATGGGGTCCCAGCCACTGCTTGGCTTCCAGAGGCATCCTTACTGTCCTGCAGGGTAACACACAAGAGAGACAGGGGCATGGTTGGCCCCGAGGGGCACTTGGCCAGCACCTATACCACTGGCCCACTGGCCAAGCGCTTCAGCAAAGGCCCTTTGGCGAAGCCACCGCTGTCACCACTTCGTATATACTGTAAACATCTGAAGGACTACCCAGAATTTCAAACTGCAAATAGAACTCGATCTCTCACTGCTTTGGTGAGCAGTTGAGGCTGGCTGGCACAGTTCTTTCATGATACCACATTTCGCACCTAATTTCAAGGATGTAGTTTGGCAAAATTATGAGCAACAATGTGGTGCATGTGAGTCCATGGATTATTATCATTTTAACTAGGTGTATAAAGGCAACAGAGAGGTCAAAGATGGAACTCTTCCACCAAAAGATGAAGGGGAAGGAGGTGGGGGGGGGGGGGGGGGGGGGGACTGGGGGTAGTTGATGCTTTTACCCCCCCTATCCACCCCCCCCCCACCCCATTCACCCTGAAGTGTGACAGCGGGAGGAGATGGTTCCATACCTGCAGGTTTTTCCTCCAAACGTTGACGGCCGCAAAGGCCAGCTGCATCTGCTTCCTGCGGGCGTCTTTATGGCGCTTGTAAGCGATCTCGATAAAGATGAGGAAGATTCCTGCCGCAATGCCACCGGCCACCAGCATGAAGACACCTGTCAGGGGGACGGGGGCGAAAGCAGGGGGACGGGGTGAGGGGAGGGCCACACACACACACAAACGGCAGAACAGTAGAAGGTGAGGCGCTGATCCTGAAACTCCTCTGCTCCTGCTGAACCGAGACCATGTGTTTATTTGCACGCCATGGTCAACAGTCAACAGTCGCCCCACATTGTCTCCCATTGTGCTTTCTCACGCACAATGTGAGGAATAATGGTAGTCCATACACCGAGGGGTACGCTAAGAGCACATGTATACAGCGAAACACGTTAAAAAAAAACATTGAATTTGCAAGGTATTGGACAAAAAGTTGGCTACAGTACCTTTACCACTGCAGTTTTTGTCCAATCACTTTTTTGTTCTAAAACGGTTTTCTTGCCAGAGGGGACCATACCTGCCATGTTCTCAAAGGTGAGTGTGGCTGGGGCATTGCTCCGTGAGTCACACTCCTGGTATCTCACCCAGGTTTTATCTAGGTCTTCCATGAAGCCATTCTCATGAGAACTGTAAGGTTGGGGTGGGGGGGGGGTATGGGGAGTGTAGGAGGGAGGGGGGTCAGGGGAGCGGGTATAGTGGGGAGAAAGTTGACAAAGTTAAAAAGACGACCCACCCACCCCCCTCCCCTCGAGCCGCCGACTCTCCCAGACTAGTCTGCGACTCAAGACGAGAACGCACACACACACACACACACACAAACTCTGCCGGGACAGGTAATGCTTGACACACACTAACAAAGACAGAGAGACAGACGGAGACCTCCACAAAAAGACAAAAAAAAAGACAAACAAAAGTAAACAAACCAGAACAAAACAACGGACAGATAGACAAAAGGGTGGGATAGGGGGAGACACAGAGAGAGAAGATGCGAACGAAAGGCGATGTTTTGGGTGTGGCTGCGAAAGAAGGAGGAAATTATATAAAAATAAATAAATAATAAGAAGAGAAAAAACGAAAAGAAAAAAATGAAACAAGATGACATACGAGTAAATGCTGCTTCGGCTGGGACAGACCTGAGAATGGCCAGGGACACATTCTGTTTCCAGGGGCTGTCCTTGCGCATGCCTATGCCAAAGCCCGAACGGAAAAACAGCTCTCCCGTGGTCACCAGGTCGCACTTCTGCGAGGCTTCAAACTCCAGCACCGCAGAGTCCCAGATGAAAGCATGCAGCTTGCTGTGGGGCAGGGGAGGGGGAGGGGCGGGAAGGGGAGGGGAAGGGTAGGGAGGATGTGGGCAGGGATGGGGGGGTGGGGGGTTGGAGTAGGGGGTTACGGTGTAACAGTACAATGATTTACATACACATACCAACCAACACCCCCCCCAACCCCCGATTCTCGCACACAGAACAGTGTGATCAGCATTTTCTTTTTCTTTTTTGTTTTACCGACATCTACACGGAATCCAATGCCGGACGGATGAGAGCAGTGCCCCACCATTGGATTCCTTCCTGATGACACTCGACTGTCTGGGACGGTACAACCTGAAAAAGGCGGTCGGTGTATCTTAACTTCACACAGCCACGTCCAGGCCCTCGATTTTTCGGTTCCCGGGGTACGGGCGACGGGCCCGGACCAGGGAGGGACTGCCTAAGGCCGGCTTAGCCCTCGCCTGGTCCAACGGTCCGTGAATCCCCCCCCCATGCGCGCGCGGTGGTGGTGGTGCGGCCTGGCCTGGACTGGCCGGACTTTAGCTACACGCCCGCTCTGACAGGCTGAGCCTGTGGGCCGACCGATGGTAGCCGGTCGGCCCAACCTGGCCGAGACTCACTTGTCACGCACGGCTTGGATAGCTTCGGCGGCACTCTCATAGTTGTGCTTCTCCATGTGGCGGTACATGGTGCTAAGCTCCACCTGCCGCCGGAAGTAGATGTCCACGGAGCTCTGCTTCACCGTGGCGTAGATGAACTTGTCTGATGGATTCCTGAGCTGCAGGAAGAAGGCATCGTGTCAGGCACCATTTTCAGTAATGTGGTTTTGCTCTTAGAGCAGCGGTTTCCAACCTTTTTGATACCACCAGGGCTCACTATTTTGTTCAGCATTTTACGCTATTGAAGAGTTACATCTTGTTACCCAACTCTCCATCATTTTCCCTGGGGACCACCTGGAACCCTCACAAGGATCACTGGTGGTCCCCGGACCACCGGTTGAAAACCACTGTCTTAGATTAGAAAGACTTACAAAGTGAAGTGAACGACAACCAACGGCAGGACCGGTTGGTCGGGAAAGCATACATGGGGTTGTCACGATTATATCATTTTACTTTTAAAGGGGATCCACTATGAATTTTAATTTGTATTTATTATATAAATTTGGCCCTTTAACACCTCTTTATACCCACTGAGGCCTAAACAACCACTCAGATCAATCATTTCCATCCTCTCTAAAGACATTTTAACCTTAGTACCTCAGGTCCCATTGAACCACAGTAGGAGGAGGTGGGGGAAGGACTATTAAAATTAGTTACATCGCTCAAATGGTAGAATCTGAGATGACCCATTCAGAGACACAGAAAATCATAGATTCCTCAATGAAGATCTGTCTGTTTACAAAAACAATTTGTGGGTGTCTAAAATAGACTACAAATCTCGAAAAATGTCAAATTCATGGTGGACTCCCTTTAATTGTTCCTTACATAATTGTGATTAAATAATCAAATTGCTTGGTTTATTGTGAATAAAAATAATATTTTGTAGACTAAAGTTGCATACGATAGATAGAAAAAATAAATAAATAAAATAATAATAGAATAGGTCTACTATAGAAGATAGTAGAATAACTATTTCTGTGAAATATATCAGTTTATTTCAGATGCTGATGATTGACGATTGTGATGACGAAATGCCATTATCTAAGAACAACTGCGATGAGGCGATTATGTGCTAATTGTGACAGCCCTGTATATATGCTGCATACATACTCTCGGGTCATTGATGCCGGTAATGCGCTCCTCAGGCCGGTCCAACACCAGGAAGGCTGCCAGGTTGGCAGTATAGCTTGCCACTATGATCATGGCAAACCCAGCCCACACCATGCCTAAGATTCTCGCTGAGAAGCTGCGCGGCGCGCCTATACAGGTGCAAACAGAACACGGTTCATTCATTAACAATGAGTATAGCAACAATGCAATCTGTCATACTGCAGACTCGTGCCCTCCAACACCCTTTTCGCCTCTTGGGGGAACTGTCTTTCAGTGTTGCCAACTGCGAAAATCCAAAATGCACTATAGTGGCACTTCCAAAATGCATTAGAATGCAGTAGATGCTTGCCTGGAAGGGGATATACAGTATATCAACATATCATAGCATGCAGATCAAAATGACCATTAATCTTTTACAATCTTTAGTTGTGTAGACTTGTGCTAATTCACATGATGAATATTTTAACTCTTGAGGGCATGAAAATGGCAAAAAATAAGGGTTTTATCTCTGGCGCCTGTCAACCAATTTCACCCCAACTCACCGGCCAAAAAGCACTAGATTTTCCGCCAGAAGCTTTTTCACTCATTTTGGCGCTAGGTGGGTCTGGGGAAAAAAAACTATAGCAACAAATGCACCAAGTTGGTAACACTGCTTTCTTTGCCCAACTTCACTTTTACTTTATACTGCGTTCTTTCTGCTAACAATGAGAAATGCCACCGTAGCTGCAAAGCAATTAGCAAATGACTGCATCGCCCAGCAGGCGGAAGCAAGATCTTGGCATGCTTTTGTCATTGAGTTAAACCATTGGTCTCCAAACCCTTTTTGGATCAGAGCCCACTCGACAATCTCAAAAGTGTTTGTGTCCCACCACCGATCTGTCAGCCGTCAAATTAAGCTGTCAAATGGGTTTCGGGGCATTTGCAGAGCAGGTCTTATTTTAGTGATCAATAAATCGATCGATTGGTGTTCTGGATCGGATCCGCGAAACAAATGTGGCGAAAAACAGCATTCTGAATGGTTTTCAAGAAGAAAAAAAAAAGCCTCGTCCTTTTCTGATATTATTCAAATCATGGTGCCTCATGGCCCACTTTAAGTGGGCCCCGGCCAACAGGTTGTGAAGTATCGCATGGTTTAAAAATCAGTATTTGTTTTTTCACCTTCTCCAATTCCAGAGTTCAACAACACTCCCCAGGAGAACCACATGGCGGATGATAGGGTGAGGGCGTCTTCTTCCTCTTCTTCACTGTTTACTTTAAACCTTCCAAACGGGCTAAAGAGGAGATACATTGGAGGGGGAAAGGTTGCAGGAAACAGGTGAGAATTCATTTGTATTTTTGGAAGAACGGAGGAGGAGAGTATATGCCCTTATTTACAGTACTAGGGATGGGACATGGGGGAAAAAAGAAGGTGGAGGAGAGGGGTCTACATGTACATGAGCGAAGCAAAAAAAGCGAGAGGACGTTTGACATCCCCCAAACGGGAGCGAAAGAAGACAGACATAGAGGGACGTTTGCCGCAAACAGACAGACAGAGAGCGGTGAGATGGACTGGAGACGATCTTCACCTCAACCTGCACCACTGAGATGAAGATCTGACCGTAGCTGTCAGGAGGAGAGTGTAAACTGACACACACACACACACACGCGCACACACACACACACACACACACACACACACACACACACACACACACACACACACACACACACACACACACACACACACACACACACACACACACACACACACACACACACACACACACACACACACACACACACACACAGGAGGTAGAGGTTCCTCTTGTACCTGAACCGGTCTAGTAGGTAAAGCATCACCGCCACCACATGCACCGATAGACCCACCAACAGCCACAGAGTGCTTTGGAACGGCTGCATGAACGAGTCCAGCGTACTGCGAGGGATTTCCTGGAAACACACAGCACACACGGTCATTCATGGAAACCTTCTTCCATGTCTTCCTCTCCTGCAGATCACCTTGAGTCTTAACTAACTCTATGCTAACTAGCGATTCTCGTGTTAATTGCCAGTACTACTATGCCATTCACAAATTTAATAAAAAAAATAGACCCTAAGCCCAATGGCACAGTGTCTGTTAAAGGACCACTTCACCACTTTTCAGTTATGGGCAGTTCAGAGTTCAGACACCCATTAAAATTCAGGCCCATATACCGGTATATTTACATTTAATATATTTAATTACATTACATATAATCGTGAGAACGATCGTGAGAACGATGGCTTCCACAGCTTTGATTCATCAATGCGCCTGATGTATGAACTGTCCACAGCCCTCCTTATGAGACACAGACCGAGTAGAAAATAAATTGTGCCAAGTAAAGTTCAACAAGGTTGGAACTCGACACAATAGCGGCAATGCTTACTCGCTAAAAGCTCAAGCCCTTTCGCTTGCATATAGAACGGAAGCAAAAAGGGGCGCGTCAACTTGCACGCGTGTGATCATATCGTGCCACCGCCTGCGAGCCAAAAAGAACCTAATACCGCGTTGTAGACCTGCGTGGAAAAGCTGGGCGTACCTTTTTCACAAGGATGGTGAGGCCTTGGTACTTGAAGGGCTTGGAGAACTCAATGTACTGGGCTCGTTCATTGTTTATAGTCAGCGGGGCGACAATCATGTCGGCAAGGCCCCCCAGGAGCTCTCCCATCATCCCATTCCACTCTTTCTTGTTGCTGTTGTTTACCTGCAGTCACAGGAGCAATTTATTAGTGTTAGAATTTATTAGTGTTAGGACACATTGTCCGTCTGTTTCTTGTTCGTCTCTGCCAATGAATATTGCCAAGCAGTACAGTCCAAATACATGCTTAAAAAACACACCTTGAACTAACATTAAATGTTCGATGAGCAAGAATGTATATAGGTCTATGTGTTAGTAAGGGATTAGTGTACTATGATGCATTATTTTAGAAGTGAAGACTTATAAGTGAAGAAAATGTTGTTAGTGTCTACAGTGACAATGTTTGCCAAATTATTGTTCACCATTTTTTGCTGAATGTTCATCTATTATGAAATGGCCACAATAGGGATGGTATAGGGTTCAATGGGGTTAAACTTTGCAAGCAAAACAACCCCTAAATATTCTTCTCTGGCCCAGAGCTTGCAAATGGGTCCATTCAGTCAATGTTGTTCAGCTCATCTGCGTCCTTGTCCACATCACTTTCAACATTTTGTCCAGATTGTAGCTCCGGAGTGAAAACAATGCAATACAACACGACAGTGACGTTTGCCCTTGAGCACTGACTGTGACTCAGCCTCTCCCCACTTAATGCTTTGCTCGGTTGTTCCTCCTAGCCACGGAAAAACCCAGACCATTTTATTTCAAGGTTTGTTCCTGACCTTATCCATTAGTGGGGCAATTCAATAACTGACACCAGATCAGCGTCTCTGGCCAACTTCACCACTTCTTTCGCCCGGTGTTGCCAGAGGGGATAGGAGGAGACTTTTGGCCTCCCACAGATCTTTGTTCTATGAACTGCGCATTGGGTTCAGCTTTGGAGGTTAGTGAAGTTAGTGAACAATAAAGCAATCTGTGAGAGCTGTTAGCAATGATGATTCATAACAAACTAGAATGGTGTGCTCAGTGGAATGTACAGTATCTCTGCCAGACCGGATGGAACTGTGAAAGACATCTCATACATTTTAAAGGGGCTCCACCATGAATTTAAAATCAAATGTAATCATATACTGTAAATGTTGCCTTTCAATACATTTTTATACACTCTGTAGCCTAAACAACCACTCAAATAATTATTTTTCATATGTGCTATTTGGCAGCAGTACCAGGAATGTCCACCAAAACAGAACCCTCACTGCTGCCCCTGCCCACCTCATGGCTCATGTCTCATTAGAATATGCATGATCTGCCTGGTTTGAGTTAGTTTCATTGGCCTTCTTTGAGAGGGGGCGTGGATGCCATGCATACCAATGACTTAAAGGGTGGAGGCAAAGTTAAAGGGGAAGGCTACTAAAATTTGTATTTTATTAGTGATCACAACATAGGAGGATCTGAGAGTGCCACCATTCAGACACACAGAAAATCACAGATATTCCAATATACAGTAGGCCTGACTGTTTAAAAAACAACCTTTGGGGAGCAAACATACACTGTGGATGGTAAAAACACCAAAAATCTTGAAAAATGTAATTCATGGTGGAACCCCTTTAAGTTACATAAAGAATTGCTATTAATTGGTCTAGTGCAGTGGTCCTCAAAGGTGGCCACCAGGTAAATGGAGAGATGGTAAATTATTGTTAAACATCAGCATTAATCATTTAACAAGATGTCTACACAAGATGGACAGACAGACACAGGTTAGGAAACGTAATCATCCACCTTCTAGCCTGACAGAGATACCGGTACATTATCATGTACATACTGTATAGATTTGTGATTGTGAAATATACTTAGACATCTTGCATTTCATGCATGTTAAGACCACTGGCTCCGTTCCTCGGTTGTCAAACTGACCCGCTCTTGCGTTCCAAATTTCCCATCGGCCACCAGATGCACTTCGTAGGTGAAGTTCATGGTCATGGCCAGCTTTATCAGAAGATCTACACAGAATCCGTAACAACACTGAGGGACAATTGGGCGTCCTGTAACACAACCAGCAGAAGCTGCGAGTTACAATCGCTCCGGAGGACAATACATGGCATTAATTTTGGAAGGAAAAAAAAACAACACATTTTACATACAGCCAAGCAGCAGCGCACACACGCACACACATAAAGCAAAATATATCACACAGAGATGTGGCAGACTCACAATTGGTGGTGAAAAGTAACTAAGTGCATTTACTTTGTACTCTTTTACTTGGAGTAAACTCCATCTGAAGAGGCAAATATTATACTTTTTACTCCACTATTACTTGGAGTAAACTCCATCTGAAGAGGCAAATATTATACTTTTAACTCCACTACAATTCTTGATAGGTATATTATTCAGTGATTTCACTTAATTTAAATATTAATATTTTTTTCCTTCTTTTTTGAATACCTACTATAGTGTGGTGTAAATAAACCCTAAAGAAACCCCTTTCAGTTTGGCCTTCATCCAATCAGGATGAGAGGGATTTTCCTCCTATGAGGATCAAGTGGGGGCGGGATTTGGTGCATGTGCTGTTGGCCTGTTGCACTTCCCTCCACTGTAGGGTGTGTGCATGACGGGACCGGAGGGTTTTCAAAATCACTGTATACTCCTTTAATTATACAGTATACATTAATCATGCAGCTATGTTACACTGGCTGGCTTTTCAAAGATTTCCCATAAACAAAGCTTGCACACCACATTGCGTTATGACAGTTTGAGTGAGTTTGTAGATTAAGTAAATACACTGTATAAGTAAATATATATTTGCAAAGTATATTCTTGGTATACTTTTGATACTTTAGTTATCTGGCACCACGGATTGCACAAATTGCAAACCTAAAAGCTCACAAATGCATTGCGATTGAGAGAATGCGCTTATGATAATGCATGGACTATTTCTAGGGACTATTTCTGGCAAGCAACACACAACCAAGCGTACATGAGACTTCTTCACACTCTGTTCAAAGCACACACACTCACCCAAACACTCCGACGACATGAGAGGCGATCACACATACGGTATGGCACACATAGCTATATGCATACATATATAGATACCTACAGTATATATATGTATGCATCACCTGGAGATGGTTGGCGGGTTGCAGTATAAAGCACAGTGAAGCTATACACGTCCCTGATGTGTTACCTGGGATGGTCTCATTGGGGCCAGTGCAGATAACCTTTTTAATTAATACTCCGTTTAGCGTCATCTCCTCCTTACAGGTCCCATCCAGTTGCGTGGGTTTCACATACACAAACGGCTCCTGGTGTATGGTCACTATCTACAACAGACGGAGAGAGAGAGGGAGATGTCTATCTGCACCAGATGTTTTCACCCGGACACTAAAGGCTGGAGCGGGCAACTGTAACCAACGGAGCAAGTACGTAGATATAGTGCACACATACGAGGTAAACAGAAGGTACACACAGGTAGAATTTCTTTTGAATAGTCCTGCAGGAACACATGACACATCTAAAAGATAAAAATCACAACTTAAAGATAAGAACCACGTAACAAACAATCCTACATGGAAACAGATTTACCCGAGTCTCGTCTAGTCTAACATCTGATCGCTGCAGGTCGATAATGTGTGTGTGTGTGTGTGTGTGTGTGTGTGTGTGTGTGTGTGTGTGTGTGTGTGTGTGTGGGGAAGCAAGCAGCAAAAACAAGTGTTTTAGCATCCCCCCACACGTCCCTGGCACTGCCGTGGTTGTTAGCAGCAGTTACCAGCAGTTTACCGGCAAAGCTGGATTGACCCAGACATGTGGGTTACAGTATGTGTGTTTTCAGAGCATACTTATAGTAATGATGAATTCATGAATCGTGGTCACTGTTTAAGCTTGGATCAAGTGAAAGAAATACCATGATTTATTTGATTTTGTTCACGCTTTTTGTCAGCTATTTGGGGGGCCTGCTGGTCTAAAACTAACTCCTGATATACCTTTAGTCGAGTGGACATCTGGAAGCCCCGCGGTTTCTCCGTCTCTCCTCCAGGCCAGATGATCTTCCTCTGATTGTTCATCACCACCTACACGCAGAGGCAACACGCAATTTAATAAAAACAAACAAACAAAAAACACCATAACCGACACTGTAAGAGTGACGAGGCTCCGCCGCCGCCGGCGGAGGAGTCTAAAAACTGCGGATGAGTCAGCAGCTTTATATAACTCTAGCTGAGCCTTTTCGTTTCTTATGATTACCAAGCGCTTTGCGATATCCTGCTTTAGGGGGCTTTGGTCTTTAGCTTGCTGTTGCGTTGCATTTATTCATTCCTTAATCCATTTTGACACGACAATATAGATTCTACAAAACATTCGCTCTGTAAGAAGATATAATCTTCAATCTTCCAAGATTTGCACCTATTTTTTCAATAAAACTTTTTCAATAAAACAACCCGTACAGAATGGGTTGAAATAACCGCCCATATATTATTAGTAGTAGTATTATTATCTAACAATTTTCTTGTCACATTGTATAAATATATTTCCAGCATCCTACAGCGTGTTGGACCTTGAGCTGACCTGTGTTCCGTTGTAAATGCCGACTTGAATGAGTCGACTCTTCTGGTAGTTGAGAATGCTGTAGTGAGCGAACTTCCGGTCTCCGTCGTCGTTGAACTCCACGCGCCCCGTAAGGCCTTCAGGATACTTGGATGACATCAGTACCCTTTGATTGATGGAATGAATGATTGAATAGTTCATTAGACAGACAAGTAAAAAACAGCGACGGAGGTACAGTCAAACACTAGAAAAAAAGGTCTTAAAAGAAAAATCATTAGCAGGGTGAAACGCAACCTTTTAAACAGAGGCCCGGTCTTCCAGATGTTGGTGTTTCCGACACAACCTCTGGGGGGCTCCGTGATGTTCTCCTTCTCAAAGAGCTCCTGGATGGACTGTGCCACCACGGCCACGGCGTCGTTGATGTGTGCTGATTCGTTCTTCCCGTTGATGAGCTGGAGGCCGATGAGACCTGAGGCCGGCCGACAGGCCCAACGACGACAACAGGCGAACACAAAGACACAATCACTGATCTGGCTTCACAAGACGAGGTTTTGTTTCAGGATCCCTTTGCAATGCTCAACACAGAAAGAAAGCTTATAAGGGCTCTAGTCTGGACATCCCGAGTAAAGGTCACAGATTGGCAGAGCACTTCCAGTTCTATCTGTTCAAGTCAATCTGTATGTGTCAACGTGTTTTGCAACTGTCATGCATGGCCCATGTCCTAAATCACGGGGGGAACATTTATTTACCTGTAGGGAATTGCTTTATGTTTTGAAAATCCAGCTAATTACAACCAGTATTTCACATACAAAGAAGTTCACAAGCATTTCCCAATAAGTGATGCTTTGATATATCTATTAAGAATGAGGTGTTGCATTAAAAAGAAAAAGGAGAAAAAAAAATCCACTATCCAATGTTAGAATGAAACTAATTTCTTGTCAGTGGCACCGTTTGCCTGATGTTGCCAATCGTGACCTTTACCCAGTCTTAGAGTCCCTTGAAGTTGGATTCATCATTCAAATTCAAACGCACTCAGGGATCAGGCTGTGAAATCGGTACAAGCAACAACACACTATTTGTGGGATCCAACAATCACACCATGTTCAGACCTCTACAAGAAATGGTACCGAAAAAGGTTATGTATACCAGACATGGCACCAGAAATGGTATACCAAGCATTATGGTACTACAAATGGTGTACTGTAGTGTACTGCACCACAGATGGCACATACAGCACCCCAACATGGTATACCAGAAAAGGTACTTTTGCATACCTGAAATGCTACTTGGAACTGAACTACAAATAGTATACATGGTATACCAGAAATGGTACTAGAAATAGTATACCAGAAATCGAAACGGTACCATGAAATTGAGTATTCCAGAGTATTCCAGACATTGTACTAGAAATAGTGTACCGGAAAGACAAACCACATCAACAATCCAACTTCAGCTAAGTTTTCTGATTGCAACTGGTCCAACAGTCTCGCAGAAGACTCCCAGAAGAAGACACAGAGCAGGGGATTGTGGGAGAAGACAGAGACATGGGTGCAGACAGACACGGAGAGACAAAAACACTGGCTGTCTGCAGGGTGTTGTTTGTGCTTGAGTGGTTAGGGGAGGTAAGACGCTCGACATTAAGTGACCACAAAGTGAGATTATTAATGTTATTAAAGTGAGGCTTAACTGTGCAGAATCTGGCAACAAAGAAAAAAAGGACTGTAGTTCCTTACCATTCTATCTCAGTTTACACTTCTGTGTGGGCGGGGTTTGCAAAACACCCTTCATACATTTATGAGAACCAAGCTATTAATATGGCAGAATAGGCACAATATATTTAGCTTCGAATTGAGACATTACTGTGTACATTTACGCTGTCTGTACGTTTGAATATAGATAAGCGGGTAATTTGAGGGCACATTTCAACCGAGAACCAAGTGAAAACCACATGGGCCATTTAAACCTTTAAACATTGAGTGCTTAAACGTTTAAATGCTTAACATACATACAGCAAGCAACTTTACACATATAATGCACACAATTAGGCATCTTTCATGTTGAACAGCTCTCCCGTGTGCACGTTTAGGACTGCTCACGCCCGTCTTGTTTCCCCCACGGCGGCTCCGTTAACGGAATAAACTTCGCTGCGTCCGTATACACACACGTACCATCTGGCGCCTCGCTCAGGGCTTTACCGGACATCTCGCGCTCGCCCACCAGCCACACGTAGCCTGACCCCGTCATGTTGAGGATGCGGGCAGCCTTGTACACTGCGGCAGCGTCCTCCTCACTGCAATGTGTCATATTGATTGAAAGGTTATGGTGAGATGTGGCAACAACAAGGCATGACCAGTTCAGATGGCGGGGACACAGACGAAAACACACTGTCACCGGGTAGATTTAGCGTCATCGACCGACACACTTTTGGATCTAAAAAAAAGAAAAGAAGTAAACCCGCCGTGAATCCATTCGTCAGCTGTCCCATTTCCCAATCATCTCAAAGACTTAATTTACACTCGTAGCGAAATCTAGCCTGAATCAGATCTGTGCAACACACAAGATTGAAATCTGATTGGTCAACAAATCAGACTCCATAGATCTGTTTCAGGCTAGAATTTTCCACCAGTGTAACTCAGGGCTGACAGCTACTGTAAAGTAAAGCATCTAGCCTGTAAAAATATAATCTCAGACAGCAATGCAGAGTTTAGGTTGACCATTATATTTATCAGACTCTTAATCTTCATCATAATAAAAAAGATTATTTAAACTCGGGCAAGCCCTTATTAACAAGGTGGCTAAAATTATCTAAACAACAAAACACTCTTATACTAGAGTACTCCAAACTACTGAACAATACTAAATTAACAAATAATTTAAGGCTGTTGAAAATAATGAGTTAATTAGTTAAATTAACTTGATTAATCTGCTTAGAACTTTTAACGCAATGAACTCATATGCACACTGACTCAACTCACTGTAAAACCGTGCTCTACTCATTTTTTTCGATGAGAAAATGCTCAGAGACATATAGCTGTAAGCCATAGAGCAGGGGTTTTCAACAGGTGGTCCGGGGACCACCAGTGGTCCCTGAGAGGGTTCCAGGTGGTCCCCAGCTAAGTTGGTTAACCAGATGTAACTCTTGAGAGTGTAAAAATGAAACCAAATGGACCCTGGCGGGTCCATTTGGTTTCATTTTTACACTCTCAAGAGTTAAAATATTCATCATCTGAATTAGGCATTTTGGAATGTATGTTTTGCTTGTTTTGTTTCCCAAATCCAACCTGGAATAGTGAAAAAAACAACAACAACAAATAAATCTTTAGTTTTGGGGTCTGTGGGGCTAAAATATCCTCAAATGGTGGTCCGTGGCTCAAATCCTGAATAAATGGTGGTCCCTGGGATGAAAAAGGTTGAAAACCCCTGCCATAGAGTATAGCTGGGGGATCTACAAACAATGGGGGCCAGTTGTAGTCGTAGATCACCTATTTTGACGAATATTTAAGAAGTAAACAGATCTTTTTTTCAGATTCTTTTTCTTCTTTAAATGTTCAAATCCTTTGAAGGAAAAGATGCATTTGGACATAGTTCGAATGGTGATTAATCATGGTTAAATTAATTTTGAAGCTGTGATTAATTGTATTATTTTTTTATCATTCAACAGCCCTATTTTTTATCATAAAATATTAATAATAATAATAATAATAATAATAATAATAATAATAATAAAAACAAATTAAAAATAAATCATTTCATCTTGGCACATATAAAGACATTTTTCCCCCAATGGTCAATATATCCTAGTGGAACATACAGTATCTCTTAATGAGTAATGACAGATTGGTATCACCTGGCGGAGAGTATGATGACGCGGGCCTCCAGCTCTTTGGCCTCCAGCAGCAGGGCAGTTAAGTTAGTCTCCTGGCTGAACTGGAGGACTTTCTCTGCCTGCGGTCAGGGCACAGGAAGGGTCAAGCCAGCGACTCACCCCCCACAAACACAAACACCATGCTCCCTCTTTACCTGTTGTTTTTTTGTTTTGTTTTGTTTTTTTGCTCGGGCGGGCGTGGTTGTGATTTCGTTCGAAATGGGAAGAGAAGAGGAAGAGGAGGAGGAAAAAAGGAAAGCGATCCAGGGGGGGGATAATATCGGCTAGAACTAAAAAAAATTAAAAAATGGAGAAAAAAATAGCTTGGAGGAGAGGGGGGGAAAAAAACTTTTTTTTTTTTTTTTTTTTGCATTTTTCACATGCAAACTGAGGGTTTATATCAAGGCTCCAAAGAAGGACGTGCATGTTAGGTAGAGGGAGAGAAGAAAAAGGTCAATGCAACCAACTAACTAAAAACGGGGTGAAAGGGGGAGTGAGGGGGGTCTTTTTCCCCCCCAACAAAAAAGTAATTGTTTGAAAACCGGGGAGGTGTGTCTACAGAACAGGAGGACGGAGCATTTGGGAAGCGGCTGAGTAGTGTTTCCATTACCAGTTTATTCTCCACAAAGGAATGGACTTGCAATTTCTTTTGTGTGTAAAAAAAATGTGTTATGCGTGTTCAGAGTATACATGCATTCCTTTTTATTGAAGGAGAAAAAAAATGGAAAAAAATGATAAAAGCGGTGCGCGGTTTATTGGTGTGTTCTTTCTTTTTTTCTTTTTTCTTTTTTTTTTAAACCGAAAATTATTGTCATGACAAAAAAAACATCATTCTTCATTGAAATCATAGGGAAATGTCTCAAAGTAAAAAAATAAAGAAACACGTGCTACCGGGAGAGGGGGGTAGGGTGGGGTGTCATTTCTGGGGTTTCGGCTGGTGAACTGCTCGGGCTTTGGTTTCTAGTTTGCTACGTTTTGAAAAAATTGGTGGGCGGCGTGCATTGACCATGCAAATATACCTTGGGTCCTCGCTTGTTGTCATAGGACAGTTGATCCATATTTTCATAGTTCCTTTTTTTATTCTGATGAGTAATGTGCACAGAGAAAATATGCAGACACAGAAAAATATTATAAACAGTTGAAAATGGTGGGGCAGTAAAGCATTCCAACAAGTCTCCACTTTTCTGCTTCAAACTGGGGATCTTTAACATGGGACTGGCAAAGAACACCAAAGACGACCATTGTTTACCTGTACCGTTTAATCATGTGAACTCTTGCGTCCCCATGCCTTTTGGGCATGTCCCAATGAGGGAACATTCTGCGCAGGTAGCAGATCAGCAAGCCTGTGTGAGAGCTTGTAGATCTTTGGCGAAGGCATTTGATGTAAAAGGAGAAATGTGCAGGGGCCAAGATACAGCCCTGTCAATGAAGTATTTATAACTATCAGTGAACTATACAGATCACTCCGGACAGTAAATTACGTTGTCAGAATTGTCAAGTCTTGAAACATACGCTCCCTCCTATAATGATGACTTCTCCCATTCTCCCATTTTCCACCACATTCTGAAAACTTTACTCTCTAGACTCCACCATCCCTTCTGAGCTATTTTCATAGATGCTATTTATACTGTAGAAAGTGACTTTGTTTTGTTATTTTTTATTTAAAGAATGTTTTTTAGATAGCATATGTTGTTTTGACAGATTTGTTTGATGTTTGCCTGGTATCGCAGTTTCTTTGCCACAAAGAGATGTTCTTTGCACTGCAATTATGTCATTGTGAGCATTTTACCTTGCCGTTGTTGACTAGGATTCATCATGCCATTTACTCTGATCTCGCAGCATCTGCATAATGGCAAAATTGTAAACTGTACACTTAACAAAACGCTATCGCATTGCAATTCAGTAAATTACACATTACGCAGGTGGTATGGCAAATCCACGTGCACAGTAATGGAAAGCCATCCGGAGGGTCATGAGAATGACAGAAAAGATAATTGGTGATGGTGTGCACTGTGCACTTCTATCTATTGAAGACATACATAGTTTGGAGTGGGTAAATACAGAGCAATATACAGAGTATCTATCTGTATTTCTGTATGTGCATTACCTGATATTGCAGCATCTGAACCAGGAGAGGCAGTCTCAAGAACAGTGTCTACCCATCAGCAGTGTTCCTACTCAACTGATCATTGACAGCTAGTGCAGCAGAAACTCAGCTGCATAGCACAGACACACTCTCACTGTGCTGTACTATATTGGTGCCTTCATCTGTACTTCATCCTCACATTCTACTTATTGCCACTGTGAGTATCAGAATAGAGAATAAACATTACTCAATTGCACTTGTTACACATGGTAACAAGTGCATCATGAATTTCTTGAAGAAAATACTGTAATATCCCATCATGACAGGCAGCACTAATTGTCTGTAATTGCTTGTCAGTTGACATCTCGTCCAAACACTCAAACCGGCCCTTACAGGGCATTAGCACTACTTTGAATTCCAGTCAGAATCCTCTATGGGAGACTCCTGTCTGACTAAGACACGAAGCCATTTTGTAGTGAAACGCAGAGCATCTTCCTACTTCGCAGTCACACAGCCTCTTCCCTTCACGGCTCACACCTCTCACCGCAAAATTCTGAGTGTTAATATAGCATCCGAGAGTGCAAAGATCGACCGGTTTCACACTCTTGGTCACGCTTAAAACTAACACTTAGGACTTTTTAACAGACACTCCGTGTCTGTTAAAAATTCCCTCCGTGGAGTCAACAACACTGCATCCACATTGGTTCATTATGCTGGCCGACGAGAAAAATCCATAACGAATCTCAGTCACAACAGTTGTTTTTAAGATGCTACACCAAAAGGATTAGCGATCACTAGGCCCGTATTTAATCTGATGCTGCTGTAAAAATAAAATGCCGACTTTGATCTATAATTATGATGAGGTCAGTCACTGGGCAATGTTGCCGCTCAATTAAGCCAGACTTTAGGTACACACCTATGTTACATGTGACACGTTCTGCTCGCCGAGTGGAAGATGCAGCAAATTAAACTTGCGGTGGTAGATGTTTGAATCTCAAACATTATAGGCCTGAGTCCTGACTATGATGTATTTTAGAACAAGATACTGCAAGAAGCCTTTCTGGATCATTGCTACTTAATCAGTCCAACTTGATTAAAGCATCATTGTGAGATGATCTTCATCACCAATAAACAAGGAGAACAACTCTATCAAAAAAGACCACAAATATTCCGACTACCGACTATTGTAGTGTAAGCAGGACATACATGTAACCTACGTATGGTATACTACAGATATACATAAGTACTTTAAAGCATACATGTGTAGGCGTAGTTGACTGGTTTCCCAAGGGTTCTACTCTATGGACCACTCTACACTGAATATATTTGCCAAAAATAGCCAATCTACATTGCAAGCTTGATCCATTTCATTGAATGTTCCCCCAGAATAGAGATGCTAGGTTTCAAAAGGTTAAATGTATTTGACATTATTTACCATCCAGCCAGAATTCTACTAGAAGTAATCTGGCAGTGGAATATCTGCAGTGTTGAGAACCGAGAAACATGTTGGGCAAGGTAGTAGCATTATGTCTCTCGATGAATATGTTTTTGAAATATCAACAGCATCGCACATTGTAGCTTTAACTACTTAAACCATCTGATCTGAGTAAATTTGGACCTGAGTTAAAACTGTACTTTGACCGTTTTTCTCCATCTACACCAAATGTCTTTGTCTGAAACATCATTTTTGATCCCTGAGAATGTGGACGCTGGGGTTGCATTCCAGCAGCACTGCAGTTAACCTGGCTTTGTCTCCTTCCCAAAGGAGTTCTTCGGAATGCTCTATTTTTGCAGCTTCAGTCATGCATGAATATTGCATGTTGTGTCGCTCATGTTTGCAGTCTGACAAAATCCACTGTGCACACAGACTCTCCTGGCTGGTAGATGCTGATAAAGACTGTAACTTTAGCAATTGGACTCGCTGATGACTATAGGCCTGAAGCAGACCTGAAGGCTTTACCCCATGGAAAATATCAAGCTGCAAGAAAAGTACCTTGGTTTATTTTTGTTAATGCGGGCGAGACTGTATTGCGACAGAGTGGCAATCATCCAGCCTAATTCCTCCAAATCCTCAGACTTTCATTTAAATGCTGAATTTACTGTGAATGACATTTTAAGAGTGTAGAGCCACATGCAACGAAAGATCAAGTATTATACAGGTGAATTAAGTACAGTGCTGAAAAACAGTTGGGGAGTATGAAAGACTAGCCGATAGGCATGCTATACTTGCTGATGTATTCAGAAATGTAAATACTTGTAAATTATACTTCAGTACAGTACTGTAATTAGTTACTTTCCACCCTCAGGACACCACAGAACACAATGTTTATTCTGCATTCTGTTGTTATCCAGTTTATGCGGGCACACAAGCAAATTTATTGTAGCTAGGTCATAAATAACTATTAAGTAGTCTGAGCAGAAATGATAACATTAGACCGGAGCGGGCGGACTGTCTTTTGTCTCATGAGGTCGTGCATCGCTACACAGCATGTTTTAACATTTCGTCTCTGTTAAAAAGCCATTGGTAATCACCGTTAGAGCAATATTCATTATCGTCAGCTCCAGAAAACAATGTTGGATCCCATTGTCACCACCTGCTGTGGATGACTATGGGCATATGTCGTAGTCAATTTTTCATCAAGGTTCCAATTTAATTACATCTCCAAATTGGGACTCATTTCACTCTGTCACACAATTACAGCACCGAGGCCCAGAGGGTCTCTCCCGCCGAGGAGAACAAGAAAAAACGTATTCATATCCGGAAGCACACACTTAATTGGATGTCTTTTATTTTTAGTTTTTCAGTTGTTCTTTCCTCTCTTTTCCAAATGGAACCATGGCATCACAATCTAGTCTATTTTGGACTCCTGGTGGATCAGCATCTTTCACTGACCCACTTAGGCCTGTACTTAGTTGCGGCACCAGTGTGTTGCTTGCCGAGAATAGCCAATCTACCTTGCGCACCAAAGTATAAATCAAGCCTTAAAAAGCTCAACTTTAAATGCAAATAACCGTCCCCATTTCTAAACAGCCAAACCTACAGTTGTATACCTATGCAAAGCAAAGCACCATGACTCTGCATTTCATAACGAAGCCAGAGACCCTTCGTTGATTATTCCTCTGGGAAATTAAGAGAACGCCCATGGAACCCTGACGATGTCCCCGAAATACTCAACACATCTCGCTGCACAACAAACAGGTCTTTGATGGTTTGCAAAAGCCCCATGTTAAAGTCCACTATTTGGCTCCCATTGTGGAATAGACACAGGATAATTTGGACTATGGCAAAAAGCAACGTGAAAGATGAATAAATAAACGTACACACTTTTGCCAGATTACATTAAACGCTGTTGATGTGTCTCTATTGGAAATGTTAGCCATATGTTTTACACAATGGTTTGCGAAAGAGATGGGGCCACACAAACAGAAAGGAAAACAGCTACATACATATACATACATACATACATACAAGTCATACATACATACAGTACATAGATCGAGCTTTGAGGTTAAGAAACAGAGGCTTACACCACAGGCGTACGCACACGCACACACGCACCCACACACACACACACACGCACACGCACATGCACACATACACACGCTCTGGGGTGATGGGACACTGAGTTCCCTGGGAGAAGGAGCGTCTCACCTTTGTCTCTCTCTCCTCCAGGAGAGTCTCGAGCCTCTTTTGCGCTGCACGCCCCTCGTGGTCGTCGCTCACGATCAGGATGATGTGGTTCCAGCGGAACTCGCGCATCATGTCGAACCACACGTGAGCCTGGTGGGAGTAGGGCGGCACCGTCCTCAGAAAGGACAGGTGGATACTCTGAGGAGGAGGAGGAAACGAGAGAAGTTCAGTCAAATAACCCACGGTTAAATTTCACGGTCAATTTTCTGTTTTTACAGATTATTAATGTATGCAATGCAAGCTTTCATATGATGCATCACTCAAGGAAATTGGAGCATTTTAATTTGGATAAAAACGATTTCAGACAAAAAATGACAAATATACTTTAGATGGCTCTAAAAGGAAAACAGCCTTGGGCGACATGAGGACCAAAGCACCAGATTCTATCACATATTTATTATAGATTGTAGATTGAAACACAAGTGTGCATGTAATATTTTATCTTGGCATCTGGCTCTGCTACATTTTTCTCCCTGCTCTGCACAATTAAACACCTTTATTAACATTAAGAGCACCACCACCGGTGGTGCTGGGGTGGTGGTGGGAGCAAACATCACATACTATTACTAACCAGGTACCATTATGCAGAAGGAAGGCAGGAAGAAGCATGCAGTCTAGGTGAGCTGTAATACCCACCACCCTCAACTGGTCTTGCACACACTGAATACACCCACATAGTAAGGCAGCATATTAACCCCTCGATTACATCATGTTCCTTAGCGTAGCAAGAACACGCTCGAGTATATCTGACTGAACTGCAAGCTACGTATCATTAAAATATTACTGACGTATAAACTGACAAACGCTAAACCTGCTTAAACCTGGAGTCTGGTTTCAAAGCAGCTTCTAAAACTGTTCTCCTAATATTACCTTTTTATTATTATTTTAAGAAAAATATTTTAAATAGTGAAAATAACCTATTTGCACAGCAAATCATAGTGCGTCTGTAAAACTGCTGATGAAGGCATGATGAAAACATGCATATTCTAAACTCTGAGATACAAGATTTATGCCCGACAGCAACAATATCCAAAATTACAGAAAGGTAAAATAACAACATGCGGTTTTCCCAAGTCTGAATACCTTAACCTTATACAACGTATTATAGTTTGTCGTGGGCCAAATAGTGAACTTGAGCAATGTAAAAGCTCCCGGCACTATGCATACATCTTTTATATCTGCGGATGCGAGGGCTCATGTGGTTAATGGTTTCATGCTTGATGTAAAGGTTAATTCAAGATGCCTCGTGATGCAGCCCCGCCACCCCCCCCCCCCCCCCCCCCCCCCACACACACACACACACACACACACACACACACACACACACACACACACACACACACACACACACACACACACACACACACACACACACACACACACACACACACACACACACACACACACACACACACACACACACACACACACACACACACACACACGGCTCTCAGGATGAAGACATTACTCAGGTCACAGTCATTATTAATGGCATCCTCTCAGATTTCAGTGGGAAGGCCATTTAATCACAGCTCACATCTTAATGTACGGAGAGAGGATGTTTAATCTTAGAAGCCTTTCAAATCTCCCCCTGGGAACTCGTCGTCCCTCACTCTCCCTCTCCCTCACTCACTCACCTTATCAGAGTAGATGGACATGCGAGTGGTGAGACCCACGACAGGGATGCGGTAGAAGCCTGCGGTGTAGGACACGGGTGTTGGGGTGAGGTGATCGTTGGACTGGGGAGGGTGACTCACCAGGATAGCGTAGACCTGCAAACGCATGGGGAAAAAAGTTAGTTAACTACACAGGGTTGAAGAGGTTAGAATAGCCAAAGACGCCGTATGTACACTAGGCTACAGACGTAAAGACGAAGGCTTCTGCCAGAGTCGGGGGCTGTATGTCTTCACGCTTGGTGTCATCCGTTTCGCCCGGATGCAAGACATATGTCAAAAGTGAAAATATTGGCAGCAGCCGTAATAAATAGTTTTTTGCTCCGGGGCCTTGAACTGCGTCAACTTTAACACATGTCTGTCTGTGTGTGTGGTCTGTCAAGAAAACCGATGACTACGATGGGGGTGTGAAATATTTCTAAGATAGTGTGAGAAGCAATCTTGATCGTCTTCAGTCGATACACTGTCTACCGCAGTGCCCCCCCCCCCTGAACATTTAGCTGACATTAAAGGAGCATTCAGTGATTTGCGCGATTTGGAAAACCGTACCCCCGGGAAAAAGATGTGCACATGTACGCACTCTACAATGGGGGGGGAAGAACCACAAAGCAGATACACCAAGGCCCACCCGCACTCGATCCTGATTAGAAGAAGGCCCCTCTCATCCTGATTGGATGAAAGGCTTTCTCCCAAAGCCAAAACTGAAGCTAGGGTTTTTTTTAACCCCAGGGGCTCTCTGGGGACAGGGAGAAACTCCTATATGGTCACCACACTGTATAGTAGAAGAACTTGATCCAAAGAACAGTATTTGGATCAAGTGAAATCACTATACTACTGTGTCTTACACACAAACAGCCAAAAGGGACATAAGAGCTGTGCAACCAATAGCACATTCCACTCTATCCCTAGCAAAACAGTACATAAGTCAATAAAATGAGACGCATTCTGTAACAAGAGCTTCGAAGGGTATTTATGCTATTGGAAAATATCCTTTCTCCATTACTACTTTGAAAACCACACTATAACAGTAGTTCTACAGCGACACGCCAAAAGTAGTTTCCTGGCTAAAATGGAGGCCTGCTCTGCTTTCTCAAAGCTCCGTCTTCGGAGATGCCCTTGAGAACCGAACGAGGAGGAGGAGGAAGGAGGAGGAAGAAGCTGGCAAAGGCTGTGCAGATATGGATGGTTCTGCATGAGCAGCCCGTATGGCCGTGTGAAGGTTTTTTCATCCAAGCGCGTGCAGCTCCCAGGCATCTACTGTACTGTCCCATCTGCTACGGCGCTTCCATCCCAGTGACTATCATCGTCAGCGCCCCATGCCAAAAAACAGCCTTATCTCATTAAAGCTCTCATGATTAGATAGACACCGAGTTAATTAGTTGGTGTGATGTCTTAATATGCAGAGACATCCGTGTGTGCGTGTGTGTGTGTGTGTGTGTTTCATGTAACACATGAAACATTGTACCCTCTCTGAAGCGCGGTGGTTGAGTAAGGAGTGCGCGCTAATGTAGTGGGCGAGGAAGTGACAAGACACTGTATTGCCACACAGGAGCCTCTATCAATTATATTCATTAGACCCAAGCATTAAGCAAAGGGCCTGGGACGTGGCAAAGTGCACTATAGCCGTGAGAGCGGTGTGCTGATTTGTGCAGAGAGTGGTAGCGGCAAAAAAAAAGACAGAGCGAGATTTAGTCAGAGAGACAGAGAGAGAGGGGAGGTTCACGCTTCAACACTCCGTGCAACATAATGTCAGTGCTTTTCAAAAGCTACATAGAGCATTATCTGAGACGAGGGCCTGCGCTTTACAAAGTGTTGTTGCGATGGTTTAACAACCCTCAAAGGGCATATAATGCGCTTATGCGAATGCATAAAATATAGAATTTGAGTTGTTTTGTTTGACTTCGCACCGCATCACATTCACGCCAGCATTCCTTTTGCAAGTTAACATCGATAACAACATAGGATACACACATACGTGTGTCACACCATGTGTGTGTCAGTGGTGCTGTGTGAGCAAGTCAAACATACATTAAGGCTTGGGAGTGGGACCAGGGGCGGATGTAACATTTCCCATTTCCCATTGTGAGTGGTGCATCACTCATTTCATCACTCATTGGCTCCCCCTCTGAGCTCGGTCAGTGCACATAGTAAATTCCTCTGTAAATTTAACAACACAAACCCATAGTGGTGCTTATTCGGGAGTGAACAAACATTGAATGGGGATTGCAGCACTAAAATCTGTGATCATTGTTTTTGGTGAAAATATATACTGTACTGTAGGTCTCCATTGAAATTGTTCAACTAGCCTAGGGATGTCAAACTCAAACACACAGTGGGCCAAAATAGAACTGGTAAAAGTCGAGGGCCAGGCCCGACTGTGTTACAACACATGTGGCACCAGATGACGAGGACGTCCCAGGAAAACAGCAAAAGTAATTTTCCTTCAAAAATCCTTAATGTATTGGACTTTCAAAAAAGCCTTTGGTCATTTTATGATCTGCTCAGGCTCATGTGAATACGCCAGAAAGTTTATAAGTTACTCCATTCAGTATTTATATATTTGATGTTCATTTTAGCATATCCGGCTCCTTCCTATACAAACCCAATATAACTCAAAACTCCATTTTAACCATGACAGACTATTTGAAAACAACCCACATTTATATTGTCCTCCTAATACGTGAGAGGGCAGTGGAACTTCATTTACTGTTTTCATTTATTTTTAAAATATTGTTTTGTTCATTTGGGTGTAACCAGGGTGGGCATAGACAAATATGGAGGCCACTACATTTCCAAAACAATATTTTAAAAATAAATGAAAACAGTAAATGAAATTCCACAGCCCTATCACATATTAGGACAATATCAATCAGCAGAAAAAGATGGTTTGTTTTTGATTAATCTATTATGGCTAAAATTGAGTTTTAAGTTGTAATGGGTTTCTATAGGAAGGTAGATGCGCTAAAATGAACATCAAATATCTACAGTAAATACTGAATCAAGTTATGTAAAAACTGTCTGGGGTGTTCACATGAGACTGAGTAGACCATAACCTGACCAGAAGTTTTTTTGAGTGATACCCCTTTAACAGCAAGATGAATGCAAAAAGATAAAACTGCATGCATTCAAAACTGATTGGATTATTAAAGATCTACGATCCTCACCAAGCACTGCTTTCATAGTGAAATGAGTAACGAGTAAATCAATTGAGAAAGTAAAACAAGTAGTTCCATTCATGGTTTGTGTAATATACCAGAGGGCCAGTTGTAATAGTAATTGAATATCATATCGTGGGCCAAAGACAACTCATTTGGCTCTCTGGCCTTGAGTTTGACATATGTGAACTAGCAGTCTACATCAACATGCTGTGAGCTTGCAAAGCGTACATTTGAACGATTAAAAAAATGTTTTTCAAAATAGTAAAAGATGCAAATAAGTTTAGGGATAAGGGGTTTTAGCACTGATGAAAATAGGGCCTTTAGTGTAGACTACAGAAAAGTGGAACTGTGAGAGTATGTGAATGTACACACTTTGTTGCAAGTGTATATACATTAACAGTACAGTGCAGGCTCTGTACATTGGAATCTTATGCAAAACATATGCCAAATCAAATACCTTATCTTTGAATTCTGCTTAACAGCAAATCAGAGTGTCTATTACTTTGACCAGTAAGATCCTGTGCGTCTTCCTGGTAGAGAACAATGTTTGCTTCCCATATACACTTCAAATTGGGAATACCCAAACGTATGCCAAAATGTGGGGTCATTTCTGCTTACATAGTAAACTCGCTCACTGCGTTTGCAAAAAAAAAAAAAAAATGTACTCCTGAATCTTTGTGCATTTTGTATTGCAAAACCCATGAGTTTCCATAATACATGAAACAGATATCCTCAATGCACAGGCTACATGTAAACATTGTCAACCATCGATATAGTCTCGTCATTTTTAAACTCTGCTTTTGCTACTTAGAAACAGGTCTGTCACATTCGGCATTCAGTGGTGAATGTGAAAGGACAGCGATCCATAATGAAATCGTTAGAATGATGAATGACACAACCTCTATAACAGCCAGATGAGGATAAACAGGCAATTTCCTTCCCTCTTAAAGTTGGTTGATAATTAGGTCTTAGACCTACTTGAGCTATAAAAACCATCAAATCCTCTGTGTGTCCATTTAAAAGACTGACCCAGATGGACTAAGGGGACATTTGGGTCTACTTCACATCTCTCAGGCAATATAAGTATAACACTGAGTATTTTTACTCCTGTGATCCAAGGCTGGACAGTTCTAGCCCAGATGACATGGCAGATGACCTGCACAGTTAATCACAGTACTTATTTGAACTGATATCGACCCAAAAAACACCAGTACAATACTTAAGTGTGCATTTACATATCCATTTGGAATGTAATCAAAAAGTTGCCTGAAGCTGTGTGCAAGGTGAAGGACAGGGCCTCTAGGGTCCTCGAGGGGGTTCCAGGGGGATAATATGCTTCGCTCTATATATACTTTTGCTAAATACTACATTAAGATAAAGCCATTTGAAAAATTGAGTATACACTTGAACAACACTGCTTGTGCTCAGATTGAAGAAAATAGATGTGGGTCCATGCAAGGCCAAACATATCAAATATGTGGGGGTCCTTGGACCTCAACAAGGAAAATGTTTGAGAACCACTGCAACCTCATTTTGTTACTTTTGTATGGCCTATACACTGAGTTATGTGGTTTTACAGCAGTGGTTTTCAAATGGTGGTCCAGGGACCACCAGTGGTCCTTGAGAGGGTTTGGTTAACCAGATGATGATCATTTTAACACTCTCAAGAGTTAACATATTCATCATCTGAATTACCCCAAGTCTGCACAACTAGAAGATTATTGGTCATTTTTGATCTGTATGTTTGCCTGTTTTGGTTCCCAAATCCACCCTGCCACAATAGCAGCCTGCTATTGTGGACAAAAGCAAAAGTAAGGTTGAAAAACACTGTTTTACAGTGTATGGACATGTAGCTCCGGTACACAGCTCTACTGAAGCACCATGGACCAGAGCTTTAGGACATGCAGACAGTGAGTGACCACTGAAAAGTGTGTCCGTGTGTGCAGAGAGAGAGAGAGAGAGCCTTTTAGCACGTTACCTGACTGGAGATCAGGTCCTCGCACACCGAGAGGGCCATCTGGATCGCGTTGGGCTTGTGCGTGACGGAGATGGCGGTCAGCTTGAACTTGTCGCGGCCGTAGATTTGGTTGGCCTGGGTCACGGCGTCCTTAAACACCTGCTCGTACCTCTTCTGGCTCAGCACGGCACCGATGTTGACGATCTTGGGCTCGCAGCTCGCCCGCAGCAAGCAGGAGCAGGAGAACAGCAGCGCCAGCAGGAACAGACGCATGGTGGTGGTTGGGGTTTGGTTTGGTAGGTTGGATCGAGAAGCAAAGAAGACGGGGCTCTCTGCTGACGCTTCGAACGACTTGCAGCTCGAACCGGTTCCCGTTAAACCGTTTGTCTGTCCACCTCCCGGATCGAACCACCACAAGCAGTCCAAACGGATCAAAAAAGAAAAACGAAAATAAAAAATAACCCCCCCACTCCCAGCCGGTAGATTTTTACATGCACTGCAGAGGAATGCGAGGAGCGACCATCATCATCAGGAGAAGAAGCGGCTGCTCCACTGCAGCATTCATATGGATCATAACCTATATATAAACTCCCTTTCTTCTAGCGGCATATTCGATCTCGTTTTCGGATGTATAGGCTATATATACTTGCAAATAAAAGCCACTATACTTTCCCCCAAAAGAGAAGAACAGTCTGCTCAGTCAGCATATCTGTCTAAAACCCATTCCGTCAAAAACCGCAGCTCACTCACAGTGATGTGCATCATATCTTTGTGTTCCGTGGAGTGGAGTGCAGTGCAGTGTAGTGTGTTGAGGCTCTGCTGCTGCGAAGTGATCCCACCGCTGATGATGCGACGCTTCGGGCGACTCTATGTATGCGCTGTCCTTGGTGCTGCTGCTGCCTGACAGCTGTGTGTGTGTGTGTGTGTGTGTGTGTGTGTGTGTGTGTGTGTGTGTGTGTGTGTGTGTGTGTGTGTGTGTGTGTGTGCGTGCGTGCGTGCGTGCGCGACCACCTTATAGCCACCCCCACTCTTTTTTCACGTTGGCTAGATTATTCTACGATCAATAAAACTGTAAGAAACGAAGTTTTGTCGTTAAAGGGTAATTCCGCCCATTTTCAATACTGTGCTAATATGCTGTAAAAGCCCCCCCCTGCTGCGTTTACTAGAAATGGAGGTCTTAAAAAACATTATTGTGAAGCACACCTTGATGCTCAGATGGCATTAAACCACGTACGCGATTTTGTTTTTGATCCCAGTTAACTTTAACAGGCTATAGCTTAGCTTATGGCAACAAAACCTGTGCCATTTACCCCGTGATGGCATCTTTGTAGCCATATGTGCAGTTATGCGGCGATGCGTATGTGTCGTTACTCACACAGTAAAATCTGTTAATTTGTGAGTGCACAAATATTGATAAATGGACACCGCGAGGAGTTTGCTCACTTTGCTACGCATTCATTTAATGTGTCGACTCCTGTTTTATTTATCTTCCTATTCCTCACACAAACAGCAGATGGAGAGAGGGGGGCGGGGTGTTCGTTCCGCTGGAACGGCCAGGTCAAAAAGTTGAGTCGGAAATGCCTTGATGAGGAAGGAGAGAAAAAAAAACAACGAAATGTGTGTGACATTACACAGCATGGGTCGCACTACAGCAGGCTAATTGCCCATGCATCCATGCTGTTCAACGTTTCAGCATCTTAAATCATGCAACGGCACGCACGCACGCACGCACGCACGCACACACACACACACACACACACACACACACACACACACACACACACACACACACACACACACACACACACACACACACACACACACACACACACACACACACACACACACACACACACACACACACACACACACACACACACACACACACACACACACACACACACACACACACACACACACTATGGTGATTCTCAGATAGCCCAGCCTCCTCTGAAAATATTTAATTTTGTGGTAGTAGTTAAAAAAAATCAATAACATTCCTTCTGTCACACATTTCTAAATGACCGTTTTTATTTTTCTAGTTGATTCAATTCACGAGTTCCAAAGGTAGTACGTCTGACCCCTACCTGCCAATGATGTTGGAGAGACGAACACAGGTGTTTTGAATAAGACTGATTGGCATAGACTAGGAGCATTATAGTTCCATGCCAATCAGACAAACTGAAACACCTGTGCTTCAACTATACAAGCTTAAAGTCTGACTCAGTGCAGTGGGTTATTTTCAAAGGCTAGTAAGTCTACTGTGTATGTGGTTATAAAATTATAGGCTACGCTATATTTTAGCCCTTTGAATATAACTGTTCTCAATCTTGCCTGGTTTGTAGATGCAATGTAATGTGAACTTGTAGACCGGTTATTTCCAAAAGATGTATTTTTCAATGCAAATATATTCTCAAATACCTTTTTAATATCAGGCTTTCACTTGTACATTGCATGCACCACAGATACTTTTACTTAAGTAAAATATGTGGATTACATTTTACCCCACTGGCTATACTACTAACACTTAAGTCCTTTATTAAATCAGGCTTGTGAACATTTAACATGGAGTACGTGGGGTAATTTCATTAAAGGAAAACCATGCCGCACAGAAGACAAGGAGTCAAGCGTTTAAGTAAGCGCGAGGGCATCCCCAATAGTGAAGGAAAAAAAATCAACCTCTCGGTTACCTAGGAAACTAGCTCCCTTTTAACACACAAGGCTGCAAGAGCACAGGCATGAGCACAGGCAGGCACAGACACACCCGCACATGCATCATTCTGCATGCACACAGTATGCAAACCTTTTGCACCATGGAAGCAAATGTTGATATCACTCTGATATAAACCACTTAAATATGAACCCAATCCAGGTAAACACAGACACAAAACGGATTATCAAGTAGATGGATAGAGGTTTATTCTGTGATACATCAATCAATTTGAGAATGTCCCTCTTGAGGGGACTCATTCCATGGCCCGCTGGGTTTCTATCAAAAACATGCTTGGCCTTGATTGAAAATGAAATGGGGGAATTGGAAAAAGGTGCTTTTAGCCAGCAAAGCTGCGTTGGTTGAACAGTCTTCTGAATAATAAATCAAACAACACGGTCATGTCCCACTGTGTTCCTGCGAGCTGATAAATTAATAACAAGGCATGAAGTTATCGACATGGCCTGTGCTGCTGACATGGCAGCCAATGTTGTCGCTGATATTATTGCAGTGTGTGAATTGATGCAATTCATTGTGTTGCTGCATCATTTAAAATCAAACCACTTAAGTGTTCAACACCATATACTGTATTATGAGGCTACTGTATTCTTCCCATATTAAGTAAACTTTTCACTTTATCACATCAAATTGTATGCCATGTGACAATACAATGTATGCATGTGTCATGCATAAATGCACATTAGACTACTCTAGGTCAGTAAAATACTCCAGCAAACATTCCTGTGTTGAAGTGAGATCATGAATAATACTGAAATAGTATCGTTTTTGTTTCCTGTGGCCAAATGCAGCGTTTTAATGATGCTTTCCTTCCATCCATATGTTTGTGAGTGATGTGTCGCTCAAGTAGCCACTAGAGGGGCACTGCTTTGGCTCAACCTCCAACCCGCCCCCTCTTCAGTTCAGACATCAATAAAGCCGGACGGTTGTGCAGAGCAATCATTATAACAGTCCCCTGCCACAGAAACACGCCACCGCACTGCTGCACTCACACATTCGAAACATGCGCACTGCCTGTGTTCTGTGATCGAGGGACCAACAGCTCCAATTCATTTCCAATGAGTTGCATCCTTTGACGAGACACTGAGACAGCCTTCTTCGATGGCTGTGTTCTGCCTGCCTTCTCCCCAGCAAACCAGGCTGTTTCGTTGTCAAACCAATGGACACGTGTTTCGAATGAGTGGGCGGGTGCAGCCTCACGGCCTGTTTGGACGAACCACTGAGACACTGGAATGTGTGCGCGCACGCATGTGTATACAGTTCACACATTAAGTAATCCACCCACTCACTCTCAGAAGTGAAAAGCACTTGTATATGCCGCCTACAGAACACGTTTGAACTGTATAGGAGCAAAACAGGCAGCAGACCTATCCTACAGTCTACGTATACAGACGATTCACACTTGCTCTACTAAGTAGAATGTGTGTCCTGTCTGCGTACATGTGTGTGTGACGATGGACATACACGGAAAAAACGCAGGATTAAGAGGAGGAACAGCGAGATAGCATGTCACACTTTACCCTTACATGCTTTGCGCTTTAGGCCGACTGCAGTGCGTTTTGTCTGCAGCCGGCACATCTCAGACGCTCACATTATCCGCGTGTGCAATCATTCGGAGGAAAATGTGCTCCGACTGGGTAACGGTGTTGTAGCGGAGGGGGTGCGAGGAAGCGATAAATAACACCACGTCCACTTTACGAGCTATAGAGCACAGCATCGCGTCCAGATGTGCCCTCTGCCTCTGCTGCAGCGGTTCATCTGCAGAGGCGGGCGCCGGTTGGTTGGACATGGGAGTCTGCATTAGCTGATTGAGAGATTGCACAGCACAAGAAATAATTCTTAGTCCACTGATTTGTTGACACGTGCGTGAGAACATATAGGCCGGCCCTCTTCCTCGTTGTTGGGGAAGTGCATTCCACCCGACCCCGTAGCAGCGTGTGCCATCTTCAGACGCATCAGCGCTGCTCGCTGATGTGTTTCTCGTGTAGTGTGAATCCCTGCATGAATTAGTAATGCACAAGCCCTCCAATGCGTTACTTTAGTCGTTCTCCCCAAGGTCAACTGAACTATACATGCTTTGGTAAATACAATCCCCCAAATAGATTCTATCTTTGGACCATAGAGTATTGCCTGTCGGCCACTGACCTACTTGGGACAATGTAAGTTGGGAATTGGGAATGCATTGCAAATGCCATGTCCCACTTGATCATTGTGTCTGAGTCCCGTTCATGGGGAGATATGGAATTGTCATGCAGACGTCAGAACATCATTGTGATGTCAGAACAGCCCAGTTCTAAATATGGATATCTGGTGTGATCATGTTGCTAATTCATTAGGGCCTTGTCCAGAGCCTGTGTAGACGGGGACTGACCTAAGTTCCGAAGTCCCACAGATCAGAACCCCCATTAGTCCGAACATGCGCTGGAAATCAGCTGCGACGTGCTTGCAGTTATGGTGAGGGTGAGGGTTAGAGAAGGGTTTAGGCCTGTTTGTCACAAAACCCTACCCCCTCCAACCGTAACCCTAACCCTAGTTAAAACTACTAAACTAACAGAATGCTGATAAAGTAGACGTATTCAGATTTTTTTCATATTCCACACCGATAGTTGCAGGAGAGGTCATGAATGCATCATCTGATCAACTCCAAATTTCCTGCAAAAAGTAATTGCAGTTGGGCCAACAAAGGAAGTCATAATTTCGTAACACAAAATCCAGTCAGTCTTGCATAATGATGTGCACCTATAAGAGCACCTATAGGCTACGCATAAGGCTGGCATAACCCAGCCTGGCGTATAAAAGCGCTCCTTTCTAGTTTTGTTTTTGGTGGCTTTTGTCCTTGTACAATGTCCTTCTGTTATGCATCGCAACAACTTGAGTGTCATTGTAGAGTCAGCCTAAAATCCAGATGGCCTATTACAATCAATTTGAATCGCTTCTGATCACACACAAATACACCAGCGCTAAAATCCTCTGTGATAAATTAACTTGGACGGCGTAAAATGGACCCATATGAGGTTACATGTTCACAGTGAGTGTCATTGTAGAGGTTAAAACACATTCAAAACATTGCATGTTTGGTTTCAGTTAAAGCACACTAACTAGTCCATGTTAGAATAAGTACACATAAAAGGCTGTTCAAGGTATGAAATTTAATAGTCCGTACATTATACAATATTTAGATATTGTTTCGACACAGAGTAGGCTAATAGGTTTGATGCTTAACTGTCATCCTTGTTACTTTGCAGCGGTAGATTTCTTTGCACTCTATTTGCTTGACCATTACTTGTTTATTGAATGGGGTTAGTGCAATCCTGCTCTTTGTAGATTACCCTGGAGAGCCATGCCAGGTTTGAAGTGTGTCTTGAATTAAGGTCCCTTTATTTGACTTTATCTCTAGTGCATTATGTCATGGAGAATACAAGATGTATCAAGGACACGTACACAGAACCAAAACAGGTTCTGGATTTGCAATGTTTCTATTGTGCATCATTAGACATAGCCCATTATGACTGAAAAAGGAACACAATCTAGAATCTAGTTTGGAATATTTTGTTCTGTGTGCGGGTCCCCATTGCTGGTTATGGTCAAGTATAAAAATAGGGACCGTGTCATTTAGTTTTTCTACATTTACCTTAACCCACTTTTATAAATTACACTTTTAGACGAACAATAACAGTTTAAGACAATTTTTCTTTCACTTTTCACTGTGTACCATTTTAAAAGCAAACAGGCCTTTCACTAGTGAGGTACAGGTACAGGTGAGGTACAGCGAGAGATGATGGTCATCGTTGCTGTATTTGGGGAGCGGTCAGTTGTCTCTGCTTCATCATCACTGCCCAACTGGAGTTATGTGTTATATACAACTTCATGTAATATAGGTTTCAATTACCTTACTGAGTTAGGGTAATATTATATAAATACAAGGTATTATTGTGGAGACATTGACAATGTTCGACCTCGAGCCTAACATGAAAGCGGGATGACGAGTTGCTGTATGCTCACCCACCCCGGGAGCTTGTCATATTGGATATTTTCAGCATGCAATGCTATCATAAAACAAGAATACTAAGAATATGCGGCAGCTATAGCAGTGAGCATCTTGATTTGCTCGACTGAGAACCAAAGTAGGTCAAAGAGAAGAGAATAAACAGGACTCAGGACACTGCAAAGACAGTATGGGGTTTTAAAAGGTGGCACAAGGAAAATTACCTGTGGGATTCAATGGCTTTTATCTAATTGGCATATGGAATGAATACATCGCTTAGGATATTCCAGAGATATGGTGACATGATGAATGTTTGACTTGAATGTTTTCCCACCCGAATTGTTTCAACTTCAGGCATGTCCAATTTTGGAGTCTGTGCACACTTCAGGGGGCAAGGACCCGTTTCGGGTGGTTCTGGTCTACCGTGGGTCGGACCGACTCGATACCAGGCTCCTGCGATGGAGTGGAACATGTGTTGACTTTGAAGCCAGTGGGGGCGAACGGTTCTTGGATTGCACACAGACTAATCTCTCAGGAACCGATTCTGAGCTGTAACAAACAGCAGCAGGGAGATGTTTTTTCCTTTTTGGGGGATAAACCCACACAAATCCACACTCTCTCAGAAAAATAATTATTAAAATACCGATATATGAAAGAAGTAATAAAAAACAGGTAGTAGAGAGACAGACTTAGGTGTTCGCCTAGCCTGCAGTAGATAAAGAAAAGTCCAAATCTTGCCTTTAAAGTGAAATATCCCGTAAAGGATTGATATACAGTATGTCCTTAGATTTACATTTTGTTTACCTACAGCAACTGGAGCCATTTGATGACAATTGATTAGTTTAAGCACAAGCTGTGACTCATTACAAAATAAAACCACAGATGACTCATTATTTGAACTCACTGATCAATAATACATTCTCTGAGCTGTCTTTGTATTGTATACAATATAGGGGCATGGTGTTTGTGGTCAGGACGCCATTATTAGCTGTTTTCCCCCGTCTGTGTCAACACTCCCATAAAAAGGTCCCAAGTTGCAGTGAGTAGGGCAGGTAGTGATCAATAACCCAACTGCGGGTGTTTTAATGAAACTAGCAACAAAAACAGGAGCTCTCAAACAAACAGGAACACGGAAAACACAGCAAGGGTTGACCCAAGGTCACACACCACCAGTGATTACAAAGTACAATACAGCTAAAGCAGACAAGAACATAGAACAAAGCTAGCCAGCCAACAAAATATGCATGACTGCAAACCTAGACAAGACAACGAATGTTAACCCCCACACCCCACTTGCTACGAGGAGGAAGGGGGACTTTGGGAGTGTAGGAAATTGGGGACAGCAAAGGGACTTTGCGACTTACATGCTGGCCTTCCTTATGATGTATTATTTATGGCCTCCAGTTAAATCATTTAGTAGAATTTGTACAGATTCTACAATGCTTGTGCCATCTCATTCTTGATATTTAGTTTTTGTAGACCTTTTCACACAGTCACATTTGGCTACACTTCCATTTGAACAAAAGACAATTTATTTATTCATTGGAGAGGAAATATAGGGTAATAATAATGAATACCAAGGGGATGAAGGTTGAATAGTTTTTGTTTCGTTCACAGCTGAGATAAGTTGGCTTACTTTTATCTACTCCGCCACTGATTTGTAGCGTAAACTAAAGCAATGGATTTGTAAATTGGATGTGACTTTATGGTCCAAAGGTTCAGTATTTTTCAGATTTTCAAATAGGCTTATAACCAGAGGTGGATGTACCATTTCCCAATTGGGGGGCAGGAGAAAATGGTATGGGGACGGTTTCATCGCCTGTGTCGCTTCGCACCACAGGTGAGGAAGCCGCACCCATACCATTTTCGGCTACAGGACTTTTATTGGGCAAGTAAAGCATCAATAACAACATCAATAGTTGTTGAAGCTGCAACAGGTACACAGCACTCAGAGAGTTCTCTGTTTTCAATGTTGAAATGTTGTTGGTTTAGCGGTGCCACAACTGTAGATAGTAGTAGCAGTAGTAGTGTTTCACATCATTCAAGTAAGCACTTGAATTTGAAATATCTTGGGTTGTTTTGCATACCATCATGTTTGGTGGGGAAGTCAGGGCATTTAGTCGATTGTCCCCCCATGCCCATGCCTAGATCCGCCCCAGCTTAACCCCCTTCGAAAAGCATTTGGGTATTGCATTACAAATCTCCTCCAACAGTTGTACTACTAAAGCATAACCATACAGGGCTCACCAGATGAAGGTTACGCTGGGTGCTAGCTGGGTGCAGTCCAATGGGTCCAGATTGCTTGAGTCATTCTGTCATGCACTGTTGTGGAAAGTGGTGTTGACAGTAAGGCAGGGAGTGACCCATGTCATTGGTCCGACCTCCCATTAGTCCGACTGAACAATAACAAACTCTCTAAATTCAGTCTTAACCGCTAACCTTAGTTTTTAATGACACAAGTAACTAAAAGACTGTAGTAGTTTTTAAACATAAACTGAATCACAGCACACAACAAGGACTCAACATGACAAGCACTGACTGGCAAGCTACTGAAGGGTGAATACAGAGGAGGTACAGCTGTGGTAGACAGCAACATAGAACCAGAGCCATTTAGAGACAGAGTTACGCCATTTCCGTTCACTTTATTCGGCCAGTCCAACGCACTTAACGCAGTAATGTGATCCGGCAATGGCGGCACTCCTGGGAGAGGTGAAGAGTGACACTCTCCAAAGTCCAAACCGGAAGTTGATAGATGAATACATTCTAAATCTTGTCATAAAAAACGGCATGAACAAATTTTTTGTATTATTCTATTAATGACTATACCTTTGTAGAAAATAATCCATGCATACAAATAAAAGAAGACATGTCACAGGTTATTATTTGCGGATACTTTGTTTGCATTATATTGATGCCTTAAAGAGCAGAATAGTAGTTTCTCCGATAGCAGTGCAATTCAAAGGAGCTTTATTGGCATGGGAATTAGCACCTCATTCATAAAGTGACATTTCCGTGAATGTCACTTTCGCGATATTCCCCACGAGACTGTAACTCGGTGCTACTTGGGAAGTATGCAGAAATGCATTGGACTCAGGCAACAGACTAGCTGTAATCCCAATAGCCCATCATACACATTGCAGAGGCTTTAGTTGTTACTGTAAAATAATTTAAATCAGCTGTTATTTTGCATAGATATGTAAAATAATTTGTGCCAATCTCGTTTAAAAGAATGTGTTTCAGACTCCAGCCTCCACTATGGTTTGTCACTTGTTAGGCTCTGTGACCACTGACCACAGGACTAACCTCTGTGACTGCACACCCCATCACTGGCGCAACTCTCTAAATGGCTCTGCATAGACCTAGTAATACTAAACCAGGGAACACATTTCACATTGAATAACAAAAGCCAAATATAAAATAAATACACGAACGAACACACTCATAGGCCTGCATCTTTGCAATGAATCAAGTTTGCATGACAAGTTGTTGTTTTTGTAGACACTATGATTTGTCATTGTCATTGATTTGTCACTAGAGTAATTCTGTGTGTGTGTGTGTGTGTGTGTGTGTGTGTGTGTGTGTGTGTGTGTGTGTGTGTGTGTGTGTGTGTGTGTGTGTGTGTGTGTGTGTGTGTGTGTGTGTGTGTGTGTGTGTGTGTGTTGGTGTATTTCATAGCATACACAGCATGAACTTGTGCAACCTTCCCCAGGGTACAACATACAGTACATGGGTGATTAAAAAAAAAGTCTAAAATGACTAGGGGTGCACGATTAAATTCTGACTGATATCTGATCACTGATTCCGATATGTACAGATGATCACAATGAAAACAAGTCTAGGCCCTATAGGGACATGGCCCAATTAGCATGAACTTACAACTTCAGTAGTCATCCAGTTGTTTTCACAAGTGGATGACTACTGAATGAGATGTGTGCACAAATTGTTTAAAGGAAATCTGTATCATATTGAGGCTGTTACGATAACGGCATTCTTATGGCTGATATAGGCATTCCGATTATGCTGCTGATTAATCGTGCATTCCCGAAAAATTACAAGACTCACTAAAACCTACAAATGTTGCCTATGTCTAAGCCTAAGGAATCTCTGAACAATCATGTACAGAAACCAGGCTATGGATATCAGGGACAGCAGCAGCATGAGACCGGGACGCGGGGAGTATCTTCGGAAGACGTGCACGGCTCTCCGCAGGACGGCTTCCATCGGCGACGTCGGGGCTGCCGACTCTGGCCACGATGCATCCGGCAGTCGGGGGCCAGGGCCGCCCGGAAGAGCCTCAGCTGTTTGAGGGTCACGGCCAGGATGTCTGACCTGCAGACCCAAAGCCGGTCCGCGTCCGTGGTCGTAGGCCTGCTCCTGCATGCGACGGATCTCCCACTGTGGGAACGGCGTGCTCTGCCGACAGAAGGGGCACTGCACCCGGGTGGGGTCCTTGGCGCGCCTCAGAATGCACGCCAGGCAGTGATGGCACAGCCTGTGGTCGCAGTTCAGCGAGGCCATGCGGTGATCTCCCAGGAGGTCGTAGGGGTCGCTGCAGATGGGGCACTCGTGGCATGTGCCGTCGTCAGCGGCGGCCCGGCTAACAGGACTTCCGCCGCACCGGGGCCCGCCGCCGCCCGCATTGTTGTTGTTGTTGTCAGAGAGTGGCTCTTGTGGAACAGCTGTCTTTTGCTCAGCCCAGGCTGTTACTAGTATCTGTGCATCATTGTGATTCTGTCTTAGGCCTTGTCTGGCCTGCTGCTGTTGTTGGGGCTGAAGCAACGGTTGCATTACGGGCACCCTGCTATCCACGCCGTGTTCTTCTGGTTCCGTGGCCGTGGTGGCTGGTACTCCAAGACAAACCTCCTCCAAAACAGGCAGGTACATTACCCTGGCTGGCACGGTTTCCTCCCCTCCGACATTGACGGTTTCGTCCATGTTTAGTAACCAAAAATATTTTTCTCCGTTATGAATCAAAGCAATGTTGGTCCCTGGTAGAGTATAAGCTATACTTTCCACCTGGACAGAATCTCACCGAGTGCAGCGTTGTTGATGTAATGTTTGTTTATAACAAAGCTTTCCAACTGTTTGACCCCAGCTCAGATTACATTCACAGATAAGGAATGATAAGTTGAATTATGAGCCGACACGCGCACAATGGCACAAGTAGCATTTCGACATACGACATGCTGCTGCATTATGAGAATGCACCCTCACCAGCAGAATAGTATAGACTAGAGCATACAGTATATAAATATCATTGTCATTAAGGGGAAATAACTTATTTACTTTTGTTTTGTGACATATTTGTCAGTTAAATAGTTGTATTTTTAGCAACGCCGGCAATAAATAATTAGGCACATAAGAGCCTGTCATTACTATCAAACCAAAAACAGTTACAGTAAATAAACAAAACGCTGTGGGAAAAAGTAGTGGAACACAGAATTGCAACAACAGTGTTGTTAGTGCAAACATCTAGCGAATGTGGTTTTAGGAGTTTATCAGTTGATAAGTTGACTTGATAATTCAAAGTCAATGATGTCATTGTTTAGCCCGGCTAGGCACGTCGCGTTTGACTTCATTTAACCTTCTGAAGTTCTGAAAAGCCCAGACTGGCGTTTCCCTCAGTCGACATAGACAAGTTGAATAACAAAGTTAAGGCCATATCATGTTGTAGCATCATTGTGCATTATGCCCAGAGATAGAGGAGAGAGGGAGAGAGAGAGAGAAGGGAAGAGATGCCTTCTCCCTGACCTATTTCTTAATATAGCTGTATAATGTGTCAATAGTGCCTCTGGCTGCATTAATGAAGCTACGCCAGATGGCGTAGGAAAGAACCACGATAAGACTATATGTAATAAGGCACATTAAACCAGCAATTACAAACAATACTATGAGAAACCTGAACTTGCAGCCCCCCGAATGCTATGCTGATCCTTACACCCATATGATGTGTCAACTGCATTCAATGGGCGGCACAAGGATCACTCAAGTGGTTGGGGGGCAGGACCCAAGGGAGTGTGCTCTGCTCCACCCTACACTCCTTTGCTGACCATGGTGAGCAGCACACACTCACGGTCAGCCAGTCCTGCTGCTGGTGGTGGGAGGGGCTGAAGGACGCAGGAATTCAATGATTGGCTTCACAAACACGTCGCCACATGCCGCCAATTAGCACCGCCGATTGTTTTACCATCCATTTTGAGTGGTGTCCACTGTCAATGGAATCTCCATGGAAACCCCAACCCCCAACCTGAATTGGGAAAAAAACACAAAATCAATAATCTATGTGTTGGGAAATAATAGGCTTTATAATGCAGAGCTACAGTATATGTGCATTCTAATTGAAGCCTATTATAGATGCATAGATGCATGCTGGGATGCAGATGCCCCAACATGTGTACCTCCGCATGTTATATCCCAATGTATTCTTCTTACACACACAGAATAAGTCTTTCTGGTTAACCAGATGTAACTCTTTGAGAGTGTAAACATGAAACCAAATGGTCCATTTGGATTCATGTTTACACTCTCAAGAGTTAAGATATTCACCATCTGAATTGGCCCAAGTCTACACAACTAGAGAATGTAGAACATTAATGGTAATTTTTGACTGTTTTGGATCCACCTCTCAACTCTTAGCCTCTCCCTCCCCTTGCCTTAATTGGCCTAGCTTTAGACTGAATCTCCACACAAACGGTGTAGCTTTATGTTCATGCTAATAGTGAGTGTTTTGTATGTTTTGCATTTGGTTGTCTGTGGTCTCTGTTTTCCCTGTGTTCCTGCACCCCTCCCCCCAGCCTGTGTCTTTCTTGTGTAAGCCTCGTCTGTCTTTCCCGACTGACCTGCCTTATGTAAGTCTCATCAGTCTTGCCCTGAGTGTTGCCTGTCAACTGCCCCGCCCCCTGGTGTGTGGATGTGGGTGTGTGTGGGGGGGGGGGGGGGGGGCACACCCACATCCACACACCAGGGCCGGATCTAGGCATGGGTGGGGGGCTGACTGACTGCCCCACCATACATAATGGCTTGCAAAACTAACCAAATTTCAAAAGAATGAGTAGAATGAGGTGAAACACCGATACTGCTACTAGCTAACTTGTGGCACCACTAAACCAACAGCATTGCATCATTTAAAAACAGAAAACTCCCTGAGTCAGACCTTTAGCTTTATGCATGCAGCGTGCTGTTTCAACTTCAACAACTGATGTTATTATTGATGCTTAAACTTACTTATGGGTGCGACTTCAACGCCCGGAGAGATTCGCGCCATGGGCGGTGAAGCCGCACCCATACCATTTTCACATGCCCCCCCCATTGAGAAATGTTATATCCAGGCCTGCCACACACACACACACACACACACACACACACACACACACACACACACACACACACACACACACACACACACACACACACAAACACATACACTGAACCACCCACCCAGCCTGTCAGACCTCTCGTTACCAAGCCGTCATGTTCCTCCAGCTAATTCAGGTCCCTGCCCATCCCAGCTGCCAACCTTCAGTGTCCTGCGATGAGCAATCTTATGTCACAAGGCATGTCCCCTTATGTCCCAGGTAATTTGGATAATCAGTGAATCCGTGGGGACAGTAAATTATATTCCCTGGTGGGTGGGGGGGGGGGAGTATTAACATTAACTAGGGATTAATGTTAGGTAACACTCCCTAGGGAATGATAATATCCCTACTACCCCACGGTGAAGGGAAATATGGGGGATAAAAACAAATCCCTGCTATTCATTATGGCAGAAGAGGGACGCGTCTTCCCTGCAGGAAGAAAAACGGTGAATTTCATGCGGATGAAAGCAAAAAGCTGCGTTGGGAAGTGGTAAAGAGATGAAAGGAGAAGGCCAAAGTTGCCGTGCAATGCATGTCTCTCTGCAGTACACAATGCTGAAAGTGGAACATGATGGTGGCATATAGAGGGCAGAGGATGCTGCTCTCCCCACCAAGGTGACCCTGCCCACAGCCTTGGAGGATAGACAGAGTTACGCAAAACCCTTTCACTTCATGGGTCCAGTCAATGGCAGATATTCTAGACTATTATTGAGACTGGGGACAACAAACTACTAGAAGGGAAGTAGGCAGAAATGCATTGGACCCAGGGAACAGCCCACCTTTAATCCCTATACAAATCCCTTTATTTTAGATTGTTTTGTTGTAATACAACATAGTACAACATATACATTACAGAGACCTTTGTTGTTATTACAATAGGCCTACCTTAAAACAGTGGCCATGTTGCACAGCATGCTTAAAATAGATCTTATTTGTATATAGTGCCTTGATCCAAGGCACACAACCATGCAAAGCACAACCAGCACATCGGGAGCAATTTGGGGGGCAGTGTCTGGCCAAAGGACAATTCTACAAGTAGACAGGAGGAACCAGGATTCAAAGGTTACTCCCTACCTACGGACGACCTGCTCTATACCTTCTGAGCCACAGTTGCCTCTGATGCATTTCAAACTCCAGTGAGTAACCCTTCCCCCCCCTTTGGCTCTGACCCTGCCTGATGGGAATGTGGAGGATACTGGAGTCCAAGTAGTGTTGGTACTCCACTACCCATAATGCAGTGAAGCCGGTATTTGCATCTTCTACGGTTCAAACATGGACACTGTTTTCTATTCTACTATGACATGTAGTGCGAGAATGAGTATGTTTTGTATATGATAACTCAGATTGACCAACTAAAAACATTATGAATATTATTATTATCCATATAGGAGATTAAAGTTGATCGTTCAAAAATCATAACCCTGTTTAATTCAGCTTAGATAAACAGAGGAAGAATGTTGTCAACATATAATCTTTTGTGGATCCCTGCAGGTTCTAAGTGAAGGTTTCAGTCCCTTGAACCCCAACATTCATATCCAAAATAGATAAAAAAAAGCTCACAGTGTATAATGAACGGGTATGTGCCCATTTTTCAGATTACGTGTAGAGGGATTAGTCCTAGAGGGAGGATTGCAATTTGCAGATGATTTGGACAGCACAGTCAAGGCCTGCAGCGATGAAGCAATGCTACGGAGACTGACAACAACAACACGTGCCTCCAGACACGGCGCAGCTCCAGACAGAGCCAGCCAGCGGCTGTCTGTGTCCAAGTTAAAGCAAATCACCACTGCAAGCGAGAGCGCTCATCTGCATCAGGAAGGGTAATGCATTCAGCCAAAGAAAAATGAGATTTCTCTGCCTTGCGGGTTGCCTAACGCACGTTTAGAGCGCTTTAAACAGAGCGATGGCCAAGACCATGGACCTGTAATGTTTGTTAGAGCATTTTGAAACAAACATCAGGCACTCCTTACTTTACACAATGTGAGCTTTTATATAAGTGTTTGAAGCCAGCCTATATAGTAACTTCTTTTGGGCTTGTTTTCATTCATTTCCTAGTAGACATGGTAGTTCCTAATTTCATTCAAGATCTGGCAACACTGTCAGTTAGTTCTAGCTAGATTAGGTTGGTCAGAGGGGGTGACGCTTGTTTTGTGTCAGTCTCAATTGAATAAAGATGCATGACTTTTCACATCAAGTGAAAAGGCACACAGCAGGGCTGGATCTATCTATCATTCAAAAAAGAAGACACTAATAATCAGACAGCTGTATACATGCTGCTACATCCGGGCCTGGCAGTAGTGAGCTACCCGTTCAAGTTATTCTCTGCCAGTATTCTCCCCTGTGTGCCATAAGAACCCCCCCGTACAGTAGTTGTACACATGCAACACATGTTGAGTTCACATGTTACCAACAAGGGTCTGCATGGTGGAATGCCAAGGGTGAGCCAGAAAGTAGTAGCCATGAGAGACTCAAGAGAATGAGACTAGCAGGACCTTGCCAAAGACACCAATAGCTGCCAGCCAGAAAATTATAGTGCTGTGGGACCCAACAACACACAGGCACCGGTCACGAGGACATCCCACATTAACATAATGTACTGTATGTACTCAAAGCACAAAGCACCAACGAACTGGCCAGTATGCATGTGGTGGTTGACCCATAATTGCGTCAGTCTGATGTTTCAGAAATATACCGCTGTTCTATGTTAAGTTTACAGCTGTCCTCTACCCTAGGGGTTTTCAACAGGTGGTCCGGGGACCACCAGTGGTCTTTGAGAGGGTTCCAGGTGGTCCCCAGGCTAAATGATGGACAGTTGGTTAACCAGATCTAACTCCTTGAGAGCGTAAACATGAAACCAAATGGACCCTTGCGGGTCCATTTGGATTCATTTTACACTCTCAAGAGTTAAAATATTCATCATGTGAATTAGCCCCAAGTCTACACAACTGGAGAATGTAGAAGATTAATGGTCATTTTGATCTGCATGTTTGACTGTTTTGTCAAACATGGGGGGGGTCTGTGGGGCTGAAATGTCATCAAATGGAGGTCCGTGGCTCAAATGCTGAATAAATTGTGGGCCCTGGTATGAAAAAGCTTGAAACCCACTACTCACAGGAAACCACATTGCGATTTGTCAATTACTTTGATTTGTTTGTGGTGTAAACAGCAGCTCTGGCAATAGCAGCAGTAACTCTGCTGAAGTCAAACCCCATACATGCCAAGAGTGTGTGCAGCATCACCATAGTACTGAAGCAGCTATTTTAAAAGAGCCCATGCCCACAAATCCCCTCCCCCAAAACGGTGAAGCATAAACAAAAGGTGACGATTGTGCAATAAACAGAGCCATTCCCTTTGGGAGCGTGATGTATCTGAGCTGACACTCTTCCAATCTGACTGAGGAAAACAATCCGTGCTTCGCTCTCTTGGTAACCTTGGTTGTCTCTGAATCACTGGTTCTGAAAGTGGGGTCTGGGGGCCGCCCCCGGGCGTCCTTGAGTGGGTTCTTCTAACCTAGGGTGTTCCAAGCGGATTCCTGTAATCTATAGGCCTAATCAAAATTAAAACACTTCAACCATGCATTGGCCCGTTTGAAAATAGCTTGTAGATTGTCTATTTTATTGAAGAAAACAATTTCAAGACACATCTTATGGTATATGGGGTATATGTTCCACTCCCTGGTACAATTCTTGGATGGGGGGTGTGGGTATATGGGGCTAAATACATTGACATGAAAAAGATTTGCGGATCACGACATGGCTGACTGGCCAGCCAGTGTTTTTAAGACACTCTTATCATGAAATGTCATTTCACTTGGTTACTGCAGATGAGATCTCTTTGGCATTTACTTAGAACGGTACTAGAACGGTGGCAGTGCAGTGACCAATATATCACTATGGGGCCTGTCTGTCTGTGTTCCCCCTGGTGGCATCTTGCCCTTTAGATTGGAGAATGTTAAAGATCAGTTCTCTTTAGTACTGCCTCTTTAAGTGTGTGTGGGTGCGCGCACGTGTGTGTATGGGGGGGGGGTCTATCCTCCTACAGTGAATCAAAATGCAATGGATGAATGGGGGCTGGAACAATGGAAGCACAAACATGGCTGTCCGCTGCTATGGCCTATAGCTATCACGCAAATTACAGTTGTCATTGCCTGTACTGAAAAAAATAAATTGTGTCCTTGGACTTTTGTCAGTGAGTGCACCCAAGAAATATGCTACTAATCGGTTGCGAGAGTAGCTGCGAATGGTTGGACAGCATGTGCGCGCACACACACACACACACACACACACACACACACACACACACACACACACACACACACACACACACACACACACACACACACACACACACACACACACACACACACACACACACGCAACGATAAGAGAGTGAATCACAAGCAGCAAACGAAAAATCCAACTGAAAGAAGCACCAATAATACTTGGAGCCTCAGTGCATGTTTTGTGAACAGTGCAGCCCCTCTTGGGATGCCAGGCCGTGTCACGTGTGAAATGCCCTGACATGCCCAATGTCACACAGAGGGGCATGTCTGATGACTGTGACCGGGCCTGACGTCCCAGTGTCAGGCCCTGTCACTCAAATTCTTGTGACACGACACCGACTGGGGTACTCACTGACATAATCAGTATCATGTCAGTAATAAAGTATCCAGTGCCTAGAGCGACAGTGCCAAAGCAGGGCTGATGTGGGCACTTGGCGCACGATAGGTAGTAACGATGGCAGAAATCATGCAAGGCATCAACCAAATGGGAGCCATTTTGGAGTTCAGTGTCTTGCCCAAGGGCACTTCGACATGTAGACAGGAGGAGCCTGGCTTCGAACCGCCGACAGACAAAGCTGTTTTTAGCCATATATTACAAACCCATTCACTTTTACATTTTAACGCATTGTTCCATGTCACAGAAAGAAATGTGCTCATGGCTTTTTTAAATGTTATTTATTAACAACTGCTTTATAATAACAGTAATAGCAATTCTAATAACAGTAGTAGAGGTCATAAAAAATAAAAATACCGACACATCTTGACAGTCTGCGGTGCGGTTTCTTTCCTGGCTAAACAGGCAATAGCAGCACTTCTGTCAACTGGCTGGATTCAACCAACAAATAAAAGGCTGTCTTCTGCGTGGGTTAACACTAGAAGTATGAAAACAGTAACAGTCAAGACATTCAAAGAATCATTTGGCTTTTGAACGGTGTGAAACCAAACCAGACACGCTGCTTCGAAGAACCAGAGAGATTTGTATCCTGACCTCTGACCTGAAGGACCTGCACCAGCATCAATAAATGTGATTTGCTATTCACAGTTCCGGCTGTCGTGCCATTAAAGGCTCAATAGGATTTATGTTTACACTTAGGACTTGTTATGCTTTCACTTTTGCACTCTTTTATCTATTAAAACATGGCTGAAGTTAGCTGAATAAATTTATGCTGGCCAAACATAATTAATACAGGTAGCATACAGAATGAAAGTATCTGAGCAATAATAATTAACGTGTCGGATTACCTCGAAGGCCGTTTCAAGTCTCTAGAAGTGGATTTGGAAAGGAACATACACCAACGGCTTCCTCAAAAGCCAAACGCACCACAGCGTTCTAGTGGTAAATGTGCTAAACATGCCAGACCACCAGTATGGTCCCTTAAGGTGAAGTTAACCCAAAATACTGCATTTATTATGAGTGCTAGGCATCTATCCATCCTCTCAGCACTTTCTCTGAGAGCCGCTTACTAGTGAAATACACCCTTATTGTTGGACTACACTTCACAGAGATAAATAACATGGCCAAATTGGTGAAAGACACATTCTAGTGTTTACATTTTTTGTATCTTGGGTAAACTTCACACTTTAGCCTGTGCTGCCAACTATGAAAGTAGTGTAAGTACATAGAAACATAATGGTGCACAACGAAAATGCACATAAGCAAGGCTAATGTAGGGAGCTAATATAGGCGTTTCACCGCGATGGATGTACAAAATAACCGATTAAACATACAGTGTTGCATCGCTTTACGTACATTATGTAATCGGGAGATTATTATATTAACACTTCCCCCACATGTTTAAATACAGCTTACCACACTGACGTCATGATATAAAGTTTTACCTGGAAAAATACGCTTGGTCGCGTTCTGTCGTAAAATTATCCAGCCTGAAAGCACTGAAACTTGAATTTAAAAAAATATGTGCTTTTTCGAAGAAAACATATCAATGACTTTACAGAGGCGACAACATCATAATAACCACCAACAGAAGTGAGGTATAGGAACATTTCATAGTAAGATCCAGCACTGAAGGCATGTATGACAGCACTAGGCGGCTGAAAGAAAGGTGAAATCCCCTTTAAATAATGCATGATTGTCACACCAATCTGTAAGTACACTTGGAGAGCTGATTAAGGCAGTAGAGACAAAACCATTAACTATTCACAACAATATTAAATTAAACGTACATATATAAACATCCGTCTTCGCATTGCATACCACACCACGTTCAGATTTTAAAAGGATAAAGCGATACCCTGACGTGGCACATTTCAGCGCCGTTCATCCAACTCTTGGGCACTTTGTGATAACAGTAACATCGAAAAAACAAATTTAAGCAAACCAAAGGTTTGTTAACTTCCATTAGCCGTGGCTGAATGGAAAAGAAGGGACATATTTGAACATTTTCACGCAAAAATGCTGAATTCTATTCTCAATAGGACTTTGTGCTTCTACCCAAAATGGAAGACTTTGATAGTTATAGAACAAACGTGATATATTGCTTCACATTCACAGCAGAAATTAAGCAGTGTGTTTCAACGTGATCAAATTACCTTTGTTACGAGTTACAAGTGCTCAGAGAACAATAGCCTAAACGCTGCATGATATCAATGTATCCCTTTAAATATCGACTCAGTTCCATCCAACCCATCGGTTTCTATTACAGCACTATGGTTCCAGCTAAGACTACAAAAATAGGGCTTTTTAATTTAAAAATCCTGAGTTTTCACAACATTGTTATGTCACGCAACAACGCATCGCATGACATCCAAACCCCCACTGGTGGGGGTCATATCTCTTCGGTGAGCTTTTGTTTTTGCAATTTAAAAACAAGTCTGTGCATAGAGAAAACGCTGCCGTCCTCGAGAGTCTATGAGGCGCCGTCTAAGAGACCACCTCCCCCCCGGAGCAGAACCACCAGCTCAATCTACTTAAGGAGGAATCAAACATAAAAAAATAAAATAAATAAAGAATTTGCACCATCGCCTTCCAGGGCACCCTGCCTTGTGTAGACACCTTGCCGTCTACAGACTTTATTTACAAGGGGTTTGTAAATCAAGAGAAATCACTGGCAAATGAGAGCCAACTCAAATCCTCGTGTTTCTCCCATTGGAGACCCCGAGCACCCTTGAAGTTCAATGAATCTACCCTACCCGCAACGCCAAAAACCAAAAGCTAATGCGCTCCAACGCATAGTTCCACCTAACTGTAACTATTTACACCGTGACATGCCGTGACACCTCCTTAAGTAGCTTTGACCGGGTCGTTTGGGAAAACGATCCGATGAAAAGTTGAGCTCCGTACTTCAGACCTGCAGCCCCCCACAACGACACGCTCCGCTCATCAGATGTTCTCCGCGTCTCTCTGGGCGGTCTCCGCGATGTCGTCCCGGGGGATGGCGGGCCGCTGCCGGCGGATGCTGCGCCCGGACGCAATGAGGTCGGCGTAGCCCCGCGAGTGAGAGAAGGCGTAGGCCGAGCGGCGGGAGCGCCTGCCACGCTGGAACGCCGACACGTCGGCGGGCTTCTTCTTCTCCTCCTCCATCTCGTACTTCTTCCGGTTCCGCTGGACCTGGTGGCAGGCAAGGAGAATTGGTTATTATGTTCCGGATATTGTCACGCAATAACGTGCAACTTTTGGAATGACACACTTCTCTTGTAGTACCTCGTAGATAATTGCGGCGTCCTTAGGGTTCCCGAGAAGGCAAAAGTGGAACGCAAAGACAACAAACCCATAATGCAACAAAAATAAATCCAATGCTTTAAAAAAAAAAACAGCCATTGCACAAGTTCTTGTTTAGGCAAACAAACAAAAAAATGGTCTGCACATCAAGTAATGTGTTTTGAGACATTCCTAGCATCGATATTATATCTGTATGATGGAATATTAGACATTAGTTTATTTTTTGGATATTGTACAATTGTGATATGGCATTAGGGCCTAGATTTTTGTCACCGCTAAACCCCTTATCCCTTAACTTCTTTGCCTTTTTAAACTAATTTAAAAAACATTTTTTCAATAGTTAAAATGGCCAGTCTACAAGCTCACAACGGGTCAGTAGATTGGCATGTTGAACCATTCCAAAATGTTTATCAACTAGTAAAAGAGGGATAAGGGGTTTAGCATGTGACAAAAATGGAGCCCCATGTGTACGATAAAAGCACAAAAACTGACTGGCGCATCCCTAAATATGCGATTGGGACATCCCTAATCCCTAAATATAATAGTACAAACAGAACACTGTTTTTAATGTGGAAACTAAACTAATTATTTTCAAACTTGGGGGTCCGTGAAATGACTGCTGAGAGAATCGCTGCCATAGAAGTTTACGGAAGTTTACCTTGTCTCCTACAGAAGGCCAGATGGATTTGTGCAAGAACTGGATGCAGATGACGGGCAACAGGCTGATCCCTACGGTCAGTATGATGGTCAGCCACAGGTAGGGCTGTCTGAGGGCGTTGGACGCTGCCCCTGTGAAAACACACGCAAAGCGTTTACAGTACATGCATGCCAAGCAAAGGACACCAGTCACTTTCGCACCAGGGGCGGATCTAGGCATGGGCATGGGAGGGCAATGCCCCCCTAAATGCCCTGACTGCCCCACCAAACACAATGGCACGCAAAACAAACCCAAGATATTTGAAATTGCTTATATTTAAAATGATTTGAAACACTACTACTGCTACTAACTAACTACAGTGGTCTCACCACTAAACCAACAGCATTTCATCATTGAAAACTCTGAGTCAGATCTTTAGCTTTATGCATGCTGTGTGTCTGTTGCAACGTCAACAACAACAACAACAACAACAACTGATGTTATTATTGATGCTTAATTGCCTAATAAAAGTCCTGTAACCAAAAATGGTATGGGTGCGACTTCATCAAGATTCTCCTTGAACACTTGGTTTTAGAATGGTCAAACAATGACATACTGTATAGCGCTACAATCTTCCACCCATTTTCAACATTTTACTATGGCATTAATATACCTTAGAGATGTTATGTGGACATAATACAGAGTCCCTCCCATTCTGTGTTTCCTAGAAATGGAGGTCTTAGGACCTTTTAGAAATTTTGAATATGGCTGGAATTCCCCTTTAACTCCCATTACTTACTGAACGTCTTAGTTACCTAACCGTCTTAGTTACCGCTGACTGAGCTGCTGCCCAGACCACAAACCGGTCTTCCAGTTTCTGTTAAATTACCTGTGAAGGTGAAGGCGGTGGGGAAAATGACATGGATCCCTGCACTGTGGATGTCGAACATGATGCCGAAGTAGATGGCTATGCTGCCCAGCACGGCGAAACAGTTCACGAACGTCCAGTACGAGGTGTCGAGAGAGATCTGAGCAGAGAAAGTCACTATCTTTAGCAAAAGTAATGACATTTAATGATAGTAATAGCAGAAGCACTTGTAATGGTAAAGTGAACGGTTGGCAACCGCAAGGGTGCCAGTTCGAAACCGGGTTTCCCCAGTGTTAGTGTTCTTGAGCAAGACACTGATTCCTGACGTGCAGGTTGGGGGTTGGTTTCTATATAAAAGGCTCTATATAAAAGGCACAATTATTACTATAGTAGTACTAGCATCCGCAAAAGCAGTAGTAGCAGTGGGTATAGGAGTAGTAGTGGCAACAGCAGCTGTAGTAATAATTTGCAGTAGTAGAGTATGTAAGCTATGTGACCTAAATGATGTGGAAAATCAATTTCATTTTTATGTTCCATTGTTCTCTGTATGATGATTTGAGGGTTCCGCTTCATGAGGCAATGAAACAGCGAGATCCTGAACTATTCTGGGGAGACAATGGTCGAACGTTAGAGTGGCTATTTAATAATGAAGTACTGGACAGCACAGTTTGCATCTAGCTTGGAGTAGAAGACAATCCCAACTCTTTAAATAGGTCCATGTGTCTTGCTGCAGGATCAACAATGTATGGTTATGTAAGCGGTCTTGTAAGAACCTCGGGCCTAAGCCAGGGCTGCCCAAAAGGTAGATTGTGATCTACCAGTAGATCACACAGGCCGTGCAGGTAGATCACATTACAGTCCCCTAAAATGTATAGATCTGTAACTCTTCAGAGCGTTAAAATAAAACCAAATGGACGCTTACGGGTCCATTTGGTTTCATTTTACACTCTCAAGAGTTAAATTATATTTAAACATCTGAAGTACGTTTTGCCAGTTCTCTGTCAGTAGTAGCATATTCTCCCCCTCCATTTTTCATTATAAGTGCATTATTCTTAAACACTATAACAGTAAGTAACACCATCACCACTAATTCAAAGTCAAACTTTCTTGGGGGCCTTGAAATGGATTTTTTTTATGTAATCTTGTTGAGCCGGTCATTTTGAAAGTAGCTCTCAAGTCACAAAAAGTGTGGGCACCCCTGGTCTAAGCCTATAGAAAAGATGAAAAGTTGGTTAGCCAGATATTAAGTCTTGAGAGTTATTTTCAGAAATGCAACACTGGTCACACCTGCAGGTTGACGGTGATGATGAGCGAGGACGCGGTGACCACGGCGAAGGACTGGTAGTCGGACGGAGCCTCCCCGTCCTGCCCCATGGTCTGGAGGAAGGCTCCGTAAGGGATGAAGAAGATGATCAGCGAGGTGTAGATGCCGTGGAACAGGCTGACGAAGAAGTTCTTGTAGTTGAACAGCGTCCCCTGCTGGCCTGGCAGATACAGCTTGGGGAACTTACAGCTCAGCTTGTCATTCACGTCCTGTTGTTGGGGAGAGGAGGAGGATTTACATGAATGTTCGACCCCGACATTGTAGATTCTACAAAACGTTCGCTCTGAAAGAACAGTGTATGTGTTTTAACAGCAACGGGGGTCTCCCCCAAACTCTCCAAAATTCATTTTCAGGTAAGGAAGGATACCAATTTCATGAAATCAGCTTAGAGAGCTCACACATAAAAAAAAACACAGAGGAAATCAATTGGAACTAATGAAACAAGAAATTGTGAAAACGAGTATGTATGGGAGCAATATAAGATCTGTGACATGAAAAAAAGGGTTTTGTAATTTTTCTCATTTTTAAAAAAAAGGTATTATGAGCTCAGTTGCACTCCCAAAAATGGGGGTGCAACTAAGCAAAAAATCAGTATTCAGTGCTCCGATTTTCCTGCTGCATGTGCGGTCACATTCTGCAATCTCATATGTTGATGGGATTTGCCAGCAGGCGTCACTGTTTCCACTGTTTTGCCTTTATCATTGCAGTTCAAAAGTCCCTCTAAAGTCCACAGAAAACTCCAGACCACAGCTAACCCAATGAATGTTAAGAATTCCGGTTTTCTGGATGTAATTGAGATCATAAAACCCAATAGAAAAAAAAGGAAAATGTCACAAAGCCAGGGACTCTCACTACTAAGATATAATGTTGCAAAGTAAACATTTTCTTTCATACGTACTGTAGCTTTAGGTAGACTTGTTTGACAAGACATTATGTAATTCATGTTTTTGTTTACAGACTATCTTTTGCATGAATCATGTCAAAAGTGTGTTTGAGACCTTTGGCACATTGGTCTGCTCTTTCACTGTACACACCAACCTTTTCACTGAATATAGACGATCAACAAGCCTTTAGATCGTCTATTTTCAGCGAATGTTCCTCACAGAATAAGGATGCTAGGGTTCAATACGTTAATGATAAAATAGATATTACTTTGGGAATTACAGAAGTGAAAATAGCTAAAGATGAGTGTTGTTATTTTTACCTGATCCAGCAGTCCAACCAGCAGAACAGGTAAACTGCTGTAACACACGTTGTACAGAGTAATGAACCAGTCCTCATACGCCACCTAGGTGGGGAAAGGAAAAAAACAAAACAAAACCACCAATGTTTAATCTTGCCAAAGGTGATGTCAAGGTGATCCTTTTGATATTCCTCACAATTTTCAATAGCTGGCAGATCTAGTCACACCAGTTAGTCATGTGTTATATATTGTCGCTGCACAAGATTTACAGTATGTCAAGTAGATGTGTTGAAAACAATCGCACAACCTCTGTAGACAGCTCAGAGTATACTGAGGACAACACAGACAATAACATGTACCAGAAAAAAAATATCCACACATTTTTTTCCTTTTTGTTTCTTTTTCTACTTTTAGATTGTAAAATATAAAGGAACAATTTTGTCTAATAATGATATAATAGCTAACCCAAGCTAATGAGAGGGGCAAAACAAGGTCACATAAATGATGTATTCATTGACTAAAAATAAACAAAAAATATATGTTGTAACAGGTATAATCTAAGCATAAAAGAAATTTAAGGCATTACATTACATAGAAACGGTCAATAACAGGTAAAAGTCTATACACTGGAAAGTGTATAGACTTAGTGACCATTGGTGCTCACCTGGGCGGAGAACCCGCTGAAGAAAGAGTACCAGAAGTGGACCAGGGTGAAGGCGAAGTTCTTGAAGAAGAAGAAGCGCAGGAACTTGCACATCCTGATGTAGGACCAGCGGCCGTGGACCAGCAGCAGGCGCTCCAGGTAGCGGAACTGGGCGAAGGCGTAGTCGCTGCTCATCACGGCCTGCATGCCCTCCTGACCGCTGATGCCCACGCCGATGTCTGCCGCTGGCAGGGGGAGGGAGGGGAGGGGAAGCAGCCGTTAACAGTTTGAATAAGGACCATTCCACATTTTGTGAAAGGAAATGTAAATGCCTGACACGTCAGGTGTAGATGGCTAATTTCAATACTTTTTTTGCACCACACTGTTATAAGCATTAAAGTGTTAAATAATGCTCAATTCTATATGCATGTGCATTCTGCACGCATACACCCACACATTAAAAGTGCTTCCTTCTCAATTAATCTAATTAGTGAATAGAAGAGTTGCCGAGATTCATTTATAGTTGCAGGCTTTGGAAGAACAGACATGATAGTCACTGTCATTAATCATCCATTATATAATTACTCTTGATCATGTTGACGTCGTTGGCTCCGTCTCCGATAGACAGGGTGACGGCCTTCTTGTACTTCTTCACCAGACTGACCACGTTGGCCTTCTGCTTGGGCGTCACGCGGCAACAGATCACCGCCTCACACTCGCACGCCATGTCCACGAAATCCACCTGGCCGAGAGGAAAAGAGAGCGATACAGAATGAACCAATGGCCTCACAGCCAAGCAGGTCTACTTCAAGGTTTCATAAAGACTTGATCGACGCATATGTGAACACGTTTTTAACCAAAACAACCATGTCGCTTGCATCACTAAGGCTTGATAAAAATCATTTATCACAATTAGTTCTATGGCAATTAATCTTCCACAAAAGGGTCATGACTGTGGCGGCCGCTGTGAATCAGCGTGACACTAATGTCCAACACACCTGTCTCATCTCCTTCTCCCATTCGTCTATGGGCTGTCCGTCCGGTGGGCCGGCGGGACCCTGCCTCTTCCCCAAGCGACGCAGACGTAGGCGCCGCCGCTTCTTCTTCTTCTCATATAGGATCTCGTTCTGGTGGGGAAAAAAGACACACCGGACAGAGCCGATCAGGTTTTCATTTACTGATGAAGGAGAGTCAAGCGGTAGCAAAGCTGAGGGACAAACCATCGGAAAGCAGAGACTGAGACAGTGTAGGACAGACATACAGTAGGAAAGGACGGCTCAGACAGAGGTAGGAAAGCTGAAGTTTCAGTTTTTTTATGCAGGACTCCAAGAATACAATCTGCATTTACACAATCCTACTGCACTTACTGTAGTGTATTTACATTATGCATAATGTTATTATCTGAATAAATCAAACATCATGGGGCAATATGGAAGTGCATGGTCCCATTCTATTACCAAAGGTGAGAAATATCTGGGTAAAATGCTAATCCACATGGGATTGGCTTGGAATTACATAACATCTTCCACTAGAGGGAAGATGTAGTAGAAATTATCTTAAACCGGTTTAACTTAAATACTATAGTTTACCAGCCATTCTTAAGAATGACCAGTAATATATTTAACTTGGGAAAGAAAAAATAAAATGAATTAACAAATATGTAATTTAGTTTGCCTGCCTTCAAGGACAATGAAAGATTTGCTATTGTTTTCATCTAAGCCACTATATTCAATCCAATGGAGCTTTATTGGCAAACAAACATTTACATTGCCAAAGCAGGTGTCACAAATACAATACAATAAAAGCAGTTGAAAATAGGAAAAGTATATACAGTTTGACATATATTGTGGAACGCCACTAGAATGTTTCACATGATTCACAGTTCACCTACTGATTTACGTTCTATGCAGCCATTTATTATTTCCTATTATTTATTTCACTTTCCACGCTCAATGAAACTCACCAGCCATCCTCCGGTGATGATGAGGGCGTTCTTTCCTGGCTGTGTGAAGAATTTTTGTGGAGGTTCTTTCTTCCTGAGGCCGGAGGTAGGAGCCTGATTCCTCCTGTTGGCCTGGCGGAGCGTCAACTTTTCACTGGAGACACACAGGAGAGCATTCAGTGAAGAGTACACACCATGCACTCAAGTACATCCTCACAAAAATGATTGTCAGTGTTGATGGTACATGCCTCAAGGGATGTATATACAGTACATATACTACACCTTCACTTTACTGGAGAGTTTCCAATGATTATTACTTTTATTTTGCATCTACTCCTCTACAGTATTTGTCACTCCGAGACAAATACTGTACTACTTGTCTTTTATTCCATTTCTAGTTTTTGCCTCCTGTTCCTAACAAAAGTTTCGGACATTGGAAGTACACTGCGATTGAACTTACTTAACGTCCTCCCCGTAGTGGATCTGCATGTTATCGGTCAGCAGTTCACAGGAGTAGCCGATGTTCTCAGCAGTTTCTGAAAGAATGTACACACAATTTATCAGATTCTGCGTGTACGCACACACTCACAGACAAAAAGAGTTCAAATACACTTAAGCCTAATTTATCCTACTATAAATAGGCAATGGGCAATCTAGAAGCTCAAATCATGTTGTTTACAAAGAAACCTTTGACGGTAAGTGGCTGCATCAATCAAATGCCACTTCCTCATTGTTGTGTGATTAACTAATTATCGACGTTGAGCATTGTCAGCGTTTACCCAACCAAAGGCCGACATATCAGGCTACTTTATGCTTGTTGCCCCACCCCTCTTTTTTATTATTAAAATGCACCAATCTCACCAAACCAAATTCTGTGCATGCATGTGGGAAAAAAACACTATAAAAAGAATTATAGTTACATTACTACTTCTGGCTCAATACAAGGAACTTGTACTGAAGGAATTGAATGAACAACAACCAGTTGAACCAGACATTATGTTTAGCATTAAAGCAACTTTGTGGCAGATGTACTGTAGGAAGAAATTCACATACATATTGCCAAAACATATGTTGCTATGTTGTTGGGTCACAACTTTGTTTTTGTTTTTTTTTACCTCATCTTCACCATATTTAAACCTCTACCACGGTTTAGTATTATTATTATTTTTAAATTTATCAACAAATTAAAAGGAATAGAGGGACCATACCTTTCTTATCTCCAGTCAAGACCCAAATCTTGATGTCGGCTTTGGCTAACTTGGCGATCGTCTCTGGGACTCCGTCCTGGAGTTTATCCTCTATGGCAGTGGCTCCAATCAGCTGGAATAATAATAAGTATATGAATTCATTGTCTCTGGCATTTGACATTTCAGCTTCACACTTTGTACCATTGTTTTCTCCCTAGTACTGTATGCACATCTGCCGTGATCCAGCTTACATGGTGCTGTACTCACCATCAGGTTGCCCTCGATCTGCTCGTACACGGCGTCCAGTGCGGCGTCTCGGTTGGTCATTGCGACGGCGGCCGCCTTGTGTTTCTTGGACCAGATGTCAAACTCCTCTTTACTGATGTCCTTGTAGCAGAGACACAGCGTCCGTAGCGTCTCATTGGCAAAGATCTGTGACACCAACCAACATTTTGTTCAACAGGGTTTCAAAATCAGGACTAGCACATTAAATAAATGCAGAAAAATCCATGAAGTTCTCTGTGAAGACTTGTGCTAAAACAGGGGTGCCCAAAAGGTAGATGGTGATCTACCAGTAGATCACGCAGGCCGTGCAGGTAGATCACATGACAGTCGCCCCAGCACTTGGACCCTAATAGATCTGTAACTGTTGAGAGTGTTAAAATGGACCGAATGGACCCCTACGGGTCCATTCGATTTCATTTTACACTCTAATTCCCAAGGGTCCACAAAATTAGAAAATGGAGAATAATTGCTACTTTGACCAATGTTTTGCCAGTTCTCTTTCGCAATTGTGGACAAAAAACAAGGAAGTTCTTAGTTTTGGGTGCAAGAAACTAGACTCAACATCTCAAATTGTCAACTCAAATTCATTCATTATAAGTGCATTAACAGTAAGTAACACCATCACCACTATTTCAAAGCTCAAACTTTCTAGGGGCCTTGAAATGGATTTTCAGTTATGGAACAATCACATTTTTGATGTGTAGATCTTGTTGAGCCGCTCATTTTGAAAGTAGCTCTCAAGTCAAAAAAGTGTGGGCACCCCGGTTCTAAAATATGTGGAATAAACAGGACTAATTCTACTCCTTTTCTTCTCTCTTTTGTTCCCTTTTTAAACATACTATAAGGACAGCGAACTCCTTTTTGTAACAATACCTCTCAGGATACAAAAACAATGTGCTGTTCTTATAATTTTAATCAATCAGTTAGCAGATCGGAGACAGAAAAATGGCAGGATGACAGACAACCAGGTAACTTTGAACCAACCAACGCACATCTAAGGCAGTCTGTGATGTCTCTTTGTGCTTGGACTGAGGGGACAGCCGCTCATAGATGACCGTATCTGCGCCTTTGCAGTAGAGACGTATGCGACCATCAGGGAACCGCACTGAGGAAAGAGAGAAAACAGACACACAGAACATAAGTAAATCAAACCAACTCTTCCTCACATTGTCCTCACATAGGACACTTTAATTGGTATAGTCACTAATGAGCCCATAGGGGACACTGCTGTGCAACGTTACTCAGAGACAACACCATGTTGATGACATACAGTATGTGTACATTAGTCTGTATGGGTCTGTCTGTTCATATACATTTATTAGGAATTCCAAGCACAACAAAGGAAGCATCATGCCATAACAAGTGTGGTGCAACCAACTCCAAGGGCTGGTTTTGTTTAGCTATTTCACCATTAAGAGTAGACATATCTGTTGCTATGTTTAGTGTACACAGTCGACTTTCTCTGCGCTTTTCCATCAGCTATGGACATGAAAGGCCAACTCACAGATAATAGACATGCGTTTGCGGTCGGAGTTGAAGTCGAGGAGGGCCAACATCTCGTAGGTCTCCTCCCTGTCCAGCTCTTTGATGGTGATGGTGTCTTGGGTACGGGACAGGAAGACGAAGCCAAAGTTCCTGGCCGCAGTGACGAGGGCGCCCTCGTCTGGAGACGCTGCCTGGTACACTAATTCACCCGTGTCTACACGACAGGTAACAACAGACAGAGGTTAATAATAATGTCCAAATTGTTGTGACCAAATCATCTGGTGGAAACGAAGAACAATGTATGGTTTTATTTGACGTTTTTTAATACCACTAGTGTGTCTTTTTGAGTATATAGCGTTTGAATACGTAAATGCTATTTGTAATAGGTGTGACAGGACAAATGAGATCTTTTAGAGCAGTGGTTTTCAACCAGTGGTCCAGGGACCACCAGTGGTCCCTGAGAGGGTTCCAGGGGGTCCCCAGCAAAATGATGGAAAGTTGGTTAATCAAATGCGGGTCCATTTGGACCCTTGCGGGTCCATTTGGTTTCATATTTACACTCTCAAGAGTTAAATATTCATCATATTCAGCCATTATAGGCGGGAATCCCTTTTTTAACAATACTACACTAGATGGGAACACCATTTGGTGTTCTGCACAGTATGTACAGTATCCAAAAATGCAAAAAAAAAATCATGACGTTATATAATTATTTGAAGTTTTGCAATATATTTAGAACAGGATTTAGATGGCGTTTCTAGAATCACAATAGGCCAAAATGGGATAAAATTAAGGTTCATTTTTGATCTGCATGCAGTAGTGTGTGACTGTGTTTTGCCTGTTTTGTTAGCGAAATCCAGCCTAGAATTGTGGATTATTGTGTGGCTTAAATGCCGGAAAAAAAAAAGTCGGTCCTGGGATCAAAAAGGTTTGAAAAAATAAATAAATAAAAAAAACAAAAACAAAAAACAAAAACAAAAAAAAACACTGTTCTAGACAAAAAGAAAGGCAATTTACAACATGATTTTGTGAATAAATAAATAAATATTCCATATTAGAGAACATACAAGAGCTAGACCTCTGTTACATCTCTCTCTCTCATCGCCTCTCTTACCCTTTACCCACCCTAATGTTCACGCCTCTCCATTTGGCTCCCTCCATCTTCTTCACTCTGGCCCCTATTATTATATCCATCTCCACCCATTAACCTTTATCTCTCTCCTCCTTCTCCGTCTCACCCGACAGTATGTCACTCTCTCTTGCTTTTGTTTACCCCACTTCTCTCTCTCGCACGCACACACACATGCACGCGCGCACACACATGCACACACACGCACACACACACACACACACACACACACACACACACACACACACACACACACACACACACACACACACACACACACACACACACACACACACACACACACACACACACACACCTCTTTCTCATCCCTGCTTCACTTCGAGCTTCCTCACCGTCTTTCTGCTCCACCATCACGGTGTGACAGAGCGAGAGCAGCTTGAAGAACTCCAGGACATCTTTGTCCTTCCTGGAGCGTATGCAGGCGACCAGGGAATGGTCCATGAACTGGAACTTCTTGTCGGCCAGGCTGTTCCAGCTGAAGTCCACAGGCTGCCAGGAAACAAAATCAATTACATTCTTAAGTCACACTTAACGGAGAATTGTTTGAGTGACATGTTCCCTTTGTGGCTCAAAGGCTATAGCAGTCAGCCAGATATAAGTGAGGGCAACTGTGTGCAGTAATTCTGTGTTTATAGCACAGTTGATAAATGTGAAAGCCTGCAGCATCACTGGATAAGTAATATTTACCCTTCCTCTGTCCAGGGACACTCCTTCTGCCGTTGTAGCGTCACCTGTTGGAAAGCAAGCTTGAGTGAGAAGATTCTAGAAAAAGAACTTATAACGGGAGCAGGACATTATACTCGTAGTGACAAAACTTGAAATTCTACTGCCTACAGCACCGACAAAATTCTATGATGACCCACTCATTTTTATTCCACATAATTTCAGTAGACAAGATTAAAGGTTTTACAGGCAACTTTAGTGTGTACATTAGTAAAACAGATTTGATTAACTGTTTAAATGCCAGGCACGTTAAGACGAGATAAAATCGCCTTTGCACAGGTTGCCAGGAACGTTAAGACGAGATTTGAAATCCCGCGAGATTTCAAAGTCCCGCGAGATTTCCGCGGGATTTCCGCGGGACCCCCCGCACCCCCCCACGGGAGGTGCACCCGCGGGGGTGCATAATTGGGTGACAGGGGGTGTATTTAGGTCCATATCTGAGCCTATTGTGGCAATCAATGGCAACTTAACTTTCACTTTCACTTCAATATGATTAATTTTGGCATAATAGCATCCTAGCATCTCTCCTGTGGGTGTGTAATGGTGGAAAAGTTTTATTATTTTTTTTTCTGGTCCAGGAAGTGACAATTCCTGGACCAGAAATGATGCGATCGCCAGGGGTGGGGGTGGGGGGGTGGGGGGGGTTTAACCCTTTAGTTACACATCTCTGAGATATGTGTGAAAAAAAATGTATACAACTGCTGTTTGTGATTTTTTGTTTTTGAGATAATTAATAATTTTTTTAATGCATAAAACCGGTCCCTAGGGGGTGCTATAGGCTAAAAAACTGGCACTCATAGAGTTAAAAGCAGAATCTATCTCCATTCTCCACCTGACCTCCACTCTATTGGCTCATTATGAAACTGGAAACTGGTGTACTGTCATTGGCTAAAACACTGCCTCACCCCACACAACCCCCTCCCCCTCACAAATTAGCACCACCTTTCCTGAGCCTGACAAAGTTCTGGACCGTCAACAGGACGAAGCAGATGGCCCAGTGTCTGTCTGCAGAGAAACAGCAGCAGCAGCAGCAAGGTAGAAGCAACGTAGAGGGGGACAGGCAAAAAGATATAACTCGACTAAACAAAAGAAAAAAAATCTGCACACCATTTGATGCTCCCGAATGTTGATTTATTTATATGGTGACGTTTCGGGTCGAAGCCCTTCCTCAGACATTTATTTTTAATCTAGCACCCTACGCAAATTGGGTTTTTTGGATGTGCGTGTTCCTTATCACCTCTCTTAAAATCTAGCTCTACATATATTTTTGGCTAAAAAGTTGCCTCTATTACTTTTAAGTGAAAAAGAATACATTTGTATCAGCATAACTGTAAGCATGTTCTAACCATAGGTTCGTCCTGCGATGGTGCACTTCTTGAAGGCCATGATGTTCTGCGTGAGGGTCCCCGTCTTGTCTGAGAAGATGTACTCTATCTGCCCCAGTTGCTCGTTCAGTGTGGTGGTCCGAGCCTACGGGGTTTCAACAGTCGATCATTTAACAGAGAGAGAAAACCATTACACCCAGGTACTCACAGAAGGGGAGGAAACAAACAACTACCACAAGTTAGAAGTTAGATGCAAATATCTGAGGTGCAGCTGGATCAAATGGGATTAAAGGGACCGTTCAGATTTTTTCAAGTTAAGCTCGATGAAAAACTTGCCATTAATATAGTGGTTGCAACTGTATTCATTTAAACCCTTTAAACATGCAAAGGCAGAGGATCTGTACCAGTGTTGCCAACTTGGCGCATTTGTCACTATATTTAGCTTTTTTCAAGACCCCCCCTAGCACCAAAATTAGTGAAAAACTCTGTTTCTCTGTTATTTGGAGCAACATTTTGCCAGTTAAATTAGTATTTAGTTCGAGAGACTGCAGAATACACTTTACGTTTCTGGATGAGATAAAAAATGACTGAAATGAAGAATGGGTACATGCCTTGGCTGCAGTGTCTTTCTCTGGGTAATACATCTGGAGGTCCCAGTTGATGAACTTACTCTGCCCCAGTCGAATGACCTCCACACTGAAAACCACACGGCACATAAAATCATTCATGACACCAACAACAAGCAAATAATATACTGTATGTAAATGAAATTAGAAAGATCATACAAGGAATACATGAAGGCTCGGCCCAAATAATACTCGGACCAGCTGAAAAGTAGCGACATTGAGGGGTCAGAAAACTGAGCTCTCGTGACAGCTGTTGCAGCGTGAAAGAGGGACAAAAGGGGACATTTCTATTTTTTAGCATGTCCGTTTAGTTCAACATTCGTACACTCTTAGAAAAAATAGATCCCTAAAAGAAAAATCATTAACACGGTGAAACATAACTTGATGATAGAGCTGCCATTGGACCGATCCCATGAAGTGAACGGAAGTTTGCGACAGCGCAACTCTGTTTGAGTATTCTCCGAGTATTATCCGAGTATTATTTGGGGCCGAGCCTTCCTGTTAACCCATACAAGATAATATTCTAAAATATATAACGGTGTAATGGTTTCAATTACCTGACATATAGCGATATAGGCACCATGGTGTTCAGGACGATGATGTAGCCCCAAAAACTAAGGAACCCTCTGTAGGAGGCAGGCCGGCCCAGTCCGTCATACAGATACCAGGCGTGGCTTCCTATCTCCTCATACCAGAACGTGTGGCCAATGGCCAGGCCGGCCGCCACCAAGATCAACAGAACAAAGATCTACAAGGAGAGGAGAGGACACATCATACACATGCATACATTCATAGATGATTTTTGGATTTCTTTTTGTTAATACAAGCATTCAATCGAGAGGTAGAGAGCAAATAAAGCAGAGAAACATACTATAGGGAAGTAGACATAGAGAAAGAAATAAGTCTGAAAGCAACAGAGAAGGTGTGAGAAATGTTATATTGGTCACTTGTCTTTCAAAGGGAGCTACAGTAGAATTCCACAAATACACACTGATTATTATGCTACGATATTATGATTGTACTATAATGCCTGAACTTACAGTGTAGACCATGTAGTTCATCAATTCATCAATTTTGGTCCTCTTAAACCTGGTCTTCCCTCCGTTCCTCATGATTTTAGTGTCGGCGCCTAGATAGCGTGATGAAAAAAAGAAAGAGAGAAACTAAGATGCATGATAATATGAAACAAGACAGAGGAAATATGTTAACTATTATTTATTTTTGTGATCGGCTTTATCTTCCATTTACCCATTCTGAATTGAAAAATAATTAAAATGTGTGTCACATTTTCACCATTTTCAAAAATATCAGACCTACAAGCTCATATCGCGCCACTCCGTGGCACACTATGAGCTTGTAGGTCTGATATTTTTCTAATGACTAAGTAAATTCTAACGCACCTGCAAAGATGACCAGCCCACGGCATTCGTCCGTGTTTCTGATCTTGCATCCCCGGAGCAACATGTGGTCCAGGTCCAGAGGGTAGCGCTCCTTCCTCCAGCGCATGGTCCCAGTGAACTTATCCAGACGGTTGTTGGGCTCCTCACACTCGATCAGAGCTGCACACAGCCAGGAGAGGAGAGTCACAGTGTTACATGGGAGCACAGGAGGAGTATGAACGGAGCAAAATGGGCCGAGTGGTGACTGTAGCTCTGATTTTCAATTTTGTCCACACTTTTACAACTTAAATCCATCCTGAAGAGCTGGTGCACACGGTTGACATCACAGACACGGATGAGACTGACTAGAATTATGATATTTACCTTCGATGTGTCATGGTGCATTACCTAAAGGGAAATTCCACCCATTTTCAACATTTTACATTAATTAACAGATATGTCATTAACATATCTTAGAGATGTTGTGTGCACACACGATAAGAAGGTTCCCCCATTCTGTGTTTGCTAGAAACGGTGGTCTGAAAAAAAAATCATTAACATGGTGAAACACAGCTTGATGACATCATCAATTTGTGTTTCAACATGTTAATGATTTTTCTTTTAGGACCTTTTTCTGCTGAGCGTGTACAAAGGGAACCAAATGGACCCGCTGGGGTCCATTTGTACACTCTCAGGAAAATGTTGAAAATGGGTGGAATTCCTCTTACGTTGGAACAGAATAACTAGAAACGTGGAAATGTGGAAGATTTAATATGGAACATTTACAGTATTTGTTCTATTTGAACACAGCTTAACATGATTCCACTTAGTTGAACGTTCCAACAAACTGGAGAGGTGACTCATCCTTTCCATTTTCATTCATTAAACAAACATATGCTCTTTTAAAAAGAACACACAATGAAGTGGACAACCTGTACATGTGTGTATGGATGGATGTACTTCATAGGACAGTAGATAGGAGGAGGGTGGAACAAGCCAATTTTAAACCAAGCTTAATGAGACAGGTAAAGCACCACACCTCATTGGTTTGGTTGCCATTACAGTGAAGGTACAGCAATACAGCTGTATTCTATTATTAGTCTTTTTTATTAGTAGTACAAATAGCTGAATTACTTAATGCAAACTTTTGCTCATGCCTTAGTTGTGTCTGTGTGTCACAGCACAAATGACTCTGAATGACTATTAGCCTAGGGCACGGCCTGTCAAAATAAACCATAACAACATAATCCATGTTAATGTTGGCTTCATCTTTGGTGTGGCACTCGCTACCTACTAGGCAAAAATCCACCTGCCATCACTGCTTTGTTACCTTATCCTTTCAGCCCATGTGTTTTTCTGCACTGTACTTCTGTGCTGTTTACATTGACTACTGTAATAAAGTATCAGTCAATCAATACTGCTCCCACCCTCTCTTTGTTTAACTCCTTTCAGAGCGAATGTTTTGTAGAATCTACAATGTCGAGACGAAATAACACACTGAAGATTTGTGCTGCATTCTCACATTCTCCCCAGAAATAGCAGCCGTGAACGCCTGCCATTTTTCAATCAAAGTTAATAGCTCCTTGGCTCCTTCACTGTGGCTCTACCGAACTTCGCAACGTGGCTCAAGTTCGCCATCATCAATGGGGAGGTATTTCAGTCTAATATGAATGGACTTTTATTTCCATTCGTAGTTTATCCAAAGAATGTCAATTAATTTCATTCGTAGTGAGTATGTGAGATCGGGTCGACTATCCACTGAGGACAATGCCCACTACAACACTGCATGTAGGCTACTGTGATACATAATGTGTTACATATGATCAAAAGTGACAGTGGTCGCAGAATACCCGCAATGATATATTATGAATGGTTATATACAGTAGCAGTGAAGCATTTCCAGGTGTGTTTACCGTCATAGCGTGCCAGTTGACTCTCCTCTTGTAGTCGCTCGTCTGTCACTCTCAGACCCATCTTAAACTTCAAATTGGTTTCTCTGGTTAAGACATGCAGCACAATATAGAGGAAGGTTATTGAGACAAGTACAGTACATTAGCAATTAAGGCACAACGAAAATTAAGTGATTAATTGACTTGTAGTAACTTTAGATGAACGTTTATGGTAACATCCTGAGATCCTTCCTCAGGCTTTGTTGAAAATAACAAACAACAAATGCAAAAATGATGCTGCGTCTCGGTCCCTTTCTTTGCATAAACTGGTCCATTAGTAACACCGGCATTAAGGGCTATTTGATTTCCAGGCGTTTCCCATTTCAGAGAGTTTGGCTGGACTGGCTACAGGGCTGTGTTAGGTAATGGCTTACCAATGGCGAACCATCTTACCACATACATCTTATCAAGAATTATGTATTGACCTAAGACTTTAGCAAATGACAGCTCAAACAGCTCACGATCAGACAAAGGAGAATGCTACGACAATATGATCTTGTGAGTCGTGAGCTTGATGATCTGCGTCAGACCTAGGCGATCTCAACATGTATATGTTTTTACTTGTTATGAGCTTGTAGATTATTGTAGACCATTTTTGCTATTTGTCCTACAACAAAACAAACGGGGCCTGTTCGCTGCAGAGTACAAACTAGGTTTCACATGATGAATAAGAGAACCAAGTGTATGTCACAGTAAAATCGCCTTACCCGTCAAGCTCAGCTGTCTCTACGTAGCACAGACTGTTGGGATTGGTACTGGATAGCATGAGGATGTCAGCCTAGAAGAGAACACGCACGCACGCACGCACGCACACAGTTGGAGTTGAGATTATGCATCACCTCTACTGTACTATACTGATACTGTACATGCAGATTGGCTACATTCACCAGCCACCATGAAGTATAAAATAATAAATTGGTGACTAATGACTGACCTGATAGCTTAAACGAGATGCTTTGTACTGCCGAGTATAAACTTACCGGGACAAAATCATTTTTCTTTAGACGAACCACATCTCCAACTTGAATGTTCCTCCATTTACACTCTTCAAACCTGATAAGGAGAACAAGATGCATGTTAAGTTCCCATATACAAAATATCATAATGCAGTTTATGATGATGGTGGCTACAAATAAATTCAGACAAATTGATGACAAACGAAATGCCTCTCAACTAATCAACAGCTGGATGGCCAGTAACTTTTTACAACTAAATCCCAGCAAAACGGAGATTGTTATTATTGGTCCTGAAAGTACCTCAAACACTATTCGTCTTTCTCTTGGCCCCCTAGCAGCCAATGTTAAAGACTCTGCTAGAAATCTTGGCGTTCTCTTTGACAGTCGCATGAACTTTGAGCTCCATATCAAGAAGGTCACTCAATCCTGTTTTTATCATCTCCGTAACATCTCTAAAATTAAACCACTTCTCTCTTCCTCAGATTTAGAAAAAATCATCCACGCCTTTATCTCATCACGCCTAGATTATTGTAACAGTCTCTATACCTCTCTCTCTTCATCTTCTATCCATCAGCTACAGCTCATACAGAATACAGCCGCCAGGATTCTCACCAACACAAATCGCAGATCCCATATCACACCTGTACTGGCCGAACTTCACCGGTTACCAATAAAATCTAGAATAAATTTCAAAATACTTTTAACCACTTTTAAGGCAATCCACGGCTTAGCCCCATCCTACATCTCTGACCTTCTCGTTCCTAAACCCAGCGTCCGCTCCCTCCGGTCCTCAGATAAAGGCCTTTTAATCATTCCTGCAACCAAACGGGTCACAAAGGGTGACCAGGCTTTTTCAGTGGTTGCACCCACTCTGTGGAACGCCCTCCCCCTCTCTATTAAGAACTCACCCTCTGTTGATGTTTTTAAGTCCCGTCTGAAAACTCATTTTTATCGCTTGTACTTTTTGTGATGTTTTGTTGTTTTATTGGTCCTTGTTGACCTTTGTTCTGTGCTTAGTTGCATATTCTATTTACCCTATGTGTAACCTGTTTTTATTTTATTTTTTACATTGTACAGCACTTTGTAACTGTGTTTCGAAAATTGCTCTATAAATAAAATTTACTTACTTACTTACTTACTAAAAGGGGGCATCTGCTGACCGGAAATGCACAGAAATCTCTGACCAGCGACCAGCAAAGGGCTTTGCTTCACTCAATGTCCAGAATGTCAGCAGCTTAGCAATATATCGATATTCTATCAATATTGTAATAAGGGACTCGATATCTTCTTGGAATATCAGCTCTAGTTGAAGCCTAGTAGACTAGTATAGGCTATGTGAACAGAACACTGAAGTATTTAAGATTTTGCCTAACAATGACAAAAACCAAGGCAGAAAATGTCTGATAATAGTTTTAGATTAACACAACAAACACAAGCACAGTACTGTTGAAGCACAGTCGTCAACAATAAATCTCCCACCTGCCGCCTACAAGGACTTCACATTTCCGATTGTTTATCTCCTTGTCCATTCTGTGACGTGCCTGAGTGACAGAAACACAGAGAGAGAGAGAGAGAGAGAGAGAGAGAGAGAGAGAGAGAGAGAGAGAGAGAGAGAGAGAGAGAGAGAGAGAGAGAGAGAGAGAGAGAGAGAGAGAGAGAGAGAGAGATTGATTTCACAGGAGGCACATATTGCAACATAGATGACAAGTCAACTCAATTGTCTCTCACGCACACGGACACACACTCGCACTCTTACCAGGTCGTCGACCAGGTCTTTAATGGCTGTGATTCCCAGGACCAGTACCAGTGGAACCAGTGTAGTGTACCAGGGCAGCGTAGTGATCTCTGGTATGATCTGACACAGACACATCCGAAAGGGCATATTAGGAGGTGTTGGGCGCCATCTTCAGTTTGCCACATCACAGGTTTACACCAGGTATAATAACTACTGTACAATACATACCATCTTACTGTATCTAGTAGGCTAGCTGAGAATGCTAGGAAGATGATTATGATTCAGCTAATCTGTATGTACTATTACAGTATATGATGTATTGCCATGCTTTTTCTATTTTTCAATGTACAGTAAATCGCTATGGATTAATAGCTTCTGCCAAGTGCCTAAACATACAGTTTGGATGTTGTTCACCATTTAGGCCAATTGTTGTCGGCTTTTAACAATAGGTGACTCACAGTCACAACTATGTACCACCACTTTACATCACAGCCATGCTGCAAGTAAATACAATGCAAATCCATTCAATCTACAGTCAGCACTGCTGTTTGTGCCTCGTCTACTTCATGAAAGTATTCCCCTGCAAACTTTCATGAATAGTTGAGTCTCTTTCAAGTGCAACTTCTAAATGATAGAGGACAGGTTTTTTACTGTAGTAAAGCAAACTAGGCTGGTGTGTACCTGTAAGATGAGCAGGGCCAGGAAGTAGAGATTGGCTGCCCTCTTGAACTGTTCGTACAAGTTGTAAGGGATGAAGGTCAGAGCGTTGTATTTGTACGTTTTGATGGCATTTCCCTACAGAGAAGGAGAAGAAAAGAAAACACAGAACATACATGATGAACACAGGTCTACTGGTAGGTGCTAGCACAAGAAATGGCTGACGTTTTGACCTTCCTCAGAGAATACCAATTATCGTTAAAACGGACACTTACGAGATTTAGAACAATTTCCTGGTTGTCTCTGTGCATGTTAGATATTTTAGCAGTGAGCCCAGTGTCTCTGATGTCATGGAGAACTACTTCCACCTCTTTGTGGATAGGGCTGTCTTACTGAGAGCATGTAGCTCAGGGAGTAATGCCGATGACAACAGAACCACTGGGCTCACTGCTAAAATCTAAAACCACAGATTGCACACATAAAAACCCACAGGAAAACCCACAGGAGAGTGTTAAATCTTCCAAATGTCATTAACATACATTTCTTTGAAAACAACAAACAAACAAACAAAAACAGCTAGCAAGGAGCCCACTGAGAGGAGGTAGCGCCACCCTCAGTCCGACTCCTCCCGTCTCACAGGTGACGCCCGAAACTAGGCGTCGCTAGCAGTGCGGCAAAGATCAAGAACGAGGTCAGCTGAGTTTATAGACGTTAAGGACGTTGGGGTGCGGTAGATTTGACCCCCAACAGTAGACTCTGTGGTGGTGGAGAGGGACTTTATTCCTGCGTGTTGTGGGGGTTACAGTCCATTTTTAATCTTAGTAGATGCTGCTGTACCCTCAACCACAAAACCTTAGCAGTTAGCACCAGCACATAGTACACCGGGGTAGGCAACCCTTTTCCAGATGAAGTTTCGTGTCTTTAGTTTCTTAACAGTCGATGCGCCATAATCGTTAAATTATGATACCGCATCAAAATTATATATTTCCATCCGATTTTGATTGTCTATATGCATGCCACGGAAACCTTTATGTTTCTCCTTCATAAATATTTTCTTTCAGGATGTATGATTATTAGACTCAATTCTTGTTATTACCACCGTCTACCCAGACAATTGTAGAGTCAATGAATGCGAGTTAGAGTGTAAATTTATAACAAAAATCATCTCTCTTACACTTGAAAACCCTCTGAAGTTGGCACCCGTGCCTCAGGTTGCCTACCCCTGTAGTACACAGTACACGTGCACGTGCACACACGCACACACACACTAAAATGGAACTTTCCATGGGCCTTTCCTCACACTCATTTACATAAACAAGAGCCACACAATAGCACTGGAAGACCTTGGGGTGAGAGACAGAGCAAGGGTGAGAGAGGAGAACAGACAGAAAGTACCATAGTAGTAATACTATTGGGAGTATCATTATATAAGTAATTATGATAAGTACCAGTGTTGGGAATATTACTTTACCTTGTTAATATATTACTTATTAATTAATACCATCATTTTAAAGCAATATATTATATTACAATATTACTGTCTGAGGAAGTGTAATATATTGATATTACTATTAATATTACTTTTTACAAAATATATAATTAAATATTTAGTATCACTATTAATCAAATATTGTGTAGGCCAGTGGCATGCGTACAATAAAGCTTGGCTTTCTGGTCAAATCAACTTGAAAAAACGTCACTCCTTAACACAGGAGTTAAATGTATTCCTTGAATTCATGGAAGCCAGTAAATAAGTTGATGACAAATTATAGAAAATAAGTAATTATTTAACTTCTGCAGTTGTCAAGATAATTTCACAAGAACACTTGCAATGAGACAGATTGACAGAAAGTAATATTGAAAGTAATGCAGTAATGCAGAAAGAAAAGTATAATATATTAGCTTGTTTTTGTTTAGTAATATATTTATATTACAAGTTACTGCATTTTGGTAATATATTATGTAATATATTAAGTTACGTAGTGCACATGTCCCAACACTGATAAGTACATGATGATCATCACATAATGTGGCACTATGGTGCATCTATATACTTTTAAGTCATTTAGTGTAAATATATCATTACAGCAATGTATCATAATACATTTGATTTTCAGTATTATGAATGCATTGGTTTTAATAGCGGAGGCATGTAGTGTTTCTATGTGTGAGCATACGACTAAGAGAGAAAGAGAAAGTCCCGTCTGTCTGTGTGAGAGACAGACAGAGATAGAGAGATAGTGTGTGTTAAACACAGAGCATCTGCGTGTGTGTGCGTGCGTCACCCTTGGCAGGCCTGGCTTTCTAAAATTGTCTAGTGTGTCAAACACAGAAACAGGTCAGTCCAACAGAGCTATCTTCTTACAACCCCAGGAGAACTCACAGGCAGCAGAACACCACCGAACAAAACCCTTACACTACAACACACACGTCTGCTCGCAGGGCCAAGGTAGAGGTGCATGCCTGTCTCTGATAAATATCACTGAATCAAAGGCTTTCTGTAATCAAAAGAGATTGACATAAACTCACCCACAGTGATGTGGGGTAAAAAATAAACCATCTGCCAACTGACTAGAAGGGTCACATCAGCCAAACTAAATCCGTATTATAGTAAAAGGATGTAAATACCATGTACCCGTTTTTGCGTGAATATTGCTGATCACACCACAGCATGTATTAGAGCGCTACAGTAGCGCCCCTTTGATGGTGTCGCCCAGGGGCAGATCTAGGCATGGGCATGGGGGGGAAATGCCCCCCTAAATGCCCTGACTGCCCCACCAAACATTATGGCATCCAAAACAACCCAAGATACCCAAGAAATTAAAGTGCTTATATTTAAAATGATGTGAAACACTACTACTGCTACTAACTAACTACAGCTGTGTCACCACTAAACCAACAGCATTTCATCATTGAAAACAAAAAAACTGAGTCAGACCTTTAGCTTTATGCATGCTGCGTGCCTGTTGCAACTTCAACAACAACAACTGATGTTATTATTGATGCTTAATTGCGTAATGAAAGTCCTGCAACTGAAAAACGTATGGGTGCGAGTCATGACGTCGCCCCCATACCTTTTTCTCTTGCCCCTCCAACATGTTCTCCTGCCCCCCCAAATGGGATATGTTACATCCGCCCCTGGTGTTGCCTGTGGCCCAGAAGTACATTCCCAAATCATTTTCCTCATAGACTTTTCAAAAATGGTTTATACAAAGACGATTGCACAGCGGTTACAAAGCCAACTCGGGTTGTGACAAATCTTGACAATAAACTCAATGTTTTGGGGCCAATCAAATAATTTGTAAGAAGAAAAAATAAACAAAAAGTGTTATATACTGCCATTTTTTTCATCTTACTAATTATTTGATCAGGCAAAAACTTGTCTTTGTTGTCCTGATTTGTCACAACCCGAGTTGGCTTTGTAATCTTATATAAATATTTTTTGAAAAGGCTATGAGGAAAATGATTTGGGAATTTACTTCGAGACCGCAGGCGACGTCACCAAATGGATGGGACTACATCCACTCAGTTTCATGTGCAGTTGTTGCGCACATCCATAAAGTGCTGGTGCTGAACTAAAAACAAGTACTATAAAAATAAGGAAAAAGTCCGCACACAGCGATCTGTTAAAACACAGACATCACGACGTTTCGGCCATTTGCTGGCCTTCATCGAAGGCCAGCAAATGGCCGTAACGTTGTGATGTCTGTGTTTTAACACAATAAAACACTGTGGAGCAGATCGCTGTGTGCAGACTTTTTCCTTATTTTTATGGGACTACATCCACTCAGTATCATGTGCACGGCGACCGCATGGTTAATGATTTAACTTCTTCTCTTCCTCCATCTGTCTCTGACATTCTGCAACCTCCATTAGCTATTCAAATATCTCCTTTCTTTGAGATATTTACACAAAGAATAAAAAGGTACTGATAGTTGACATATACATAATGTGTAAACCTGCGAATCTCCCAACTAAACCCCACCCTCCAGCTCCACAATAGACTCCCCTCGCCTACTCATCTATTCCTTTCTATGTCTAAACCTGATAAATCACATGTGGTATCGATAGAATACCAGGTCCAAGACATTGAGATATTAGATGCAAAAATAGCGTTCTGCCGCATAGAGGACATGATGATTTCCTACCAGAGCTGAGGTACTAAACGGATTTTCACCATTACAATGGACATTGAAAGCATGGCAAAAAGGGGAAATACTCGCTGTGTTATCAGTAAATAATGGTCACTTGGTGATTCCAGTCTAATGCTTCAAAACAGGTTCTACTGCAAGTGGTGACACGGCAATGTACTGGTGTTCCACTATGGTGGAACTATGGTGACCTCCACTATGGTTTATTTAATGAAATAAATAAAAACAACACAGCCCTGCAAAATAGCATGTGGAAGGAACATGTTATTTGGGAAAGTTCGTATTTCCCTCCATCAAGCTTCGTGGCTGGCCAGGGGGAGGCAGTTTAGGGACCAGGATTACTATATGTTTTTTTAAGACTTGTTTTTGGGCTTTAAGCCTTTATTGATAGTCAACAGTAGCTAGACAGCAAAGGGGGAGAGGGTAATGTCATGTAAATGGAAAAGGCCATCAGGCTCTGGAGTCAAACTTGCGGCACGCCACCAGGCAGGCTTAGCAGTCGAGGCACACTAACGTTTGGGTTAACTGTCTGGGCCAGGATTACTGCACTAAAAGACACGGGGGAGAACATGCAATCTCCACAATCTCCCTCCTTCCATACCTTCAGGTATGGAAGGAGGGAACACGCTCACAGTGCCCACAGCATCCCCAGCGGGAATCAAACCCAGGAACCGTGACGCCGCGGGAGGCAAAGTTGCAAGTCACTGTGCAAGTACATTTGCATACCGTACTGAAATGAATGAAATCCAACAATAGCTTCTTCAAAAATCAACCAGGAAATCGTATGGTTTGGAAAATGGAAAGCAGGATGCAATTTAAAACCACAATGTCAGGAAATCAGGAATGCATCTGCCTACAGCCAACTACTGTACTGCACCCCTCAAATCATTTCACTATCTATCTATAAAATATACTCTCGTACCATATATGGACCTGGGCTGTTCTGACATCACAATGATGGACACTGGCATAATAATTGGGTGGGGCCTGCATATCTAATTTACATTGTTCCAACTTCCAAGTAGGCCAGTGCTCAAGTATTTTTAAAAAGGTGTGCTTACTGAGTACTTGCTCTTCTTGAAACACAGAAAGGTCTTCATCTGGAACTCAGGGAGCTGGTGGAAAGCACGGTCATTGGCCTTCACTTTCCAGGCCATCTCTGAAACACACAAAGCAAAGAATTGGCTCTGGCTTAGTTATTAGTCCAACAAGAAACAAAACAAAACAAAAAAGGTGAATGATTCCCAAGTCTTTGAGGGTGTGTGTAAACACAATCTTTGAAGTTGTCATTTTTCAGCCAATTACGGCGCGGTGCTCCCAAAAATGTGTACATCACAGAAACATTTTATTCCTGCCTTTGTGCTCGCAAAGATGTTGTAAAGGTTTAAAAGACGGAATCGTCATTTTGCACAATTCTATAAATGCTTTGTTCATTGAAATCTTTTTTTTTTCTGAACAGAAGAGTGAACAAGTGAAATTGCTAGTGAGGACTGAACAGGGTTGTTCACCGGGGACTGTAAATACAGTAACTTCCGCACCTACTGTTAGCAACTACCGCTGATATACTGTATATAAGTGTAGCTAGCGCCCAGGGTGAGTTCTTAGTGTTTGTGAAGGTAAGGACACAAAATCTAGTTGGCAAGAACGAGATGATGTATGATAACTGAATGAAGACTGCACCATAACCACCCAATTTACTTTTTTTAGGATGTATGACCCCACAAACACCGCAGTCCATTTACTAGAACTGTGCTATCATCACCACTAACACCATCATTTTAATAACATCTGCCATCAACACTGACCGCTGGGCGCTGCAGCAGCTCCAGGGGCTCCCGGATGCCCCATCTCTCCATCGGAGCCGGGGTCCAACTCGTCATCCGTCTCATCGTCACTGTACGGCATGACCTCATCGTCGGGTCCCAGGGACCCCTGGGACTCTGCACGCCCTCGACTCATGGTCACAGCCGAAGTCACCTGGAACAAAGACAGAGGAGGACAACTGACATGTTAATGGGGCGACCATCAATGCTTCATGATTTAAATCATAATAATATGAATCGGTGGTTTTCAACATTTTTCATACCAGGGCCTACTATTTATTCAGCATTTGAGCCACAAAATACCATTTGAGGACATTTTAGCCCCACAGAACCCAAAACTAAAGATTTCTTTTGCTTTTGTCCACAATTCCAGGCTGGATTTGGGAAACAAAACAGTCAAACATATAGATCAAAATGACCATTAATCTTCTACATTCTCTAGTTGTGTAGACTTTGGCAAAGAAGATGAATATTTTAACTCTTGAGAGTGTAAACATGAAACCAAATGACCCGCAAGGGTCGGTTTTATGCTCTCAAGGGCGGCTGTGGTTCCGGAGGTTGAGCAGGTCGTCCAATGACCCGTGGGTCGGCGGTTCGAATCCCGGCTCCTCCTGTCTACATGTCGAAGTGTCCTTGGGCAAGACACTGAACCCCAAATTGCCTCCAATGAGTTGGTCGGTGTGAGCTGGCCACCATTGGTGTGTGAATGTGGGAAGTGGGGACGCTGGCGTCGACTGTTCGCCGCTCTACTTCCCAATGTATGAATGAATGGACCATTGTAAAGCGCTTTGAGCACTTGGAAAAGCGCTATAAAAATGCAATCCATTATTATTATTAAACATGAAACCAAATGACCCGCAAGGGTCGGTTTTATGCTCTCAAGAGTTACATCTGATTAACTAACTTTTCATCTGGTTAACCAACTTAACTGGGGACCACCTGGAACCCTCTCAGGGACCACTGGTGGTCCCCGGACCACCAGTTGAAAACCACCGATGTAAATCATAATAATATCAATAAATGCAGGCTCAAGGCTGTTGCAACAAATGGTAGTGGTTGGTATTCATGATTTGAACCATGCATTGAAATGAGCCGTTCAGCTGTTCTATGACAATTCCTCTTCACCGCAGCTTTACAAAAACAAGGTCGATTTCAGTCAGCAGAACTGTTGTTTGCTTCCATCAACAAAATAAATGTTCACACTACTGTATTCTATAAGGGAACATGGTGAGTTGTATTGCCAAGTTGCTGCCTCCACGGGCTGGAGCTGATGTTCTTTTGAATATTAGGAAACAAAGAGGATGGAGCATCAGCTTTTACCTTAGAGATGGAGTGTTTACTGTAAGAGGTCACAGTACTTCATTCAACCTCTTGTGAGTGCTTTTTATGTGCAATGATGTCTTCCCTTTGTATTGTATTTAGGGGTTCTTCCTGGAGGCTGAAACCTTGACAGCCAAGCGTGCCAATGAAGAAAAACAAACCAAACGGTGATATAGTGACATCACACCTCCCCTTTATCATACAACTAAAGACATGGGTGTGGCTTCAGTTCAGGTGGATCACCACACCCATCACTACCCACCAGGGAAGCCAGGCATGCTTAGATGAACTAGTGGGGCTGTCCACATATGAACATTTTAACAAATACTGTACACATGATTCTTTCTCCATATATACTGTAACAATAAGACCTGTTGATCATCTTTTAGGATGGAAAGAAATCATGGCACTCCATCTTATAAAAAACAAACAAAATAAAAGCCAAACAAACAGAAAAAATGCTTGGTCATCCACCTGCAGCAGTGAAGTCAGCATGAGCGACAGACAGGTCTCTTCAGAGGTCACCCTCCACGACGGTGCACTTCTAAGAGGAAGTTACCTCACTGTGTATACCTTGATACCTGGACTGAGGCTCAACGTACTGGGGTGGCAACCAGTCACTGAAAGTGAATCTGTTTGATCCCCAGCTGTGTCGGGGACTGGAATTACATCTGAGGTACCCTCGCAATGCAGCGAACGTGCCGTTAAGGAAGAGTGTGTGTGTGCGACTGTGTGTGTGTGCGTGCGTGCACGCGCACGTTACTTGGGGCTGTTGTGTATGCGGGACTAACTCATTTGACCTCGTCTTAAGCCAGCTGACTTGTTTTTTTGTTACTTAATTCTGTCTGGTCTTGGAGGACAATTTCCAGATTTTATTACACAATCTCACAACCAGAGAGCTTCCCACTTCAGTACAACAACAGCATTTTACTGTTAGCCAGGAGCCATCCAGTACAAATCAAGCGACACTAAACATTAAGATTATTACTGTATGGCTCTTGACCAGGAGTATACTTGGTTCTACAACTCCAACATCCCAATGAAAAACTTCAAACCTCCCAAAACAAACTAATTCAACTACAGTACTTCATTTCAAACCGTTTTATAGCATACTGTAGGTTGCCTCTGGGTAGGCAGAGTTAAGCAAATAAGCAATTGGATTGATAGTCACAAATGTAAATGCAGCTTTGCCCTCAATGCCTTTTTTGGGTGCTATCCTATCCCTTCTATACGAATCTTTTGACTTCGCTGCGGTTTTACATTTCTAATAAACTATTCAGTGAATATTCAAATGTCGGAGGGGTGTGGCACATTCCCCTGATTCCTTAAAGGTATGGCACTGAAGCCCCTACAGGCATCTAGATTCGTGATGAGGTTCACTATGACCTATGTTTGGGTGTGTCCGTCTGCCAGGGGCTAATTTCACAATCCACTGGACCAATCAGTAATAAATACCTTGTGCACGCCGGCAGTAGGTCATGGGAGAATATCTGCTTACTATAGTTTATATCTAACTTTATAAAGGTTTACACTGTAAGTCAGCAAGGACAAATTAGTCAAATGGGAAGATGACCAACACCACCACAGACTAAGAACACTCAGACACCAAACAGAGCCAGCTTGCCAAACTGAGCCAGGTCTGGACGTGTAAATGTTTAACACGCTAGAGGAGGCAATTAGCATGTCTGGTTAGTTTCATTTGATTGGTTTCTAAATATATCACCACCACCACCAGGCGTGGCAACATAAGACCAGGTTGACCAAAATGGCAGTGTCCTAGACTTAACCATCTCAGCAACAATGGTACAACTTGAGACACCCGTTGGCAGACAAACCTCCATCGAGGCTTCAGTTGTCAGATAAATCCTTGTTTTCAGACAAACAAACCAACCATGTTGCCAGATTGTTGTTACTCAACAAGTTGTTCTGGTCACCTTATAGACACGGTATATGTATTGTATTCTAATTTCTGCTTTATGAATTTATCGATCAGTTCATTATTCATTTATTTTGTAACTCATCTCTTATTTTTGAGCAGCCTAGTGGGTCTGGATTGGAGAGGATATGAATGTTTTCTTATTTAGAGCTTGATGCATTTGCTCTTTTATGCTGTACTTTGGGGACATAATCCTTCATCTATGTCACAAGTATTTATTTATCGTATATGGAGGTTCAGTTACCAGTGATTATAGATGATACTCTGTAAGTATACATAGAGAATTAACCTTATAGAATGGGTAATATGTAGAATAATAATGTGTTGCATTTCATACAGTGCTTTTCTCCAAAGTGCTTTAAAATGTGCAATACATCCATTCACACTTGATGTGGAGCATAGCTGGGCATTATGCGGCCCGGGGCCAAATGCGGCCCTTTGACTGACTCTGACCGGCCCGGGGACCACCAGTGGTCCTTGAGGGAGTTCCAGGTTAAATATGGAAAGTTGGTTAACCAGATGTAACTCTTTGAGAGCGTATAAATGAAACCTTTCATTTTTACACTCTCAAGAGTTAAAATATTAATCATCTGAATTCAATCAGAGAATGTGCAAGAGTCAATGGTCATACCCAACCTGGAATTGTGGACAAAAACAAAAGAAATCTTGAAGAAAGTTTTGGGATCTGTGGGGCTAAAATGTCATCAAATGGTGGTCCGTGGCTCAAATACTGAATAAATAGTGGGCCCTGGTGTCAAAATGGTTGGTCTTACTCTTACTTTTATCTTGAAATTAAATTAATATTACGCAGACTTTAGTTCAGCCTTTAGTCTTGGCCCTCCACAATATTTTATGTATCTCATTTGGCCCCTTGGGAAAAATAATTGCCCACCCCTGATGTGGAGGCAATGATGCGTGCCACCAACCTGCCCATTGGGATCATTCTGTTGGGGAATCAGTGTCTTGCTCAAGGACGCGTCAGCACGCAACCAGGAGGGTGGGGATTGAGCCGAGAACCTCCTGAAATCCATGTATGTGTATGTAATATTATGTAGACAGTTGTAGATTACTCTATATATAATAATTCTGTGCGAGTGTCTTAAGTTTGTACGTGTCTGACAGAGATAGGATAATGCGCTTGTGTGCGTGTATAAGTGTATGTCATTCATAGTATTGGAATGTTACGCATGTACAGTACACTGTAAGTGTAGGTGTCTTTTACAGTGTGTGTGTGTGTGTGTGTGTGTGTTTCTAGTTTCCCCACCCTGTTTACCTACATACTGTATGCGAGAGTGACGCAATAAGCAAATCTCCCACACACTTCCAACTCTCCTGCATGTTCTCATGGCAGTTTTCCCAGTTCCCCAACTTCCCACCATGCCTTTACTGTGAGCTACACATCACTGAGACTTGACAGTTGACACAAACGTGTTTTCCCAAAACCGGAGCAAGGATTCACACACCCAATCAATACATGACATCTCAATACACCATGTAGCAGACAGAAATCCTAATAATAATGCAATGTTTCCCTTGAGGCAGCTACACAGCTGTATGGAGTAAACCTTTTTTGGGGGCAATACATTCAATTCGGCTAAAGAACTAAGGAGTACTTAAAAAAAAACTTTTGATAATTCTATCATCCATTCAGGCTTATGTGAACACCCCAGACCGTTTAAGTTGCTTGATTCTGCATTTGCATATTTGATGTTCAGTTTAGCTGCTCCAACAATTTGCTATGCAACCCATAACAACTTACTTCTCAAATTTTAAATCACCCTAGATTCATCCAAAACACCCGTCATTTTTCTGGTGACTCATAGTTCATTATTCCATTTAATGCAACTTTATTTGTATAGCTCTTTTACACTTTTACATAGTACCCATTTTAATTCTGATTGTGCACAAATGTAACCAAATGTATTTGTGTTTGTACAAGGGCCTTAGAAAGCCTACATTCAACAAGGAAAGCAAACCACAAAAATTCCCCCATTCAGGGAGGGCAATCGTTTTCACACCATTTGTGCCCAAGACACGCCAAAGGGCTAAGTCAAGACCTAAAGCAACACCGGTCAGATCAGACTCTAAGGAATCCATTTTCGTTACACTCTAAAACCCTCATCCCCTTATCCCTTTTTTACTATTTTGAAAAACCTTTTGGAATAGTTCAACATGCCTATCTATCTAGTGACACATTGTGAGCTTGTAGACTGGCCATTTTAACTATTGATAAATGTTTTTAAATAGATTAATAAGGCAAAGAAGTTAAGGGAGAAGGGGTTTAGCGTTGACGAAAATCTAGGCCCATGTCTGCAGATGTTTATTTTGTTATTTCTCATTTTTGTTTGTGGACGAAAGCATTTAAAAATGGATGCCAGGTCTGATTAAATTATGTCTAGGGTATATAATTCACAATCACATGTGTTGGGAAATGCCTCTGGGAAATGACTAAGAAGTAGACTCCTCCTGAACTGGGCTATAGCAATAATAGCATGAGTGGGTGATTGTCAAATTTCGATGCCATTGAAGGCATCGACTGAGTTAGATCTTCAACTGGTCAACGGAGAGGAAAAGACTTCATATGAAAACAATTTACTGCATTACACCCAAACTCACTTCACCCTGGAGTATGAAAGAGGCATTATTCTGTCAACAAAAGGCAAAAAGCCCTGAAAAATATCTTATAAGAAAAGAATCTTGAATGCTCTCGATACCAGCTTTCCTACTGCCCAAGACTGAGTAAAGTAGATGCAGGACGCAACGCTCTGTTGGGCTTTGAAGCCTGAATGGACCTAGACCAGCGGGGGTACATGTGGTTTAAGTGCTGAGCATACGGACCAGTGGAAACAAGCGCAGTGCCATTCAGCAACTACAACGCTCCTACCCTAACCCAGTGGTTTTCAACCAGTGGACCGGGGACCACCAGTGGTCCGTGAGAGGATTCCAGGTGGCCCCCAGGTTAAATGATGGAAATTTGGTTAACCAGATGTAGCTCTTTGAGAGCGTAAACATGAAACCAATTGGGTTTAAATATTCCTCATGTGAATTAGTCCACACAACTAGAGAATGCAGAAGATTAGTGGTCATTTTGATCTGTATGTTTGTCTTTTTTGTTTTCGGGGTCTGGGGTTTTTGTTTTTTGGGGTCTGTGTGGCTAAAAGGTCATGATAAAATGGTGGACGGTAGCTCAAATTCTGAATAAATAGCGGGCCCTCATATCAAAAAAGCTTGAAAACCACTGGTCAATTCAATTCCCACTGGAGTCGTGTGAGCTAAAAATACTTTTAGTCATACTTGCAAAAAATGCAGTCGTGGTATCCACCCTGCTGTGACATGTTTGTGATCATTGCAGCAACCCGAAAGACAAAGCCCCAATACACCTGTGTCACACCAGGAAGTACACACACCTAAAGCAGCAGTAGCCAACACACAAGCATCCTGCTGCATACTTCTAAAGTCATTGACATGCTGTCACCGCCAAGGTATGCATGGACTTCTGTGGCGCTGGCTGCTAAGCCATTGAAATCTCAAATCTTTTCCTTGTTCCTTGTCAAAGACAAAAAAAACAAACATCTGTGTTCACAAAGGAACAGCCAGCTAGCCAGTCGCAGCAACAAACCAGCCAAACTACTATATTTTTTATTGCAAATATAGGAGACGCAAACAACTTTGAACCTTTGAACATCCCTATTATTTTGGGGCATGTAATTTCATTTCCCCAAATGTTCCAAAATAGTCACTATTACAAAACTGTACAGGGGCTACAGGGGCCCACAAATCACACGTGTTTTTTAGAACTCTTCTCCATCAAAGATGGTCTCAGAAAAACAGGTTTGGGTGGCTGGCCTGGGCCGACACCACAGCAACACGGAAAAGAGACGGAGGCGGAGAGAGAGAGAGCGCAGCCAGATCTCCTACAGGAATCTGACTGCAGTCCTTTTCATTTGAATCACAATGACCTGCTTGTAGATAGCTGGTGTATAATTGCCTACATTCAATGGAATCATCAATTAAAAGGACCTGAAAAAGGCAAAACAAAAGAAGGAGTCAACAGAGAGGGCTGAGCGACAATAGCATACCTGACTGCCTGAGCTGTAATATGAGAAGAGGAGGGAGGTAGGGAGGGAGGGAGCTGTGTCTGTCGCCTCACCGGCTCACAAGGTACACAATGCAATGTTGAGAAAGGGGAGAAAACACTGAAATAAAGGACCCCCTCCTCCTCCAGATTTACTTGTCATTAACTAACATTCCATTTGGTTACATTTTAAGTATCCGAGTTAAATGAACACTGGGCATTTTAAAATGTTATAGTCTATGTCTTGTAATTGGAGCTCATGAACCCACGAGGGCATGCCTCCCCTCCGGGGTACCATCACCAATCAATATTTAATATGGCTATAATGGCAGTAGCACTGAAATTAAAACAATGGGCCAGAAGGGTGAGGCCAGTTACAATGCCCAAGAAAGACGACTTATTCATCAAGTTCACACTGCGTATCCCAGTTTTGAACTTTTCAGCCTGTTAAAATAGTAAAAAACAACAAATAATAAAAAAATATATATTTAAAATGTTGAAATGATACTTTGATTAGCTCCACAATTGTAAGCTATAGAACAGTTCCCTTACTAGTAGCAAATCAAAACGATTTCTATTTGTTCTTCCTTTTACTTCACTACTAATTTTTAGATCAGAAGTAAAAAAGTAAAAAAAAAAAAAAAAGAATAGCAAAGAAAAACAGCTCATCATCAGAAAACATTAGAGATTAATCACAATGCAAACCACACCAGGGGCGTAGCCACATGGATACCAATGGGTAAACAGCACCGACAGTTCTACGCGACTTGATTTATTACAGCCGCAGACACACGTCTTTGGTGTCTTTTAAAGGAATTCCCTATAGTTCCATGACATTGTGTCAGATGTTGGAGTTTTAACAAAGTACAGTGTCATACAGGGTGTGGTTAGCTCTAATCATACATCTTCTAGCAGTTACAGTAAATAGCAGGCTCATTAAGAAGAAAACAATTGATTTTAGATTCCTCAAACAGATAGGGGAGGGGAGGGGGGTCCACAGTCAGTTCAAGCCATTGTTGCTCTCAGTTTGGCCACAGATAAACAACAGTTGGTTGTTTCTGATCCAGCCACCAGATAGATAGAACTGCTGTACACACGGACGTCACACGCACGCATGAAAAGCATCATTTCATAATTGAGAGCCGAAGTGTGTTTAGACTAAATTGAATGAACACCAACCGTGCTTAGCTTACAGGGTGCCACTCAATGAGATCAATTATCTCCCTCACAGGCCACACAATGGGCTCATTCCCAAGAGCAAACAGTGACTTTACCATTCCCTAGTGGTGGAGATCTCAGCATAATATAGACTATAGACTACAGTAGGTAGGGGGCACTGCCAGCAATATGGGTTCTATTTGTTGTGGTCATTACTTGTGCGAGCGGGGCGGGCACAAGTAAGGTGATCGGTGCGCAGTGTTTGGTCCCTCAGGGTCTAGTTTGGTTGTTATTACATCTAGAAGGTGTGTGTGTGTGTGTGTGTGTGTGTGTGTGTGTGTGTGTGTGTGTGTGTGTGTGTGTGTGTGTGTGTGTGTGTGTGTGTGTGTGTGTGTGTGTGCGTGCATGCATTTACCAGGGACTGTGTGTGGCATTTGTAATGTTTTGCTTGAGCCGTTTTTGTTTTGTTTCAGACCACACAGGGTGGAAACAATTTAACGTTTTACATGAGAATTGATTTTTGAATGAATCATGATGACCCAAAGAAATGGCCCTGAACCGAGGATTACATTTCAAAACGGATCAAGTTTGAACCTATGATGGCTCAGCAACTGATCAATAAGCTCCGTCTGACCCGTCACATATCACATCTCCCATCACTCTGGCATCAGCCTCTCCCCAAATAAAGCTGTGCCATAAATCGTAAAATTATGCAAGTCTCCAGTCAGATCACATATTCAAGACCACATGGCAAGTCTAAGTAAAGTCTCAAAATGACTTTGAAGGGGGAAATACAGTCCATACAGTAGCAATGATGTGCCAAGCATATCATCTGGGGCTAATTGAACATTGTTACAGCAAAGTTAATTAAAAACACAAAGTTCAACTAAAGGTCAGAATCTGAAGTTAATTAAATGTGTAAAACTATGACAGAGATTCTAATTATAGATGAACAATAATACAATAATGACCAATGCCAATCTAAAGGTCTGGAAAACTCTGTCTTGAACTTCCCTCAAGTTCAAAGTACCCATTTGCCTCTCAGGGCAGCATTCAAATTCTGTCACTTGTCCAAGGTTGTCCATTTCCATAAGGAAAATAAGATTTACTTACTCAAAGGCGATGTACCAATTTGGGTTTTAGTATACCCAATAACATCAGAGATTCTGGTTTTCACTTGTGGACTAATGCATTTGATTATAATTACAGTATAGTAACACTATGTACATATAGTGCACAAGCCGGCCATATTTAAATGCTTGAATGAGTGTCTATAGTAGAAAACAGGACACAGTCTAATAACACTTTGACTCCCATGAGGGTCTCAGATTTCATATGGACAGGCTAGGACCTCAGTCATCTATACAGTATGACGTATTTCTGATATAAGCCTCCAAATTTGGAGTCATGTGTCAATGTGGATAGGATATACTGTACTTTCTTGGCCTAGTGGCAAGCAGTCAGACAGAGACAGACAGACACACCACACCCTCTTCTAAACAGCTCACTTACTACAGAGCCACACCGTATAAATAGAATACAGTTTAAAGGTTTCAACCAATCAACATTAGGTATTGGAGCCTACTATTAGAGATGTCCCAATACTGTAGTGGTGTTGGAAAACTACTTGTCATATCGGTATCAGTGAGGCGAATATGCCAGTTTAACCACTGATCCGACACAAGGTGAGTGACACTATGGCAGGTAAATAGAATGCTCGGGAATGGGGCGCTTGCTTTGCAAGTAGCCTGAGCTAACCTGAAAGCATTTGCCTAACTCAGGTAGTCAGTTGCTCTAATTGCATCTCACCAGTCAGTCAGACAAGCGCGGACCCTCCTCTTCTAGGCCACCATGGCCAATGATTTAGTCCAGGTTTTCACTTTCCGCGAAGCATGGACGAAAATGTTAATAAAAGACTGGGTATCAAGAATAGCTTTCAGGTTGCCCAAAAAACAAGCACACATTTGAGCGAGGAGCCTGCTATAAACACACAATACGAGTTCACACCACACTGGTATTCAGTATTGGCAAAAACAAAAATTGTGGTATTGGGATTATATCCGGAACAGCAGAAGTCTATCGTGACATCCATGCCATCTTTACACAAAAAACTTAATTGTTTTAATGCCTAATAACTATACAAAATATCTAGTCATGTAGGTATTAAGCACAGACATACCACCCTGCTGTGTTAGGCTGGAAATAAGTATGATTAATATTTAATAATAATAACTTGTAAACATATGTACACACTGACACAAACATTAAAAATCACCTGAGTGCACTGAATAACCAGCCCTCCTGGAGTTTATAGTGTGTGTTGCTCAAAGGCAAAGCACACAATGCACAACTACTTGTTATTAATCAGTCAGTAGTCAAGTTAGTTACACTAATAAAGGGGTAGCAAGTTAGTTGCCCGTATGCCTACATAGATGCCTCCCCATTTACAGGTAGGACTACATCCTCAGAAAACTCTGCTTTGGCAACAAGTGTATGTCAGGCTGAGAGAGAGAGAGAGAGAGAGAGAGAGAGAGAGAGAGAGAGAGAGAGAGAGAGAGAGAGAGAGAGAGAGAGAGAGAGAGAGAGAGAGAGAGAGAGAGAGAGAGAATGGATGGCATGTGCACTCCACTCCATTCTCATTTATGAGAAATCAAATCAATATTGCAACACCATAATAAGATGACACAGACTACACAAGGGGAGGCTGTAGTAGTCAAAACACCACGAGTTGTAAAAAGCAGACAGCTCTCCATCTACCAGAGTAGACGCTAATAGAAGCAGCAACGTGGTTGTTTGGATCATCTCTTTTGGTTTCGAATTGCTCAAATAATAATAAAAGAAAACAAATCCATAGCAGCAGTTATAGCCCCCCTGGCCTGGATTACATACAGTCATCCGAATACAAAAAGAGGCCGTAACAGTGCTGATGTCTACGTGGTGAATGGGGAAGGTTAGCCGTGATGATCAACTGATAGTAGCTAAGGTAGTCAAATAAATAAAGGGGATGGATAAATAATTCACGGCAAAACTCGCACCAAACGTACCTTTTATGCTGGTTAATTGGTTGATGGTAGTGTAGGTTTGTTGAAGTAGTCCGTGCCAGTAGTTTCATGACCGCACCATGTTCTCCGTGACTTGTACTAGTACTACTGATCCTGATCTGTTTCTTTACCTTTCTCTCTGTGTGCTGTTGTTCCACTCCCTCTTCACTTTACCTGCACCTCCTCCTCTCCTTCCTTCCGCACACCTGACAAACCGGTTGGACGGCGGCAACAACAGGGCCCAAGCATAGCACACACACACACACACACACACACACACACACACACACACACACACACACACACACACACACACACACACACACACACACACACACACACACACACACACACACACACACACACACACACACAGGCGTTTTGCCATTAGGCAGACTAGGCAGTTGCCTAGGGCGCCATGAGGGGAGGTGGGCGACTGGGCGACCATCAGACATGCTTTAAAAGTATCCCAGGCTAATAAGCCTCTTATGGATACATACATTATACTTATATACCATTTTACATGAGATTTTCCCTGGAGCCCCCCCCCCCTTCTTGCCTAGGGCTCCAAATTGCTTAGAACGCCACTGCCACTGCCACTGCCACTGCCACACACACACACACACACACACACACACACACACACACACACACACACACACACACACACACACACACACACACACACACACACACACACACACACACACACTACTATACTATTCTATTACGTGTGTAACAGGTTTGGAGAGGTGTGGTATTTTTTTTTTCTCTCTTTCAAAAGTCAAGTTGTTTTATTTGAATGGGTGGGCTGACTTGAAACTCGCCTCACTGTAGGCCTAGCTACCCCCCCCCCCCCCCCCCCCCCCCCCCCACACACACACACACGCACACACGCACACACAACCCTTTTCATACCAGGGCCCACTATTTATTCAGCATTTTAGCCACGGACCACGGACGCAAAATTAAGGAGTTTCAAGTTTGTGTCCACAATTTATTTAGGAAACCAAATTTGGTTTCAGTTTACGATCTCAAGAGTTACAGATCCGTTTGGTTAACAACTGTCCATCATTTAGCTGGGGACCAGACCTGAAGTCTCTCAAGCACCACTAGTGGTTGAACCTCTGATTTTTTCGTTGGCATGTTCTGGTGAATTGTAAACACGTGAAATGCTTTTCGGACAGTCAGCAGGTTCATGTTGACTTGTTTGTGCTTGAAATGTGCATGTGATCCTCCAAACAAAAATAAATACAATCAATCAATCAATCAATCAATCAATCAATCAATCAATCAATCAATCAATTGCAGCCATTTGATCACAATCATGTTGGGTAGGTGTGTTTATGCTCATTGTCAACGTGTTAGTTTTGTATATAAAAATAAAAAAATAGATGGTTTGTTTAATCTTTGAGCTGGTCAATGTTCGATATGATGGCGCCATCTTGTGGGTGTAAAGTATACATGTACAAGCGTACGAGTACAACCAGGCTCGACACACTGGCTTTCATTTAGAGCAGTGAAACCAAATGGACACTTGCAGCCGGTCCATTTGGCCATCATCTCAATTAGCCCCACTTATTTAAAAGTACAGTTAGAGAATGTAGAAGAATGCTAATTTTGATCTATTGTTTGTCTGTTTTGTTTGCGAAATCCAGCCTAGAAGTGTGGACCAAAACAAAAGAAATCTTTAGTTTTGGGTCTGTGGGGTGAAAATGTCCTCAAATGGTGGTCCGTGGGTCAAATGCTGAATAAATAGTGGGTCCTGGAATCAAAAGGAAAACCACTAATTAGAGTACAATTAGCTACATGCCCAAAAGATGGCGCTGTCGCATCTATGTACCGCGCACGCGCATACGCACACCACACACACACGCGCGCGCGCGCGTGCAGAAGAGGAAACGGATACGAATCAAAAGACAGAGTAGAGGAAGACAGTGTTGCCATGTTTGCTTATTATAAATAAGCGACTTTTGGCTTCTTTTTTCCTTCTGTAAAATTGGGCGGTCGGTCGGGCTTCTTTGGGACCCGACTGCTTGTTTATGTCACACAATCTGGCGACACAGGAAGAAGCCACAAATAAACAGTGCAACGTGGGTTCTTCTCTTCTGCAACGACTGTAGTTACCCCACACAGGTTTGTCTTAACCAATCGCTTAGTACTGTACTAGTACTTTATTTTTAGATATTCGTCTCCGAAAAGTATGTGTTTAAATAAGAGGCAGCCATAGCATGACAGGTAGAAACCAAAGGCAAAACATTTCTGATCCCCCACTCTGTTCCTTCTGTAGGAAAAGGACAACAGCACCAGAACAGTGATAACTGTAAGTTTGATTACCGTGTTTTAAATTGACACGAACAGTTAATTTTCTGTCATCAACTTGTAACGGTGAAGTCGTGATAACGCTTGCAATAATGATAAATCAGGAGATGCCACAGCTTTAACGTACTACATAAAGTGGCCCTATAGAATGAGGGATACATTCTAGGGCTATGTGTACAGTAGTCATACTAATTGTTTGATTTCTGTCTTTCAGGTCTGAGTAGACTGTGCTGGTCATGGATGACACTGAACTAGAGCCGATGTCACCCATTGAGGAAGATGAAACATTAGAAGGCCCCCATATCAAGAACATTAAACTACCCCAGCCAGATGCCTTATTTACAAGTGAGATTAATAATAAAATCTTTGACCTAAAATTCTGTGTTTTTGTATACAGGGTTTTAGAATATGTTGTCCTCTCTGTGCATCCTCAGAAACACCCCATGAGACTGGGTATCATAAGTCCACCAGGACTTGTCTGCAGTATATCAGAGAAGCCATGTTGCATCATCGATGGAAGGAGGCCTCGGAGTACCTGGCCAGCTATGCCCAAGTGTTAGAAGAAATTGCACAAGGAGATGTGCCTCCAGTGATGAATGAGGTTGGTGTGTGTCCTTCTATTCGTTGTTTGCACCGAACAGTAGCCTTTATTACCATAACCTACAGTGCAGCAAGCAAGGAGGGCTTCCTACCATCTTCACAACACAAGATGTTCTCTGTACTGCCTGTGTGTATTCCAGCTCTATTGGAGAGTTGGCACTGAGATTCTGCACCATCATCACCAAAATCCCAATTCAATGATCGATGCCCAGAACAGCTTCTATACTCAAATGAAAAGCCTGGGAGTTAAGGGTTATCTTTTGGTATGTATCACTCACTTGCATGTCTACAGCACTGATATCATAATAATTATTGTCAGGCTTTTTTTTTTTTTTTTTTCATGTTGCCTCATCTAGATTTTTCAGCTCACTTCTTTAGTCAGCTTGCATATCAAAATCATGCCATTTTTGCACACAACTGTTGTTATTTGCTGCCCGGTCTTCCCTCAACACACCAAAAATAGTCTATGAACTTTGTATACAAATACAATGCATCATGTAATCTTGAAATCGTCAGTAAATTGTGCAGGGCTTCGGCACACTACTGGCTCTGTTTAATAAACAAACATAATCCACTGTGACACTGTCAGTTGCTGATGTAGTGCTTTTAACTTGCCAGCATGTCTTCATAATAATAAACACAAGTACAGTCGGCCCACATGAAATGAAACCGGTTTAAGATCGTAGCCCGGACCAGATGGTGTAAAACCGTAAACCCACGCAACTCTAAAGAGATGTAGTTTTTTGTGCTGCATTTGCATCTCTAGTTTCCCTTCCTTCAGATCTCTCTAGAACATGCATTCCACCTACTGGTGAATGGCCAGATCTTGGATGCATATCAACAGCTATCCATCGCTGAGACCTGGAGATATGGAAAGATATCACAGGCACAGAATCAGAGGATTCGTCTGATCCAGGCCTACAAGGGCATGCTGGATTATATCATCTGGTGCGACAAGAAAGCCAAACTGGCAGGTAACAGAAAAAAGTAGATCACCACAACCCCTGAAAAATCTGTTATTTGTTACTATACAATGCAGGGACCCGTATTGTGTTGTACTGTAACCTATAGATGAACATGTGTAATATACGATTGAAATATAAAAGATAAATAAAGCGAAGAAAGCAGTGTTTAGGTCATGGATTTCGGAGTGTTGATTGACCAAATGTTACACCCTTTCAGTTTCATTAGAATGCGACGATCCGGTATCCGACCCAGAGCTGCATCTCTACTTCAGAAAAGCCTCCGTGGGCCTTATGGGAATTCTCGACTCTCCAGGCATTTGGGATCCCTTCATACTTTGTTATGTTGATGTAAGTTCTCATCACCTTATGCCCAATACCCAAGGGATTTGTTAAAAGTCTAATTGATAGTAAAAGTTGAGTTAAAACAATTTAACAGGCTGGAATTTGAAAACAAAATCTCTGTTTGACCTTATTGGCAGATGCTGGAGTTCTACAGTGATCTCCAGGGGGCTGAGAAGGCCTTGACTGACTACGCGTACGACAGCACATTTCCACCCAATCCCAACGCATGCGTCTACCTGTACGAGTTCTTGAAGCGGCATGATCGCAGAGAGGATCAACTGAAGGTGTTGAAGGTAGTAGAGGCTTTCAGACATCAATCTGATTCATACTTTGTTGTCAGTGAGTGTCAATGTGTAGAAAGTTATTTATCCACAAGCTCAGGGCATGGGTATGGGTATGGGTAAGGTAGGTGACACAAAAAAAAGATAAAAGCATCTGTTTATAATATCCAAGATAGTATGCATATTTTTTCTTGTGTGTATTCTATATTCATGCTATACATTTTGTCTCTATGGAAGATAATGGGCTCTCAATTTCATTCACTTTCTTTTGTGAAGACTCTTCACACACGAGTCCCAAGCCATGAGCTGATGCTGGAATACAGCAATCTGCTGCTTCAGTCAGGTAAACAAAGTGTATTTCAGTCATTCACCACCCTTTCATCGTTTTATTTTTGAGAAATTTAGCCAAATAGGATGCAAATGAATATACATGTCATAGCCATTTTTCCCCCACGGTTGTCCCACAACATCCATCTCTTTCTCCAGACACAGAAGGTTGTGTCCAGACAGCTTTAGAGGTCGTTCTGGATATGCTGGACTATGCCTGTTGGAAGAGCAGTCTGGCTGTATGGAGCCATTTGAGGACCACCATCAGCAGATTAAAGCACCAGTAACCAAACTAACCAATTATTGAATTGATTTTAAATAATGGTTAAAGGCAAAGCTTACTCTGGTATTTTAATTTCCTTTATAGAAACAGGACAGAATATCGGAGCGTTGTTTCTGAAGCGATGGCGACAAGGAAAGATTGGTGGCCCCCGTACCACTTCACAAGCTTTCATGCCCAGAAAGATTCAGCAGAGAACCTAGAGCTGATGAAAGTGAAGTCATCACTGGAAAGAAAGCTTTGCCCAGGTAAATACTCCCTGGAACAACTACTGTGGGTTAAATCTACAAAACTTTCTTTTTGTAAGAGAAATGGGCATTACATAGATTTGCTTGCAGGTCTAGATTCCACTTACTGTTACCGGTAGTTCAGTAACAGATCTTCTCCCGATCTCACCAGATTTTTAGTAAACTTAAAATAGGAATTTATATTCAGTTTATGATAGCAATTGTATATAGGAGAGATAGTTATGTGATAATGATATAAATCAAATTTTAAACTGGGACAACGTGGATTATCTTTGTAGGGTTCTCTTTCCTGATTGGCCTAAACGTGACTATCCCTTTCGTTATCTTTTGAATGTTACTTGTCCTGTCACCAGCTGTCTGATAATTGTTAATGATCATCACTACACTTTACAGTTTGTGTACTAGTTGCTCGTTGTGTAGACAAAGTGAAAATTGTTTTCTTGTTACAGGTCATTCCAGCTATGATGCCACTGTGACTAAAATCTACCCAGATGTTTCGCACCAAAAGAAGAAACGCAAAAAGACCAAAGAATGACCTCAAGGAGAGGTCCACAAAGCTGACCAGGTGTTTGAGTGAAGTGAACGTGGCAAAAGAAATTAGGGAGTTTTATTCCTTGACTGTTTGTGCCTGGATTGGCTTTTCTGTTTAAACAGCCGATTTTAAACCCAGTATTGGAAATACTAAACCTGTCCAACCTGTTAAGACACACAATGGTTCTGCATAAGCATGTTTACGGCCTACATTTGCATTCAAATATGGAAACAAAGTGTTTCAATGGGTCACAGTACAATCGGCCTTGCAATGCAAATGTATGGTACAAGACTGAAACTATTGCAGTTTTGAGGAATGCTTACTCAATGACACATGAGCAGTACAGTCCTAGTCTAGGGAGTTTGACAAGAGACTAAAAAATTAATAGTAAAGGTTATTTTTTTTGCACAAATGTTTACAACTGGCCAACTATTGAGATCATATTGATCTATTGTATGAGCCCTGTAGCTCCTCTTTAGGGGCATGTTAGAAAAAGTAGATATTATAATACAAGAGATGTTTTTTTTTTTTTCTCTCACATTCTGTATTCTGTAGTGACTGCTGAGCATTCCCTGGAACTGTTTTCATTCCCTAGAGACGGACTCCCTAGAGAAGGTTCTATAGAAATGGACAATACTGAAAGGTTCCTTGATATATCAACATGGCTTCTGCAGGTTTGCTGTGAATAAAACATGTTTCAGTTGGATATTTCAGTGGAACTGTCATTTCTAATGGTAATAGTCAAAGTACCATAAGTGTTTCATATGCTGAATCAATAAACAAAATGCACATTAAAACCCCAAGTGTTCATCCATTTGAGTGTCACTTAAACCAGTGGTCCATGGGCAGAACACTGGTTGAACTATTTCCATGCCTTGACATGAAACGACTGACCTAAACATATGAACCCTAGCATCTGGGAATATTTGGTGAATTCAGTGAATATACTGCACCTAAACGTGCAGCCTGGTCAGGGAAAATACTCAAATTATTAGGGGGGCATATAGACCGGGATTTGTTTACGTCCAGATACCCCATCCAAGACAGGCTTCAAGGTCAGACTTGACTCCACAGGAGACCTGGCTCAGATCTGAACTCATTTTGAAGTAGCTAAATTGTACACAGCAATGTCAACATTCCAGACAGGATACGTCACAATTACCACTGACAACATCAGGAGGCAGGTGATAATGGAATGGCTGCAGGCACTGAAAAAGATGCTTAACCTTTTGAGTGATGAACCATCTTATAGATTAGTGATTTCCACCCAAAACAACCCCACCAAAGTAACATTATGAATTAATAGCTTAACCGATATTTATATAGCTAGTCTATAAGCTCAACAATACATCACGATTTTCACTAATACTATTACAAAGTGATATTGTCCCAAACAGGTCCTATATCAATAATCAGACATTGGCTTGGCTTACACTTTGTTGTTTCGTCCACCAGTGGTCTCCCTATATCATCTTTCTCATCTTCCTATCTGTCTCACCTTCACCTATAATGTCCCCCTCAACTTTCCTACTGTGTGCGTCATACCTATATGGTCTCCCTCTCTCCTTTCCTGTTCTTAATAATAATTAAGACAATTATTGTCCGTCTTTACACCATCTCAACATGGAGTGGACTGCTTATCTTGTTAGTAGAAATACAAAAGGGACAAGACACACACAGGTCCAGACAAGCACTCTAACAAACAATGTGGGTCGCCCAAGGCCTGTTAAAGCTTAGACTTCACAAGGCTGAACAACAAAAGCCACCAGGCAGCAATGTCAATGAAACCCAACCCACTCTGCAGGTAAGTGCTTGCAAACAGTTTTGCCTTTTTAATGCTTCAGGTGAGAAAAAGGACCTTGTACAGCAGCGTATTTTACAGATCGTTATTATGTAGTGAAATACAAAGCTCAGACATAGAAATTAGTATCACTATCCCTCCAGTGTGTGCACGCACACGTGCACACGCAAAGTTCAGTTTTCAGCTAAGAAAGGATCTTTTGTAAGAAAATGTTGACTCAACGTCCGACAATCTGGGAAATGATTTGATAAAACAAAAGTGTTTTTCCCCCCCCTCAGAATTTACGTCAGAAGAACCTGGGTTTTAATTTAACTCAGTCTATGAATGCAAGAGCCAGTTTATGTCATAGTTTCTGTCAGTATGTAGATGCCTGTGCAAACACACAGAGTACACATACTTAGAATGGAGTCAAACAACATTTGTACAATAATGTGGATCCCTGACAAGATGATATGTACGGAAGATCAGTGTTTCTCACCCTGTGGGTCGGGACCTCCCCCTCCTGGGGTTCCCATGACAGCAAAGGACTTTTAAGAGCTTTTTAATGCAATGAAAATAATCAATAAGCTATACTATACAAATGGTCAAACATTGGCCAAATTGTCAAAGAATATGAGAAAGGGGCGCATACTGTGAAAATCAAATGATGAATCAATGATCAAATGATTTATGATTATGTCCGGGGAACTACTGCTGTAAATCACAGCAAAACTAATTGTACTACTGGCATCCAAACACGCTGTACAATGAGCCGTTTCATCAAGACTTTCAGTAATGCAGAAGAACAGCCCAATTATTCCCAGACTGGCTGCCCTACACTACAGCGTCTTGGGTCATACAGTACGTCAGGCAACACAGGTTGGACAGCCAGTCACTTAAAGTAAGCCAGTTGGTCAGGAAACCAATCTGCCAGTCGGTGAGCTGGATTGCTGACTGACATCTGATGGGACTCACTAACAGCCAGTCTGTCAGTCTCTAAAGCCTGCCAGCTAGCCAACTAAATGAGAAATCATAGAAAAAGAGGAAGAAAAAAAAGGAATAACTACATGCTCACCATATCTAAAAATGACAATGGTGAGAAGGTGCTGATCAACCACTGAGTCTGTGAGCTGTATGTACTTGGGTGTGCATCGTGCCATATACATACTGTATCATAACAGGCTGATCTTAAGCCCAAACCACACTGGTAGGAACTTTTTCGGACTAAACAGTTTTAAGTTCAACCACACTGATTCATCTGATCTGACTACAAATCAGGCTTTGTGCCCATTTAGACGAAGGAGTCCGAATGTTGTCCGGGGAACAGCAGCAGCGATTTATGCTTCAGGAACGCAGCGATAGATGACGACCTCTTAACTCTGGCCGCTGCGGGGCCGGAAACGCCCGCCACCCTGTTGCGATGGTCCGTCTCCCACCTGTGTGATGCGTGGTGGTGACCCTCCCCTCCACTTAACGCTCCCTCGCTCCTCCTGCCCCCTACTCCTCTTCTTCTTCCTGGTCCTTCGCAAGCCCAGTCGGGGGCGTTCAGGAGCTGGAGCATGTCTATGGGCCGGGGCTGGTTTAGATACTGCCAGGGCCTCTTGCCGGACGTGTCCCTCAGTCCCACGCTGGCGTTGAACTTTTGGACCAGGAGGCGCATCATTTTCTTGTGTCCGTGGATGGCGGCCAGGTGGAGGGGTGTGTACCCACACGCTGACCTGGCGTCGATGTCCAGCGTCAAACCAGCTTTGCTGACGCCGTACCTAGAGCGAGAGAGCAAGGAGGATGACAGGATGGACAGGTCTTTTTTATTGTATTACTGGTAATGTTGAATCACTTCTTCATTCAGCAGTGGCTTAAGAGGTAGAGCAGGCTCTTCGGTATCTTCCCGGGTTGATCCCCACAGCTGTTCTTGGCTTGTGTTGACATGTCCTTGAGCAAGATATTGAACCACTAAATGGCTCCCAGTGAACAGGTTGATACTTTGCATGGTTACTTTCCACCACTGTTACTTTGCTACTTTATTTAAAGGCAATAGAGGCAACTTTACTGTGTACAAACGCTGTGTAAGCAGATTTGTTTAAAAACAGAATCTAACTCCACCTCACCTCCACTCTATTGGCTCATTATGAATCTGCTGTGCTGCAATTGGCTATAACACTGCCTCACCCAACACAACTCCCCTCCCATTCACAAGTAGGGCACCGCCTTTCCTGAGCCCAATGAATGTTTTGTTTTCATGATTTGTTGACAACAACAAAGTTCTGGGCCGTCTGCAGGACGAAGCAAGTGTCTGTCTGCAGGGAAACAGCTGCAGCATCAAAGTACAAGCAATATAGAAGGGAAAAGGCAAAAAATATAGCTACATATCTATTTTGATTTTTGGCTAAAAAGTCGCCTCTATTACATTTAACTACTTAAGCCCTATTCCACATGTCCAAAATAACCAATCTACAAGCTCAAGGGTTAGGGGGACGCCAGATTCAAAGTGGCTAAGAAATACCGTAATACATTTGAGTAAGTACCACTAGAGCTGATATCTAATGGAAAAGCATGATTTCAAGTATAATAGACCAGTGTTTTCTTAATGACATTCACGGTGATTAGAAAACTACATTGTTACTAAGAGCTGAGTCACCTCACACTGGCCATGGCTATGTTACAGACAGGGTAAAGACTAACAGTACACTGCAGAATGATGGGCATGGCCGCAACACTATCCATGCATGCCGCTAAAGGTCTGCCCATTTGTCTTTCATTTCCCTGTTTGTATGTTTTACATCTTTATCATACTGTATTGTAGTACTTTTGGTAGAAAAGTAGCAATAACAGGATTATTAACAGTAGTAGTACTTGTAGAGGTAAAAGTAGCAAATATGAATGTAGTAGAAGTAGCAGCATTACTGGAACAGTAAATGTACTAACTTGAAAATAAGGTCGAAACTTTAGATTAGTGTTTCTAGGACTTGGCATTGGTGTATGTGCATACAGTATTACCATAAGGTATTGAGGACCCGGTGATCTCCATGTTTGGCGATCCAGTGCAGGACAGTGTATCCCGAGATGAAGTCTCGTCTGTTGAGGAGGGAAGGCTCTTCTCTGAACAGAGCGTAGATGTCAGTCCAAGACCCCGCTGCACCTTTCACCAGCCAGTCGTGTTCCTTACGGTCCAGAGGAACCGACGACTGCAGACAAACATTTAATTAAAAAAAAACATTTAATTTACAAGGCTCAGTGCGATGGCGCTGTGAGCTATTTATTTCAGCTATAGTTGTGCAATAACCAGAGCCGGATACGGAGAGCGTAAAAATGAAAACAAACGGACCCTTGCAGGTCCGTTTGGTTTCATTTTTATACTCTGAAGAGTTAAAATATTCTGTTTTGTTTTCCCAAATCCAACCTGGTATTGTGGACAAAAGCAAAAGAAATCTTTAGTTTTGGGGTCTGTGGGGCTAATATGTCATCAAATGGTGGTCTGTGGCTCAAATGCCGAATAAATAGTGGGCCCTGGTGTCAAAAAGATTGAAAACCACTGCTTCATGTGAAAAACATTAGAGTTTGCCCAACCTGCCATTCTCCCAGCCCACCCTAGTAGGGCTGGCTAAACCCAGTCCTGTGCAATAACTGTGATGGGACAAACCTCTCGATTGAATTCCGAGGCATCGTGAGCAGTGGGAGAAGGAGAGGAGGTGTTGATGGCGGTAGCGGCGAGTCTCTTCTTGGCTTCCGCTACCGTTCCGTGGGCTTCCTTCTCCTCTTCCTCGGCCTCTGCCAGGTCCATGGCACTGTGGCAGCGAGGGGGAGTGGAGCACGACGACAGCGACGAGTTGGAGGGGAAGTGGTGGCTCATGCTGAGGGAGGACGAGATGAGGGTGAGACGGTCCTGGCGGGATGTTTTTGCTCCTGAAAACACAATGAGCTTCGTTGAGCGTTTCGTGTTCTGATCGGTCGGTTAGAGTGGGGTTGGTTCTCGACAGTGGGTTCTAAAAAGTGGTCCTTGAGAGGGTTTCCAACTTCCTGAGGGACCACCCAGGAAGAGTAGTGAAGAGTAAAAACTGACGACAACTTACAAAAGCTGCAGACAATGGCAGTCTTCAGCCAAAGACATAACAATTTGGAGGGGTTTTGACGTGAACACCAGCTCAGTGGCCTTGTGGTTAGAGTGTCCGTCCTGAGACTGGGAAGTCAGGGTTCGACCTGATGCGTCCCTGCCTGGCACTCAGCATAAAGGCTAGATTGGCGGTCCCTTTGACAATGTGCCATACTAGTGTCATGTCCAGGCAGTGTACTTTTCCTCAAGCTGCCTCGGAAATAGGAAATAGGCTGAACTATATGGGCTTTATGGCTCAGCAAGGCAACTACTTACTTTGACGTGAACATGTTTCAGAACCACTGATTTAAGGAATTATGTGCCATTTTTGAATAATGCAGCGTATTCTGCATGTGTTTACACTGGCTGTTCATGCAGATGGTAATAAATACCTGTATGTCAATACTGTGTTTGTGTCATGGGTTAGTGGACGTGGTAATGGCAATGGTAACCTATCTGCCATGGTGTGTCTAATTTAGGGAAGGCCCTGTCTGTTGTTTGAGAGAAGGAATTATTGTTGTGGAAAAGGAAGTTGGAGAGGTTGCATGTCGTTTGCTGCATTGTGAATCTTTACAGCGTTTCAACAACAGGTTTTTAGGCAGTCTGACAATTCTAGGAGGACCCCAGAGTCTGGCAAATATACAGTATCACTGCTGTTGAGCAGAAACCTCTTATTTATTCTAACTTGTGTGATTTTTCCCGCAAGTTTTCCCTCTGCTTGATCATACTACTACACTGTGTCACGAAGAAGCATCAAAGCAAAACTTGAAACGGTGCTGAAACCTCCTTCACCTTTCCTCCCCCGCCTCTCTTCTTCGTCCGGTCCGGACAAGGAGTCGTCAAGGCCAGCACCGAGACTGCGACACATCCTGCTTCTCAGTTTGCTGCTGACGCGTCTGGCGGCTGCCGGACGCTTTCGCACCGCCGTCAGAGAGGAGTTGGAACCCTCGCTGGACTCCCCCCGGCTGTCATGGAGATGACCTGTGGGAAATGTGGTTTAAGAGCGGGTTGAAATGGAGATGCCGAAAGGAGCGGGTCATCAGGGGTTAATTGCATCCGCGTGTGCAGCCTCGTTTGTAGGTTTCCATGGAGCCAAGGAGGACCATGGCACATGCTCACTCCAAGTGTGTACATTAGATGTTGTTGACATACTGGCAGTACATGGCACAGGTGGCTTAGCTTTGGCATGCTTCTACATGCTCTTTATGTTGACATTAGATGATGATAACACAGAAGTAGGAACTAGACACACAGAACCTATAATACGGTATGTTGTGTACAGTATAAATGTTGTTTTTGCGATTATTACTGGGTCTCTCTCTCTCTGAGAAGAAGCAACAATAAAGACCATCTTGAACCTCAAGGTAAAAAGAGTGAAAGGTACAGATAGAGAGAGAACAAGAGGTAAACAGAGGCGGAGAGAGGGAGAAAAGACAGAGCGAGGGAGAGGTAAGGTAAACAATATTTTCTTACATAGAAATAGATCTAAAGACAGAATGAAGGAGAAGACAAAAGATGAAAAATTAATAAGAAAGACAGACAGAAAAGGAAAGCAGAAATTGTCACCATCACTTAACCAGTAATTCTCACACCTTCAGTTTTAATTTCAAGGACCTCCATTAAGCATTAAGATGGGAACTGTCTGGATCTTGGACTCCTTTTTCTCCTATACAACATTTCTCCTGCCCCTCATTAGCTGAAGTTATGCAAGTCAGCATTAGGCTATATAAACAAAACTGACATTACAGCTTATGGTTATATCATGCAGTGCATAAAGCCAACGGCTTGTTTCCTCTAACACATACATGGGCATCATGCGGCCCGGGGGCCAAATGCGGCCCTTTGGCTGACTCTGACCGGCCCGTGAAAGGGTTTTAAACCAGTGGTCCGGGGACCACCTTAGTGGTCCTTTTGAGAGAGTATGGAATGTTGGTTAACCAGATGTAACTCTTTGAGAGCGTAAAAATGAAACCAAATGGACCCTTGCGGGTCCATTTGGTTTCATTTTTACGCTCTCAAGAGTTAAAATATTCATCATCTGAATTAGCCCAAGACAACTAGACAATGTAGAAGATTAATAGTCATTTTGATCTGTATGTTTGACTGTTTTCCTTCCCAAATCCAGCCTGGAATTGTGGACATAAGCAAAAGAAGCCTTTACTTTTGGGGTCTTTGGGGCTAACATGTCATCAAATGGCGGTCCTCTGTGGCTCAAATTCTGAATAAATGGGTGCCAAAATGGTTGGTCTTACGCTTACTTTTATCTTGAAATTAAATTAATATGATTCAGACTTTAGTTCAGCCTTTAGTCTTGGCCCTCCACAATATTTTATGTATCTCATTTGGCCCCTTGGGAAAAATAATTGCCCACCCCTGCTCTAACACATACAGGTACAGTATATGACTATGCAGTCTCTTTAGTTTAATGTACATAATGGCGCAACTGTGGCTCAGGAGGTAGAACAGGTCATCTAATGATCCTTAGGTCATCGGTTTGAATCCCGGTTCCTCCTACCTACATGTCAAAATGTCCTTGGCCAAGACACCTAACCCCGAAATGCTCATCGGCATATGCTGAATGTATTGCACTATGTAAAGTGCTTGGATAAAAGAGCTATATAAATGCACCATACTCTTACTCTTAAGCTACTCTTACTCTTAAGCTGCTCTATAATGCAACGTTATGAAGATGTGCTTCTCCAACAAACTAATTAACCATCGCATCAGTGTGTCTCTCGGCTGTCGTCATTTCGGCAGGCACAACTCCACGTGGGGGAGAAAGATGGACATGAACGGGGGGCAAGAGTGGATTTATACAAGCAATAGGAGGGACTCCCTCTGGGCCCCAAGACCTTATGGCCTTGTCCAACCGGGCCAAACCAGTGATACAGGCAGTGACCAGTTCCAGTTAATTCCCTACCTGTGGAGTGCTGCCATGACGCTACGCTAGCAGGAGCATCTTCGTTGTCCAGGAGATGGCCAGTGGAATGATGCCATGGTGCTGTTATTTTCCTCTCAGAGCGGTGCATCAGAGACAGAAGTCTGCTCTCCTCGCTCCGCTGTTGTACTGGCTGGACTTTGGAAGTAGCTGCAGCCTCACCTAGGATCGATTGATTGAATACTATATTAGTAAAAAAAAAATGTAAACATAGCACAACAGTGGCCGGGGTACCGGTTTCCATTGTGGTCCAACACAGCATAGAATATCAACACATTTAATACACATCAATGAATACTAGCTATATTGAGTAGGGAAAAAAAGAAAGAAGGAAAAAAAAAAAACAGTGACAGTGTCAGTGTATGGCCGCTTATTTCAAGGTGATTTAATATTAATCTGTCCAATCTGTGTGCAAAATTTACCATATTAGCCAATCAAGTTAAATGTTTAAAAAATAACCTTCAATGACATTGACATTGTTTGTCAAGAAACTATTGGTCATTACATCTGTGATATTCGGTCTAGGACTCCCCTCCAGAACCTAACATGGATTAGCATCAGATCCAAGGATCTGGTAGTTGTCGATTTCTACAAATAAAGAGTGATTGAGTGCAAACTCTGCATGGATCTGAGCCTATAATTTATTTCTATTTTGCTTGTTTGTTTACTTTTCAGCTCTGTGCTTCTGGCTGCTTTTCCTCAAATGGAAAATTGGGATTGGGATACATTTAACATAGAGAAAAAATGCATAATACATGACAAATGGAGGTGTACTGCCCATCCTCAAAAAACACGAAGGCTGTACCTTCATCGACGTTTAGTGATTCATCACTGTTACTCCAATCTGATGTTCTAGCAGAGCCAGACTGGTGCCAGTCAGTCTCTGGAGGAGAGAGGAACATTGGACTGCTGTGGCTGCTGTGGCTGGAAGACAGCCTCTCTCCTGGTCCATGCTCCCTTTGCCCAGATGTTCCTGGGTCGGGATCAAGCCCCATGTCCAGCCTTGTTGCTGTACTTAACCGTTGTTCTGGATTAGGCCCAAGCTGGGACATCTTCACAGGGTCACACTGGGAGCTGGGGTGGTTGAGGTGGGCGCTTAGATGACTAGGAGGTCGAATGCAATGAGCTCTATCCAACGACGAAAGCATGCAGTTTTCGGCTTCTAAGGGCAGGCTGCGTCTAAGTGAGCCCAGTGGAGCCGATGCCAGCTGCATCCCAGCAACCTGCCCCGATCCCCACCCTGTGGTTTGGGACGACCTCCATTCTCCTCCTGAGGCCTCGATGTGGATGGCTGGAATGTCGTGCAGCTGGGAGGCCAGGGTGCTACCGCTTCTCTCAGAACTCAGTCCCGAGGCGGCCAGAGACACAAAACCGGAGGACGACGAAGGAGTGGGGGAGTTGGAGATGCATGGCGAGGACGAGGAGATGGTTCTGTTCATGTGTTCAAGAGGTATGTTCAGCGGCCATGCACCTCTCTCCGCTGCTTCTGAACATGGCCTCCTTGGTATCTCCAACTGTTCTTCCTCCTGTTCTTCATCTTCTTCCTCATCGTCATCATAAGAGACAGCCGTTTTATAGCTTTTTCTGTGCCTGGCACGGCGAGTTATTTTGAGCTGGTGGTCGCTGTGAAAAGGCACACCTACTGTTTGTTGTGGTTCAGAGTCAATAAACTTTAGGCATGCTTCTCTCCTTCTGTCTGTGTCCTGCTGGGGGGGTTGTCCATGCCATTCCTGAGCTTTTGTGGATGCTAAGTGGGGAGGAGGAGGAGAGAAGGATGCTTGATCTCTCTGGGTGTCAATCTGCCCTCTAGGCTGGCCAAATTTAGCACCCATGTCATCAGCAGACTTGGCTCTAGCACTCTGGTCAGGTAAACCAAGAGTATTGTGTTCTGCTCTGTCAAAACCATGACTATTATTATTATTGTTCCCTGGTGGAGAGATGGGCTTGGTGCTGCTGCTATAACATGGGACCAGCTTCTCTGGAATGCTGATTAGGGGCACTTGTTGTTGTTGATGTGGTGGTGCTGGTGGTGGCGCGTCCTCAGTGTGGTCATGGTGTGGATAGGAGGGGTGGAGAGGACTTATCCCCAAATTCAGATTGGTCTCCCCCGCGTTATTGTTGTTGTTCACGACGATCCCGGCCGCCGGCAGGATGATTTTCCCCTTGGTTTCGGTCAGGAGGGGCTGGACTCCCTTTGTCGTGTCCCTCGGCGGGGGCGGTTTCTCCTTCTCCTCCCCGCGGCCATGCCGCGACGACGACGCGGTCCTCTCCGCCGGGTTTCGGTTGACATCGCGCGGGGAGCGGTCCCTCCTCCCGGCTGCTGCAGCGGTCTGCGGCGGCGTCGGGTCGCTCTTTCTCCCGGCGGCGGGGTGCTGCTGCTGCTGCTTCTTGGAATGCTCACTGGAAGAGGAGGCCACCAGCCCCGTGGTGCCTCTAAACTTCTTCCTCAGAGCGACGTACCTCACCCCGTCCTCCTGTCGGACGGTGGCCACGGAGTTGACGAACTGTTTGAAGAGCTCTCTGTGGCGCGCCTGGTTGTCGTGGTCCCGCAGGAAGGCGTTGAAGTGAGCCAGCAGCTCGGCGTTGCGAACCTTGCCGCCGTGGCTCTGGAGAAAGTACAGCACCGCGTCCTGCGTGAACTCCGTGGCCATTACTATTATTATTATTATTATTATTGGGGAGTTTTTATGCTCTTCTTCGTTTCGCCCAAGTTACAAAAGAAGCAAAGGTCGCTCTGTAGTTTCATCATGTCAGTGAGTGTGGAAATATAACTCCACCCACACTGACAGTACTCCACCCCCACCTCCCCCCAGTATGAGATTTTAATTCTGCATGGCTGCACCTGCAGGCTGCCTGCATACCTGGAGTGCCTGCATGCCATTACAGCCTGACTCACAGCCAAACTCGATAGGTGGCGTAAAAGCGGTCGTTTTTGCTAGAATATAGTGTCAAATAACGTTTGTGTGTTCACTGACAGTGGTCTCCCTCTGTCTCTCCTCTCCAGGGCCATTGTTAAACATAAACGGGGAAAAAATGTAATTGTTTATTTCCCCCCAATCTGTATTTGTTATCTTCTAATGTAAATTAGTCAACTCATGATCCAGTGTATTAAGTTCTAGGCTATATTTTTTCCCCCAGTAAGAGCCTCAGGCATCTTACTGGAAGTGACCTTGCCCTTGGCGTGCATTGACTAACCATAAACACGTGATACCTGTAGAGCGTGTCCTGAGTGTACTTACAGGTATGTTGGCTTCAACACACTGAGCACAAGTGTCAAAAAATGAAAGTTTATTGGGGTCTAATGTTAGATTAGACATAGACTACACATCTAATCTGAGATTAGACCTCTAAACATTCACTTTTAGACCTCTTAGACACTTCTTATAGACACAGATCTGTGCTCAGTGTGATTGTAGGCCTGTCAGAACAATTGAGTGATTACAAAAAAAGTTCTCAATCTAAGAGCATCCCTGGGACAGTAATGGTTGACATGCAGTGTCTTTTTAAAGAGCAAATAACTCTAGCTCTCCAGTTTTATATTATGCCTCACTTGACACTGCACCCCAATACAGTTCAAGCCATTGATGCTCTGCAGTCCAAAACCTGCAATATCCAAGGAACCAGCCCCCCACAGTGAGAATCATCAGATTCCCATTACACTGCATATGTAAACACATTTTATCCCCACAGTGTTCAAGTCTAGCAACATGGACATTTTGTTCTCAAAGCCCATCAATCAACTGATCCACCACCACTCACTATCCTTAGGCCCAAACCCCAAACCACATTAATTATTTACCACGCCACTCCTTGCAACACTGTATTATCACCAGCAATGGCAGTTCCATTGGTGTTACGACTAGTGTGGTTTGGGCCTTAGTCTAGATGAAGACTTGTAGCAACAACTTTGCATTGGCCCAAACTAGATATAGTGTATAACAGCCTACTTTGACATGAATGGGATCACAAGTACATTGTTAATTAAAATACATTTTAATACAAATAACATTTAAAAATACAGCTTTAAAATTAAAATGTTCAGGTTGGATTCTTCATGCTGCCGGCCTGGAGGTTAGCCTCCGTTTCACCAGTGTCACGGCCATGCGGATCCCTTGTGGGGTGATGATTCTGTGCCGGTTGGTCTTAGACAGCCGGGAGGCCTCCAGACCCACCACTTGAAGCAGGAACCTTTTAGGACAGCCACCTTGGCCTGCCAAGGAGATTCTTCCAGTCCTATCAGAACCACCCTGTAGGAGAGACATTTCACATGTGTATAAATATAGTGATATTGAATACAAATGTATAGTTTGATTCAAATAAGAAATAGAGCATACACATCCACTCGAGCCCAGGTGATCACTAGGATCTTTTTCATTCCTGAAGAAGATCCTAGTGATTGAAACGTTGAATAAACCAGAGCTGCTGAGTTTTGACACATGTTGCAGACCCCCCTTTGATTCAAATTAGGCCAGATCATTTTCATGTACCAGACACCACACAAAATACCCCATAAAAGCGGGGTAAAGGTAAAGTTATACTAATAGCACATCTGCAATGCATTGTTTAAAGCAGTTAAGAGTTTAAGCAGACTTTAAAGTCTTTGTTGAAGAATGGCACTGTACTGACCTCTTTTATACCTCTGTAGATAAGGGTGGAGTGAGCCCTTGTTCTCAGCTTCTTTGATTGTTTAATTTTCCTTGCTCCTCCAACAGTGGCCTTCATCGCTCTATCGTTTGTAAATGCACAAGGATCAAAACAGTTAGTGGCTCTTACAAATGCAGCCTGAGAAGAGATTGGAGACAAATAAAAGCGGTGAGAGAACACAAGTTCCACTTATAAGCAGAATGTGTTAGGCTGGATTGCTTTCACCTGCATGATCCACACTGATTTGTTGAGGTTTACATTCACACTAGCAAACCTGAGCATGATTGGATGGTGGATGAGATGTTTTTGTCTGTTTTTTTTTTTTTTTTTAAATCCCTTCAGGATAGTCAAAGTTACAAATGAGTCAGTCAACCCATGGATTTAGGTTGGAACGGTCCTCAATGGGATTTATGAAAATTACACATTCATTTGTGAAATTAATGTGTAATTCATTTCACAATTCATTTTGACCATTTGTCCTTATTGGCGAAATGGTCACATCAATTCATGTGTTAACTGTGAATAAGCATTGAACCCAATGATCTACATACAACATAATATCATGGTTCCTCTTTACTTGGCCAATGATGATGAGCACACAGCATTCAGCCTATTAGCCAATCTTCACTGGCTGGAAGAAATGAGTGCTGGTGTGCTCATCTAACCAAAATGGATTCAGTTCTGGGTAGTGGGTAGAGAAATTAACTATTCAGAGACTGAAAGATCATTTCAATTTGATTAGGGATGCCTGCCATCCAACCAAATTACTCGAATGTAATGAATGTAATGTAAACAGGGAACCATCTTTAGATGGTGACAGGTGAAGTGATGAACTTGTGAGTAACTTGTGGGAAACCACCAGCTCCACAGCGACTCTTACAGGTCATCCACTGCAACTGCAAGACACTGCAGTAGCTTGCCCAGTGCCAAAAGCTTGAATTTAGTAGTGTCATTTGCAAATCTGAAGCATCAGGATTAATCTCAGCTTGCATGTGTTGACAATCTCATTATTTAATTAACTACAAGAGTAAATGTCAAATGATTACAAAACATTCTCCCAGTGTCACGTCAATGTTAAATTAATCATCATTCACCACAACCAAAATGGTGAATGAATACTACACCACGAAAGTGCACGTTTTGACTTTGAGGGCAGGAGGACATGCACTCATATCCCAGCATGTGCACATGCCTGAACATGACAGCATCATTCTGTGGGCGACATTCCACTCACCAATCCCTCTTTCCCTATACCATCCTAGCTTAGTTTCTAGGTACAGTATGTTCTGCTCAGACTTGTTTGACAGCACTTGTATCTTGTGGAATGGTATAATACAGTAGATCACGTGAGTCATTCTCAATGTTAGTAAAAAAAAAAAAAAAAAAAAAAAAAAAACAGATCATGAAATACTATTCTAGGGCAGCCTGCTAACTTGGCAGGCAACCACCTTGTCTTTCTGACATATGGTGGTTTGCATAGTTATTTTCTCGTTAGAAATTGGTAAACTAATTCAAACAAAAATCAACACATACTAGGTTTGTTCAGTTTATATGTAATGGCGAAGAGTGTATTTTCTATTGCTCAAAATATTGGCCACCACAGACTGTTTTGAATGCCTCTTCAGTGGATTATGTATCATTATAATATTGCAGCACTGAGCGATTGAAAATGAAGACCAAACAACAAACAAGTGTTATTTAGGACACGTTTACTTTATTGGTAGTGCCACAGGGTGTTCACCCATCCAGAGCCAGTTAGAAAAAACCCTGACAGACAGGAAAAAACAATGCCTTTTTGATGTAGAAATATAGAAAACAACAATAACCTTTAAAAAGATAAAACACGGTTGTTCATCATGTCTTTTGAACTGAAGGTAGTAAATCCTTTACTTTTAGGAGCTCGATACAGCGAACCCCAGTCGAACAGCAATGCACAAACTGGTTTGGGCAAGTTCAATAAGCAAATATATTAATAAAATTTATTTTTGTAGTTTTTTTTTTTTTTTTCTTTTTCCATAACCTACTTTTTAATGCATTCTCTCAAACAAGCTGAGGTGAGGAGGGACTGGTGTGATGAAGAAAGAGAGAGAGAGAGAGGGAGAGGAGAGAAAAATGTGCGGTGCAGGGCGATTATTTTCTTTATATTAACAATTAAATTGAACAAACACATCAGTTTTCTTCTACTTGGGTGTGTTAGTAGTGCATTTCTAATCCTCTACAAACAAAACAGTCCTACCGTACATTAAATGCCATTTCTTGACTCTTATTCTCAGTTGGAAACACGATAATGTTGAAATTAGACAGAAGAGAAGAACGGGAAGGAGAAACATTACATTAACTCTGTAGTGTACGACATATACAGTACAGACTCATTCACACATTGTGAGCTTGTAGATCAGCTACTTTCGGCACTCGACGTGGCTCCATCAATCAACCGGTTATAAATACACATAGTACGGTACATACGGTTAAGAGTGAAAGAGGGAGAAACAATCGCTTTCTAAAACCAAACAATTAAATGAAACGCCGCAGGAGGACAGCATTGTTACAGTGTGAACAACATATATAATTTGACAAACGTGACAAAAAAAAGAGAATAATCCACAAAGAGAGAAAGAGAGAAGAGTGAGCGAGACACATGGAGAAGATTTTTTTGAAGGTACATTTTTGCCATTTTATAATTATCTTTTTTTTTTAACTTTTTCTTTTGTGTTCAACAGATATTAATGAAATCAAATAGCAGCAGGTATTTCTTGTATGTATAATCTTTTTGGGGGCTGTTTTTTGAAGCTGTGGGGTCAAAATAACTGGCTTCTAGAATGATGAACACTTGGAACATTTCTGAGGTTTGTTCCCTGCTCTGGGCTCGTCTCCCAACTTCTTCTAAAAATCATGTATTCAGCACCGAAATCATCTTTTTCTTTGTACTGTACCGTAGTGTGTTATGCAAAGGCATAGCTTATGTTTAAGGGCATCTTCAACTGATTTCAACAACAGACGGGGAGGAATCATAAGAAAATCTGTCAGCAGAGAGGGGTGATTTCTAAGTGGGGATCAAACCCAGCACACTGCAGATATGTTTGCCTGGTTGTAAATTCTACAGCATATGGTCCCATATATAGAATTAATGTGTAGGATGGTGTGTTAATGGTGTACCACTGTACTAAAGCAGTGGTAAACGGGTCAACATTTTGGAAGTGTAATGAACAACGGCACAGGGAATCTTTCTAGATTTTTTTAAACCTTTTACAATAATAACAACAACATAAAAAGACATTTAATTATTATTGGGGTATTATCCAAAAGCATGTATTTTGCCTATACCTGGAACTAAACCTCTGTGTGCACTAGTAGTCCTCTGCGTGAGCAGTTGACGTGGAGATCAAACCCGGAACCTTGCCATTGAGTAGTGGATCAAATTTGGCTGATAGCTTGGTCAAAATTAAATGCAAACACTAAAGTAAGTGTATTGCACGTGTTTCTTCCACAATTTTCAGTGGCAAAATACCTACCTGGTATGCCAGTCACCTGTGACTGGACTAAGTTGTCTTGTTCTCTTTTGGATAATGTAACGGCCCCCCACCCCCGAACCCCCCCACTCTCATTATGTGATTTTACTACTTTAAAAGATAATTTGGTCAATTCGTCAATGTAACAGGTAAAGACGGCTTCAGTGCTGAAAACATGGCTTTTAGTCAAAGCGGGGCTTCGCCAAAAAGACGTGGGTGCTCTTCCTTCATTGCTTCTACATGGTGGCGGGCTGCAGAGGCGGGCAGGGGGAGGAGCTACCATCCTGCTGCCGGGGTGACAGGACACTGAAGCCCACCCCACCTCCACAACCTCCAATGCCTTCCCCGCCGCCACCTCCCATCAGCGCACCCGTCACCACAGCTGGTGTTCCCCCCTCCTGGAAAGGGGCGGTAGTGTTGGCAGGGTCTTCGTTGTAGAGGCGTTTGATCCCATCAAAGAACTCATCTACTTCCATCTCTTCCACCTGTGGACAGTTACACACGACGCGATGGGTTAGGACTTGACCATATTAGAACAGAGACACTTCAGTCCAGTAAGTTAATCCAGGGAATTTGCTTAATTAAGCCCAAACCACACCCAGGGTTGGGAAGAGTTGCATTTTGCTCTAGCATAAAAGAATCCCTGGCTAATAATACAAATATGGCTTAAAACATTATACTTGCCCTATGTAACTAAAATAAACAAATAAAACACCTGCATTATATTATTTCTTTAATAAAAAGTGAATCACTCATTAGGGACTGCTCCTGTCACATGTCCATGAGTGGCCCAGCCCTATGGAATACATGAAATGCACATGCTAACAAAAACAATGTAATGCTTTCTAAATTTAATATGAGCGTCAAAGCAATATATATAAAAAAAAAATGTTTTATTAGCATGTGCATTTCAAGTATTTCATAGGGGAGAACCACTCATGGACATGTACATGGACATACACTATGTATGAAAGAAATAAGATATCAAAGGTGTTTTTTATCTTTTAGTTATAGAAGGCAAGTAGTGTCATTAGCCAGGGATCCGTTTAAAACACTTTTTCAGGGACCCTTTGCTGTGGTTTGGGCTTTACACAGCCTTGAATAAGACCACCGTAGCAGGACAATTCTTTCCACTAACGCCCTGAGGAAACCGGTCAGCTGTTTATTCTTTGATATCTACTTGGTTGTTTTTAGCAGACCTTCCTGCGTCTGTCAGCAGTTCCGTGCGAGTTTGCCGGAAGCAGGACCCTTTATTGGTCTTCTTTTGTATTTCATCCTCTTGTATTTTAAGAGCACCTTGTATTCCCTGGTGTTCGGTACTTCCCGTTCTCTCTGTCAATAATTAAGCCTCCTGCTACAGTGCACTGAACTGGCATTCTCTCTCTTATGTAAGCCATGTGATACTGATGTCGCTCTGGCTTTTGTCACACACATGCATGTGCACACAGACACGCACACACACCTACATGTCTACCTATATTGTATACAGTATATCAGATGGGGGGGGGCGGTGTCTGGCGCATATACGCCCGTATATGGACTGGACATTTCCAGCTATACAATAACCACTGTAATGAAAGACAGGCTGATAACGTGGTGTTTTGCGTTTGCGTACCATTATCAACCGTGTGCCGTCATAAGTGCCTTATGCACATGATGACTGAGAGATACCGAGATACAGATCTAGTCTGTTCTTGATACAGCTTGCAAACTCACAATAGTAAGTAATTATTACAAGTAATGATATGAATTCTCCGCAACAAAGTGCTTCTGATTTATGTCATTTGTCTGCATAACCATGTTCGTACCTTGCGCTTGGCGGAAGCCTTGCATCGCAACACGATGTTCTGCAGATGGTTGAGTGGAGGATGGTGTTGGTGGTGGTGCTTGGGTGGAGACAGAAGTGCAGGGCTGGGGCTGGACGTGGGAGAGGTTGGGGCCCAGGTGTGCTGGCTTCCCTCCCCAGACACAGGTGCCTGTGGCTGGGAAGAGGCTGCGCAGACACCCTGGTCTCTGTAGGCCTCAGTGATGACTGCAGCATTGGTGGTCCCTGGGTATAGTTCACAGAATTAAAGATCAAAGAGTTATTTGTTTAAAACAGCAAGTATACCCATACACACAATACATGCTCTATATGAATGTGTACAGTACAAACAGTTGACCCTGTCTGTATTTTCTGACATATACTGATGTATACTAGGGCTTTAACCAAAAAATCGATACATCGATGCATCGATTTGCATAACACGTGTCGACTCCAAAAAGCACGAGTCGATAAGTTGTTTTTTCCCTTCCTCCGAAGGAAAGGAGTAAAGAGGAGGAATTAAACATTTACCTTTGTTTTCCCCTTTTTTCTTTCTCTATGTGTGCGGCGCGTGTGTATATAATTCAACTGTAATATTGGTTACTGTCACTCACGGACAGAAGTCTCCTTTGAAGTTTCCTTTGCAACTGTATCGGAGTTCAGCCTTAAATTAGGCTTACCAATCTTACGCAGCGCGCGCGCGGCGTTCCACTGATCATTGCGTACACACGGATAAGATCGAACAGCAAACAGTGTCAAAGGAATACAGGACTTCATCAACCACCACCTCCCCATGTCTTAGTACGCACGGGACGCATGCTTCTGTCCGCGTCATTCTCATTAATTTACTGAATAGAACAGAAAAGAAACGCGGCGCGATATGGTGGTGGTGGTGGTGGTGGTGGTGGTGGTGGTGGTGGTGGTGGAGGAGGAGGCTTCATGTAAATGGATCGTATTCTGATGTGGCCGCTGTTAGAACGATCATGTCTTCTGTTGGGCGCGCGGCGTTCCACTGATCATTGCGTACACGGATCAGATCGAACAGCAAACAGTGTCAGAGGAATACAGGACTTCATCAACCACCACCTCCCCGCCCGTGTTACAGTGCAGTGGCCGTCTTGTTCCTCGTTTCGCATGCGACGCACGGGACGCATGCTTCTGTCCGCGTCATTCTCATTAATTTACTGAATAGAACAGAAAAGAAACGCGGCGGGATATAGTGGTGGAGGAGGAGGAGGCTTCTTGTAAATGGATCGTATTCTGATGTGGCTGCTGTTAGAACGATCATGTCTTCTGTTGCGTTCTAATGTGTGGGCTGCTCAGTGCTGTGTATTGATAATGTTAGCCTATGTGTTTTTATGGCTGGCCTGGGAGTTCATATTAAGCTTGCCACATGCGCCATGCGTAGCCTCGCGATGTGTTTTGTATAAGCACTGCGCCGGCATATAGCGGCACCTTTTGATCCCCCCCCCCCCCCCCCCCCCGCGACATAAAACGATAAATCGATACAACTTCGACTTGACTGTCTGACAAGTCGACTTGAAAAAAATTCAAGTCGTTAATGCCCTAATGTATACAACTTTCATGTAGGCCTACACCAGCTCAGAAGGGGTTACACAACGCCATTCAGAAACCCTGCCATTTCGAAGATTGACTTTCATTATTCGGAATAGCGGGGTTTTCAATATTACCGGTAATAAAGACCCCGCTATTTAGAAAAAGAAAGCATCGCTATTCCGATGATTGACTTCCATTATTCGAAATGGCGGGGTTTGAACTTTTTTGATAACACCCTGCTATTCCGAATACAGCCGACGTGTTATTATAAACAAATAATAATCCCGCCGTTGCTCGGCTAATCTCTCTCTCTCTCTCTCGAAATGCGCACGAGAGGCGAGGGGGGGGGGGGGGGTAGGCTGCACGTAGCGGTTCGCATTTCATTTCAAGGCCGTAGAATTGTTAGAATTGGAATTGTTTTACCCCCTTCTTAATATTGGGATGACAGTCCTCCTACATATAAACTGGCTATAATAAGGTTCAAATGTATAATATCCAATCCACACCTTATGAGGATCAGATGCCTATTATTGATTTAATATCGGAGGAAAGCAGAGCGCCCATTCTCTCTCTCTCTCTCTCTCTCTCTCTCTCTCTCTCTCTCTCTCTCTCTCTCTCTCTCTCTCTCTCTCTCTCTCTCTCTCTCTCTCTCTCTCTCTCTCTCTCTCTCTCTCTCTCTCTCTCTCTCTCTCTCTCTCTCTCTCTCTCTCTCTCTCTCTCTCTCTCTCTCTCTCTCTCTCTCTCTCTCTCTCTCTCTCTCATAAGTCGAAAAGAGCGAATTGTCCGCATTGTCCTGTCATGCATGATGATAGGCTACAGATACTGTAAATATAGGACCTTATAGCTGCCCTGCGACTTTCATGAACAAACGCGAGTCTGTCTGAACGTTTTGGCCATGTACGAGAGTCCCCTTGGCTTGGATGTCTGTGTGCGCACGGCCCTCGTCCGCTTTGAGCGGTTTTGTAGAAATATAACTTACATTAACAAATAACAATTCTCATCGGCAGACCAGAACTCTTCAAATGCGCTATAATGCGTGTCCAGTGCTTTCCAATAAATCAGGGGTTTTCAACAGGTGGTCCGGGGACCACCAGTGGTCCTTGAGAGGGTTCCAGGTGGTCCCCAGGCTAAATGATGGAAAATTGGGTAACCAGATGTAACTCTTGAGAATGTAAAAATGAAACCAAATGGACCCTTGCGGGTCCATTTGGTTTCATTTTTACACTCTCAAGAGTTTAAAATACTCATCATCTGAGCACCACTTTATTAGGAAGTCTACCCTGTTTTGTTTGCATTATTGTGCCTGGAATAATGGAATTGTGGACAAAACCAAAATAATTCTTTAGTTTTAGGTCTTATTGGGGTGAAATCAAATGGTGGTCCGTGGCTCAAATGCTGAATAAATGGTGGTCCCTGGTGTGAAAAAGGTTGAAAACCCCTGCAATAAATAGAAAGTCTTTACTCTTTTCGCAAGCTGTTTCCATACCTCATTTGCGCATTAGACTCTTTCGATGCGCTCCAAATAATACGGCACCTTTCAGCGAGAAAGTATTTTTGCGCATGTGGAAACTTATTCGCATTTTGAAGTGTTTCCATTCAACATTCTCTTCGCAAGAGCCGTTTTTGCGCAAAAATAGGGCTTATGGAAACGTGGAAACGGTCCACAATTTAGGAAATAACTGGCAAAACATTGATCAAAATAACAATTCTAGCATAACTATTGACTTGAGAGCGCAAAGAGTTACAGATCTATAAGGGTCCATTTGGTTACCAACTGTCCACATAATGTTACAGTAGCCTACAGTATTCTATCTTATATTCAGATGTCACGACGATATCACACTGCATGAATAAGAGAGATGCTGCGCTGCATGGTGATTTACTCCAGGTTCTTCTATGCATAAGCCTACTCATCTGTGTGTAGCTCTGAGTGACCGTGGGTTACAAGTTAAAACAGTAGAAATCCATAAACTCCTCCATCGGTATGTGATATATTATATTAATCACTTCTCACAGTCATTCATTACTGGTCCGACGCACTCCTCGTTGTGAGGCTGTGGGCTATAGTAGGGATGAATCGCGCATCATTTGATTATAGGCTACAGCTTGTAGGTCTATTATTTTGGGAATATGCGTAAAGGACGCATGTTACACATTGGAAATAACAGGCATGGATTTGTGAGGCTGGTTGATGTAAACATGTATAGGCTAGATGTTACGACCATATCGTTCTGTTTGCATTTCTCTTATTAACCACTGCAGATTTCTAGGAAAAATCTTTAGCGCTGTCTTTGCAATCACAACGCTACAGGTGGAATCAATCTATCTAGCAATTGTGTGATTAGATATCATCATGTGTTGCGCAATAACCTCCATCACCATCATGTCGACCCCCATGGGAAACTGGAATATCTAATTATGAATCTTATGCCATAATGTCTCATAACGTTGGCAGTTTAGAGGGTTCTGTGCAGAGTAGCCTACAGTCCTATAGGCTAGTACAGCTTTCTCTTAGAAGAACGCGCTCCAAACCCGCTATCGTGCGTAATATACCACACGTGGACGCCCGAGACATTCTCGTCTTACGGGCCACGGACCCCTAAATGGAGATGGGCTACCCTTGTCTTTAAAATGGAACCATGATAAGTTGGGAACTTTAACAGGCCAACTTGAGTGAGTAGGCTATGCGTTGTGGTTGTGCCTTTTCTCTTGAAATACGCATTTGTTGTTGATTGTTGCTGAAACTATGCGGGCGCTAGAAATGAATCTATATTAGCTGTAGCGATATGTAACTCAGCTGTAGGCTATAATATTAGACATTGGTGCATTTGGCTGTGTAGGTGATCCACTGTATTTCGGCCGTTGTATTAATTAATTAATTAACTCGTGGGCATCCCTGTCTGGTGATGATTAATGATCCAAATACTTTTATTAAGAACAGCATTTTGGCACCTGCGCGGAGTGCGTGCGGCCTTCAGGGTATGAAGAAAATCCTATTGTCCTATTGATGACAACGCAGCAGTGAAGAGAGTGTAATCGCATAATTCTCCAGGCAAATATTTCGCCTTTTTCTGGTTGACTTTTCACTTCGCTTCCTTAAATCTCTGTTGTACGAATTAGCCTATATTAATTTGCTATGAACTCTCACTTCGTTTGGTCTATACTTTAGGATCATAGTAGCCTACTGTTTGCAGTGTCTACGTGATATAAAGTAGGCCTATAATAAAGTGTACTAGAATTAAAAGTCGGCGATTTCACCTTAATTAAACAGAGCTTCACTTTTCCCCCTCTCACATGCAGTAGAGGGAGAGGATCGTTTCTCACTCAAATCCAAAATTTCGGAATGGCGATGTTTTCTAAGCATCCCCTTTCCGAAAATTCTATTTCGGAATAGTGGTGTTTCTAAATGGTGGGGTTTCTGAATGGAGGGGTTTCTGAATGGAGGGGTTTCGGAATGGAGGTTCGTTCCCCTCAGAAGGAACCCTTAATGGCCACTTGGTGGCACTGTAATTCCATAAGCCAGATCTGTATCCATCCATCATTCTACAACTAACACTAATTTGGCCAAACTTTTATTATTGTTAAATGTTGTGTAACATTATTTTTTCTTTTTGTACATTTTTTATTCATAATTTTCTCATCAACCTGCATATTTGATTTGTTTTGATACAATTTATTTAGTTGTTCATAGACAATTAAACCTGCATGACACTAGCTAGTCTCATCATATTAACCATTAAGGCCGATGCATCCGCATGACTGAATCGTCACACCCCTAAAGCCAGGCTACACGGCTCTGCATAGCGATTTTGATCTCATGACTGTTAGCTACCCTGTATACTATTGGTCATTTGTCATGCCTACTCTGGTTACAAGTGGACTTTGGCACTAAGGTACTTGGACTGCGCTGTTATACTTCATTAGCTCACACAACTACTAAGTATTGGTTCATGCAACCAACACATTGTGAGGTTGTACATATTTTGGCACACAACACCTAGACAATTGTATGACAAATGTTGATTTTAAGTGCTCTCAGGAATACATTCCACCACATGCCAAATTGTTTTATGTTGGTCATTCAAGTTTAGAGGAAGCTTGTGAGTTTGCAATATATCAGGTGCCATGTGTTGGCACGAAGCCTGTGTGTGTCTGTATAACAGGCTTAGAAGTACATACATCCACTTAGGCCAAGTGTACAGTAAACATATACTGTATACGCTGAAAGTAATTTGTCAAAATGGTATCTCAACTTAGAATAGGACAAAATGCTTTGTACTTGAAAGGCACATAGAATGTAAAAGTCCTCCACTGGTACCGTGTGTGTTGTTGCAGTGTCCTGGCCGGTCCTGTGTGCCATGGGGTTGAGTGGTGGACGAGCTTAATGGGCCGGGCAGGAGAGGAGGCTGGTAGATGTAAACAGTGTTGGGAGGCAGGGAAGCTCTTTGTGTGGACAGGCTACGAGCCACAAGCTCTCTACACCGAATCAACTCAGAGCTGTCAATCTGGGTAGGAGGATAAGAGAGGAGGAAAGAGATTGGAGCAGCATGGGGTAGACGGAAAGGGGAGGAAGAAAAAGAGAGAGAAAATTGAGAAAGGATGAGTGGAATGTAGACAGGAGAGGAGACAGAAAGATTTAATACATCTTTAAACAGCAACACAGCAACACCAGAACTGTTTCTAGTGTTTCACAAAGAGAGACATTCAGACACTCATTGGTAAACATGTGCTTTTAACATGTGATTTAAAACACATGCTTTGGAAAGAGGGCGACGACTTGGACAGCAAAAGTGTGTGAAATCGTAACATTATGTTTCAATTAAATACATCATACGTAGTTTTAAGCCTTCTTACAACGAAAATATAGCTTTAAAAAGATGTATTTATCAATGCACGTTCGCATCTCGATTAAAATGCACAAACTATCGAAACACCCATCAAGCAGTGTCAGAGCTGTTGTGTTTTGCGCCTCCGACTGTAACCAATGAGTGTCCTTAATTCAAAAACGTGCAGAAACAGGAGAGTATCCCGTGTTCCCCTTTTCATGGCACAGCCAAGCTGTGTCAGACCCAGTGGTCTGGTTGATCGCCTACATGTCAATGTGACAACTTACCTGTGCCTTCCTGAGCAGCTCAATGGTTAGAGCCAGCCAGTCAGGGCAGCAGGTTTCCAGTTCTAAGGTGATCAGAGCCAAAGCCAGCATGGATCCTTGTACCTACATGAACATAAAAAGGAGAATCAACAACCTACACCTGTTTTTTTTGTTTTGTTTTTTCAACTCGAGGGATGGCTTGCTTTGATTGCTGTGTTGTTTGTGTTTTGTATCAGTTAATCAATGGAAGACTGCATGTCCAACCATTCAATGTATCGCCTGTCATGTTCTGTGGAAGGAGGTCAAAACATTATTGTTATACATGTAGCTAATGTGGGTCGGGCAATTTCCATTACGGACGCATCTGAAACTGACATTCCTGTGCATGTTGGTACATGTGTCCAATGCAGGACAACATCAGAACCTAGTTCCTGGGACAATTTCCAGTGTTTATATAAGAAGACTTTTTTCCTCCTCAGATAAATAAAGGAGGTCTGTCTATCCACTTCAAGAACCATTGCGTTTTACAGTTTCCAACCTGTATGAGCGTGTGGTCGGCCAGACAGTGGTACAGTCTCTGCGTGAGCAGTGACAGATGCTGGGAGCGGTTCATTCCTAGGACAGACTCCAGAGACCAAGACCGACACGTCAACACCATGGCGTGGAACTACAGGACGAAAAGACAAAACAATGGACGTGAAGACACGCGGAAACACCTCGGAGAGAGATAGATGAAGTAGCAGCCCCCCCCCCCAACAAATGTATGTCGTCGATTTAAAGGTAGGGGAAGTGTGTCAGATATCACCCAAAAATATTTTTTTTCTGTTAAAATGCTCTATTATAAGGTGTGGAAACCACATATGGAGTTTCCCCCTCCCCCACGTTAGCAGAGGAGCTAATAAAAGTTCCCCAGGTCACCACCAATTCTCCTCCAATCAGGAGCGAGCAGCAGGTTCACATAGTGTAGCTACTTTTGGGAGCCCCTAGTGCACCAGGCTGGTACTACACCATGAATTTCAAATCACTTCCCCTACCTTTAACTGCATAAACCACACATCCTGTGAAAATAGCAGATCCACAACCTTAATGCATCTGGGTCATGTAGGCACAAATGTGAAAGTCTGGAGGTGCGTGTATTGTGTACAATACATACTATGTGTAGAAAGTCTAGTGGTGTTGCAGTGTGCAGGTCCCAGTTGAGTTTGTCCAGGATGATTCGCTCCATGCGAAGGATCTCCGATGACGAACAGCCACAGTCACTGGTACTGACCAGCTCCCGCAGAGATGGTACATGCTGCAGGTGCGCACGCACACGCACACGCACACACACACACACACACACACACACACACACACACACACACACACACACACACACACACACACACACACACACACTAAACTAAACAACTAAATTGACCTACAGTATAAGGGACCTCTTGTTCCAACAATGCAGCTCCAAATGTTTATGTTTAAGATAATTTTATTGGTAGATAATTATCGCCAATCAATCATATCTGCCCTGTGTGTTTAACTGTATAATGCTCTCACCTCGTCCTCCTCACAGGTTTTGGCAGCCAGGAAGAAGCAGGCAATGGCGATGCAGCGCAGGTACTTCGGGCGGGCCTGTGGAACCAGAATAGGTAACCAATCAATCAATCAATCAATCAATGTGCAATTTCTTCATGGGTGGAGAGAGGAAGAAAACAACCTAGCCGGGCATCGAACCCCCAATATCCAAGGCAAGGCCACAGTCTGACCTGTATTGTTTATAATGCTCCAGGCCCTGTCAGACTCTACACATGAAGCAGACAAATGTTTCTATGTTCAGCCCCTAGTGATAAGCAAAAGCAATTACAAGAACATAAACCAGCCTTCCCCCAGCCATACATACAGAGTTAATTTAAGACGTTTACCAAGCAAGCCGTTGATTGTGATATGTCAAGGGAACAGTTATGTTATTTGAAACACATCTAGCAATTAAAATTACTTCTTGCAAAAACAGTGATTGTTCTGTGCTGCAGTGTTCCATCCAAAGGCTGTTTACAAGTCATCTGACAAATCAACCATAACAAGAAGCAATGAGGGGAATTGTATTCCTTTGTCAGCAATCCTGTAGCAGTCATTTACTTACTGTGCATTACAAAGCATTATTTTGACATGTGGGGGAAGGGGTCATGAAATTGTAGTAATCAGTAAATGGAAATTACATTTTTTTTTAGGATTTACAATAGATGTATAGGAAACATAAGACAAATCTCAGTGAATGTGAATAACGCAAATAAACCAAAGTCCAAAAACACATCTCACTGAGTCAGTGGTTTCTCTGTGGCACTAAGGCATTAGCGAACTGACCATATAATTTAGATTACAATACACCCACACTCTTGTATCCAAAACAAACACTTATTTCCAACTGACTCTCTGGACTCTACTTTCGGTTACATGCAGTGTTTAGTTTCACATCCGCATACTGTATATGCAGGTAGAGAGAACGAAAGGGGGGTAAAAGGATGAAGCACAGAGCTGGCACAACCAAATGGCTCACCGTGGCTTGCTGCAGAGCCAAAATCAACTTCTCAATTTGATTATCGAAAAAGATTAACAAAGAATCGATATTTGCTGACCTAGATTGCGCCTTGCCAACATTTCGGTCTGTGTGTCTAGTACCATCTACAGTTTCTACCTTCACAAATCTAATATGAGAGGACTTTGTAATCCAGTGCCTCTCAAGTCCCTCAACTCCCCGGGTGGGTTCTAAATGGACTGTTACAGGTCTGTAAATCTCTGAATTATTCTGAGGTTCCTTGAACCTCTCTTCTCCCTCAACAAGTAAAATACAATTTCAACTGCTGATATCTCTCTTGCACATGTAAAATACCAATCTCTTTACATAAATTGTTTTTATAGGCTTTATTGCCCTAATCTGTTGCACTACTGTTACTTGTTGTTTTATTGCATTGTGGATGAGAGGGAAACAATATTTCATCGCTATACTTGTCTCGACATATATTGCTGTGACAAATAAAAAACCTTGAACCTTGAAATGAAAACGTTTGAGAGCTATTGATCCATTGAGTCCCAGATACGATCAAAAAAGCTCAACGTGGGGAACCCTAACGCTACACATTGCCCACGGCAGCACTGACGCTCGGATGGAGGGTCACTATAGGACAACAATGACACCACCAGGGTACAGCCAGCTTTCAGTCACACTCGTGAAGACCACAAGTCTTTCCAGCTTGACGGAGAAACAGGAACAGACACATTACACACTCTATACAACCAGGGTGTAATTTTAAATGGAACAGGGAGGACGGCACGAGAGGAAGTCTGGTGAGCAGAACGGCTTGCTGAGGAAAGGAGATTCCTCACACAAGAGAGGAGAGCCAAAAATAGACAACAATAGTTGAGACAACAATAGAGGACATGGAGAGACATCAGTAAAGACAATAAATAAACGAGATGAGAGAGGATTCAAGGGACGAGATGAGGAGGAGACGAGGAGCTTTACCATTACAACTATGCAATTAGTTTTGACAACTATGTCCGCTGCTGTGTTGAATGTACACAAAACAAAGGCTGCTGTCCGTAAGCCTCATGACCATACATCACTAGAATGGGCCAGTCTGCAGCAAAGGCTGTAAAGCCATTGTAGATCACACAGACAAAACTATCAGGAGCTAATCCAGCAACAATAGTGCGATAACACCAAGCCAGTAGCCAAAGTGCTTAAGAATGGAAAAGAACCTGGGACAAATCAACAGTAATGTCCACGCTCCCATGTCCACTGATGATGTATTAGTGGCAGACACAATTGACACCAGATACGCATATACAGTATATATAAATAGGGTAGGCTACAATCTAACCCCACGTATCTCTCATATATTTGTTCGCTCTCAGCTACCGTTTGTAGCCCTAAAATGTATTCACCTGACACAACAATGATACCTCCAGATATGGTCACGCCTCCTGACACCACGCTTCCATATATGGCCATGCCTCATGATATTTTGTCAATCATGGAGACCTTTGTTCCATCTGCCTATTGAAGTTGACCAGCAACTCTATATCAGACCTCAAACCCTTTCTGTCAATGGAAGAAATCCCCCACAAAAAAATAAACAAAATCATAGCCAAAATGTCAGATTTTGCTGAGGAACTAATCCCCAATGGGCAGATGCAGCCACCTAAACCAAGCTATTGACTTGACTACACAAAGAGCACAGAAACAAACGTTACTCAGTTGGTATTGTGCCCTCCGGTCAGTCCTTGTTAAACAGTGTCGTCAAATCTGGGAACTTTTTAATGGTTTAAAACAAAATGGATACGGCATCCTTGTATTAGTAGTACTATTAGTATTGTTTACCTTGATAGAAGCTAGGAAGCGGTCCAGTATACTGACAGCTAGCACCAGTGTCTCTGGGTACAGCTGCAGTCGACTGTGGATCTCTGTCAACCAGCGCACTACCTCATCCCGCTGGCCTGGGGAGATGTCTGTATCCTAAAGACCAACAAAAAACAACATGGCAGCTTAATAACAAATTATTAACAACGGTTACAGTTCATATTGTATGTAATGACTTGATGTACTAATGGAGGAGTTGGTTGAATGAGTTGAGGTAAGCAGTCAACAATATCAGGTGCCATTAACCTAAAACTAGTGTTTCCCCCCCCTTGGTTCAATTCTTTTGCCACCTTTCAAGGGCTATTTAAAGTACTAGGTTCAAATCCACCAAGAGCTTTTTAGTGACATCTGAAAGCATGTATTGTACACTACCTTTTTGCAGTGCTTGACCTTGCAAAGAGTTCCAGGTGGCTTTGGAAGGTACTGTAAGTGTGTGACATTCTTTTGTTGAAACAATTTTATAGACTTTATATTCCATTTTCCCTTTAATAAACAGGAAATACACTTTCTACTTAAATTCAATCTGCTGAGTGAACAATTTATCAGCTTTAATTTTAATGGTGTTCAAATTATAATCATTGTTTTGGTTGGATCACTTCCAAGTTGTAACTTGTGCTTACTGTACCGTGGAGTGAGGTGTCTCTACTAATTGGATTAAATTGGTATCCCGAAACCTAAATGAATTATCTGGTCATCCTTTAACCACTTAAGTCCTGGCACGTTTTCTATTTCATCGCATGAGTGTTTGAGAAAAGTAGCCGGTCTACAAGCACATGTTGAGATGTAATGACATCAGTATTGGACATGCAGGGTTTGTGCTGACAGCAAAAAGATATAGAAAGATAATGTTGTGCATCATGGTGGTGCCTCTCTAAGCAGCCTATACATGTACATGTATTTAGGTCAAACGAAAGCCAAACACAGTGCAGCAGGAACTGAAAGCTGTCCAGCTTGATGCCTCCTGAACAGATTTCTTGTGCAAATGCACTTTGCATTTGCACACAACTAAAACAACTACAACAACAACAACGTGAGCAGTTAGTTGACTGTGCCGTGTACATATAAGGCTGGTAGAGCGAAACGTATGCTGCAATGACTCAGCAAGACAGCAGGCCCCACAGATTAACTGTCAGGGATTCCCTTCTGTGGAGTCCTCTAACTTCATTAGATACACCTCGGCTAAGCCCCGGGGCAGAGAAAAACACTATGGGGGGAGTTGGAACGAGGTCAGATACCAGAATATAAAGTAGAATGTAACCGACCAACAGGGTAGGGTACAAGTGTGCGTAGTGCGTGCACACACACACACACACACACACACACACACACAGTTTCCCAGACTGAACCTAACCTACTCCTGGCTTGGTGTCAAAAGTGTCCTTAAATAAGACACTTAACTTTCAACTGCTCTCGATAAAAGAAGGTTGGTGCCTTGCATGGCTGCCTCTGAATGTGAGAGTACTGAGAATGAAATGCTAATTTTTAAAGGCACTGTATACTTTTGCCATGTAAAATGTAGGTTAAAAAAAGAACACATTTGTGTGCGCACCTGCATATAAAAACATATCAGTGGCAGTGGCACCAAAAGAGAAATCCAAAGATAAGGGCAGAGAACAGAATGAAACTAAACGCAATGCAATTAGAGATAATAGCTAATACTAGCTGGAATAGGCCAACTGGCATTACAGGCTACTGTAACTACCTTGTCTCCATAAACTGTAATTCATAATCAGTCAGATTATCCAATGCTTGCATATTTAATAACAAGATAACATATACCGGTATACAGTATCAGTATCTCATGTCTGACACAACTGCGGTGCACAGCTCATGTGGTGCTGGTGTTGTTTACAAAACATTGTCATTCATCAGTGTGGGTGCTCACATAATTATCGGCATAATGCCTCCTGTAGACTATGAAGAATGATTGAAAACCATGAATAATATGATTTATTTTTTTATATCAATATGTCACATCCATATGAATACCCCCCCAAAAATATACTGATATACGGATATACTGGATATTTGACTGATAGTAAGATCTCCTATAAGAGGAAAAGTGTTTGTAGATGGACGTCACAAGGACACCGCTGACCTGTGAGGAGGGCTTCTTTGGCACGTAAACCTTCCACATCTTGGCTTCCCTAGAGGCTGCCTTTTCCAGAAGAAAAGACAGCCTCTGGTGCTCCCAGGGTTCGGTGTACTTCATTTCGATCACCCCTGGTTGAGCCTACCTCCCCACTGGATACAGCAACCTGCAAAGGACACATAACATCCACACAATCACCTCAGGATTTAGTCAAAACCAGAAAAGTAACACAATAGAGAACCTGCTCTAATGTTGCCTCTACATATGCTGGATGTGATATTTATCTGATAAGAACAATTTTTTGCCATTTGCATGAAAAGCATAGACAAACATTTTCAAACATCATATCTATGTAGGCTACCTATACAGTTGATTTCCTAATGAGGAAAAAAAGAGTCAGACACCAATATATTACATTTTGTGCCAATGCATTATTCAGACAGCATGCTATGGGTTGATACAGTACAACCGTAATGGTTCAGGACTCATGGTTAATGGCAAACTAAATATACATTTCACATTTTAAATCAAGCTGCATGAAGGGGGGCTCTGTCTGCAAGTTCTACATGCATTGGCTTTACTTTAAAAGTCCTATTACAGTGGGTTTTGCACTCTCTAAAGAACTTTTTAATTGCCTTGTTGTAACTTCAACAAACCAGCTTTGGGTCAGTGTTGTTGCAATGCATTAACGCATTGTATGCATTGCAACACTGACCCTAGTTTGTTTTATGACTGTGTGAGTGTAGATAGCAGTACTAAATCCCTGAACTCAGTCAGGTTAGTTGACCAAACTGATAATGAGGACTTGAGAGTTATTATCTGACAAACGTCTGCAAAATGCAACAAACAGGCACTGCCTGCAGTAGATAGGAACACCAATGGTTTGCTACTGTGGTTTATTTCTACACCTATGTATACAGTAAATTCATTTAGATCAACAGTCCTCGAAAGGGTTCCCAGGTGGTCCCAGATGGAGTTGGTAACCAAATAAACGTTTACAGATTTTAACTCTTGACAGTGTATAAATAAAACCAAATGGACCCGTACGGATCTATCTGGTTTCATTTTATGCCCTCAATAATTACATACCGTCAAACATCTGAACAGAGGTCTACACAATCACTGTAATGATAATGTATAAGAATTGCCATTTTGATCAACGTTTGCAATCAATACAGCATGGAATTGTGGACAAATACAAAGCATGGTTCTTTATTGTTGGATCTGAGAGACTGTCTCGATTGCAGAATAAATAGTGGTCCCTCTAACCACAATGGCTGAAAACCACTGCATTAATCCATGTGTTGTAAGGCAGATTGTCTGTACAAACTACAAAAGGTAACCAAATTGGCCCCACTTGACTAAAAAATACATTCATACACTATCAAGAATTATATAGTACTAGTTAATAGTACTACTGTGGGGGTTTGACCTGATTGGAAGGAAAGGTTGCAGCATATCCCTCCTCTCTTGGCCTTACATGACATGGCATTTAGCACGTAGGCAACATATGTAATCTATCTATGTAGTCTATATGCACTATGTTTGTGATGCATCACACAGTTAAACAAAATCATAAAGACGACCTAGACTTGGATCGTGTGCGCTACAACATCATAGCTTATAAACAGAACAGCTGCAGTCCGATTATCAATGCATGGTTTATTGAATAAGTAGTAGCAGGTGCTGAATGAAAGCAGCCTGGGTCAGACTATCCACTGGCACATAAAAAACAAACAGCTACAGTTGCTGTTGCTGCAACATGACACAGTAAAAAAATCGTCCCAATCTTCATTCATCCGGATTTGAAACTGCGACATATGTGTTACAGATGCAACAGAATTAAGCCGTGGCTCCTTTTTGGTTTGGTTACATTTGGACACGGTCTGTCCACTGTCGGGAGCTAAAAGTAGCCAACCCCCGGTATTCCTTTGATGTTGAAACATCAAAGTACGGGACATTTAAAGAGCCATGTCGTTCTTTCTCCAGCAATTGACCGGTGGTCGCTCCAAGGAGTATGTTAAAGAAGGAGAGGTCACTGCCCACTTAGGTCCACACACACACACACACACACACACACACACACACACACACACACACACACACACACACACACACACACACACACACACACACACACACACACACACACACACACACACACACACACACACACTTGAATAACCGTAAAATCCCTGCAATAAATATTTCTATGGATATTAGAATGTGTATAACATGTAAGTTATTATTATTATTATTATTACTACTACTATTGAAATATGTCAAATTTGTATAATAATTATAAATGTACATAAAAATAGATTATTTTTTTTAAACAACTATTAGTAAGAAGGTTGAAATTTATATTTTGCAAGTACAAGATCTGGGTGTACTGGAAATCATTTCATCCCCCTGAAATAGTTCATTTGACAAAAGTAGCTTCAAATATAAACGCTAATTTTATTCACGTTCTTCTCCCTCACAGATATTTCGGCTGTTGAACTTGACCTTTCCTTCTTTACGAGACCAGGCTCGCTCCAGTAAGTACACGGAGCCACTCTCTACTCACCTCCCCTGCGAAGCAGTTGGATTTCATCCGGTCCACTAAATTCATGAAAAAAACAAAGGGGGCAAAATCTTTGACTCCCGTCCTTTTATTTATTCGTCCATCTCGCCGTCCATGTTACTCCTTTTTGGGGGAAAAGGGGTATAAAAAAATAAAAATGGAATATAGACAGAGACCGTCTACTTCCGAGGAAGGGGACCAGGAAGGAAGAGTGAACGCAGACAACAGGATCCCATAGCCCAAAGAGACGGCGTGCCTGGTGTGATTGGCTGGCTGGTTGCTAGGCAGACAATCTAGCTGTAGTTTATAGCCTACTGTTATCAATAAATAAATGACAACGTTAAAATAAACTGGAACATGTAAAAAAAATTACAATACCTCGGCCTAAACAAGCTGCAGGTAACTTCAAACAGGCTGTAAACTAACTGAGGGACAAGGCAAGATCGCTTTCGATGTCATCAAAAGAAGCATTAAAGGGGTATTTCACTTCAAAACAAAACAAAACAAAACAAAACAAAACAAAACAAAACAAAACAAAACAAAACAAAACAAAACAAAACAAAACAAAACAAAACAAAACAAAACAAAACAAACAAACAAAAAACTTTTGGTCATTTTATGGTCTACTCAGTCTCATGTGAACACACCAGACAGTTTATAAGTTACTCCTTTCAGTATTTAGATATTTGATGTTCATTTTAGCGCCTCCAGCTCCTTCCCATAGAAACCCATTATAACTTAAAGCTCCATTTTAACCATGACAGATTATTCGAAAACAACCATCCTTTTTTTCTGGTGACTGATATTGTCCTCGGAATACGTAAGAGGACTGTGGAATTTCATTTACAGTTTTTATTGATTTTTAAAATATTGTTTTATTAATTTGGGTAGGCCTAACCAAATATGGAGGTGGCTACATTTTCCAAAACAATATTTTAAAAATAAATAAAAACTGCAAATGAAATCCACAGTCCTCTCACGTATTCCGAGGACAATATCAGTCACCAGAAAAAAGATTGCTTGTTTTCGTATATGTGTCATGGTTAAAATGGAGTTTTAAGTTATAATGGGTTTCTATGGGAAGGAGCTGGAGGCGCTAAAATGAACATCAAATATCTAAATACTGAAAGGAGTAACTTATAAACTGTCTGTTGTGTTCACATGAGGCTGAGTAGACCATAAAATGACCAAAGGTTTTTTTTGAAAGTGGAATACCCCTTTAAGTTAGTTAAGCATCCCAATACAAATCTGGGTAAAAATACTAGACATGGTTATAGAACCCATTTCCCTTTATGGCTGCGAAATCTGGGGCCCACTTGCCAATCAACAACCATATAAATGGGACCAAATTGAAACTCTGCAGTCAGAACTCTACAAATTCATACTCCTCATCATCATAGTCATACATCTAACAGAAAACACTCAATAAGGCATGCAAAGCAGAATAGATGCCCACTAATTATCAAAACCCAAAAGAGAGTGTTGAAATTCTATAACCACCTAAAGGAAAGTGAACTGGACATGCTCCACAAAAAGGCCCCCACACACAATGAACCCTGTCTCAGTCAGCTAGTCCTAGGTCCAGGACTAACATAGCTCTGGTCCAGAGCTCCACTGCTTATGAGTCTGACTTGCATTGGATCCAATGCTAGTCAGACTCAGAATCAGTGGAGCTCTGGTCCAGAGCTCCACTGATTAGGACTCAACACAAGACTAGAACACAATCACAGCCACCAGGCAGAAAACAAATGGGACTACACCAAATCATAAAGAAAATAATAGCCTATATATTGACATTAAGATTTGTGAGCTGCTGGGACAGGAGAAAAATTGAGAAAGAGATAATTCCACCTATTACAATCACCCAGTGTCTAAATACATTTTGAAAGCTAAAATATTGAAATACTTCTGTCAGCAAAAGTATAAAGCCAATGTTTCCTATATGGATATATAGTCCCATCTATAGGCTATCTATCTATCTATCTATCTATCTACACACACACACACACACACACACACACACACACACACACACACACACACACACACACACACACACACACACACACACACACACACACGCGCGCGCGCGCACGCGCACACGCACGCACACACACACACACACACACACACACACACACACACACACACACACACACACAGTACAAACAACACAACACTATGAGACAACGAGCAATATCTATATGACGAGCACTACGTGAGTAACGCGAGTAGGCTATGCTCACGTAACGTAACTCTTTAAAGGGCAGAGAAAGCCAATTACAGCCTCTCATTTTGGGCGGACTATTTGAACGGACCAAAATGACGCCTTGTGATTGGCTGCTGGAAACATCAGTATTAGGAGGGGCTCGTCTCGTTTGATACAATGTTATAACCATTCCTCACATGACCATGTCCTAAATTACTATATCAAAATACAGATAAAGTAGCAGGAAAGCTACTTGGGACACCTGTCATTATGAAACATTCGAAAAACACATGTTATAGGCTAATACATGCACATAAATAGAGTAAATGTTTAAAAGTGGGACCGGTCGTTGACGGCTCGCTCCGCTCCCTGATTGGCTGCTGCCGAACGTGGGCGTGCCGGTTTGCAACGTCAACAAAAGAAGAAAAAAGAGAAAGACAGAGAATTACCATCAGATACAGTAGAGAGAAGAAAAGAAAGAAAGGAACGAAGGAAAGGAAGGAACTAGGAAGGACGGACGGAGCAGTAGAAGAAATAAAGACAAGGATGTGGATTTAAACTAAACATTACAGGTAAACGAAACCTCGAGATCTTATTCATCATATTCATTCTATTCCTTATAGCAGTGTTTCACTCTGATCGTGAAGGGAATGGAATGTTGACTGATCGTCGGATCAGGGAGGAGAAAGGAAATGTAGCAAGAGCAAACAACAACAACAACCTCAAAGTATCTCCATATATATTACACGTAAAGCCAGTGTTGTGGCTGTTGATCAAATCTGACGTGTTTTTAACATCCTTTCAGTCGATAATGTGTATTTTCGTGCAAAAATGCTCCTATTAAAAGGGACATGATCGAAATGGATTTTATCTACCATTATTCTTGTCAGCATACTTTTGCAACAACACAAGCTCAAATTCAAGATTATTTAATGGAATTCAGGGTTCGTTTTGTTTCGTGGACACATTTACAGCATTAAATGCAATGTAGTTGCACAGATAAATCACTGATGTTTTTCGCCTAATGTCCAGAACCTCGGGCTGGACTCTGAATTACAACAATACAACCCAAATGGCTAAGAACAGTTTTGACCATATATGTCACCCGGAACGTACTAAAATTATTGCTATTATTTTATGTGTGTTTAGGTATGGATATGCATGTGTATAACATTGTTAGACGTACAATGTATTTAGGATCAAATAACGCAAGACTAGCTCATATATTTATATATATATATATCAGGCTCATCACTGTACTCGACGTGTAATAATATAATGCAAACATTTTGATTTTTGTTGGAATAATTGCGCGTGAAATTTGAGATTTTGTTGTTGTATTTTGGCCCGAGCGTAAAACCAGCTGATCGGGGGCGAATGAAAAAAAAAATCCACCCCTCCCCCAGCTTTTCACATTACTACCATGTTATTACAACAAGGAACTGACTATATTTGTGTAGATGCATAAAAACACACATCGCGGGGCCATGTTTTGTTTTAAAGGTGGACTATCTGGGTTATTTGTGTATTAAGTGATGATGAATGCTTGGGCGAGTAGGGAGGAAAAAATCTTTGTTTTCGAGTCGAAGTAAGGAAGGCGTTAACCGACGAAATCTGACACTGAATCCCAGCTGAGAGCCAGACATGGAGCCAGAGAGCAGAGCAGAGGGGGAGGGGTAAAGCAAGTGTAGAGGCATAGGGTACTTTATTGCCTTGGGTAAAGCTTCTATATTCTGCTCGAATTTAGAGCTCACGTATACACAATTTTAGGGGGGGGGGGGGGGGGGGGTATTGCAGATTACACTTTTGTTAATATTTCATGAAAAAAACGGAACAATTATGAATAATTGCATGCTACTAATTACTTCGGGGTGTTTCATTCTAATCTCTATATATTTGATAAACTTTGCCAAAAAAAAGCTGTGCCATTGCCAAGCACAGCTGCAGCTGATGCAATTGCGGGCGGAACTGAATTAGATACAGCTTGTCTGTCTTTACGTTGCTATTATCTGTGAGTGTGAAAACTAAAAAGGTTTCACCGCTGAGTGTAGCAGTCAGTAGACAGTTGTAGGTGCTGACTTAGTTTTATTTCCAATGACATCAGCTTTTTCTTTTTTTTTTTACCCCATTTGAACTGAATTGGTAGAGGTTTGTTTGGCAAAGTAAGCCTGTTAGTAGCTGTTTGAGACAAAAAAAATGCCCAGTGCAATTCTTTGACCCTATCGGTAGACTGGCTAAATGCAGGCTATAACAGTAGTCACTATGTCACCATTTAATAACAACAACAACACATTTACTTGTTTTTTTTTTTCAGTTAATACACTGTGATAATAAAGGAATCAACCCGTAAGAGATTACTGCATCCAGTGCCAAGTGTCGAGAGGATATGGACGCCTTCAAATTGATGAAAGAGCTGAGGGCGAATTATGAACAAGAAGTCTATTACCTGCCCAAGGAGACAGGACTAGACTACATTGAGTCCACACCACAGGTAACCTGATAGGCTTGGCCTATATCATTATACAACACATTGAGGATATGATATATAGGCCCATATTGAATAATTGTGATTACGGTATGTTTGCTCACAGTGACACACTTAATGAACAATTGCTGTGCCTCTGCATGTTAGGTCATGGTTGTCATGGTGTTTTTATGGCACTGCTATGTTCCATTATTTGGTTGTCTTATTACTTTATGTTAGCCTTCATGTTTGGCAAGACAATTTTTTTTTGCAAGCAAATGACCACAATTGTGATTGTGATCCTGCTTTTTCCAGAATGACAGTCGGATTTCAGCCAAGTGTCGAGATGCCAAGGTGGAAGACCTGTGGAGTCTGACCAGTTTCTTTGGCTACAGCACCCAGACTTTTGTCCTGGCCGTCAATCTACTGGACAGATTCCTAGCCATGATAAGGGTAAGGACCTTTAAATTCTTGACAATGATGATAAACAATGAATTTACAGACAGATCTGTCCAGCTGTAATGAGATCAGATTACGGCAGTGTACAGAACATGTAAATAGTAGGCACACAGTGAACCTGTTACATTTCAAAACTTATATAACACATATCCAGTTCCATGTGTCTATTGTTTGTCATCTTAGTCCTTTTTTCATCAAACTGTATGCGCTTTTTAACACAACTTTCTCATTCTTCTCAGATTCAGCCCAAACACCTGTCCTGTGTCAGTGTCAGTTGTCTCCACATGGCCGCCAAGGTGACGGAGGAAGAGTGCAACCTCTCCTCCACGGATGAGCTCATCCGCATCGGCCAGTGCAAATTCACCGTGTCCGACCTCGGCCGCATGGAGAAGATTGTGTCTGAGAAGCTCGGCTTCAAGTCCAAAGCGATCACTGCCTTAACGTTTCTGCACTTGTATCACCAGATAGCACTTTCACACTGCACAGACAGGTGAGTGGTGTGCAATGTGCATATGTTTGTGTGTGTGTGTGTGTGTGTGTGCAGAATGGGAACAAAACATTCTCAATCCCAGAGCCAATGGAATAGTATGTGCCTGTCATGATGCAAGACAAGGGTATCTGCATGGAAAAATGTACAGAACAAGCTGCCAAATGTTCCCAAAAAAGTGATAACTGCTGAATGGTTCCTGAAGGGGTTTCCCACACTATCTCTGCGACATACTTTTTGTTTTTATGACTGTAGGCTAAAAGTCCAAGTTGAGCAGCAGCAGCAGTGGATTATCAATGAACCCCAGTGTCACACTGAACTGCACTGATAAAATTTGCTGCAGTCTGCTTCATAACAAACACCTCGGCCTTGCATAACACTGATAGATTTCAAAGTGATCTCAAGCGCAACTGCGTTTTGGTCGGTAATCACAGATTACGAGCTGTTTTACATGAAAATACAAATTTAATATATAATGTGAAACAACTTCTCCAGGAAGAGAATGTTTTGTGAGAGCATGTTAATCTGCAGTTTCGGCAACTCTGTTAAAATTATTCTAAAAATATAGATTCCTGCAGTGCATAGTCAACGATGTGATCACCCAAAATAACCTTTCTTATTTTAACAAGTGTGTGGCTCAAGTGTGTACTAATGCAATTCATATAAAAACATCTTTTGATACGACTTGCTTTTATGATTTTCCAGGAAGGAGACACTGAGTTTGGATAAACTGGAGGCTCAGCTCAAAGCCTGCCTGTGTCGCATCTCGTTCTCCAAAGCCAAGGTAAGATATTGTCTTTGAAGCCTAATGCTTACTTTTGGCTCACTATCTGTCAAGAATGCCACATGTTTTGATCTTATAGATTGGCTATTTCCCAGCACGCAACACAGTTACAGCCTTATACATATTTTTGTAATGTTCTCTCTTTGTTGTGGATTTGTCTAATTTCTGTCTGTCTCGCCATTTCTCTGCCTCTCTAGCCGTCCGTGCTAGCCCTGTCTCTCCTGATGCAGGAGATAGAAGCCGGTCAGCTGGCAGACATGTTGGAAATAGCACATCACGTCCAGAGACACCTCAAGGTAAACACAACTGAATGAGTCCCTTAACTGCCCCCGAGGGCCTTATCTCCAGTACAAGGACACCCAGGGCCAGACATTATCGCTCACACGACAAACAGAACAGACAGATTGTGACTTTCCAGAGTGATTTTAAAAAGTATAGCATCTTTGTAGATTCTTTCTTTTCTTTACTGGATACTACATTCCATTGCAAATTACAATGACTGAAGTTACACCAGCATTCAAGTTGTTCTTTGTCAGCAACAGAATCCGAATTCTTGACCCACTTTTGAGAACTGACCTACTAGTTGAGAAAAGGGCAGTCACAGGAGTCAAATGGCTTTTGGTTTCTAATTTAGCACAAAGCCACAGGTCATTATTGATGCCAGGGCATGTCATTTATGACCGACAATGTCATTTCAAAAATCATCTCCTTCCTTGTAGTTGTTTGAATTCTCATTCCAGTTGACCCTGTGCCATGCACAGCGGTACCGCATTTAGAATAGCATGGGGTTATTCTTAGTTCAGTGACCTGGCTGTGGCCGTGTCTGTAGAGGTCTGGAGGTTTAGAATACCTTGGCAGCCACCGTCTAGTTTATGCCACTGACCACTGTGGCAGTTTGTTATCCTGCCCAAATCATGTTTCCGCTGACGGAGACCATTATGTAAACTGGCGTTGTGTCGCCTGTCTCCACAACCTCACAACCCCAGGGCTTCTGTCCTCAAAACAGATGTTATCGAGAAGTCCGATATCTGCACAAGAGACTATTGCCATGACACTGTGTCTCACATCTTGTCGGCATTGTTTGTTTTTATTCTGTTGGATACATTTTGAGCATTAGTGGTCATTACTTAAAGATTATTTAACAAGCCTTTTAAACAGTTAAACAATATTTATAACACTATCTTTAAAACAGTATAGCAGTAGTGTGAAAGCGTAAACACTCATGCTGCTGTTGTTTTTTTTCCAGATCTCAGACAGTGAGCTGCTGTACTGGTGCGACCTGGTAGCCAAGTGTCTCTCGGACTACGCCTCTCCCGAGTGTAGCAAGCCAAACCACAAGAGGCTGGTGTGGATCGTGTCCCGACGGACTGCCCAGAACCTGCACAGCAGCTACTGCAGTGTCCCTGAGCTGCCCACCATCCCAGAGGGGGGCTGGGACGAGAGTGAGAGGTAAACCATGTTTGGTGCTTTTCCCCCTACTTTTCTGCCTCTTTCTACCTTGCTTGTTTCCAACTTTCTCTCAAATTTGGATTGGGTTGCAGATAATTATTTTCATGATTGAATCACGGATACGTGATTCGGATACATGGTGTCACACCATGCAGTATAAAGTATAAATAATCACTGCCAGAGATGATGGTTCCAGGCAAGGCTTAAGGTTTCTGTTCCCCACTCATTCTAGCCATAGGAAAGTTTTCAAGCTTCACCACACACCCTCAGTTTTAAAAACAAAACTAAAACCAACCCAGCTATAAGGCGCTGGATACAACAGTGAGGTAGTAGTGATGACGCTGGAGAAAATAGCAGTACAAGGCCTACGTCAGAGTGTGCTTGTCACAGAAAGTTCTTATGGAAATTTCCCAACGGTTCACTAACACAACAAATATCTTTTTAAATGGACTGACTCGACACGCCCTCTGTATGTGTCACTAGACTTTACATCATGTCAATTCCTCTACTCTTACGACAGCACAGCAAAAAGTCATCTGTTTTGAAATCAGGTGTTAATTCTTTGTATTTTGGATGTGTCACTAGATTCGACGCAATGTCAGTTCCTCTATTACGATAACCCAAAAAGTTGTTTTGAAATCTGGTGTAAATTCTTTATACTTTACTCTACTTTATTTATACTGTAATTTATTTTCTGATTTGTGCTAATTGAACAGATTCAGCTTTGAGACAATTTTGTAAAAAACAGATCTATCTCTTTATTTGCTACTGGATAATATCCAGGTCAATGACTTGCTGACAGTTTTCAGACTATCTGTAGTCTGTACTGCTTGCTTACGTAACTAGCTGGGGGAACAAGACAGGGAGTTGCTTGTCTATTGTAACTACACGTCACGGCTGGTTGTATTACACCCAAGACAACCGTCCGTCTGTCTGTCTCGTCCTTTCTGACAACACAGTATCTATCCCTCTCCCTTTGCCCCTGGTTTCATAACACCCACTGGCACCTCCTGTGAACTCACATCATTGACAATGGGCAAAAACCTCTTATCGCCTCCATCTTCACTTAATTTGTCTTACTAGTGTCACATTTTGAGCTTCTAGATATTGTTTTAATTCTGAAAAGAAACAGTTCTGGACTTTGAGCTCCAGACAACAAGAGAAAGAGATAATGAGTCCTTGTCGTTGGCAACGTCCTAGCAACCACTGCAACTTAGTTTCCATGACGTCAGAGACCAGGGTTAGAGAAGTCCTGTGTTTTGCAGCAGACAGAGTGGTAGTTAATGGTAGTAGTGGTGTATTCAGTCACAAGGCTGAGTGACATGTGACTGACTCACGCTAACACACACCCATCTGATGCAAGTCAAGAGCAGATGACACGTCTGATGTCAAGCTACAGAACAAGTCCGTTGATCTATCGATGAACACTCAATCCTATTTCAAATTTTAATTGAACTGATAAATCAATAAGTTATGCCTATTCTGTTAATATTTTCTAGTAGCTGTAGCTCTATATTCCTAAATCAATCAACAGAAGCAAAAGCTAGAAGTCCTAACTGCACTGGGAAGAGGCCTGCTTTTTCCAATGAGTGATATTCGAAATAAAATGGCAGCTGTGCCGAGAATTTTGTGTTCTTCTAGTGATACTCAAATGCATAAATACTAAATATGAAATCTTTGTCTCCTTCCAGCGAGGACTCCTGTGAAGAAATGAGTTCTGGCGAGGAGAGTCTGAGCAGCTCCCTGGGCAGCGACGCCGAGGGCCTCTACTTCCCTCTCCACCTCCGCAGCCAAAAACACCGCAAACACCTCACCTCTTAGAACACAACCTCCACCAACAAGTGCCTCGTTTTGAAGAAGAAAACGCCACCTTTCTAACGCAACAAATAGTTATTTAGCCAATATATTTATTTATTATTTAATATCACTAATGGTCTGGGCTACTGTTTGGCCCTGGACCGGCATAACTACAACTATATTGAAAGCAATCATACTGTAGTCTTCAAACATTAAGGACCCAGTTCAGGAATTGTACTGAGGTTTTGAAAAGAGAAAAAAAAAAAGTAAATCGCACAATGATGGCAGCTGAAAATGACAAAAAAGAAACGTGTACTTTCTAGTAGTTGTTTAGGACTTATTTTAGTTAAATGTTTTGATAGCTGGTGGTGCATGTTGGGATATGTCACATTCCAGGCCACTGGAGACAAAGGAACGTGTTGAGGTTTTTTTTTTTGTCAAGTTCATTTGAGCTTAGTACTTTTATTGACAAAAGGTTGATATAATTTGTTTAACAGAACGCTGTTTTGACTGTTGTAAAGCAAGATGTTTTTTTTTTATCATGTCAGGGTTTTTCTTCTTCCCAAGACTATTAATTTGCACAGGTTTGTTTTGTTTCATAATAAGTGTTCTATCATTGGATGGCTGAAAGGACTGTAGTTGGTGCCTGTTGAGAGAAGAGATTCTTTGACATTACAGTATTTTTTTCCCCACTTTCCTCTGTAATTTGTTTGATAATGAGCTCTATTCTGTTGGAATATTCAGTATGTATTCTGGATCATGATGGAGGCACATTTTCAAACATTTAAAATGTTTAAACGTCCAGGTATCCCTTTCAAGCATAGCGCTTAATAACCGGTTGTATGCCAGCGTCAATCTCAAAACTTGGTCGATCTGCAAGCTCTGCAAAGATTGTGGATAGGCACTTTTAGGGAGTGACACTGGTGCGACAAAGTATAAATGAGGTCTAAGTCCCATGGTTAAGACTTAATGAGCAAATCTCTGATTGTTTGCATGGTGTTCTGATCAGAAATGTTAGTGTGTGGATGTATGTATGAGTCTTGTGAAAACGTTTAACAAAATGCCAATTTAGGAAGTAGCGTTAACCTTTTGGTGTTTAGAGCTCTTATGCGGGAATGTTGTATGGAAAACATGTTGACCGTGTGTCACAAAAAAGCTAAAAAACTTTACAAAATGTAAAAAATGTTGATATAAAAATATGTAAAACTGTACATGATGTAAAAAAAATACTGTGAATAGCTCTTTGTAGATAACGTATTTATTCATTTTTGTCAACTGTATGAAAAAAAAATCTTATAAAAAAGTTATTTTTAAACAGTTTTCCTGTCATCTGTTTTAACAAGTCATCATCTGCAAGATTTAGCAAATGTTTGGTTTGGGGGAAGACAAGGGCTCACTATTTAGGCAAACAAATCAACATTCAATAAGCGAGGAAATAACATAAAAATGCCACAAACAGCCGATGAAAAAGCAGCCTCATGTCCAATTCAGACTACACCTAATGCCAGAACATTTGACACTTGCATACCCCATTAAGTTAACTCACACCAACACAGAATGTACCGGTAAACGGTACAATAAAACAAACTTGGCAATAATTGGCACATGCACCAGCATCAAGACAGTGTTTTCTTACCATTCAATAACACGTCTTTTTATGAATGGTAAGAACTTTCAATGACGTAAATTTATATATTTAAAGCAATGAGCAAGGCATAGAGAACGGCCTCCTTCCGCGCTTTGAATTTTGCCTCCTCGGCCTCCTCCTGCAGTTTCTTTACTTCAGTCCTGATGATCTTGTTCCTCTGCAGAGTGAACACAAAAAGACATTGTTTAGATAAAATGAAATAAGAAACTGGACATTCTGACTTAGCATCACAATGGTGGATTGCAAAATAAACGAGATGTATAGGGAATGCTACAGACAAGGCTATTTTTAATAAACAGTGAAATCTCTTGTGAATAATAGAATATCAGGGAAGAATTAAAAAGGTAAAGCATACAAAGGGTGTAAATTACATAAACAACTGGAAACTGCATTGCCATGGTGTTTCTCTTAAACTTACCATCCTCTTGGCCTTCATTACTTTGAAGCGGTCGAAGTCGCTCATTTTCGCCCTCTGTAAAAACAAGTCAAAGTTATAGGTCAGAAGCCAAAACAAACACCTTCTACTGAGAGAGAGAGAAAAGAAAACAGCTACAATTTAACTTCAATCACGTGACCTCCTTTGGAAATTAATTTGGCTAGACTAATCACGGCCGATTTGACAAGATTTTTAGTTTCTACCAAACTCAGTGTGTCTGCAGCCTGACTGAGGGAGAGTGCTCTGAAATGTAAAGAGTACTCTCATGCCATACGCATTAGGCCATAAAAGGCTTGTCGCTCAGCCAGTTTAGAAAAGAGAACCGTTACAGTCTACCCATAGTTGCCCGTTTTCTATGCACACGTCACAAGTCCCATACACTTTCAGTAACCAGAGTTACTGGAGAGTAAAACCCTGCTGCATATGCAGGAAACTTTATTATGTCTTACTCAGATTATCAGCAAAATATTGATGAACTACCGTATTGTCCCGAATATAAGACGACTCATTCATAAGACGACCCTCATTTTTCAAGACCCATTTACAGAAAAAACATTGTTAGTCAAATAGTATAGCCCCTGAATATAAGATGACTCCATTTTTTGGGATATTTACATTGGGGGAAAAAAACATACATAGGGGGAAAAAACAAAGAAACACATTAGATAACTTTTCATTGTGCCCCAATTTCAGCTTAATAGCACAGGTGCCACTTGGGGGAAAAGGTGTTGAGTCCTGGGCAGAGTATATCATTCAGTTATTGTTGCTCTGTTGGTTTAATGGGCTTCATTTGGTCTTCCCGAGCAGATGATACAATTATATTTACACTTTGATGTGTTAGTTTTAAATGCTTTGGGTTATTGGTCACTCACTGTACAGTTTCTTGCCTGCTTTTATGAATGCCCAAATCCAACTGGCCTTCAGGAGTGAACAAAAATGTATTCATTTGTATACAAGAAAAAAAAAGTGAAACACGTCAGCTTTCATCATTATGTGACTGACGTGTGCGTATCCGAATACCTTGCCAATGAACGTAAAGAATAAAATAAACCCTGATGTTAAGTGTTATTATTACAGCAAGTTTTGGGGATTCTCTCTTGGCATTACCTTCTGTCTGGCCTCAATTTTCTTTGCCCAGCTGCTTTCGGCCCACTTCTCATTGACTTGTGCCTTCTCCCAGGCCTTCTTCACAAATTTCTGACGGGCACTGTGTGGAAAACAAGATAGTCACTGGTAAAATCATCAGAACAAAATAAGGGGAAGTAGTTGAACCTGAAGTTTGATTCCATCTCTTCCATTGCTGTGCAGACAGATTAGGTCAGGGTATGTGCGAATTAATGTTGATGTCAAGCAAGCAAGGATGGGACACAGTTCCTGGTGGCATTACAAATTTGGATTCATTTGGCTACCCTATAGTGCTCATGACAATGTTATACTCAGACTACTGGTCAACAGTGCTGTCACTTACCCGTGTGGTATTTTGATCACGTAGTCTGTGAGCTGCATGCGCTTGAAGGCCATGGCTTGCCTTCTCACACCTGTGCAGGGGCCATCAACCAGAGCCTAATAGGAATATATATTTTTAAGGTGAGCATCTTTAACTCAAATCTATTGAGATGGCAGTCAGCGACAGAACAAATACATCATGATTGGCACGAAAGTGGTTTGAGTAGCACTAAAGTATTTCAGTGGATGAAGGTCCATAAACTCACCCTGTTTTGGTCGATGACGTCGACGATGGCCACCAGCTTGCCGGTATGTGACCCGAAGGAGATGTAGGCAACGCGGCCGATCTCAACGTAGCGCTTGAACACCTGGGGTTCAACACAGTGTTGAGTTTAGCAAACAGCACAGTTTCAGGAGTTTGTCAATATACATTCCTATTTTGTGTGTCTGAGCGGTCGCCAGCAACTAGAAAACGTTAAACAATTATACATTTGTGTTTGTGAAATGATCTCTGCTGGGGGTTCCTGGACATGCACAACACATGTTTATGGATCCAAATATATCAAATATATCAGCCGGGGGAGCCGGTTCGAATCCCGTATAGAAGCAGAGCAGCAAAAATCCAAGCTTTCAGTGGTGTTTTTGGGCAATATTTACATAATTACCTGTTGTGATATTGTGAAATCAAAAAATATATTAGTATTATTGATAATTGCTTCTTTCAGGAAAAAAAAATAACTGAGTTGAAAACATGTTTTGTCTTTTTGTAAATAATTGTCAAAAAACCCTAAAAAGGCCATTTGAAGGTCTCTCCCAGGTCTGTCTTGAGTAATAGACAAACAAAGTCTTCATTTTGGAATAACTTTTCTTCTGTTGCTTGTATGTAAAAAATCCCAATTATAAAGTTTTTCCACATCTTTCCCTGAGTGTGTTTGCCATTTTGTGTTTGTCTGTCACATGCACCAGTTTTGAGTTACACACCTTGAAACAGACCTTGCACCTGCTTGGAAAATGACTAATTTCACCAGAAGATCCTCAAATGAATGAGCTGTCATTTGAAAGTGCTACAGCACACGAACCCCATCTCTTGGGATATGAAAGTGCACCCCCTGGTGGTCATTTTGACATATTACACATCTCATTCTAGCATTGGGTGTATTTTTCAAGTCAGGATCATTTCTGATATAAGCGATTTTGAAACAAGGCTGTGTTTTCACTAACACAGTATTATTATCCATACAACTTTTTTTCAGCTGGTTTGTGACAGACCAACCAAATTACAAATTTTTAGGCCAATTTTCACTCTATCACCCCAAAAAAAAAATATTGGGCTAGGATGTATAGTTTCTTCATTATTCACATTCAAATTGCTATTAAAAATATAAAAAAATGCCAACGGGGCAAGAAATCTGGCCCGCCCAGCTTAACGGTTGGGTTCCGTCGGGCAAGATTCCCTACCCGTCCAGCTGAAAGAGCTGACATTTAAAGAGTTTAAGGTATTTTGATACATTAAGGAAAGTAAGAAGAATAAAGACAAAACTATGTATGCAATGATGAGGTTTGACACCCCTTATGACCTGTAGATAGATGTAATGTGGCACCGTTTACAAAATTCTGTGCCCCTTAAATCTGGCAATGTAAACGTACGTTTCGTTCGGCCAATAAAGCTCATTTGTACTGAAATAATCTAGCATGTCATAGAATCAGGCGATTGCCGTATATACATACACAAAAATAAAAGGCATAGGCTAGCTAGCCTATGTTATAGAATAAGAACCAGCGTATCGACAAATCGTGGGGTCACTATTTCCAGGCAAGCAAACTTGCCCATGTTGTTATCAAGTAAGGATAGTTTAATTTATAAAGTGAAATAGCAACGTTAGACTGCCAGGACTCGGGAGTGCAGTGCATCTGTCGGCCCGGGTGGACCACGTTGTAGAGGGAGCGACATCCGACATTTCTCCGCTACAGGTTTAGTTTATTATGTACATTTCTAGAACACTCACGAACTTCACGAATGTTCGTAGTGGTGTATAAGTAACATGTGAGCGTTCTCATGTCGCACATGGACGCCAATAGCGGCCTATAAATCAAATAAAATCGTTTTTGTGAATGCTAACGCTCGATGAAGAACTCACCATGATGGCTGTCCGCGAGCAGAAAGGACGTGACAACTTCCGACCAACGCAATGACTCTTTCCGCCCAGTCAATGCGCAGGCGCGGTCGGTTGTCGTTTATATTTTGATTTGGCCATGGAATTAAATATTATTGTGTTACTTTTTATTTGCGTTATTTTATTTCCCCAGGATTATTGGTGTTGTCCACTCACAGTTATCAGGCTGGTATTGAGTTATGCTTGAATTGTACTGTAAAAACACCTCTGTTAATCCAAATGAATCCAATGTGTTTTAACATTCAAAATACAGTATGTACTGGGTCTTGTGTTCTAGTTCAGGGCCACGTAAGGCCTGCTGTTAAGTCGCACAAACAATATTATTCGTACAAAATGGTTTACACGATTCATTTGACAATAGTAATCGAAAGTAGACTCCAAAGCATTCCGTAACTTCCGGTTGTCCCTATTTTGTGCATAATCCTAGTAGAAGTCTATGTAGAAGAGACATTACTGGACTGGCCCCACGAAGTTAATGGAGTTATTACTCTGATCACCAAGAGCCATAATGTGATAGAATCAATCGATCAATCAGCTTTAATTAGTATAGCACGTTTAAAAACAGCAAGAGCTGACCAAAGTGCTTTACAGATGAAAAAACAATAACAAGAAGAAAAAGTACAGAGCATTTAGCAAGAATAAACCTCATACTGGAGGTAAAAGGCAAAGAATGTTTACCACTGCCACCCTGTGTTAAAAATGTGGAACTGAATCTTGGTTTACTTTTGTGCCTTGCATTTATTTACAGTATATAGACTACTGTCTGCCTGTGCCTGTGTATGAATGAATACACAGCACACTGACTGATATGCTGTGGATGGAGAGATGAGTCTGACTGACTATTATTAAATTCTCCTTATTTCAGAGCTTTTAAATTGGTCACCTGCTGCATTGATGTTGATTGAATGAATGAATGAATGAATGAATGAATGAATGAATGAATGAATGAATGGAATTTCTAACACCTTGTAGATTTGCAGTACAATTCAAGCACAAATCAATACAAGACCAATAACTATTAGTGGACAGTGCCAGTTAAGTATTACCATTGTTATAGTGGCCACCCCGTCATTTAATCAACACCTTTAGAGAAGTACAGATATTCACTTCTGTAAAGCCAGGAGCAGCAAATCATAGTGGAGGTAAAAGGCGAAGGAAAAACATACAAGGAGTGAGAATGAAGCACTACAGCCCATATTTGTTTTAAAGGTAGGTGGTACCAGATTGTTGTTTTTTTCTACCTTGTGTGTGTGTGTGTGTGTGTGTGTGTGTGTGTGTGTGTGTGTGTGTGTGTGTGTGTGTGTGTGTGTGTGTGTGTGTGTGTGTGTGTGTGTGTGTGTGTGTGTGTGTGTGTGTGTGTGTGTGTGTGTGTGTGTGTGTGTGTGTGTGTGTGTGTAGAGAGATAGGGAGGGAGAGAGAGAGAGAGAGGGACAAAGAGAGAGTGAGTGTGTGTTCAGCACAGCTATACCCAAAGAGTATCTAGGAGTGTGAATATCATTTTCTACAGAGCGAGCAGAGTCGATTCTGAGATATGGTATCGCCAACAGTTAAGTTTAAATCACAGATTGCAAGGGTTGCAATGATGGCCGGGAAGATCATGGGCATGTCCAGCAATTAGACAAGCTCGGAACAACGTTTCGGCCATGTTTGGCCTTCATCACCTGATGAAAGCTAAACATGTCTGAAACGTTGTGTGACATTTTCGGTGATTTAATCCAATAAACACTGTGGAGTATAGCTGTGTGCGGACTTCCTTTATTATTTTGATTATGTTTTTTAGTCCAGCACCAGCTGGATGAGCACATGCCCTTGTTTTTTATTAGACAAAACTTTAACTAGCTGGTCATCTCCCTAAGCTACAGGCCAGCATTCCTGACAGTTGACTAAACAAAGTTGTAAAGCTTATCACCTCACAGGTTTACCAACTATCAAGTGGTTGAATAGCCCAGTGGTGTACAATTGACTACAATATTGTTTGCAACACATAGCCTACTCTATATCGTATGTAAGAGGCTAAACGTGTGTGAGGAATATGCAGGACAAACAACTGTTCAGTGAAATCTCTTAACAACCCCTGAAACTGCCACTTGTGGCCTAACATAACTGGGAGAGGGAACATAGGGGGTGAGGGAACATACTGTAAGTCTGAGGGAACACCGGACAGACTGAATAAACCCTTTCTGCTGTAATTAATGTGGGTTATTGTGCATTCTACCTGTTCAACATCTTTGGCTATGTGGCATATGTTTAGCCAGACAGCCACAGAAAATCATGTTCAGGCTCTTTAACAGCTACATATAAAGTGATACCAAAATCATCAATATCTTTGGACCTTTGGGCCTCTGCATGGCTCTGGGAGCTGCAGGTTACACCGTTCTTATAAGCAACTGTAGAATCTGTTTTCCTAAATGGCTGAGTGCTATTAACACTGGATGTTTGCTTAAACACTTATGCTATTGAACAGGCTGCACAAAAGGATCAGCTAAAATTTATATATTTAAAGCAATGAGCAAGGCATAGAGAACGGCCTCCTTCCGCGCTTTGAATTTTGCCTCCTCGGCCTCCTCCTGCAGTTTCTTTACTTCAGTCCTGATGATCTTGTTCCTCTGCAGAGTGAACACAAAAAGACATTGTTTAGATAAAATGAAATAAGAAACTGGACATTCTGACTTAGCATCACAATGGTGGATTGCAAAATAAACGAGATGTATAGGGAATGCTACAGACAAGGCTATTTTTAATAAACAGTGAAATCTCTTGTGAATAATAGAATATCAGGGAAGAATTAAAAAGGTAAAGCATACAAAGGGTGTAAATTACATAAACAACTGGAAACTGCATTGCCATGGTGTTTCTCTTAAACTTACCATCCTCTTGGCCTTCATTACTTTGAAGCGGTCGAAGTCGCTCATTTTCGCCCTCTGTAAAAACAAGTCAAAGTTATAGGTCAGAAGCCAAAACAAACACCTTCTACTGAGAGAGAGAGAAAAGAAAACAGCTACAATTTAACTTCAATCACGTGACCTCCTTTGGAAATTAATTTGGCTAGACTAATCACGGCCGATTTGACAAGATTTTTAGTTTCTACCAAACTCAGTGTGTCTGCAGCCTGACTGAGGGAGAGTGCTCTGAAATGTAAAGAGTACTCTCATGCCATACGCATTAGGCCATAAAAGGCTTGTCGCTCAGCCAGTTTAGAAAAGAGAACCGTTACAGTCTACCCATAGTTGCCCGTTTTCTATGCACACGTCACAAGTCCCATACACTTTCAGTAACCAGAGTTACTGGAGAGTAAAACCCTGCTGCATATGCAGGAAACTTTATTATGTCTTACTCAGATTATCAGCAAAATATTGATGAACTACCGTATTGTCCCGAATATAAGACGACTCATTCATAAGACGACCCTCATTTTTCAAGACCCATTTACAGAAAAAACATTGTTAGTCAAATAGTATAGCCCCTGAATATAAGATGACTCCATTTTTTGGGATATTTACATTGGGGGAAAAAAACATACATAGGGGGAAAAAACAAAGAAACACATTAGATAACTTTTCATTGTGCCCCAATTTCAGCTTAATAGCACAGGTGCCACTTGGGGGAAAAGGTGTTGAGTCCTGGGCAGAGTATATCATTCAGTTATTGTTGCTCTGTTGGTTTAATGGGCTTCATTTGGTCTTCCCGAGCAGATGATACAATTATATTTACACTTTGATGTGTTAGTTTTAAATGCTTTGGGTTATTGGTCACTCACTGTACAGTTTCTTGCCTGCTTTTATGAATGCCCAAATCCAACTGGCCTTCAGGAGTGAACAAAAATGTATTCATTTGTATACAAGAAAAAAAAAGTGAAACACGTCAGCTTTCATCATTATGTGACTGACGTGTGCGTATCCGAATACCTTGCCAATGAACGTAAAGAATAAAATAAACCCTGATGTTAAGTGTTATTATTACAGCAAGTTTTGGGGATTCTCTCTTGGCATTACCTTCTGTCTGGCCTCAATTTTCTTTGCCCAGCTGCTTTCGGCCCACTTCTCATTGACTTGTGCCTTCTCCCAGGCCTTCTTCACAAATTTCTGACGGGCACTGTGTGGAAAACAAGATAGTCACTGGTAAAATCATCAGAACAAAATAAGGGGAAGTAGTTGAACCTGAAGTTTGATTCCATCTCTTCCATTGCTGTGCAGACAGATTAGGTCAGGGTATGTGCGAATTAATGTTGATGTCAAGCAAGCAAGGATGGGACACAGTTCCTGGTGGCATTACAAATTTGGATTCATTTGGCTACCCTATAGTGCTCATGACAATGTTATACTCAGACTACTGGTCAACAGTGCTGTCACTTACCCGTGTGGTATTTTGATCACGTAGTCTGTGAGCTGCATGCGCTTGAAGGCCATGGCTTGCCTTCTCACACCTGTGCAGGGGCCATCAACCAGAGCCTAATAGGAATATATATTTTTAAGGTGAGCATCTTTAACTCAAATCTATTGAGATGGCAGTCAGCGACAGAACAAATACATCATGATTGGCACGAAAGTGGTTTGAGTAGCACTAAAGTATTTCAGTGGATGAAGGTCCATAAACTCACCCTGTTTTGGTCGATGACGTCGACGATGGCCACCAGCTTGCCGGTATGTGACCCGAAGGAGATGTAGGCAACGCGGCCGATCTCAACGTAGCGCTTGAACACCTGGGGTTCAACACAGTGTTGAGTTTAGCAAACAGCACAGTTTCAGGAGTTTGTCAATATACATTCCTATTTTGTGTGTCTGAGCGGTCGCCAGCAACTAGAAAACGTTAAACAATTATACATTTGTGTTTGTGAAATGATCTCTGCTGGGGGTTCCTGGACATGCACAACACATGTTTATGGATCCAAATATATCAAATATATCAGCCGGGGGAGCCGGTTCGAATCCCGTATAGAAGCAGAGCAGCAAAAATCCAAGCTTTCAGTGGTGTTTTTGGGCAATATTTACATAATTACCTGTTGTGATATTGTGAAATCAAAAAATATATTAGTATTATTGATAATTGCTTCTTTCAGGAAAAAAAAATAACTGAGTTGAAAACATGTTTTGTCTTTTTGTAAATAATTGTCAAAAAACCCTAAAAAGGCCATTTGAAGGTCTCTCCCAGGTCTGTCTTGAGTAATAGACAAACAAAGTCTTCATTTTGGAATAACTTTTCTTCTGTTGCTTGTATGTAAAAAATCCCAATTATAAAGTTTTTCCACATCTTTCCCTGAGTGTGTTTGCCATTTTGTGTTTGTCTGTCACATGCACCAGTTTTGAGTTACACACCTTGAAACAGACCTTGCACCTGCTTGGAAAATGACTAATTTCACCAGAAGATCCTCAAATGAATGAGCTGTCATTTGAAAGTGCTACAGCACACGAACCCCATCTCTTGGGATATGAAAGTGCACCCCCTGGTGGTCATTTTGACATATTACACATCTCATTCTAGCATTGGGTGTATTTTTCAAGTCAGGATCATTTCTGATATAAGCGATTTTGAAACAAGGCTGTGTTTTCACTAACACAGTATTATTATCCATACAACTTTTTTTCAGCTGGTTTGTGACAGACCAACCAAATTACAAATTTTTAGGCCAATTTTCACTCTATCACCCCAAAAAAAAATATTGGGCTAGGATGTATAGTTTCTTCATTATTCACATTCAAATTGCTATTAAAAATATAAAAAAATGCCAACGGGGCAAGAAATCTGGCCCGCCCAGCTTAACGGTTGGGTTCCGTCGGGCAAGATTCCCTACCCGTCCAGCTGAAAGAGCTGACATTTAAAGAGTTTAAGGTATTTTGATACATTAAGGAAAGTAAGAAGAATAAAGACAAAACTATGTATGCAATGATGAGGTTTGACACCCCTTATGACCTGTAGATAGATGTAATGTGGCACCGTTTACAAAATTCTGTGCCCCTTAAATCTGGCAATGTAAACGTACGTTTCGTTCGGCCAATAAAGCTCATTTGTACTGAAATAATCTAGCATGTCATAGAATCAGGCGATTGCCGTATATACATACACAAAAATAAAAGGCATAGGCTAGCTAGCCTATGTTATAGAATAAGAACCAGCGTATCGACAAATCGTGGGGTCACTATTTCCAGGCAAGCAAACTTGCCCATGTTGTTATCAAGTAAGGATAGTTTAATTTATAAAGTGAAATAGCAACGTTAGACTGCCAGGACTCGGGAGTGCAGTGCATCTGTCGGCCCGGGTGGACCACGTTGTAGAGGGAGCGACATCCGACATTTCTCCGCTACAGGTTTAGTTTATTATGTACATTTCTAGAACACTCACGAACTTCACGAATGTTCGTAGTGGTGTATAAGTAACATGTGAGCGTTCTCATGTCGCACATGGACGCCAATAGCGGCCTATAAATCAAATAAAATCGTTTTTGTGAATGCTAACGCTCGATGAAGAACTCACCATGATGGCTGTCCGCGAGCAGAAAGGACGTGACAACTTCCGACCAACGCAATGACTCTTTCCGCCCAGTCAATGCGCAGGCGCGGTCGGTTGTCGTTTATATTTTGATTTGGCCATGGAATTAAATATTATTGTGTTACTTTTTATTTGCGTTATTTTATTTCCCCAGGATTATTGGTGTTGTCCACTCACAGTTATCAGGCTGGTATTGAGTTATGCTTGAATTGTACTGTAAAAACACCTCTGTTAATCCAAATGAATCCAATGTGTTTTAACATTCAAAATACAGTATGTACTGGGTCTTGTGTTCTAGTTCAGGGCCACGTAAGGCCTGCTGTTAAGTCGCACAAACAATATTATTCGTACAAAATGGTTTACACGATTCATTTGACAATAGTAATCGAAAGTAGACTCCAAAGCATTCCGTAACTTCCGGTTGTCCCTATTTTGTGCATAATCCTAGTAGAAGTCTATGTAGAAGAGACATTACTGGACTGGCCCCACGAAGTTAATGGAGTTATTACTCTGATCACCAAGAGCCATAATGTGATAGAATCAATCGATCAATCAGCTTTAATTAGTATAGCACGTTTAAAAACAGCAAGAGCTGACCAAAGTGCTTTACAGATGAAAAAACAATAACAAGAAGAAAAAGTACAGAGCATTTAGCAAGAATAAACCTCATACTGGAGGTAAAAGGCAAAGAATGTTTACCACTGCCACCCTGTGTTAAAAATGTGGAACTGAATCTTGGTTTACTTTTGTGCCTTGCATTTATTTACAGTATATAGACTACTGTCTGCCTGTGCCTGTGTATGAATGAATACACAGCACACTGACTGATATGCTGTGGATGGAGAGATGAGTCTGACTGACTATTATTAAATTCTCCTTATTTCAGAGCTTTTAAATTGGTCACCTGCTGCATTGATGTTGATTGAATGAATGAATGAATGAATGAATGAATGAATGAATGAATGAATGAATGAATGAATGAATGGAATTTCTAACACCTTGTAGATTTGCAGTACAATTCAAGCACAAATCAATACAAGACCAATAACTATTAGTGGACAGTGCCAGTTAAGTATTACCATTGTTATAGTGGCCACCCCGTCATTTAATCAACACCTTTAGAGAAGTACAGATATTCACTTCTGTAAAGCCAGGAGCAGCAAATCATAGTGGAGGTAAAAGGCGAAGGAAAAACATACAAGGAGTGAGAATGAAGCACTACAGCCCATATTTGTTTTAAAGGTAGGTGGTACCAGATTGTTGTTTTTTTCTACCTTGTGTGTGTGTGTGTGTGTGTGTGTGTGTGTGTGTGTGTGTGTGTGTGTGTGTGTGTGTGTGTGTGTGTGTGTGTGTGTGTGTGTGTGTGTGTGTGTGTGTGTGTGTGTGTGTGTGTGTGTGTGTGTGTGTAGAGAGATAGGGAGGGAGAGAGAGAGAGAGAGGGACAAAGAGAGAGTGAGTGTGTGTTCAGCACAGCTATACCCAAAGAGTATCTAGGAGTGTGAATATCATTTTCTACAGAGCGAGCAGAGTCGATTCTGAGATATGGTATCGCCAACAGTTAAGTTTAAATCACAGATTGCAAGGGTTGCAATGATGGCCGGGAAGATCATGGGCATGTCCAGCAATTAGACAAGCTCGGAACAACGTTTCGGCCATGTTTGGCCTTCATCACCTGATGAAAGCTAAACATGTCTGAAACGTTGTGTGACATTTTCGGTGATTTAATCCAATAAACACTGTGGAGTATAGCTGTGTGCGGACTTCCTTTATTATTTTGATTATGTTTTTTAGTCCAGCACCAGCTGGATGAGCACATGCCCTTGTTTTTTATTAGACAAAACTTTAACTAGCTGGTCATCTCCCTAAGCTACAGGCCAGCATTCCTGACAGTTGACTAAACAAAGTTGTAAAGCTTATCACCTCACAGGTTTACCAACTATCAAGTGGTTGAATAGCCCAGTGGTGTACAATTGACTACAATATTGTTTGCAACACATAGCCTACTCTATATCGTATGTAAGAGGCTAAACGTGTGTGAGGAATATGCAGGACAAACAACTGTTCAGTGAAATCTCTTAACAACCCCTGAAACTGCCACTTGTGGCCTAACATAACTGGGAGAGGGAACATAGGGGGTGAGGGAACATACTGTAAGTCTGAGGGAACACCGGACAGACTGAATAAACCCTTTCTGCTGTAATTAATGTGGGTTATTGTGCATTCTACCTGTTCAACATCTTTGGCTATGTGGCATATGTTTAGCCAGACAGCCACAGAAAATCATGTTCAGGCTCTTTAACAGCTACATATAAAGTGATACCAAAATCATCAATATCTTTGGACCTTTGGGCCTCTGCATGGCTCTGGGAGCTGCAGGTTACACCGTTCTTATAAGCAACTGTAGAATCTGTTTTCCTAAATGGCTGAGTGCTATTAACACTGGATGTTTGCTTAAACACTTATGCTATTGAACAGGCTGCACAAAAGGATCAGCTTGGATGAGCATACTACCAACAGGTTTTTAGCCACAAAACCTTGATTGTTGCCACAGAGACTTTCTCCTGGAACTCACTGTCTGATGATTAATTTCAGTGTGCTACAGTACCCACAACCATTGTTAGGTTTATTAGGACATATGCAATCTGTGAATGTATTTACTTAGACATTATCCTAATGGTGAAGAGAGATGCTCCTAGGCTAAACCCATTAAGGTCATAACAAATTGCATTAATCTCCATATCCCATAGCCCAGTTAATTTCAAAATTTAATCTCAGCTGTAGAGAATCAGTTAAACTCTTATTTCTTTGCCCAGCATTGGTATCAGCTGTTGTCAGTGGAAGCTTTCCCCACAATAACGGACAATAAACTAGCATTGAGCCATGGGCACAGTTTTCATTATCCTCCTAGATCAATCTAGCCTAAACATATTGATTACTATTTAAGCTTCATGTGTAGCTTAGTGAAGTTCTACATTCATCGTTTGTCACCTTTGAATATGCTTCATAGTTACTCACATAATGTGTCCAAATGCATTTGGGTTATTTCTGTATCGGTCCAAAATAATACCCACCACAGTAGTCCACTGAACTTTAATTCCATTTATTGGAGATCAATGAATGAAAAAAAAAAAAAAAAAAAAAAACATTAAAAACATAAAAATAAAAAGTATTGCACAGTATGTGACACATCCATCCATAACCAATTACACAGAGGCTTTTGAACAGGCCTAAAACTTTGTGACACACTAGTGGAAAACATTCACAGAAGCAGTAGAAATTTGAAAAAACAAAAGAAAACAGTAGACATTTTAATAAAAAGTAGGAATATAACAAAATGAGAAAGGGGTTAAATCAACAATTGAGAATCAGTCATCCACATCCATTAGACTATTACACCCCTATTACATTTTTTATATTATATTTTTGTCCTGGCATTAGATTGTACCTTCTGACACTAGAATCTTGTTTCTGGCCCTAGATTGTAGTTTATAGCACTAGATTCTAGTTAAAAAAAAAAAAAAAAAAAAAAAAAAAAAAAAGATATTTCTGTGTCAGTGATGCTCAAAATATTTCATGCCAAGGACCCCTAGAATTGTCTGTGGTTGGCAGGCTGTGGAGGACCCCCCCCCCCCCCCCCCCATCTGAAAATATCCCATGGAGGGACCTCCCAGAAACAAAGATTGGAGTTAATAACGTTTGCTCAGACAGAAAATAATATTCAAAGACTTTGCACCATGTTTTAAGGATTTTCCAAAAGTAGCAGACCTACAAGCTCGTATCGCGCTCGTAAGCTAGTTAATGCTTGAACAACCCAAATGCGTTCAGTACACAATGGATTAAAGCAGGGCTGGGCAATTATTTTTCCCAAGGGGCCACATGAGATACATAAAATATTGTGGAGGGCCAAGACTAAAGGCTGAACTAAAGTCTGAGTAATATTAATTTCATTTCAAGATAAAAGTAAGAGTAAGACCAACGATTTTGACACCAGGGGCATCTATTTATTCAGTATTTGAGCCATGGACCACCATTTGATGACATTTTAGCCAAATAGACCCCAAAACTAAAGATTTATTGTTTTTGTCCACAATACCAGGCTGGATTTTACAGACGAAACAGGATAACATAGATCAAACCATTCAGACCATTCTTTTACATTCTCTAGTTGACTAGACTCAAAGAGTTACATCTGGTTAACCAACTTTCCATATTTAACTGGAACTCTCTCAAAGACCACTGGTGGTCCCCGGGCCGGTCAGAGTCAGCCAAAGGGCCGCATTTGGCCCCCGGGCCGCATAATGCCCAGGTATGGATTAAAGTAAAGTCCACAGTTTAACTTTTTTTTTTAAAGACAACCAAACAACCAAACAGGATCCACCAATTTACAGACTTTCTTCGTCTTTCTTTTTTTATATTAAGCAAAAAATAATAATTATAATAAAAATAAATAAATGAAAATATACAAATATGAATATTAATAATAAAGAAATAATAAAATATATGAAAAAATAAAGACACAGTTTAACTTTTGCATGTACTTTGAATCAAATTTTTAAGGTTGACGAGGGTCTGTGCGGCGTGGTCTGCTTGGCTGTCCTTCGAGCCAACTTCTGAAAGACATAATATATATATTAGATTAGATAGATATATATCTGCACAGATATATGTATCTGTGTTCACAGTGAAACATGACAACAATTTTGATAACGATTTTTTTCAGTTATAGTTATAGGTCTCAGTGTGAAAGGCCCTTAAGACATTGATTAATAGCCGGACTTATGTAGCACTTTTCTGATTACCGAAAGTCACTTTGCATGCATATGGGTGGGCCAAGGGAAGATGAAACTACACCAGCGGTTCTCAAAGTGTTCCTTTACAGGTGTGTAACATTGAGAGGGTATACATTGAACCAAATGGGCCGGTAAAGGTCCATTTGGTTCCATTTGTACCCTCTCAGAGTTATGGGGGTCCTTGAAAATACAAGTTTGAGAACCATTGTACAAAATGGAACAGAGCCGTCATCACTATCATCAGTAACAACTGTAAATGAGCGGCCCAGGAGTAGAGCAAAATGGCTTCAGTGCATATAGCCTATAGGCTGGGCAACACAGACAAAGCTGGGCCGTTGCCGACCCATGGCCAAAGCCACACTACGTGCCTGCAGTGCAACACCACGGCACTGCTGCGCCATGGGATAATCACTTTTGGGAAAACCGGCCAAGGACTAATGGTTTAGGCACCGACCTTCGACAGCTGTTGGCAGCAAAAATGTTGTCGGTACAGAGGATGTCGTCTTCTTTGCGACCTTCTGTTTCTTCTTCTTTTTCTTCGAGGCTGGATCAAAAAGGAGTGTAGGTATATGAAAAAAATTAAACACAATATGCAAAAGATGATGGGCAAACCATATACGAACAGTGTAGACCATTTACAAAATCTTGTATTTTTTAGCTAACCAAAGGAAACTGTTTCTCTCTGTACAAGAACATAATATTACTATATCATAATACTCAATACTGACCTTCCCCAGGTGGCCCTGCAGTCTCCTGTGTCTTCTTTGCGGCCTTTTTTGGCCCATACGCTCCGACTTGTTTCTTCCTCTTTTTCTTCGAGGCTGGATCAAAAAGGAGTGTAGGTATATGAAAAAAGTTAAACACAATATGCAAAAGATGATGGGCAAACCATATACGAACAGTGTAGACCATTTACAAAATCTTGTATTTTTTAGCTAAGCAAAGTTAAGGAAACTGTTTCTCTCTGTACAAGAACATAATATTACTATATCATCACACTCAATACTGACCTTCCACAGATGGCCCTGCTGTCTCCTGTGGCTCCTGAGCATTGTTATCTATAGTGAAAATCCAAGTGTGTATTTGTCAGTGTTTCTCACACAAAGGCTAAAACCGAGAATATTCACTCAATCCCTTCTACAAATCTATATTAAACACCCAAACCTCCTATGGCCCATACTAACGTTGAATGATTTGGGAATTCCGTTCCCTCTACAGCAAATCCCACAGAAGAGAATGCAATGGTTTAAGTGGTTAAAGGGCTACCAATCACAGTAAACAAGTGGTTCCCAAACTTTTTAGCCAGTGACCCAAAAGAGAGATTAGATGTTTGCCCGGGGCCCAAACAAGTGAAAACATCCACAAGCTCACAGTTATGAGCTTGTAAATCTATTTTCACTACTTCTTATTTTGTTTTCTGATTGTCTGATTGTTGACTGACAAACAAATACATTCGTCTTGTTTCAACTAATGAATATCTTTGCATTTTGACTACTGACAGTAATATTAATTAAAACAGAATGTAGGAAATAAAAAGGTCAGGACCATTTGTGGGTCACAGGAATATTTGTATGGTGACCCAAACAAATATTCCTATGACCCACAAATGGGTCCCGACCCAGTGTTGGGAAACAATGCAGTAAACATACCGGTATATATAGTGTCCTCTAGAAACTGCAGTTGTTCATCCTGACTCAGGTCTTCAAAATTGGAACAAGCACCTATTCCAGCCAACACAAAATGTTAACATGTAAGAACATTTTATCTGTATTTTAAAATACATATATATACACACACACACACACACACACATATATATACACACACACTGTATATATACAAATATATCCCTACCAAATCTCACGGAGAAGGAAGGGATAACACACAAAATAAACATACCAGATATCTCCTGATTATCCTCTACTCCTTCCTTCTCCACACAAGCAGAGCCTCCTATTCCAGAGAACACAGACAGTTAACATGTTAAGACAGTTAATTGCTCTGTTTATATACATAGCTATCTATCCATCTATATAAAATATAACTATACCAAAAGACCAACACAACATATAGTTTGAAAACATGCATTTGTTTCAGTGTTTCCATAAATAATACAAAACAAATAAATAAATAAAATTCCTGTCACTCTGTACAGCAGGCACTGCAATGATACAATATTCCTTGACTGGTTTACACAAAACGTGAATATGTGAATATAATGTGCGACTAATTTATTACTTGTAGTTTCCTGTCTGGGTAGTCACAAAATCCTAAATATGAGAGAGTAGGAAAGGTACCCATTTGATAATACGTTATCTACATCAGTGGTTCTGAACCCATTTCAGGCCATGACCACCACAAATAATCATATTTGAACTGGGGACCACCCCAAATGTATTTGACTCTGTTCCACAGATTTGTGAAAATACCAGATCTACAGATTTCACAAGTCCCGAACCACAGGTAGAGAACTATTGCTCTAGATTGGCTGGTGTAGCATTTGTATGACTCTTTAAGACTAACCATGACCAGATGACATCTCCACCGAGGCTGGGGAAGAAAAGGGGACAGTTGTGAGCACGATCACTGTTGAGTCATCGATGTTTGGGTGCTCACCAGGCTCCTCAGTGCTTTCCATATCTACAAAGACAAAGGCCATTATTCACCACAATTTATGACGAATTGTAACAGACAACACAATTATGCCCAAACCACACCAATATAACGTCCAACTGCCTGCAACACACACACACACACACACACACACACACACACACACACACACACACACACACACACACACACACACACACACACACACACACACACACACACACACACACACACACACACACACACACACACACACACACACACACACACACACACACACACACACACACACACACACACACACACACACACACACACACACACAGTTGTGTTCTCCAACATAGGAGACCCAGGGCTGTCTGTGTACTCCTCAGCAGAAAGGTTGGCTACAAAGACAAAGTGCAATATAGACTTTTTCAATCAATTCTGATGCAAACCCACCAAAAAGTTAACTAATGAAGAATATAAACAATAGAAAATACTGAAACATCATCTTCTACTCAGCACCACTAAAATTTTGATAATCACTTACATATTTCAAATGATATTTGCGCTTCAGCCTCTAAGATCTTCCTTAGAGTGGCCTGGCCATAGAGATTTGGCTTTCTGAGGTCCAGGCCATCAGGAAGTCCTGTGGCTTTCAGGTAGCCTTCCTTTGCTTTTAAATAAGGTAAATGACCTTTTCCGCCAGCGTCCTCTAAATGGCACAGACAAGACACCAGATCCAAATTGTAAACATACACAATAATATGCATGAAACCTATGGCAGATAAGCACTCAAACAATGGTATACAACCACAGTCTAGTCCAGACAGACAGAACGAATAACTAGCATCAAATTACATTAAGGACAGCAAATCATCCACTGCCTAAGTCGGTGCACCAAGTAAAAACAATTTGGAGTTATACATATTGGTGATACGGCTTAACTATATTCACAGTCATTTTAGGGTGAACAACTCCTTTTGAATTCCTTGAGAGATACTTACTGTATTTTTGCTGAAAAAGAGCGGTCACTTTCTTTGTGAGTTCACCCTTTGGCTCTGCAGCAGAACGTCCTGAGTTGAGGCGGGCTGCATCTCCTGAGGAATGCAATTGACAAGAAAGAGAAATTAGAAACCCAAGTAACTCGGGATACTCCCCCATCATCTTGGCTCATCTTTAAGAATGTATACCTCTACCAACCTTTGCAATACACAGCAAAATTGTGCAGTATGTCACAGTCGGTGAGGAACCCCCTTCCCATCTTGCTGGCACTATGTGAGACAACCAGCTGTTTCGCATATGGATCCATTGCCACCAGAGCCACCTCCATCCCCAAAGACTCCAGCTTGGACACCTTTTAAGCCAAAAACATTACGTAAATCATAAAAGGGTTGGGAAAAAAGATATCTACATAATTATTACACCAATCGGTACAGTAAACCTTCACCTGTGCGTAACCCCTGGCTTAGATAATTAAATTCTGTTTACGAACAAATTGCATGTAGAAATTAAACGTATTAAACTATTCCACAATATAATGTGCCTACATCTGTACCAAAATGACATTGTTTAGCAATCATGATGTGATGAAGCCAAATTATAAACATTTAGTCATTTAAAACCCATTAATTGTTGAGTGCAGTCTCTCAAGGCTGCTATTCATCTATTTTCTGTGTAGGTTTTCACATAAACCTGGGGGGGGGGGGGGGGGGGGGGGGGTGAATAGATATATAAATTAGCCAATTCCACCCGTTTTTGTGCTTTGACTCCCCAAGCCGTGAGTTTTAGAGTATGTACAGTAAATAGAAACATTTCTGTAATTCTGGGGGAAAAAAACTTTTTAAATATGAATTTGAAAATGTATCTGAATCCAATGGTATAGGCCTTGATTTGTTTAACCCTTGGGAAAGTGGTTAAATCAACAATTGAAAATCAGTCAAAATCGTCAGGCAGGGGGGATGCGTGAAACAAGAGTAGTGGTTCCCAAACATTTAACCCGTGACCCACGAGCTGCTTTGACCGCTATCCATCGATTCAATAGAGCATGACCACGAGTGATAACAGGATCGAATACAACGAGTAGAGCATATAATGCTCTATTGAATCGATGGATAGCAGTCGAAGCGGGTGGATCCACACATGTCTCTTCTGTTTCCAAACCTCTAGGTCAATCTGCTTCAGGTGTCTGTTTATGGCTAGAAGCCTGTCGTGAGGGGGAAGGGACATTTGCGGCTGTGTGGCATTTTGAGCCGCTGCGGCTCTCTGCCGATAATCGGCCTTTTGGGCATCATCTATGGATGACCATTTAGAGCAGGCCTCTTTCAAATCATTGCTTGTGCCTGAAGGAGGGAAAGGTACATTTATAGATAATTATGGAGGGTTAGTTTACATTAGTCTAAAAGACCAAAGTATGAGAGTAAAGTGTGAAGAGAAAGTAGATCTGAAAAGAGATACGATACATGAGAAATATAGGCAAAATTACAGATCAATTTACTCAGTTTGACAAACAAGTGAAATGCACTGGAACTGGTGTACGGTTCCGAAATTATTGGCACCCCTTCAATTCTAAAAAAAAAAATACAATTTCTTCCAAAAATTTTGCAAATGAAAACATATTTATCATCAACTTATTTGGTTTGCAGAGGAACACAACAAAAAACTGGAATAAATAACGAATCGTAACTCATTTTACACAGAAATGTAAAAAATGGCCTGGGCAATATTATTGACACCCTTTTAGATTTGCATGAAATACTTTTAATTACGAGCAGGCTATTCACCTGGAACTCACATGTGGTGAGTCAAAGTTGACTCTAATCTTTAGTAATCACTAATACAACCATTTTAAATGGATTAAAGCACTTATTCGACTGTTTTGTGTTGTTATGACCCACACTGAGCATGGACGATGGGAAAAAAAAACAAAGGGAATTTTCAGGTGGTCAAGGAGAAGATGGTATCCCAGCATGGACCATCTCAAGGCTCCATGTCCATCTCCAGAAACCTTGATGTTCCTTCAATGTGTGCAAACAGACCAATTAGCAAACAGTTGCTAAAGTAAAAATGTAAGGGTGCCGATAATTTTGTCCGAAATATACAGTTGTAACAACGACATGTGAATTTACTCTAGAAATTCATTGATTCTTACTGGATTTGAAGTCTGTATTTAGTTTGTAATTATAATATTTATTTCACAAAGGACAACAGAAACAACACACACAGCTAGTGCAATGTGTGTACAATATTGGTAATTAATAATAATTAAACAAGAACACTTTCTAAGATTAATCCCTAAAATAGTGAACGATTCCAAATGGTTTTTGATGTGCTACAATACTCCTGACAGTTTAAATGCTTATTTTCTCACCATTGCGTAGTTCCTCTGACACGTACGTGTTGTACCCCGTACTCCCTTTAGTATAGCATTTTGGCCTCTGAATGCGGGGCTTCGGATCAAGCTCCCTTCTGTGGTTACCAATCCAGTTCTGAAAAGAGACAAACTATAATTAAGGCAAGTTAATAATGATTGCGATTACAAACAGGTGAAAAGGTTAGGCTAAAGAGAAGGGGGGAAATGTAAATGGTGCATTTATATAGTGCCTTTATCCAAGGTGCCTCACTGTGCAGTGCAGTTGAAATGCAAGGCAACACTACTGCACACAGGTAGTAATTAGGGATTTACTACCTGCACAAAAGTAGTAATGGATTCAGTGTCTTGCTCAAGGATACTTTAACACCAACTCCAGGGGATCCCAGGATCGAACTGGTAACCTCAAGATTACCATCTAACCAATTGGCCTGAAACTCTGCCGTCCCTAAAGGTAAAATATCCTTGCAGAGAGGATGCGTTTTTCATAAAGAGGAAACACATTTAAAAAAAATGCAGCAGTGCGGAAGGACTTTACATCTGAAGATGGGGGATGTGTTTTAAGTGTTTAGGATGTACAAGACGGCGGTGAGATCAGCTATGTTGTATGTTGCATTGAGGAAAACACAGGAAGCAGGCCTGGGGGTAGCAGACACAAACATGTTGAGGTTCTCTCTGTGTGTGACAAGGATGGATAAGATCAAGAACGAGTGATACCTAGAAAAAGTGAAGAAGGATTTGACTTGTTACACGTGACGTTACACAACTTCACTGGTGCGATATCCATATCAAAACATGATAAAAAGGAAGGTGTGTCGCACACCGAGACAAGAGTGAGTTGCTGATTTATTTATTACATGAAAGACTCAGCATAGGGACAAACGTTTCAGCCCTCCAGCCTTCTTCGGTGTCAACCGATCTGCAGTGTTTGTGTGCTATTCCCTTTAAATGGGGGAAATTACATAACCGGTGTGCAGCATGGCTGCGATTATTGGATGGAAGCATACACTTCAGGGGTGAAGGCCCCCTCCATACCATAAAGTTAACTCACTACTCCATTATTTATCTAAACAATCCATTGTCAATATAATAAAATTACATTTTCATTAGTCCAAGCACAAGAGTTGAGCGCGTCGGGCATTCTCACTAATAAGGATAAGACACTTGTTAAATAGATAGAAAAGCTGGCAACCATCTAATTAAATACCAGGCAAGCCTTTCATTTAACAAACTAGAAAAAGTGCTCATCAGAGCACACATCTCCACCTAGCAAGATGGAGCATAATAATATGACCTACTGGCATTACAGCATGATAACAGAAAAACTAATGTTGCCATAGAGATATTAACAACAGGTTGCAATGTTGCTGGTTTATATAATTGTGGAAGCCGATGTCATGTCATAATAATGGAAATCCCCGTAAAGCCATAAACATTTGTTAGCATGTCAACATTTTTAAGGTTAACTCCATAGACCAATGACATCAAAGGGGATACCCGTGAAGAGTACACGTAAAACATGTAGTTGCACAACAGAGCAACCACACTAATAGCTAGAAAATACAGTTCCTGAATGGTAGCTTGCTACTCTATCATATGATGATAGACCCACATGACGTCACAAAGGGCAGAATAAATAGATAGTGAGGCCACATAGCTACTCAATCTCACATTAATAATAAATATGTATTGTACATCGAGAGACAGCACATGTTTGCAGTTATGGGGATAAAGTTAGTCAGGCGAGACTGAGATGTTTTGAGCATGTACAGAGGAGTGATAATGATATTGGTAGAAGGATGGTGAAGTTCTAACTGCCAGGGGGGAGGTCTAGAGAAGAAGAAAACTTAGGATTTAATGTATGGATGGAGTGAAAAGGGACAAAGGCAGGATGCTTAGAAGCAGATGATTCCCTGCATCGACTAATGAAGGTAACAGCCGATGTAACCTTAAAGGAAACTTACGATTATCACTTCTATGGACAAGCCGGTCCTCAAGGCCGCATCCTTTACTTTTAGGTCACTTCTGGACTGTGTGGTCATTCCCTGACCATACAGGTCCAGAAGTGTCTGTTTTTGGTTGCTTGTGAGGCTGGATCTACTTCCTATTGGCATGATGACACACACACACACACACACACACACACACACACACACACACACACACACACACACACACACACACACACACACACACACACAGAGTCAAATATAGTCTTCGGAAATTGTTTAGTCTAGTGTTTGTCGAGTAATTATTAAAAATAATGTAGCGTTTTAGTCTTACTGTTTTAGTCTTTTTTAGACTAATACGTTGTAGGTTTGAATCATGCATTGCAAAGTAAACCAGTGTCCTTCCTGACTCTCGAAGGAGGCAGTCGCATTCCTCATCTCTCTCCCTAACTCCCTCCCCTCCCATCCCCCTCCGACCATGCCTGTGTCTCGTGTCCGCCGTCTGCGCTTCGACTCTGGGTGAACTCCTAGCCTGGCCACCGGTCCTCTCACTGCCTGCATCCTCGGAGAAAGCCTAACCTCAAGATTTGATTGATTGGTTGATCAGCGCTATTGACACTGATCTGGTCAATAAAACATTACCAGTACACATTCATGCCATGACAGAAAATACACTATAGAGCCTGGGCGTAGTGATGTCACATGCATACATCCATGATCTGGTACAGGGCATGCCCTGTGGGCCGTTCAAAATGTATCACTACAGTAAAAGTAGCTGTTTTGGCCCCAAAACTGAGCAGCCCACCGGGCATGCCCTGGGCCAGATTATGCCAGCCCGCCCCAGGATGTAGGCCTACATACTTTCACAGACCTTACCTTTTTCTGCCATATTGGGCCTAAAACATAGAAAACATGTGCTTAGTTAACGTGATTGCAGATCACTTTACAGAATATAAATATGTTATTAAGCCACTGCACTGAACAGTAACAGTAAATACACTGAACAGTAAAACGAAAGCCTTTCTCGACGGGGTTCGAATATTGATGGAACACTTTATAAGCAGCAAACAAAATCACAGTGCAGTGCATGAGAGGTAAGGTCCTATATGGGGCTAAGTGCAATAAAACTTTAGGAGTTTGTGTCTTAAGTATGTACTTAAGTACATCTCAAAATTGTTGTACAGTGTTTAAGAAGTTATAGCCCCGTTGCGTGACTCTCATCTCGCTGGCGATGCTGGCTACAGCTACGAGGAGAGAGTCACGTCTCGGTCGGGTCCTGCGCTAGTTGACCGGGGGCTCCGTCTGGGTGCAGCCGTCGAAAAGCAGTGGATTAACCGCTTAGCAGTAACAAATGCAAAGGGGAATGGTATATTTGGAATCACAACAAAAAATAACACAACATGGGGTCTTAACATTTTTAGTACACGCACACAAAACGCGCATTTAATTTAAAAAGACGGCAGTACCATGTTTTGGAAGTTGTAGCATGTAGCTAATGGCTAGCAATTAGCTATCGCATTGCCAGCGAGATGAGAGAGACACGCAACGAGGCTAAAGAAGTTACTTTACACCACTGGGAGTTAGTGAACAGGGGTAACAACGACAAATCAATCTACACTAGTTTGTCTAAAAATCTGCAACTGCAACAAACAATCACACACTTTATTAAACATTACATTTACCAACCTGTCGGGTTTCAGCTTAAACACGGCGAGAACGGAGATGCAATGCGCATGTGCGTTGGTCCATATCCGGCGGATATGGGTTTCCACAATACCGAAGCGAAATATAATAACTGTGTATACACATTATATTGGATTCATTGATGCCGTCTAGGACCTGATGGTTGGTTTTGTAAAGACACCCTGCTGAAAAATGGGCATGAGAACGTGATGACAGCGATAATAATAATAATAATTAATAATAATAATACCAATACATTAAACAAGTAAACAAGGCAAGATACAATGCAGGAACGTTTAGAAATGCTTTTATTTTCGCTGAAAAAATAATGATAACAAGCCCATGATCCACCAATACAATACATACAAAATATCTACTTGCCCGAGGCGGGTATCTGAGTATCTGCTGATTCGATCGTAAGATTTGACAGGCTGGGCAGCAGAACCCGGGCCGGGGTCGCCTCGGTGATCGGTGCACGGAGGTTCGCCCGGGCGCGCTCGGAGCTCCCCACCGGACCGATTGAAACTCGAAGCCCGCCTCTGGCAAAGGACCCGCCGCCAATCTGTGCTCCGGTGGTGGACGCTGCTTGCCGCCTGCGGGCCCGACTAGGCGCGAGGAACTCGCGCACGGAGAGGCGTCTCTCCGGGCTCCCCCGCGGCCGACCCCGGCGTATAGCGAGACCGAGACGCACCGTCTGTCCAAGCCGTCCTCCACGGACCGCCCCGGGAGGCTCACGTCGCGGGTCGCCGGCCCAGTCGAACCCTTTAGCGGGCTCGCTGGAGCCTGGCCTGTGCCCCGACGGAGCCCTCCGGGGCGATCTGGGCGCGCTCCTGCCGGATTCCTCCGGCCCCAAATGGGTAGCCATCATAGTGGATAAGAACGGCATGATCAACCAAAGCAATAAATACAAAACATCTACTATCCATTATTTGATCGGAAGATAAATATCTACCGCATTTGTTTTCAAATGGGTAGACATCATAGTGGATAACAAGCCCATTATCCACCGATACAATAAATACAAAATATCTACTTGCCCGGCGGGTATCTGAATATCTGCTATACCGGCACGATTGGATCGTAACATTTCTGTTGATAAGTGTCTATTCAATCGATGGATAGAGGTCGAAGCGGGTGCGTGCGTGCGTGGGTGTGTGTGTGTGTGTGTGTGTGTGTGTGCGTGTGTGCGGGCGCACGCGTGAGCGTGCATGTTGTGCGTTTCCGCTTTCAGATCCAGTTTCATTCCCAGCACATTAATGGACTTGAATGTATTACGACGGATACAGTGACGGCTCTGACACTGAGCTAAATGGGATCACAGACACAGACACACACACACACACACACACACACACACACACACACACACACACACACACACACACACACACACACACACACACACACACACACACAGGCAGAGCAGACAAGACCGCCGTGCATCGGTGCATGCATCGGCTCTAAATGGTGTTTACTTTGGTATTGGAAATAATCACTTGTAGGTTTTAGTTCAAACAACACGTTTAATAGCAATTGCTTAATCACAGCTTACGGTGCGGGTGCATCTCTGTGTGTCAGTCTGTTCAACACATACACCAATACTCAGATCACGTTCCAGTAGTCTCGCGGGACTACCGCAGCTACGGCAACTCTGACTGACCAAACAGTGTAAGAACACAACTGTCTACATCCCCCTTTTTAAGCTTCATCACCCACAAATAGCAAAGTCCAAAAACAGAACTTCTTTTGGTGTAAAATAATAACATAACATAACCTGCGAAGGCAAATATTATAAGAAATACTTTTCAAATGTCAAGTTGTCTTGCTTACATTCCTGCCTTTTTCTTTTTTTTTTTTTTTTTTTTTTGCAAATAAGAACAAACCACAGCTGTTTCAAAAACAAACATACAGTGGCATAATAAATCAAAGTCAAGAGACCAACAGTCACACTCTGTAACTAAGTTTGCAGTCCCAGTGCAAAATGCACACAAAATATTCAGAACAAAAAACAAAACAAAATCACATCTCAACCACGAATCTGTGTATGCAATAACCACACATTCTAATCAAGGTACTTCCTATTCGGCTTAAGGACCCTACCGAACCTAGTGCGGTACACTGGAGAGGGCGGCTGAACTAGGCTACGGTCTTGAGTCTCTGTACATTCCTGTGGCACAATGTCCGGAGCCTGTTCGGTAATGGTCTGTGCTTGACCTTGTCCTGACACTGAGCATCCTTCAGTGTCATCTGGCATGTCAGTCATTTGTGCTCTGTTCATCCGCTGTATAGGAGTGCGTTGAGGCACTTCTGGGTCATTTGTGATGGTGGGGTCTGCAGGTTGTGGCTCCATTACCGGCAGAAGGTGGCGTCTGTTGCGTCTGTATTCTCTCCCCTCAGACTCCACCACGTACGAACGTGGCTCAGCACAAAGCTTCTTCACGATGCCAATTTTGTCATAGCCTTTCTGTGTTTGTAGTCGTACCACCTGATTCTGTGACAGGGGAACCAGGGGCTTACTGGACCTGTCATAGCAGCGTTTCTGAGCACTGCGCTTCTTCGTGAGCTGGGCTGTTATGTTGGCTGGCGCTTTTGCTGCTGGATTCAGCAACTGTTTGCAGATTGGCAGTATTGTGCGAGTCCGTCTGGAGAACAGCCGTTGTGCAGGTGACCCCAGGATTCCATCCCTGGGCATGTTACGAGCATGCAACAAATTGAGGTATAAGTCCGATCCGTCTCTTTTTGTGGTTTCCAGGAGTTTCTTTGCGCTCCTTACAGCCCTCTCACAGAGGCCGTTGGACTGTGGATATTCCGGGCTGCTCATCACGTGTACAAAGTCCCAAGATTTTGCAAAGTCACAAAACACCTGACTGGTGTACTGTGTGCCACCATCTGAGTACAACTTCTGTGGTGAGCCGTGAACTGAAAAGTGGCGTTTCAGCTTGTTGATCACATTCAGGGACGTTATGTTGTTGAGTTGGTCAATTTCAAACCAGCCCGAGTAGGAGTCGACTAGCACGAGGTAGTGATGGTTGTCCCATTCGAATATGTCTGTGCCGACAATAGACCAGGGCAGGTCAGGGACTGGTTGCAGTTTCAAGGGCTCTTTCTGTTGGTGTGCTTTTAGGCTGTTGCAAACACTGCATGCTTTGACAGCTGTCTCTATGTCGTTGTTCAATGATGGCCAGAACACACTTTCTCTTGCCCTGTTCTTGGTCGCCTCCACGCCTGGGTGACCCTTGTGTAACACTTTCAAGTACTCACAATGCAGGGAGGCAGGAACGACAGCTCTGTTTCCTCTCATCACGACGTTGTCCTCGACGGTGAGTTCATCTCGGACGCTGAAAAACGGTTTCACCTCCACTGGTATGCTGCAGGCACGCCTTGGCCAGCCGTTTTGAATGAGGCATGTGAGTGTCTGTAAGGTGGTGTCCGCAACAGTATGCTCGCGTAGTTCTTCAAGCCGTCGTGGAGATATCAGCTGGACCGTCATCACCTCAAATCCATTCTGCTCCTCCTCCAGTGGGCAAACGTCACGCCTTGGCGCACGTGAGAGGGTGTCTGCCAGGTAGAGGTGTTTCCCCTTCTTGTACGTCAGGGTCAAGTTGAACTTTTGCAGTCTCAACATCATGCGCTGCAGGCGAGCTGGAATCGTGTGGAAAGGTTTGTTGTGGATTGTGACCAAGGGCTGGTGGTCTGTCTCGATCACAACGGCTTTGCCATAGATGTAGTCATAGAATTTGTAGCAGGCAAAGACGACTGCCAGCAGTTCTTTTTCTATCTGTGCGTACCTGCTTTCCGTTGGAGTCAGAGAGCGCGATGCATACGCCATTGGTCTGCCATCTTGGAGGCAGGCAGCTCCTAGACCATATTGGGATGCATCACAGGTGAGTGTCACAGGTTTTGAGACATCGTAATACTGAAGGACGGGTGGGTTGGTGACGCACATCTTGAGTCTGTCGAAAGCATCCTGCTGGTGTTGCGTCCAGCTCCAGGCCACGTCCTTGTGCAGCAGTTGGCGCAGTGGCGTTGACAGTTCGCTGAGGTTTGGAACGTATTTGCCCAGATATGTGATCATGCCCAGGAAGCGCTGGAGAGCCGTCTTGTCCTGCGGAGGGGGCATGTCGCGGATTGCTGTGACTTTTTTCGGATCTGCCTTGAGCCCATTTTCAGTGAACACATGGCCCACATAGCTCACTTCTTTGAGCCCAAACTTGCATTTGTTCTTGTTCAGTCTGAGCTTCACATGTCTGGCTCGGTCTAGAACCTTCTTCAAGTTTCTTTCATGCTCCTCAGCGTCCTTGCCCCCAATGATAATGTCATCCACAATTATCGCACATGGATATCCGGCAAATATTTGTTCCATGGCCCTTTGGAAAACCTCAGAGGCAGTGTTGATGCCAAAGGGCATCCTCAGAAACTTAAACCTTCCGAAAGGAGTGGTGAACGTTGTGTAGCGAGAAGAGGCATCATCCAGTTTGATTTGCCAGAATGAGCTTTTTGCATCTAGCACAGAGAAAACGGTGGCTCCTGACATTTGAGCTGCCACTTCTTCAACTGTGCGCATGGGATGGTGGGGCCTCATTAATGCCTTGTTTAGGTTCCTTGGATCTATGCAGATGCGAACATCATCAGTCTCTTTCTTGTGTGTGGCGACCATATTGGAGACCCATTCAGTGGGCTCGTCCACTGGTTCGATTACTCCAAGAGACTGCATCCTCTGGAGTTCCAGTTTGACTTTCTTCTGCATCGCCGCAGGGACCCGCCGTGGGGCGCTGACAACTGGTGTCACAGTTGGGTCCACTTTCATGGAATAAGTCACAGGTAGGTCACCCAGTTCATCTCCGAACAGGTCTGCGTATTCCTGAAACATTTTCTGTGATAAAGTCTGATCTTGAACGGTGTCGACGTGGTGCACCTCCTCACTGAAGGTGACGAGTCCCATTTTCAGGCTGTCACGCAGGCCTAGGATGGATTGTACATCTTCGTGCACAACTTGAAATGTCAGATCATATGGCCGCTCACTAAGCTTGCAGTGTATGTCCACAGTGCCAATTGATTTGATCACGGCTCCACCAAAAGCGACAAGTTTGACTAGTTTGTGGGGCTTTTGTACTTTCTCTGTCTGTCCAATGGCTCTGTATGTATCCAGGGAAACGACGTTACATTTGGCCCCTGTGTCCACTTTCAAGTCCAGGATTTTGTCATTAACAGTCACAGTGCAACGTCCTTCTCCCCTGTGACAGTCTGATTGTACAGAATTTATGTCATTGTCCTCCTGTACTGTCAGGGATTCTATGGTGAAAGTCTCATCACTGTCTGAATCTGCGGCTGACAGTTGATATACTTGTCTGCTTGCTCTGCTGACTCTTGTTGACCTGCATAGCTTCTTGAAATGGTTTTGCTTACCGCAGTTATGACATTGCTGCCCGAAAGCTGGACACTGCTCACGTTTGGCTGGGTGGTTGCCGCCACAATTCCTGCAGCTTGTGATTGCTGGATCCTCCGTTCTCACTCTGTACTTGAATTGACCCATGGGTTTGCTGCTACGTTTTGTCTGTACGGCGTCAACACTGGCAGTGGCATATTTTGGCGCAGAGAGGACCTTGATGTGCTGCTCAGTGAGTTCGCTGACTTGACAGATGCGTATAGCTTTGGCCAGGGTGAGGTCAGCCTCTTTGAGTAGGGAACGTCTGACACTGTCACTGGTGATGCCACAAACAAGTCTATCCCTGATGAGCTCATCTTTTAATTGACCGAATTTGCAGTTTTTGGCTTGATTTTTCAATGCACTCACATACGCTTCAATTGTTTCACCTGTCTTTTGCTGCCTGGTGTTGAAATTGTATCTCTCCACAATCACGTTGGGTTCTGGGTTGCATATTTCCTTAAACTTCCTTAGTAGGCAGACAGGATCTTCCCGGGATTCCGCCGGTGTGATGACTTCATCGTCCCGTACGACCGCAGCTGCATAGGTGAATGACTGCTCTCTTTCTATAGCCTCGGGTCCCGCAAGGTTGAGGAGTATATAGGCTCTAGTTTTAGCATTTTTATCACTGTGTGCTGCGGCAATAAAGATCTCATACTCGCGTTCAAACTTGCGCCAGTTTTCGGCCACATTGCCATCGAAGACGAGAGGGTCTGGACGTCTGAAACCGTCTGCCATCCTTGCGTGTTGTTGTTGTTGTTGTCCTTTCTTCCACTGTGCTCTTAGAATTCACGTGCAGACTTGAAAAAGTTGAAAGTCGTCCAAAAACGTGGAAAAACGTGGTCACATCGGCGGATATCCCACTTCTAACACCATGTTTACTTTGGTATTGGAAATAATCACTTGTAGGTTTTAGTTCAAACAACACGTTTAATAGCAATTGCTTAATCACAGCTTACGGTGCGGGTGCATCTCTGTGTGTCAGTCTGTTCAACACATACACCAATACTCAGATCACGTTCCAGTAGTCTCGCGGGACTACCGCAGCTACGGCAACTCTGACTGACCAAACAGTGTAAGAACACAACTGTCTACAAATGGTAAACAGTCTGCAATTCTTTTTCCAAATGGGCACTATATATTCACACGTTAACACACCAGTGTTGGAGACAGCCACGCCTGAGGTCAACGGGCTTGTGCGAAGCATGCCACGGGTTCACTGCCTTGCTCAAGGAGCCGGTTGGTTATCTACCTCCTGAATCAGGGCCGGATCTATGGGCATGGGCATGAGGGGGCCATGCCCCCCTAAATGCCCTGATTGCCCCACCATATTTCAAATTATCGTGCTTAGTATATTTTAAATTATTTGAAACACTACCCTATACTAACTATAACTACAATTTGGCACCACTAAACCAACAAGTTCAACTGTTATGGATGCTTACTTGCCTAATAAAAGTCCTGTAACGGGTGCAGCTTCACGACACAGGCGATGAAGCTGCCCCATACCATTTTCGCCTGCCCCCCCAATTGGGAAATTTTACATCTGGCCGGGCCTGTAATCTCAGAGAGACAGCTGATTGGATAACTGCTTATTAATAATCTGCTTATTTCCTGAAATGTTTGGACTTGTACACACACACAAAAGTTTCCTTGTTCACAGTCACACACACACAATGCATATATCGCATACCGTACGTACATGCACATGAAGTCGCGGTGAGGCGCAGCATGCGCCACACTTGGGAGTTAACCCGCTGATTCTGTCCAAACAGGGCCATATCTAGGAATGGGCATGGGGGGGGCAATGCCCCCCAAAATGCCCTAACTGCCGCACCAAACATGAAGGCATGCAAAACGACCAAATTTCAAAGGTATTTCAAATCAAAGTGCTTATATTTAAAATGATTTGAAACACTACACTACTAACCAACTACAATTGTGGCACCACTAAACCAACACTATTTCATCATTCAAAACAGAAAACTCTCTGAGTCAGACCTTTAGCTATATGCATGCCGCGTGCCTGTTGCAAACTGATGTTATTATGGCTGCTTACTTGACTAAGTAACCGAAAATGGAATGGATGCGGGGTCATCGTCCACGGCGCGAAGCTGCCCCCATTATTTTTACACTCTCAAGAGTTAAAATATTCATCATCTGAATTAAGTCTACACAACTAGAGAATGTAGAGGATTATTGATTTTGAAATCCCTGTGGACAAAAACAAAATAAATCTTTAGTTTTGGGTCTGTGGGGCTAGAATGTCATCAAATGGTGGTCCAGTGGGCCCTGGTATGAAAAAGGTTGAAAACCACTGGTCTAGACATGCTAATGCACCTGAGTGGGCTCTGTAGAAATTGTAACTGGACTGACTTTCTTCCGTATTCACCAAATTTGTGCTAAAAAATATCCAATCTACAAGCTTCATATGTCCTTGTTACTTTTGGCCAGCGTTTCCAGTAGGGATGCTTCAAGGTTCAAGGCCAATGCTGCTGCTAAGGTTATTGTCTCCAAAGAGTTTACATGCATTCCCCGCTAAGTTATTCATCACCGTCTACTGCAGCAAAGTCATCGTCCTCCGCTTTAATCTTTATGGACACCTCCATCAGATCCTTAGCCGTGTGTTCCGCCATGGCCGCTTCCCCTGGCGGGGGACACAATCGATAGCATGTCATTTGAGAAACACGACTCGGTAATGACTTATTATTGCAGTAGTAGGCAGAGTGCAAATGTAGAAACGGGAGACACACGTGTGCACGGGCAGCGCTTCCCACACACACATGTGCATGTGCGTGTGCGTGTGCGTGTGTGTGTGTGTGTGTGTGTGTGTGTGTGTGTGTGTGTGTGTGTGTGTGTGTGTGTGTGTGTGTGTGTGTGTGTGTGTGTGTGTGTGTGATTTAATTGAAACGCTGGTCCTGGTGATGTATGGTAGCCATTACGGTGTCTTTGTACTAGGTCACACGGAATAGACAGATGGCCGATTAATACACACACACATACACAATTTAAAATCATTGTCCCTCTAAAATAATTTGTTTCAATTTAATTGTATTAAAAGCAGGCAAAAAAGACAGAAATTCATGCTGGCAGGCACACACAGATAGACACCTACGTGCTGTAATGGATGCAGGCATGGCGATGATTAAAACGAACCTATATAGCGGGCAGACACTAAAGGAGAACAATTCCCTCCCAGCTCTCGGTGGGAAATGTCAAAATAATTATCCGACTTAGACAGCTCAGTGGGCAACTAGAAACTCTTCATTGCCAAGCAAGGTCGACAGAGTGGGCTAGCCGGCTCAGCGGGCGACCAGCACCTCTTCATTACTGAGCCGTGTTGACAGACAGGACTACCGAAACCCAGCAGGCTACCAGAACCTCTTCATTACCAGAGCCATGTAGACAGGCAGCCATGATGAAGGCAAGCCAGGGCCGGATCAGACCCCCCCCAAAAAGAAGGGCCCTGGCCACACTACACCCGATCTTAAGGGTAAAGGCATATGGCCTGGATTAGACCAGGGGTTTTCAACCTTTTTCCATACCAGGGCCCACCATTTAACCAGCATTTTAGACACGGACCACCATTTGATGTGGAGTTTAGCCTGGTTCACAATTTTTGGGAGAGAACTGGCAAAACGCTCAGTTATCTCTCCAAAATAACGCTTGTGTGAGAAGAAAGGTGGGATGGGTTGGGATTAGAAATGTTACAAATATATTACTTAGATTGCTATTAAATGCTTTGATGTCATATTAATCGACTATAAACCTATAATATTGTGTTATTAAACCCCTCTCAAACTTCTACATCCTGCATGAAAACAAACAATGGCTGAGCTTTACAAGAGAAAGGGGATGAACTATTATGGCACTTGGATACTAATACCTTACCAGTCACAATGTGGGACATGTGAAAAGTCTTTAGAAATGGGAGACTGTCCCTGGCAGAGGGGGACATCCCTGATGGGTGACCTAGCTGTCACCGATCAGGGATGTCTGTATATACAGCTCTACATATATATTTGAAATACTGGAGGAGCCTGCTGGAGGAGCCTGCAGGGCCCTGCAGGCTCCTCCAGCAGGTTCCATTGTTAATCCGGGGCTGGCCAGGGCTAGCGAGACTCAGTCACTGAGTATAATGAAGAGGTTCTGGTAGCCCACTGAGCCTCAGTGGGCTACCAGAACGTCTTCATTATGCTGAGCATTATAGGTTGACTTGACAGACATGACTACCCCATGGTGGCAAAAGTACTCAATTGTTTTACCTATAAGCAAACGTGTATCAATGCTGCAATGTAGAACAAGTACTCTCTTACAAGGGGGGAAATGTATGTGTGCATAATGAACAATCCTTGAGTGTGTGTGTGCATGTGTGCATGCGTGTGTGTGCGTGCGAGACTGCGAGTGAGTGTTCACATCATCATTATGAGAGCCACGTTTGTTATTAATACATTATGGCTTTCTGGCTTTGTTATTAATACATTACTTAAACTGTGTCTCACCTTGGCTGACCTTCTGCAATTGCTCTCTCTCTCTCTCTCTCTCACACACACACACACACACACACACACACACACACACACACACACACACACACACACACACACACACACACACACACACACAAGCACGTACACAAGCACGTACACATGCACAAAGCACAGACAAGCCAACGTCCCTGCTGACAACAGCAATTTACTTGGCCTCCACACTTTCCCCGGACCCACAACACACACACACACACACACACACACACACACACACACACACACACACACACACACACACACACACACACACACACACACACACACACACACACACACACACACACACACGCACGCACACACACACACACACACACACACACACACACACACACACACACACACACACACACACACACACACACACACACACACACACAGAGCTATTACACCAAAGCGACTACTCACTGGGGACATTTCAGCTCCATTGATTGAATGCCTGGAGTAGAGGACCTTGGAAAAACATCTGGCCCAGTGACAAATACATGTGTGTGTGTGGAACAGACAGGTAGATAGATCAGACAGATAGATAATAAGAGATACACACACACACACACACACACACACACACACTCACACACACACACACACACACACACACACACACACACACACACACACACACACACACACACACACACACACACACACGCACGCACACCCGCACACCCGCACACACAGATGGATGGTGCGAATAATCAAAAGAGGGATAATTTGACAAACACCAGTGATGTGTGTATACATGCTGAGTTATCAGTATTGCACAAAGACCTGACATGTGGCGAGTGTGTGTGTGTGTGTGTGTGTGTGTGTGTGTGTGTGTGTGTGTGTGTGTGTGTGTGTGTGTGTGTGTGTGTGTGTGTGTGTGTGTGTGTTGCAATAATTGTGCATGTTTGAAAGTGTTTATGAGAGCGAGAGAGACAGACAGGCAGACAGACAGATAGACACCTTGTATCCAGTATGTGTGCCTTGTGAGGTGTGCATGTGTGTGTGTGTATGTATGTATGTGTGTGTGCGCGTGCACGTGCGTGCATGTGAGAGAGATTTTTACCAGCCAGCCACTTGACATCTAAGGGGTCTTCTCATGGCAGGACTCAGATCAGTGGCTGAATGGATAAGGCTATTTACTGGCGGCTTATTCTCAATCCAGGTCAGACCTCCTACCAGAGCGGTGGCTATTACATGGAGGGGAATGGCTTTTTATCTGCGTGGAGCACATTGAGGCTGCGGTCTGGATGGTAAGAAGAAATGGTGTTTTTGATTTATAAAATTGTGACGCTGCAGCCGTCACAACTGAGAACCATAAGGAGGGGAAAGGATTTTAGAATGCGAAGGGAGAAAAATGAAATGGAACTATAAATCACACATAAACACTCCCAGAGTGTGAAGGGGAAAGATAAACATGTTTTCGCTAGTTGTACGTTTGTACATTTCTTTTGAGAATTCAATGCATTAATTCAATTCGAACACAATAGAGCTCCACAGCAAGTGCCGGGAGGAAGTGGTAAATGATGTGTTTATGTAAGGGAAATGTAGGGTTCACTGTTTAGTCCCAAGGCCAAGGACACTTTGGCATATAGATAGTCAAAATCCCATAACCATTCTGAGAATTTTATTCCATAATGTCCTAACAATCCAAAACACAACAGAACTACACTTTCTAACCACCTGCCCCTTAAAGCAAGACATATACGAGACACATACTTCCCACAAATCGCACACACTCAGCATGAGTTTGAAACTATGACCAACAATGGAAAACTCCCATATGTATTGGGAGAAATACAACAATGTGCAAACACAGCAGCAAGATTTGTGCACTGTTGTGGTGTAAGAAGATTGGCCAATGGAATACAACCACCCTAAGGACTACGATCTGTACTATCCAGACTTTCCCATGCATAGAGAGCTGCTACATTTAAACAATTGGAAAATCTGTTTGTTCTCTTTCTTATTCTCCATAACCTGTCCTGAAGTAGCAAATAATTGATTCTGTTTATTAAAAACAGAAAAGAGGAAACAAATTCCTATTCCCTGTTATAACCTGTTATAAAAGAATGTGATGTAACAACTCTGTTTACCAAACTCTGTACCCCACTCCAACTGTATATACTTGTCCCCATTTTCAACTGTTTTTATTGTAATGTTACTGAGACACTTGCTTTGGCAATGTAAACGTTTGTTTTCTCATGCCAATAAAGCTCCTTTGAATTAAATAATGAATGAAACAGTACACACACACACTACACTAAACTAATAGCTTTGGGGCAGGCCTGTCTAGAGTGTGAATGGACAGGTATCAGTCATGGGATGGGGAGAGATCAACATATGGAATGTCAGAACTGTATCCATATACTAATATCGATGACATCAGCAGTCTCTATATATTGCATTAAATGCTATCATCCCTGATGATATGTTACAAGACCTGGCCACAATATATGGGGGCTTTCCCCATGTATGGGTTTTTTGAGTGATTAAAAACACCACAACATTTCATGATCACGTCACATTCTTTCACAGTAGACTATATATTGGTGATTTGGCCACCACCATACCATCTGTGGACGTTAGTGATTTTCTGGTCCCATCACTTTTAACCCAGAGTTTCAACGGGTGACAGAAAGTAACGTCAGAAGGTAACGCCTGTAGCTTTTGTGAATCACCCGTTCTAAGGTTTTGTTCAGTAAAGAGACATCTAACGCGTCACCATGGTTCTAGCTGACTTGGGGAGGAAGATCACTTCGGCGCTGAGGTCCCTCAGTAACGCCACCATCATCAACGAGGATGTGCTGAACTCCATGCTGAAGGAGATCTGTGCCGCCCTGCTGGAGGCCGACGTCAACATCAAACTCGTCAAGCGGCTGCAGGAGAACGTCAAGTCGGCCATCGTCCTGGAGGAGATGGCCTCCGGCCTGAACAAGAGGAAGATGATCCAGCGCGCCGTGTTCAAGGAACTGGTCCAGCTGGTCGACCCGGGCACGAGCGCTGCTTGGAGTCCGACCAAAGGGAAACACAATGTCATCATGATGGTGGGTCTGCAGGGCAGCGGGAAAACCACCACATGTTCCAAGATGGCGTACTTCTACCAGAGAAAAGGGTGGAAGACCTGCTTGATCTGCGCCGACACCTACCGAGCCGGCGCCTTTGATCAGCTCAAACAGAACGCGACAAAAGCCAGAATCCCCTTCTATGGAAGCTACACCGAGATGGATCCGGTCGTCATCGCGGCGGAGGGTGTGGAGAGGTTCAAATCAGAGAACTTTGAGATCATCATTGTTGACACGAGCGGACGGCACAAACAAGAGGAGTCTCTGTTCGAAGAGATGCTCCAAGTGTCCAACTCCGTGCAGCCGGACAACATAGTGTATGTGATGGACGCGTCTATTGGCCAGGCGTGCGAGTCTCAGGCTAAAGCTTTTAAGGACAAAGTGGATGTGGCCTCGGTCATCGTTACTAAGCTGGACGGACACGCTAAAGGTGGCGGGGCCCTCAGTGCCGTTGCTGCCACCAAGAGTCCAATCGTCTTCATCGGAACAGGAGAACATATAGATGATTTTGAGCCTTTCAAGACGCAACCCTTCATCAGTAAACTGCTAGGAATGGGAGACATCGAGGGGCTGTTCGACAGGTTTAACGAGCTGAAGCTGGACGACAACAACAACGAAGAACTCATGAACAAACTCATGCACGGTCAGTCCACCATCCGAGACATGTACAAGATGCTCCAGAACATCATGAAGATGGGGCCGCTTGGGCAGACTATACAAATGATTCCATTTGGCTTTGACATCTCCAGCAAAGGAGAACAGGTGACGGTAAAATTCAAGAGATTCATGGTCATCATGGACAGCATGAATGACCAGGAGTTGGATGACAAGGACGGCGTCAAGCTTCTCAACAAACAGCCCACCAGGATCCAGAGGATCGCCCGGGAAGCCGGGGTCTCCAACACCGATGTCCAGGAGATGCTGTCCCAGTACACCAAGCTCTCCCAAATGGCAAAGAAAATTGGAAGCCTCAAAGTCAGCCAGTTTTCCAACCAGATGTTTTCCAAACAGATGGCCAAGATGATGGGCCCGCAAGTCCTGAATAACATGGGCGGCATGGCGGGTATCCAGTCCTTGATGAGAGCTGCTGGGAACGCCAAAGGCATGCCGTTCAACATATGAACGCACTAGAGGTGGGAAACCCGACCGAAACCCGACCCGGCCCGCCGGGTACCCGGGGGTTCGGGTAGGGTAGGGCTCATTTGCTTAATTGGTGGTCGGGTTTTCGGAAGGGTTCGGGCTGGGCTATCTTGCTGAATAATATATATATATATATATATATATATATATATATATATATATATATATATATATATATATATATATATATATATATATATATATATATATATATGTATATATATATGTATATATATATATAGCCTATATTATTTTACAACTTTAATTTTATTTAAAAACTTTAATATTACCAATATATTAAAAACATAGCCGTTTTTATTTATAAATGAAAACAATCCAACTATTTCTCAATCATGTCATGTGACAACGCACTGCGCGTTGTCCTGACAACGCGCAGCGCAGCAGTCATGGGATTTTTTTTTTTTTTTTTTTTTTTTTTGGAGGGAACGTCATAAAACAGTGACAGGAGCTCAAGCAGCAGCGCGACAACAAAAAGTAAACATGACTGATACAGGTTTGAAACCAGCGAACGTCAAACTGAACCTGTCTTCTGGCAAGTTTATATTAACTGAAAACACAAAAGGCAAATCGCCGGTTTGGAAGGACTTCAGCTTGGTCGTAGATGCGGATACTAACGATTTTGTTGGTTATGTTAAGTGTACGCGCTGCGGTGAACTGTTGCAATATGACAGCAAGAGGACTGGGAGTTCCGCCCTGGGTAGGCACCTGGATGTTGCGTGCAGGGGCAAATCTAATCCAGGTGGAAGTTTGCAGACTCCGATTACCAACTTTGCTGTGAAGTCGAGGAAGATTTCACAGACGTCCAAATCTAAGCTCACGGATAAGTGCGTTGCATTCTGTTGCAAAGACATAAGGCCGTTTCTTGCAGTCACAGGGGACGGTTTCCTGGAGTTGGCACAGGAGCTCATTGCCATCGGAAATGAATATGGAAATGTCTCAGCAAAGGACATCATGCCCGACCGCACAACAGTGTCTACACGTTGCCACGCCATGACGAAAGAGAAACGCAGCGAGTTGATTCAACAGCTAAATGATGTCATTAAAGAAGTCAGTATTGTCGGAATGACAACCGACATGTGGACCGAGGACTACCACAAGCATAGCTACATGGCGATCACTTGTCACTTCATCACCAAGTCATTTCAACTACTCAGCAAAGTGCTGACAACTGCTATATTCCCACCAGACGAGGCGAAAACAGGCGAACATATCAGGAGAGAAATGCTCAGAATCCTGGTAACGGAATTCGGCTTGCCCGTTAGTTTGCTCAATAAGGTTGTGTGGGTGACAGACCAGGGGTCCAATATCATCGCTGCCCTCAGACCATATAAACGCATGGATTGTCAAGATCACGTGTACAATACTGTTCTGCGCCATGCCCTCGATGCAGCCGAGCTGGCACTGCCAGAGGCAGCCCCCGAAGTTTCATCCACCCTGCTAGCTGCCAAAGCATTGGTTAAGTATGTAAAGAAGACGGGCATAGCAGCGTTGCTGCCAAAAACGGTGAATCAAATGGGAGACACAAGATTTAGCACGGTCTACCTTACTTTAAAATCTGTCCAGGATGTGTACCAAGAGCTTTGTACGACCCTGGAGGGACGTGGAGAAAGAGACCGCATCGATGCCATATCCCCAGACGTGCTTGCCTTTTTAGTTACGTTCCTGAAACCATTCTACGATGCCCAGCGTGAACTTGAGGGAGACCAGTACCCCACGATAAACCTGGTGTTTTACTGGTTCGACCGACTGACTCGTCACTGCAGGGCCAACCCAGGAGATGCACCCTACCAGGCAATCATCCGCCAACGCCATCGGGACTGGATGTCACGAAAAGTCGTGATAAATGATTATCACAAAATAGCCACCTTCCTTTGGCCCAAGTACAGTCAGCTCAGAATGCTACGCAATGATGAGAAAGACCAGCTACTCCAAGAGGTAACTCTCGCTAATATGAAAAAGAAACATAGCCTAGCCTTATTTAATTATGCATATTAACATAAATTATTAATACAATATAATTTGTTGTAGCTTTTATTGTTATTGAATTAATGTGATTGTGTCTAATTTATATAGGCAAATGGGCACGGGATTTGATTATTATTCCGCCACGTCATCGCTAATCAAATCCGGTGCCTGTCGATACACTACATTGTGCTTATTATTGTAAACAATATCAACTGACAATGTCCTTATTTATTGTCCATTAAGGTTCGACGACAGCTGAGCGACATCAACAACAACAACACCGTGACAGAAACAGAACCGGGCGAGCGGATCGTGCAACGCGCAGCAGCAGCAGGTGGTGAAGATGATGCGGTTGGCCCTCCTGCAGCCAAGAGAGGTGCGACAGTGGACTTTGAGGACTGGGAATCTGATTGGAATAATGTACCCGAGGATAATTCAATTGATGAAGTCGAGCTTTATTCCACGCGAAACCATGTCATGGACAACCCGAGGGATCTTCTGGGCTGGTGGCGACAACACCAGCTCACCTACCCAATGCTAGCTATACTCGCGAGGGGGATTCTGTCTATTCCAGCCAGCAGCAGCAGCAGCGAGCGCAACTTCAGCGTAGCTGGGAGAACAATCGAGGAGAGGAGGGCGGCTTTAAATCCCTCCACGGTAGATGCAATCCTATTTCTCCATAATAATATGTAGCTAAAGCCGAGGTTTTCCGGGGACCACCAGTGTCCCTGAGCTAAATGGAAAGTTCGTGTTCGTTAAACAGATGTTTCATGTTTACATTCTCAAGAGTTAAAATAATCATCCGGTGAATTAGCCCTACACAAACGTCTACACTAATAGAGAATCATTTTGATCTGTATGTTTGACTGTTTTGTTTCTGAAATCCAGTCTGGAATTGTCGAAAAAATGAGAAAAGAAATCTTTAGTTTTGGGTCTGTGAGGCCCACAATGGTCGCCCGATATTTTGATCTGTATGTTTGACTGTTTTGTTTCTGAAATCCAGTCTGGAATTGTCGATAAAATAAGTAAAGAAATCTGAAGTTTTGAATTGCATTTTCGCTGTCGAATGATGCGCTAAAGAGTTATCAAAGTGGTCTGTGGCTCAGTTGCTGAATAAATATGGCCTGTTATGAAAAAGTTGGAAACCATTTGTGACAGTTATTTTTTTTCGTTGGTTTTGAATTGCATTTCCGTTGTCCAATGTTGGTATCATTTAATTTCATGCATGATAAAAATCTATTGTTTACGACGAAATCTGTAAAATGTGTGGAGTAGCCTAGGCTAACTGTCGGAGGCTGTGCCATGCGAACTGCAGTGCGCACGTTAGGCCTACTGCTAAATTATAAGAGCGCACACTAATTAGCAATATTATGTTTGCTAACAGTATAATAAGGGTGATAATAATAATTATTATAATAATAATTAACAAAACGAAAAACGAAGGGAAGAAAAAGTGTGCTATCATTTTAATAATTAAAGTTTTTTTTTTAGGTGAAAAAAGGGTGTCGGGTTGTCGGGCCGGGCTGCGCATATATTTTAATAATAATGGTCGGGCTAGGGCCGGGTTAGCCCTAGCCCGACCTACCCTAGGGTAGGGTCGGGCTGAAAAAAGTCGGCCCGACCCCAGCTCTAGAACGCACCCAGCAGACATGGACAAAGAGTCCCAATTTGATGTAATTGTCCCAATTGCCAAGCACAAGGCACTGTGGAGGAGTAGCATTCAAACCCTATTCTCTACAGTGGTGAGCAGGAACTTTACAACTGCATGTGGCACCAGCTTCTCTGCAAAAACAAATACGTTTTGATGTAAAGAAGTGTCATTGCTGGGACATATTCTAGTGGACAAACCAAGCCTCATGTTGAAGCCCTCTAAACACCTATGGCTTTCATTAATGGCATCTTATGTTTAATCTTCTGATACTTGTTAGTGGGGCTGCCTGAAGGATAACCACACTATTGTTATTGTGATGTGTTTCCTCTGATGATAATATATAATCATTCGATTGGCTGACCAAGGAACATCGAAATGATTCGATTGGCTTGAAGGTGATGTACAGTATACTGATGATGTAAAACTTTCTTTTACTACGTCACCACGTCACCATTACAACATCATCGGGGCAACCACACTTTGCAATTGGAAAATTGCATTCTAGTTTTAATTGAGCTTAAAACCATTTCTTTTTTTGTTCGGTTTCCAGTCTTGTCGATCAAAGAAATAAAATCGATGGCTGCAACATTGAAAGGCTTCATTCGAAGGCCAATTATGTCATGTCACAGCGAAGGATGTTTCATATCCTACAGGACAGCAGAGTGCCAAGCTCTTATGTTTGTGGAGAGACAATGTGTGGTCATTAACATGACCACACTTTGTCATTGTCGTGGTTAGCATCCTTATTCCCCCCTCCACTTAAAAAATATTGTAAAAATATTCAAACTATGATGGTAGATTCATTTTAATGTAATATCTTGTCACTTTAACCATGTATTCATACGCAATGCGCAATGCTAACATGTTAAAGTAGCTCTGTTTATGTTATGGTTAATGGCCTTAATAGCATTTGTTGCACTCAGTTTGCTCTCAAACGACCACAATGGAAGTAAGCTCTCATAAGCTCTACAAATCACACTCTTATGAAATGAGGGGTGCTCTTATTATCATCATTACTAATCATCATGGTACACGGACACCAAGGACATTCAATCACAATCAATCAATCAATACAAAACAGAATCAGCTCCATAAGGAGTATTCAATTTGGAAAACCTCTCACTCCAGTCCTCACCTAGTGCTGTCAATCATTGAACTGGGTTTGTATGATTATCATTTAAAGATTAGTTAGGTTAGAAGTTGCAGTCAGAACCAACACACACGCACACATGCATGCACACACACTAGGTCTTGCAGAGGAAACAAGTGTCAGTGTGTCAGTAGGTTCAGTATCTCATCTCTGCTTGTGGAAAACGAAAGCTCCAGTCTGAATCTATGTCATGTAAATTGCTACAGGGTGTAATCTGTCATGAATGCACCACCGACATAAAACAGACACTCCAGTCGTGTGTGTGTGTGTGTGTGTGTGTGTGTGTGTGTGTGTGTGTGTGTGTGTGTGTGTGTGTGCGCGTGCGCGCATGCATGTGTGTGTGACAGACACTAATCAGCCTCATAGCCTCTTAGATACGTATATGCGTATATCCGTTCATAATGGATCGACAGCTCTTCGAATTGTGTGTTTATTCTGGGAAAGTGTAGGCTGGTATGGCTAACATATCCTCGACTAACTTGCCTGGGGGAGCGCGCGCATGTAAGGCAATCGGTGCGCAGCGTTCGGTTATCTGTGTTCGTGTTTGTTTAGTGGCGTTTGGTCCCCTCTGGGAACGCCGATTTAGGTGATGACGTAATGATGACGAGTATAAGACCTTTATAACTAGTGTCAGTCTTGTGTTATCCCGCTGCGCTCATGCACGCACGGCTAGGTCATGGCCTACTTGTGCCCAGAGCGTAAGTCTGCACACTACCGATCTAGTTATGGTCAATGCCATCACATAAGATAGGAAGATTGCTTATCTCTATCCCGTGGCACTGTGATCTGCCTTGTGGACCAGCTATTTCTGGTTCATGAGACCACAGAACCCGATAAATTAGGCTCAACTTCAACCACAACCCGTAATTTTAACCTTTCCATGGCCTTTATGAAATCATTCGGCTCTTTTTCTCTTGTGCAATGCCCAAAAACACTATAGCACTATAGCACTATAGCGTAGCTTATAGAGCTGTTACAGTATGTTCGTCACATCGGATAGCCTACACATTAGGCTGAAATCATGATGCCCGTTCGGCCAAAAACTTTTATCTTTAAACCAATGCACAAATATTCTTCAGGGGCACTTTATGAATTTTAAACCTTTTCAGGGCTGAAAAGGATTTTTCAAAATTCAAAAATGTTTCCCAGAAATCGGAACCCTGCAAATAACTAATCCTAAAATATTTTCCTATACAAACAGGATAAAAACAAGCCGTTTTCTTTTGTAAGGACCAGTCACTTTCTCAAATTCTGTACACATGTGGGGGCACCTTTCCTCATAAGTATAGGAACGCAGGCATGCACACACGCACACAAACACGCACGCTCGCTCGCACAAAACTGACAGCTAAGGTTTTGATGAAGGTCATTTATAATGATTAAAAAGGCATCTCTGCAATGATTTCCAAATGACCCTTGGGATTGTCTGACCACCGACACCTCTCGGAGAGAAAATTAGTTTATGCTGCCCTGGGATACCTGAACCGCAGACAGGCAGAGGGAGAGAGCAAGACAGGCACGCGATGGAGCAATGAACAGACAGACAGACAGGCTGGCAGAGGCCCCGTACACACATTAAGAACAAATGTTCCATGCTCTGCCAGGGTTTCATGGCCATCTTGATGCTTTTGCAGATGGAAGTCGTATGGGGGAGAAGGGCAATCAAACAGACAGACATACAGACAGCAGAGGAGAAAGACCGACACATAGACAAGTTTGGGGAGTGATGGTGATGACAGGGAGCCATAAGCCCTTCACGACAGATAGTGGACCATATAGGCCTCCAGGGCCTATATGGGGTGGGCAGAGCCCACCCAAATGTGCATCCTACCCACCCAATGAAAGGTAATATCAGTGGCCCGGGGACCACCAGTGGTTGAGAGAGGTCCAGGTGGCCCCCAGCTAAATGGTGGAAAGTTGGTTAACCAGATGTTATAAAAATGAAACCAAATGGACCCTTGTGGGTCCATTTGGTTTCATTTTTACACTCTCAAGAGTTAAAATATTCATAATGTGAATTAGCCCTAGTCTACATAACTAGAGAATGTAGAAGATTAATGATCATTTTGACCTGTTTTGTTTCGCAAATTCAGCCTGGAAGTGGGGACAAAAGTTTTGGGTCTGTGGGGCTAAAATGTCATCAAATGGTGGTTTGTGGCTCAAATGCTGAGTAAATAGTGGGCCCTGGTATCAAAAAGATTGAAAACTACTGCTTCATATGAAAAATTGGGTGGAGTTGCCCACCCTGCCATTCTTCCAGCCCACCCTAGTAGGGCTGGTTAAATCCGTCCCTGTAGGCCACTAGACCCGATAAGCTCAATTCATACAGTGTCATATGACAGAGCATAAATAAAGGCTATATAGACCGAAAGACAATGATTTCTCAGGCCTCATAGACACAAAGAACACATTGTTCTTCGTGTGTTTGATTGCCTTCCTCCCCCACAATCAAACACAAGTGTGTAAGTCAACCACGTGACTTCCAGGGGGGGATGTAACATTTCCTGATTGGGGGGGGGGGGGGGGGGGGGGGGGGGGGTATGGGGGCGGCTTCATTTGTTGTCAATGATGAAATGCTGTTGGTTTACTGGTGCCACAGTTAAGTAGTGTTTTAAATCATTTTAAATAAGCACTTTAATTTGAAATATTTTGGGTTGTTTTGCATGCCATCATGTTTGGTGGCGTAGTCAGGCCCCCCTCCCCCCGTTAGCGCCTAATGTCTGTTTCAGTCAATAAATACTGCTCATGGAAAAATGGGCACGCCGATCTAGGTCCAACTATCTACGCAACGGACTGTCTTCTAGTCAGTTAGGTCCATAGTGTGCTTGTGAGAGTGCTGTGCATGTGTGTGTGCGTGTGTGTGTGTGTGTGTGTGTGTGTGTGTGTGTGTGTGTGTGTGTGTGTGTGTGTGTGTGTGTGTGTGAGTGTGTGTACGTGTGTATTAGATGGGTACAGTAGAGTTTATCATGTGAACTCTCATCTCCTGGATGCTGTTGATGATTTTCTTCTGATGTCCCGCCAGGTTCACACCAACCCTCTGCACGTCCCTTTAAAACACACACACACACACACACACGCACGCACGCACACGCACACACACACACACACGCACGCGCGCACACACAGGCACGCACGCAGGCACGCACACGCACACGCACACGCACACACACACACGCACACACGCACACACGCACACACACAAACAAGCAACATGTCATTGATGCAGTTATTCTCTGCAGAAGAATTCCTGACGCCATTGATTGGATTTCGTTTGTCACTAAAGATGTGATTGTGTGTTATTACTTAGTCACAATACGTTTCATTAGTTCAATATTCATAAAACTATCATTACTTTGAAACCACACCACCTGCTTTTGTGTGACAGACAGTAGCATGATTAAAGGGGAACTCCACCCATTTTCAGCATTTTAATATGTCATTAATATACCTTAGAGATGTTTTGTGGACATCATAAAAAAGTTCCCCCAATTCTGTATTTCCTAAAAAAAATCATTAACGTGGTGAAATACATCTGATGACATCATCAAGATGTATTTCACCATGTTAATGAAAGGGTTTCTTTTAGGACCCTTTTTCCTGAGAGGGTACAAAAGGAACCAAATGGACCTGCTAGGGTCCATTTGGTTCACATTTGTATCCTATCAGGAAAATTTTGAAAATGGAAAATTTGAAAATTTCCCTTTAAGGCATTCATCTACCCAATGTGTTGAAATATAGATAGAAGTTTTATATTACTGATGCACAGAATATTTGGCTGAAGAAAATTAATATTTGCAGAAATTGGCAAAAAAGAAGCTTTTTTGCCCTAATCGGTTTCAGTCCAAAATGCATAAAATACATCACTCAGTAATATATGCAATTATTGCATTCATAGGTTCTGAACTTTTTAGCCAAAAATGAAAATATATTCTTATACATTGTTTTTCCTTTTTCCGCCTCTATGCCGCTTATACTTTGATGGTGCAGTTCTGGACTTTGAGCTCCAGACAACACAAGAGAAAGAGATAATGAGTCCTTGTCGTTGGCAACGTCCTAGCAACCACTGCAACTTAGTTTCCATGACGTCAGAGGCCAGGGTTAGAGAAGTCCTGTGTTTTGCAGCAGACAGAGTGGTAGTTAATGGTAGTAGTGGTGTATTCAGTCACAAGGCTGAGTGACATGTGACTGACTCACACTAACACACACCCATCTGATGCAAGTCAAGAGCAGATGACACGTCTGATGTCAAGCTACAGAACAAGTCCGTTGATCTATCGATGAACACTTAATCCTATTTCAAATTTTAATTGAACTGATAAATCAATAAGTTATGCCTATTCTGTTAATATTTTCTAGTAGCTGTAGCTCTCTATTCCTAAATCAATCAACAGAAGCAAAAGCTAGAAGTCCTAACTGCACTGGGAAGAGGGCTGCTTTTTCCAATGAGTGATATTCGAAATAAAATGGCAGCTGTGCCGAGAATTTTGTGTTCTTCTAGTGATACTCAAATGCATAAATACTAAATATGAAATCTTTGTCTCCTTCCAGCGAGGACTCCTGTGAAGAAATGAGTTCTGGCGAGGAGAGTCTGAGCAGCTCCCTGGGCAGCGACGCCGAGGGCCTCTACTTCCCTCTCCACCTCCGCAGCCAAAAACACCGCAAACACCTCACCTCTTAGAACACAACCTCCACCAACAAGTGCCTCGTTTTGAAGAAGAAAACGCCACCTTTCTAACGCAACAAATAGTTATTTAGCCAATATATTTATTTATTATTTAATATCACTAATGGTCTGGGCTACTGTTTGGCCCTGGACCGGCATAACTACAACTATATTGAAAGCAATCATACTGTAGTCTTCAAACATTAAGGACCCAGTTCAGGAATTGTACTGAGGTTTTGAAAAGAGAAAAAAAAAGTAAATCGCACAATGATGGCAGCTGAAAATGACAAAAAAGAAACGTGTACTTTCTAGTAGTTGTTTAGGACTTATTTTAGTTAAATGTTTTGATAGCTGGTGGTGCATGTTGGGATATGTCACATTCCAGGCCACTGGAGACAAAGGAACGTGTTGAGGTTTTTTTTGGTCAAGTTCATTTGAGCTTAGTACTTTTATTGACAAAAGGTTGATATAATTTGTTTAACAGAACGCTGTTTTGACTGTTGTAAAGCAAGATTTTTTTTTTTTTTTTTTTTAATCATGTCAGGGTTTTTCTTCTTCCCAAGACTATTAATTTGCACAGGTTTGTTTTGTTTCATAATAAGTGTTCTATCATTGGATGGCTGAAAGGACTGTAGTTGGTGCCTGTTGAGAGAAGAGATTCTTTGACATTACAGTATTTTTTTCCCCACTTTCCTCTGTAATTTGTTTGATAATGAGCTCTATTCTGTTGGAATATTCAGTATGTATTCTGGATCATGATGGAGGCACATTTTCAAACATTTCAAATGTCCAGGTATCCCTTTCAAGCGTAGCGCTTAATAACCGGTTGTATGCCAGTGTCAATCCTCAAAACTTGGTCGATCTGCAAGCTCTGCAAAGATTGTGGATAGGCACTTTTAGGGAGTGACACTGGTGCGACAAAGTATAAATGAGGTCAAAGTCCCATGGTTAAGACTTAATGAGCAAATCTCTGATTGTTTGCATGGTGTTATGATCAGAAATGTTAAAGTGTGTGGATGTATGTATGAGTCTTGTGAAAACGTTTAACAAAATGCCAATTTAGGAAGTAGCGTTAACCTTTTGGTGTTTAGAGCTCTTATGCGGGAATGTTGTATGGAAAACATGTTGACCGTGTGTCACAAAAAAGCTAAAAAACTTTACAAAATGTAAAAAATGTTGATATAAAAATATGTAAAACTGTACATAATGTAAAAAAAAAATACTGTGAATAGCTCTTTGTAGATAACGTATTTATTCATTTTTGTCAACTGTATGAAAAAAAAAATCTTATAAAAAAAGTTATTTTTAAGCAGTTTTCCTGTCATCTGTTTTAACAATTGATCATCTGCAAGATTTAGCAAATGTTTGGTTTTGGGGAAGACAAGGACTCACTATTTAGGCAAGCAAATCAACATTCAATAAGCGAGGAAATAACATAAAAATGCTACAAACAGCCGATGAAAAAGCAGCCTCATGTCCAATTCAGACTACACCTAATGCCATAACATTTGACACTTGCATACCCCATTAAGTTAACTCACACCAACACAGAATGTAAACGGTACAATAAAACAAACCTGGCAATAAATGGCACATGCACCAGCATCAAGACAGTGTTTTCTTACCATTCAATAACACGTCTTTTTATGGGGGGAGAAGAACCAGGTAGGAGTGGCGATATGAATCGAATCCTAAGATTCGGCCTAAGATTTCCAAGTTCCAACAGTTACTGACATTTGAGAAAACTCTTTTCAAGGCACTGGAAAAATCCAACTATGTAAAAAAATAAAATAGAAATCAGGATGTGCAGTTTACTATTACAAATTTTAAAGTCTGAAAAGTTATGGAACCACGGGGGAAAAAAGGGAAGATGAAAAAAACAAAAAACATTTGTTCTGAGGACATTCCTTTTCTCACTTCTCCTTAAATGAGCACCATTTATCTTACCACGGGTTTCTGAGATTTCCAGTAATGCAGGAATATCATAGAATCCAACTGCATATTTAGAAATCAATTCAGAATAAATCCCATGTGTGTTAAGTTCTGCACAGAGACATGGCCACTTGCCCTTTGCAGTTTGTAAGCCAATAAGGCAATTTGGGGAAGACAATTTGTAAACCCTTCCTAAAAAGAGGTGGTTAATGTTCTATCCAGTGATGCCACAAAACAACTCAAAATCCCATGCGTGACTTCTTCTTTTTAGGTGTCTGTAACTGTGATAGACTCGTCCTACCACCCTTGGCAGATTGCAAAGAAAAAGATGGGAGAACAGAGGGCTGAGACGATGACATTCTGTTCATAGGGTCCGGGGTAGCCGAGGGGAAATCATAGGCCTGAGAGAATGACATTCTGGCCATGGGATCCTGGCGTGATGATGAGAGAACAGAGGGCTGAGATGAAGCCATTCGAGCCATAGGATCCTGGGGCATCGATGGGAAAACAGAGGGCTGAGAGGCCCCCATCCTGGCCACCATGGGGTCCTGGGGTAGCAGTTTGGTTCGGGAGTCAAAGGGAGAGGAGGACTGCAAGGCGGGAGTGGAGGAACGCTCGGAGATCGCTGAATTGATGTTAGTAGCCTTGACATTATCCACCGTAACATTCTGTGGCTCTGTGGATCCCTCCTGGGTACAGATAAATAAATAAATAAACATTAGCCCCTATTTGGACACGAAATGGTACAGATTGTAATATTTATCCAGTTTATATTTACACATTTACACAGTGCTATCAGATGCCTTTCCTACTCAAAACAAAGAAGAAGGCAAGTCACACTGGTGCTCCATACAGTAATAACTGTGGTTATCAATGTCGGGTCCTTGGGAGGTTTCCAGAGGGTCCCCAGCTAAATGAATAGGGAATTTAAGTTTCTGTGTCTAGGCCTTGGACACGACGAGAACAGTAGGCGTGGTCCGTCGCAGTTGCAACAGAAGCCCAACATAGTTAAGAAAACAGGCGACGCCGACGGGATCCACCTCCACTGGCGTCTCTGGTTTCCATGGTGACGCTCCTCTACAGCGTAGCTCTCGTCCACGTTGTTAACACGATGCCAAAAGCCGCGTTCTGCCGTCATAGGAGAGGGTAGGACGGCCGCGAGGCTTATGTATCGAGCACAGAGCAATTCATTACTGGCGTTGTACGTCGGACGTTCTACCAATCTTAAATAGGCTAATGACTGATAGTAGAGGAACCAAAGGGACATACTGTATAATGTATATACTGTAGGTCTGTGACTTCAAAAGAACACTGAGGAGGTTATAGTGTAGATTTGGACTGGGGTGCTGTTGGGATGCAAAAAGTGCGGGGAGTACAGGCCAGGACTTTTTTTTTTTCTCGAAGTGGGTGGCTCATGACATAGCTAGGGCAGCTTACACCGTCAGCATACATAGAACGATGGATTCTTAGTGTGTACTGTATTAGCTAAGCTTGTCTGACACCTTGGTGAGACTGAGTGCAGCTGCGGGTACTAGACTACAGCCAGAATGACCATTGCACCGAGAAGCAGGCATGGCGTGCTGGTCATGAAAAATAACTAAATAGACCAGTTATTCCCATATAGTGCAGGGACATTCAGAATATTCTGCCCCACACTCTGGCACCTACAGATGAAAAGGTTGAGAAGTTCCTACTACGTTAAATTGCAAGTTTAAGAATCTTTTACTCAAGGTCTATAATGAAATGGTTAATTATATTTGCAATAAATCTGTAATTATCACATGCATGTACAGTATGTGTAGCTATGTCCCCTATATAGTATATGGTAAACAAAGCACTAATAGGTGAAGGTGATTCCTATATAGTATATGGTAAACAAAGCACTAATAGGTGAAGGTGATTGGCTTCTACTGATTAAATCATATATCACAGATTGCAATCAAAAGTAGCCATGATTAGAGGACATGAAAATAGAAGCTCATCACGCGGCACAGGCTGGCAGGTGAGCAGCATACTTGTGTGGCAATGAAGTGGGATAAGAATGTGTGTGTCTGCACATTCCATCTTACCTGGGTTGGAGCCAAAGAGCCCGAATTCTCCTGAGACTGTTCCACGGGCCGGCCAGGACAGGGATCACTGGTCGGAGAGCGATTGCGGTATGGCTGTTGACCTTGTTCTCCGCCTTCCTGTCTTCCTGCCACAGAAGGCAACGAGTTGGCAAGCTGTGTTGCCAACATACTGGACTCTGACATAACGTCCTGCTGGGATGTAAAGTCCTGCTCGGACATGAACCCGCCAATAGTGCTGTCGAGGTCGATGTCGTACCACCCGCCAACCCCGCTCGAGGACCAGCCGGAGCTACTGGAGAAGCTCCCCGACAGTTCCGACGTACCGGAGGCTACCCTCCTCCTCCTCCTCTCCTCCTTCTGCCTCTTCCTTTTACTCCTCAGCGAATCCATTTTCGCCTCGTTGTTCAGTCCCAGGTGCTCTTGCCACCACTTTGTGTACTCCTCCTCTCCGCCCGTCCATGAGACGGTCAGTCTCTCGCTCAGATTGTCCAGCCACACGTCGGGGTCCACGGGGTTGGGCAGGGGTACCGACTCAACAGTGCCGTCGCTAACAAAGACCGACCCCTTCGCCATGCACTCCCTCATGTCTCGCCTCACGCTCTCCACGCGCTGCTCCTTGGCGGCATCTCTGCTCTGGTCGCTGGAGAGGTGCTGAGGGATCCTGAGTTTTTTGGTTGGAGCCGTGCGGTAGGTCTGGGGATGCGTGTGCGCACGCTCGTTGACAGGTTGTGTTTGCGGCTTCCGGTTCCTGCGAGTCTTTACGGTCAGTTTCTGTAGCCACCGGTTCCACGCAGCAAGGGCACCTTTGCTGAGCTGTGCAGACGTACTTGGTGGGGCGGTGCGTTCGACATGGACGTGACTCACACCGTCTGCGTTTTCCCCCTCAATGGAAAGGACAGTTTCCTGTGTTCCGATACCAGTGCCCTTATCGGTTGACTGCGAAGTTGGCAAAGGATTCTCTTCGTCACAGTCCTGTTCGTCACGTTCTTCGTTGACGACCACCTCTAGGCCCAAGGAGGCCAGGATGCGGCGCCGCGGGCCTTCAACCTGCGAATCCTCAGAGGAAGACCCAGAGAATCTCCTCATCCGACACGCTTGTCTGCTGAAGGCCATTGCAAGCGCTGACTGTGGGCGCTCCTGCTCTTGGGTTTCAGGCACAAAACTCTGAGATGGCCCAATTATATCCTCATCGCTAGATGTTTCACGCACAAAACTTTGAGACTGAGTTGGCCCAATTATATCCTCATCGCTAGACGTTTCAGGCACAACACTCTGGGACTGAGTTGGCCCAAACATATCCTCGTCGCTGTCCATTACCAATGGTTGCTCCTGGGAATTAGGCATCCCATCCTGAAACAGCAGAAGGCGTTCTTTGACTGTTGGATTTCTGTGAAAAACAGAGGTGTCTGTCTGAGCTGGTGGCTGTTGCTTTTGTGGAGACTTCTTTATTACTCCTGACTGAGGCTGTACAAACTCATCCTGCAACATCCGTGCAACGTCGTCATGCTGTTGCTGTTGTTGCTGCTGAAGGATTTGGTAGAAAATGTCTCCCGCCTCGGTCAGCTGAAGAACCCAGATGCAATCCACACCGCCAGCTCCACCACCGTCCTTCTGGATACATGTCAGACCTGGCAATAGATAACAATTCTGGGTGAGTGTACATCACCAGAGAGAGGAAGCAATGCACGTTCATGGACCTTATCAGAGGCTTTGTAAATGCCAGTGGTTTTCAATTTTTTGACACCAGGGCCCACTATTTATTCAGCATTTGAGCCATGGTCTACCATTTGATGACATTTTAGCCCCACAAACCCACAACTAAAGATTCATTTTGCTTTTGTCCACAATTCCAGGCTGGATTTGGGAAACCAAATAGTCAAACATACAGATCAAACTGACCATTAATCTTCTACATTCTCTAATTGTGTAGACTTGGGCTAATTCACATGATGAATATTTTAACTCTTGAGAGTGTAAACATGAAACCAAATGTTTACTCTCTCAAAGAGTTACATCTGGTTAACCAATTTTCCATCATTTAGCCTGGTGACCACCTGGAACGCTCTCAGGGACCACTGGTTGAAAACCACTGTATGGTGTTTAGAAACGACAATAACCACAAAGAGGCTGTCCATACCTGCAGCAGGCTGTGATATTCTGCTGATGGCAGCCTCCTGGCGATGAGGGATTTGAACAGGCAGATGTGCTAGGCTGTCCCTGGGTCTGAGTAACATCTGTGGAGGACCAACTCTAACACAGGCCTCAGCTCTGCCACCTGCAACACATGCATACATTGTCTTTTGTTTTATTGCGTTTTAATCTTCAAAATTTAGAGACAAAAGGATTACATTACATTACAACTGAAAAATATGTCAGGCCAAGTCCTATTATATAATTTGTGAATCAGTTTAATAGCAATACAACTAAAATATTGCAAATACTATTGCTAAACTGGATAATTTTCATCCCCAGCTGTGCATTATTACATTGATCTCGAGATCTCTGTCTTGGCTACAAAAGGGGTTAAAATAATCCTAACATTGCTGTCGGGAAGAAATCACCAAGTCAATTTATAGTTTTTTAGATTAGTCAGAGCTATTGAACACCCGTTATGTCTGTGTGTTGGTTGAACTAATAAGAAGAAGCACTTTGGGGAAAAAAAACATCACAAACCCATTGCATCCTCAAACTCTGTTGCTAAAACAGTTGACTCAATCACCTCTCCCCTGCTCATGCAAGACAATATATAAAGTCAAAACACCAACTTTGATGAGGCAATATTGTTTGTTTTTAAAACAAAATGCTCTCTTCCGTTCTTGGGAAAGAGAGAAGAAAAAAAAAAAGTTAGGTGGTTTCTCCCAGACATCAGAGCTAAGTTATATTAAAAAGAAGATGGGAGGGAGCGGTAGAGTTATGGATGATTTATAGGTTAATGGTACACCTCAGGCAGCTTGGGGCCCTGTCGTGTCAAGTGGTTATTACTTGTTCCAACTTCTCTCCTATGGAAGAGCTATAGGCCCGACAGATGCCAGACATCTGCATCAGAGGATGAGCGCTGTGCTAGATAGCCCGAAATGAACGATTATTACAAATTATAAAACACACAGCATTTTTGTCATTATGAGTTTTAGATCTGGCAGAACGTGTAAATAATAAAAAAACAATAAAAAACAAAAGGTTAAGTAATTAAAAGGTTAATAAATAAAGACCAATTAATCGACCGCCCCACATCACCAATAACACTGTCTGAAGAGCTAGTACTTAATAAACTTGTACTAGTAGTACAATGTATTGTGGTCAGTGGATTATGAAACCAACCATGCTCAGGTGGTTTTGTTCTGTTACTGATTGACTAAACTGCAATCTCAAATGTTGAGGTCTACATGATGTTGCTTTGAATGGAAAACACTTATTGAACTTCTGTTGTTTTTTTTATTTGCTACAAAAAAGTGATTTGACTTGATCTGGCTGGTAGAATGCCTATGTAATTTTTTCTTATTATTCACATTTGTCCATTGCCTTTATCTTGCCATTTTATGCTCACGTGCGCTTATATGCTTATTCAATAAATAATTTTATTTAATACATTTTTTCTTTTTCAATGTTTTATTTAACCACATCAAGTTACTGACATTTATATATGTCATTTGTTTTTTTGTTAAACACTATAAATAAATACAGATCTACAACGTATTTGTCTAGACAACACACACAAACAAACAAACAAGCGCACACACACACACACACACGCACGCCAGAAGCCGTCTACTCGACTCTTCACTCTGCTCATTCTGCCCCCTAGCATTTCAAGCATGTAAAACATGTTTAAATAGCACAGCAACAATCCCAGGCAAGAAGAGATAGACTGAAGTGGGATCAGTTTCAGCTGTTACGTAACTTGTAACCGGGAGTTGGGAGTGGGAGTTGACCCAGTGCTGCGATATATGTCAATGTGTCACAGTTGTGCGAACAAGTTCTTCTTGCGTGTCATTTTTTGTCTGAGCAGAAGCGGGTGCACTGGGGAACATCATGAGGACATATAGATATAGGTTATATAATGGGGACATGCTGTGGATATATGGGTGCTGGGGGGGTAGACGAGTTGCACTAGGAGCAATTTGGGAACATAGGATATAAACATGACTGCCCCCCCGTTAGTCAATCAGATTAAATGTAGTAATTTCAATTTCATCTATCCGTATCTTTCTCTCTTTCTAACTATGCACTCATCATCCTCTTCTGAATGCAAACAGAAATGATCTTAAATAAATGTCACTTCATTGTAAAGTGGGTTAAGACGCATTTCTGTGCTTCAGTCTGAGCTTGTTGACATGTCAATATGTGACTTTCAGATTTGCATGTTGAGTTAAATGAGGCCAAAAGGAGTCTAACTAGTTATAGCCTATAGATGAACCACTTGAGCAAGCCCCACGATATGCATTAGGATCCATGCTATTTTGTAATTGTATAATATAGAATCTATTGTCACTGTCGGGTAGCAACCACATATGTAAATGTATAGCTTGGTGTGATGCGATGTGAGGTTTTGGATTTTGAATACTTTGCCTGGAAACAATGATATAGTACTTATTTATTCTTAAGCTGCAAAATAGTTTCTGTACATACTTCTACAACCCACTTTCACACTTTCCAGACCTGCATAAGAACTGTATGGTGGGGTGGGGAATACCTATGGAACACTAAAGATTTCACTGGTGAGTATTTCACATCCAAAGTAACTATTCATGCAGTTAATGCCTTTTTCATATACAACTTGATGTCTTTAGTCAATTTACATATCGATCATGAACAAGTTTATTCCAGTGGTCCCCAGGCTAAATGATGGACAGTTGGTTAACCAGATCTAACTCTTTGAGAGCGTAAACATGAAACCAAATGGACCCTTCCGGGTCCATTTGGTTTCATGTTTACGCTCTCAAGAGTTAAAATATTAATCATGTAAATTAGCCCAAGTCTACACAACTAGAGAACGTAGAAGATTAATGGTCATTTTTGATATGGACTGTTTTGTTTCCCAAATCCAGCCTGGAATTGTGGACAAAAGCAAAAGAAATCTTTAGTTTTGGAGTCTGTTGGGCTAAAATGTCCCCACATGGAGGTCCGTGGCTCAAATGATGAATAAATAGTGGGCCCTGGTATGAAAAAAGTTGAAAACCACTGCTTTGACAGATTGACAGTAGGCCAGGCTTGTTTCCATTAAGCTCAATACCACAAACAAACAAACTGAGTAAGTACACAACCCACGGTTGTTCTAAACCTGTGTAAAAAAAAACAACAACATCCATTCAGTTGACTGGGACACTGGTGTGTGCAGATGGTAAACACATCCACAAGTAACGTCATCTACCTGAATACTGGAGCAGGGCGAGGTCCTGCGAGGTCTGAGAACCCAACACAACCTTGGTGGTGCTGCTACCGGCTCCTCCCAGCACACAGGAAGAGGAGGAGCCAGGCAGGACATGACCAAACACGGGCGGGTGCTCCATCATGTGTTCCCACTTCAACATGGGCACGCCGGGGACGCGCTCGTCCAGGATGTAAGCTGAGAACTGGAGAGAGAGAGAGAGAGAGCAGGGGGGTCAAGAAGGAAAAGGTGAAGGGGGTAGATACATACAGTAAAAGTAATGGAAAGAGCGGGAAGAAGACAGTGTAAGGGTGCCCACACTGTTTTGACTTGAGAGCTACTTTCAAAATTATCGGCTCAACACATCAAAAATGTGATTATACCATCACTATAGCTCCATTTCAAGGCCCCCCGAGAAAATTTGAGCTTTGAAATAGTGGTGATGGTGTTACTTACTGTCATAGTGTTTAAGAATAATGCACTTATAATGGAAAATAGAGGAGCAGAATTGGAAGGTTTTCTTGTATATGCTACTACTGAGGTTTGAGAACAGTATTTGGGGTTTGAGTTGACAGTTTGTGATGTTGAGTTTAGTGTGTCTTGCACCCAAAACTAAGAACTTTCACGTTTTTGTCCACAATTGGGAAAGGGAATTGGCAAAACGTTGGTCAAAATAACAATTCTTCTCCATTTTCTAATTGTGAGGAACTACTGGTTCCTAATTGTGAGGATCTACTGGTAGATCACGATCTACCTTTTGGGCACCGCTGGTGTAACGGGAGTGTGGAAGCATGGGTAAGGGAAAGAGAGGGGAAGACCGAGATAGAGTAAGAAGGTTAGACTGAGAACAATGGATATACCGAGAGCGACCAACGACCAGTTTCTTACCAGTCGCGACTACTTTACTGGTTGCGATCACGGCTATAGGTGCTTCAGGTTGCGACTAGTGAGCAACTACAGTTGCAGTGCTGATACTAACCCCTACACCTAAACATTGCATGTTCACCAACCTGGTGGTCCCACAGAGCCGTCCCCCCATCCCCTCCTGCCCTCACACGCCTCTGTTGCCTATAGAAGCTATAGTTCAAACACGACCAGATCGACCTGGTCGCTAGTGTATTTGCAACCTACCGGTAGTTGCAACATGCTCTATAGTCGCTGTTGGATTTTGCCCTTCCTGGATATACAGTATGAGAAGGAGAAAGGAAGTGTGGTGTGTGTGTGTGTGTGTGTGTGTGTGTGTGTGTGTGTGTGTGTGTGTGTGTGTGTGTGTGTATACCTGTGTGGTAACAAGGTGATGGAAGCTATGCACGTCTCTCAGGTATTTGGTGTTGATGACCCTCTCCCCAATCTTACATTCTGGACCCTCACCCACACGGAACAGACTGTGACTGGACGTGGGTCTGGTCTGCAGAGAGGATGGAGGACAAATGAACAAAATGAAATGAAAGAGTTAAGAGTGAACAGAAACAGTTTTGTCACTCCAATCAGCCAGAGCCAGCTATTCAAAGTGAGACATTCACAGAAGTTCCAGAGTAATTCTTATTGCTTTACCCTGATGTCTGTGAGCTCCGCTCCAGTCCTGTCTGCGTACACCATCACTCTGGGATGGCCTGAGAAGTCACACCATCGCCATGGAGACTGGGCGTTGAAGTACAGGTTACTGTCCTCTTCCCTGACTGTCTGCATCCTGGCGGGACAGAGAATCGTTTAATGATCTCTTTGGACAAGGCAGTCATGGTATAACATCAAGGCCGGGTCGAGAATATTCTATGTTCATGTTAAATAAAATTTAAAAAATTGTTTAGTTCATGCAGCAGCCCTCCACGCATTCACAATGAAGGACAATAGGCACTGTGCAATCATTTTTAAGATAAGATGTAATGTGTGCAAAACTATGCATTGCAGCATAAATACGGCCATTAAGTTATTAGCCCTCCTTACCCTTTGCCGACAGTCCAGAGATGAGCTGCTCCACTGTTACTTGCTACCAGAACTTCACCCAGAACGTGTGGACTGACAAAATAAACAATGTTTAACAGTTAATTAATGGATAAATTCATGACAGAAGGATATGTGCACACTAATTAACAAATCTGTCTCATCTGCCTTCAACAATCCATTGGTATTAATCTTTCAATCAATTATTCTTCAATTAATCTTTCTACCAATCAAAACGTCTATAGAGTATCTGTTTTATCAATCAATCGATCACTCCATCCATATAACGGGGTATATACAGTATAATCCAGCTATATACAGTCCAACCAGTCCTAGTCCTACCTGACGTTGATGCAGGAAGCAGGCTCTCTGGTCTCCACCACCTTCAGTAGACGTGGTGTCATTGTCTCGTCCAGCCTCCAGACCCCACACAGGTAGTCTGACCGCACACCAACACAACCTGCACACAGACAAATAACACTTAGTAGTGAGCCCCCAAAAATATTTCACTATTTAGCGAAAGAACCGAGTTAGAACAGACTTAGTACCAAGTAACTTCTCATATAATGTATCAAAGATCAAAATCGCAACACAAAGGCTAGTCGCCAACATACCCCATTTGTATAATCATTTCTACAGTACGTTGGATGTACAGTATTTGAACGCATCTCCTTCTGAGCTGCTCAAGTATGACAGATTATATCAAATTATGAGGATTTTATTCTAGTCAACATGGAGATAATAATTCAATACAGAAACATCATGCATTAAAATCAAAGTCTGCCATCTTTCCAAGCCAAAATGTGATAGTGGACAAACAACCAAGGTGAAACCAAGAGAACGTGCTAATGCACTATGATAGGTTTCACAGTTAAACTCACACTGATTGAGCCGGGAGGCAGAGGAGATCTGTCTGACAGCTCCTTTGAGTTGAAAACACTGTGGTTTGTTGCTTGTTGTGTCCAGATGGGCAGGCTTCCCTTCCCGGACCTCCAGCACCACCTTGTGGAATTCTGTGGTACTGCGTCAAGGAGCTACCCCAGCTATTGCGCTAAATGTGCAATCCAGCAGAGAATGCATGCAATCTGTATTAAAAACAGGGAAATGTCTGTCCGAATGAATGTCTGAAACACAAATTACTCCGCGATGGCTCCAGCCATCGCTGTAAGTTTTCACACAGCCGTTCACCATAATGTCATGAAGAGACTGACGGAGCCCTTTTGCCAAATTAACACACCGTTGATTTATAATGAATTTATTTGTGCATCCCCATTAGTTTATATGGGGAAAGTGCCCCCGCCCCTATCATGCACGTCACAAGCGACCGGCTCCCACATAGCCCATCTCTCTCTCAAGCTGGAGCTCGAAGTGTTGCACGCCGACCCAACATGGAATATCATTGCGGGGAATAGAAACGCATGTACACGAGTGAGACGCTAGCGCAACGACTACAACGAATCGCCGACCCTCGCTCAACGCCTTGCATTGCCTGCTCTGCTGCTCGCTCAATGAAGAAAAGAAAACATAGCCTCCTTGATTAACTGCCTCGCGGCGTGTCGTCTGTGTGGCTGCTTTTACACAATAGTTGGGACGTGCACAATGGCTTAAAACAGTGGTTTTCAACCACTTCGAATTAACGCACGGCACAGCAACAGCATCCATATGCTGCTGCCTAAGGCTGCGGGCTGGAAGTTAATTCACCCGCTTCATCCACACTGAATATACTTCTGACTTTACTCGCCACGGAGTTCGAGCTACTTTGTGTTGGAGGAGCAGCAGGATGCGCCCATGCTACGCGAAGGGAGCGACAGACACCCACAGACAGAAAGACACCCACTTTATGTACAGATCCAGGACCCCTAACACACTCTTCCGTTTGGTGGTCCCTGAAAACACAAGCACACAGCGTGCGACACTGACTGTGTGTGTGTGTGTGTGTGTGTGTGTGTGTGTGTGTGTGTGTGTGTGGGGGGGGGGGGGGGCACCCTTGCTTTGCTACAACAGTTTTCCCTAAAGCAGGGGTTTTCAATAGGTGGTCCGGGGACCACCAGTGGTCCCTGAGAGGGTTCCAGGTGGTCCCCAGCTAAGTTGGTTAACCAGATGTAACTCTTGACAACGTAGAAATGAAACCATTTGGTTTCATTTTTACATTCTCAAGAGTTAAAATATTCATCATCTGATTTTAGCCCCAAGTCTACACAACTAGAAGATGGACAAAAGCAAAAATAAATCTTTAGTTTTGGGGTCTGTGGGGCTAAAATGTTCTCAAATGGTGGTCCGTGGCTCAAATGCTGAATAAATGGTGGTCCCTGGAGTCAAAAAGGTTGAAAACCCCTGCCCTAAAGTAGCCTATAGCCTACCCACAACTACACATTAAACCAATTACAATTACATAGCCTACTTACATGATTGGTATAATCTATTAATTCACCCACACTGTTATGATCTGCTAATTCACTTTACACTGTACATTATTTGTTGCTCATATATTTACACTGTACATTATTTTTTGTTCATATATTCACAACGGGTAAGGTCCTAGTAACACTAGTTTTACAGCACACTATGTCTCACACAAGGGGCTCCACTCCTTCAAAATAAGGAAACTTTAACAGTTTCCTTTCACAATTAAAATTGAGAAAATGACACTCAGTCTGCAGGATCGCAGAGTTTAATCAGTTCAGGGGGATTCCACCCATTTTTAAAGTTTTCCTGGGAGGATACAAATGTGAATTTGTACCCTCTCAGGAAAAAGGGGACTCAATGAAAAACCATTAACATGGTCAAATACATCTTGATGATGTCATCAGAAGTACCGTATTGTCCCGAATATAAGACGACTCGGTTATAAGACGACCCTAATTTCTCAAGACCGATTTACAGAAAAAAGAACATTGAATGTCAAATAGTATAGTCCCTGAATATAAGACGACTCCATTTTTGGGATATTTCCATTGGGAAAAAAGCATAGTCTTATATTCAGGCCAATAGGGTATTTCACCATGTTAATGATTTTTTCAGACCTCCATTTTTAGGAAATACAGGATTGGGGGAACTTTTTTATCATGTCCACACAACACCTCTAATGTATATTAATGCCATATTAAAATGTTGAAAATGGTTGGAGTTCCTCTTTAAGCCCTTTTGAAAGAAAAAAAAATCTACAAGCTAACAATGTGTGACATCAATTTTGGGGTACCTGACATAAAACATTTTGAGAACAACTGCTTTTTAGTGCATACCATATGGCTAGTGGCTCTAGTAGGCAAGGCATAACATACGATGCCATCAGTTGTGGCTTTGTGAAAGGATACTGAGCAGGCTGAAGGCTTCTTGCCCAGGGTAGAGCAGGCAGCCATGTTGGGAGTCTCCTGTGCTGCCCTGTGTGAAGGGGATGTACGCTAGGGCACCACCTGTGGTTTGCTCGTTCAACGTCAGTTTGTCCCTGTGCTGGTTGAGCTCCTCTTCCACCAGGCCGGCCAGCAGATCGACAGGGATGTCAGGGATGACATCGTACAGCAGATTGCCGTAGGTGGTCAGAGTGCGGTTCAAGGAACTGAACTCACACCTGGAGCGAGGGAGGGGGGTGGAGGGAACGACGATTGATTGACAAGTACAGTACACGTTTTATAAATGCAGCAATAGAAATGTCCTCTCACAAAGTTGAACTATTAAAGCAGTGCTATGTTATTGTGTTGAATGGCATTGAATGACAGAAACACAAATAACTGACATTTCATAAACAAGTTTACTCCTAGGTTACTATTCATCTAACGCTGAAAAAACTTAAATCATTATTTACAATATTCAGAAATGCACTTAACTAGATCAACTCATATACGGATAGTGAACTGTACTGAATTATAGTATCTGTTCATGGAACACTCTTTCACTCATCATGGCATTCACTCTATCCAAATAACGTAATAATGCATCTTTACGTCTTATACGGTAGTCTCTTCATGAAATTCCGGGTCCTCGACATGCATGCTTCATTTGTTGGATCGTATCTTAGCTTAAGTTTTGTGTCCTTCCACTGAAAAGAGACAGATAGAAATATTCAGGTCACTCTCCAGAAAGGCGTTGCTCATTGCACTCGGCATCATTAATACAGCAGTGGTTCGGCAAGTGTTTTAGCTTAAGAACTTAAAGAAAAAGAAAAAATCTCTCCCAGGACCCAAACTAAACTAGTGACAATAGCAGATGTACGCGTTCACGGCACTTTGTCAATATTGTGAGCTACTACTCACTACTTCTTAAGCTCTACTTTTATTAAGTTATTATTAATAACATATTACTCTTTTAAATTATTATTAAATGTATTAACAATAAAGTGCATGCACCATCCTTCTAACCCAGGGGAGCCCAACCAGTAGATCGGGATCTACCGGTAGATCTCGGCCTGATCACAGGTAGATCTCAGGAGACGTGGGGGGGGGGGGGGGGGGGGGGGGGGGGGGGGGGGGGGGGGATTAATTTTGTGTGTGTGTGTGTGTGTGTGTGTGTGTGTGTGTGCGCGCGCGCATGTCTGTCTACAAAGCGAGGATTGTTGTCTGCTGTCTGTGAATTATGCCAAGAGTATTGTTCTGCAACGTGTAATGGACTGTTCTGCAACTTATAATGGACTATTCTGGACTGTTATTATGACTGCATTTGCAATGGCAGTGTTTGTCCAAGTCTGTATTTATGTTGTACTGTTGTAAGCCTATTTATGACAAGTCTGTTGTACTTTATGCTTATATGGACACAAAGTAAAGTGGTAAAACAAAGTAGTGTTGTGTTGTTGTGAAGTTGCTTCAGGCTGGCAACGATGCGTGTGGTTTGAAATGTTAATATTGGACTGGTAGATCCCGGAGGGGTTGGCTGCTGAAAAGTAGATCTTGGGTCAAAAAAGGTTGGGCACCCCTGTTCTAACCATATATCATATTAACCAACTAAAAGTTGAGATGCATGTGCCCTAAACTAGAAAAATTTTGGAGTGACATTTTTAAATTCTTCTCAGATGTATATGGCTGTATTATCACCTCAGACCCATATTGTGCTATTCTGGGTGGATTCCAAGACGTATCATTTTTATCCCACTATCAACACAAAGCTATGCAGTATGGCATGGTTATTGCAAAACGGAATATTCTGACCCATTGGAAAGGTATAGAGGCACCCTCTTTTAATGAATGGCTAGCGGAATTGACAAACCTACTACAAATGGAAAAAATCAGATATGATGTTTCTCTTAAAACAAAAATATTTGACAAAATGTGGCGACCATTTTCCTCTCATCTATCAACTACGGACTGATGGATGTATGCATATGAGTTCTTTCTAACCAATATATTGTATTACTATAATTATTTTTATTTTGTTTTGCAGGGTTTTTTGTTTGTTTGTTTTGTTTGTTTTATTTATTTATTTATTGTTCTCAATATCTTCATTCATATTGTAACGTAACACTTTTTTCCTCCCTTTTTTACTTTCTTTTTTTCCCTTTTTTTCTTTAAATGGGGAACGAGGGAGGGGGGCGGGAGGGGTTTGTATGTAAAGTGAATGAACATTTGTACGATATATCTTGTTCTTTAAACTGAAAATGTATAAATAAAATTGTAAACAAAAAAAAAACAAAAAAAAGTTGAGATGCATAAATGGAACTCTGGGATAAACATTCAACCAAAATAGCATATCTATGTTGTGCACTTTTGTTTCAGAGGGGAAAAATAAGTCAGGTATACTGTAGAACCCTTGGGGACCAGGTCAAATACAGTATACAGTATATAGGGTTTAGGATTTTAGTGTGTAGTAACTCAACACTGCAGTCAGCTGTTTTGGTCAGGCTCACTGGCCAACATGAAGGTATGTTTCTATTTCTAATGCTGGGCTCCAGCTATTTCTGGTCAATGCACATTTGGTTACTGTCTGGAAAGCTATGGAACCGCAGGATGGGATTCAAAATGGTGACACATTGTGCAGAATTACAGTTTAACACATGATTCTGTACAGCTGCTGACACCAAGGTCTCAGCTGAACTTGACCATCGTCCAAGTGCAATTTTTAATATGACTGGATAACATATTTTATCTTTAAATGGCTGTCAATGTCTTGCTTGCAGTGTTCAAAATTCAAATGCATGTCAGCAGTGTAGTGCACCAGGTCAATGCTTGGTAGCAGTCCAGCGCACCTAATTCGGAGTGCATACAATTAACTTGAATAAGCAAAGCCTTCAAACACAAGTCAATGCTGCATGGTCTCCCAACCAATGGTTCACTACGGACTAGTTTATGTGTACAAATAATTTGGCTACCAACTACTGCGGTAGAGATTGAGACAGAGATTTAAACTAAACTTTATAGTTAGGCTGCCCCCTCAGCTACCACCGCATGAGTTGTTTGTCTGAATCCATCGTGGTACATCTAGCTTCGTCAAGCGCCTTCTATAGAAACTAGGGAAGGGCAAAAAATAAATAAATCGATATTTCAATATATCGAATTCTTACTGCCACAATGTCAATATCAAAACGCCACGTTCAAAACCTTTTACTTTTTTTGTCCATGTCAGAAAGTCTGACTGGGGGTTATCTGGCTGCATTAAACTGCATGATTGAACATTTCATGGTCTACATTGTTTAGAATTGCTTTAAAATGTTGTAGTATAATAAAAGCAAAGACATTTGTGTGAAAAATCACAATATATCGAGGTATCGGGTTGGCCACCCTAAATATCAATATCGTGAGGTAAGTCCCACCCCTAATACAACCCCAACTGGGTCCTGTTCACGATGATGATTCCACTGCAGTAACTGTATGTACTCCTATGGACTGGGGCAGCACCTGTCAGCCAGAGGCTTTACATGTGTGTTGCGGTTTCTCACCTTATGTACATAGTTAGGGAAGAAGAAGTGCTCTCCCAACAATTGGCTTATGCTGTAAAAAGCATCCTCATAGTTTTCCAAGTAAAAGTTCTGCATCTAGAAAAGGAAATGATAAACTTATAAGGGCAGTTCTGACAAGTCATAAACTGCCCCACAGAACATTAGGTAGGTTGACACAAAAGCTCTGAATTCAAATTAAACCCACGTGTTCCTTAAGTGAGTATATATGTAATAGACAATGGGAAAACCTTTTGCCCTAACCCAGATGAAAAGTCTTTTGTCGTGCCTCACATAGGCCTGTTTAAACGCAGCAGACTGCAGACAATGCTTTTACTGACGGAATTGATTTTGCAGGGCACTTGACTGTACTCTCTATGTCAACAAGCATCTTCTGATCTGACTGGTGACAGAAATAGCTGTTCATACTGTGTGTACTACAGCACCAGAGCAGATATACAGGGCAACTCACAGTGACACAAGCTGCAACTTTTGCAGAGCAGCCCTAGCCTACAGGATTAGCCTATACAGTAGGAGCCTGTAGTTAACAGTGACTTCCTCACATCATAGAATGTAGCTTTGCCTGTAGAATTAGGACATGTTGGTAAGGGATGGAAAATGGATTAAATAAAATGAGGTTTCCTGGTCTGTGTGCACCTTTCACAAGCACTGCGTGAGTGAGTGAGTGAGTGAGTGAGTGAGTGAGTGAGTGAGTGAGTGAGTGAGTGAATGAATGAATGAATGAATGAATGAATGAACTCACATGGTGAACAAAGTCCATGTCATCGGGGGAAACCGAAGTGTATTTCAAACCTATGAGAGACGGCAGTCGTGTAATAAGAAGAAGCCATGAAGCCATGAATCATTTCAATATTACCTCAAAGATCAAATACAGTATCAGGTTCTTTGGTTAATGTGACAAATGAGACAAAATAACATGTGTGTGTGTCTGCGTGCGCGCACACATGCATATATATGTGGTAACAAATAAGACAGTCATTGGTTTTAAATGTTGATTATGACTTGTCATAATAGGAAATGATATTCTGTACTCAACAGTCCTTTCATTAAAGCAAACAAACGTTTAATACCTGCTTTAGGTGACAGAAGAGGCACTGGCACAGGCTCTGTTGGGAGCCATGTCTCTCCTCTGAAACGATGGCTGGCTGTAAATGTCCAGTCAGCAAGGTGACTGGGGCCATCCTGCAATTAAGGACAAGTGAAAACCCTGAAATATTGATACTTACACATTATATATATTGATTACTGACACAGACCTGTTGTGCTATAACATAGAGAGCTAAATATTAAATATTTAATACGGACATTAAGTAAGGTTGTTGTGATTTGATTAAAAAGAAAATGTTTTCATTGTGATAGTGTATTAAAGACATGAAGAGGAAGATATATGATCATATACAGTACAATACAATGCAAACAGTCTGGGGGCAGTTCTGACAGGGACCACTTAGACATTGCAGACAGGATTTTCAAGAAGTTTCAGAAATGCCATTTCCTGCAGACCCTTTCAGTACCCTTGTTTACCCTTTTTTGTATTTTTAGACGTCACAAATACAGAAGGGTATTATTTGGGATTTACAGTTGGGATTTACAGTTAAGTGCAGATTGCAGAGCCATCTGGTGTCAGAGTTGCGACATTGAGGGGTAAGAAACAGAGCGCTGTCAATGAAGCTGTATGTATGGGACCAAACTGGAGTTTGAAATACTTTGTTTTCTTTATGCACGTGTACAACATGACAATTGTTTTATGCACGTGTACAACATGACAATTGTTTTAAAACATTGTACAGAAAAACTAAATTCCCTGCAATGTTTAAGTAGTATCATTAATCGGAGCTTGCCTGAGTCCCTCTTTTAGGGACTACTTCCGGGGTCCAGAACTAGTCCCCATTTGTTGTACTGGTTCTCAATAGAACCATATGTAGAATAATCGCCATTGGACTGCCCCCATGAGGTGAACGGACTTTGCGCAACTCTATCTACACTCCAGAATACATGGAGGCTCGGCCCAAATAATACTCGAGTCGGATCAGCCGAAATGCTGCGACATTGAGCTCTCGGGAGTCGGGAGGGCTGTTGCAGCCTAAAAGAGGGACGAAAGAGGGACATTTTCAAGGGCCGAGAAATATTTGGGCCGAGCCTTCCTGTTACTGCTGTTACCGCACTCTTATGTCGCTGAGTGAATGTAACAACACAACGAATACTGGGTAATGTTTATATAGTGGCTGCCGTTACCTGACGAGTGGACACACCGACGGCGTGGTC